>JACBWW010000005.1:42314775-42591107 GCA_020086605.1 Lanius collurio
AAGTCAGCCTGAAGCTTGCAGTGCTATTTTTGTTTCCCTTCAGCAGCCAAAACTGACATTTAGCCTTTTAATCTGCAGTTCCTCATGCTGTGGAGGCTGTTACTGCTGGCCACCTCAAGTGGCTTGTTCCAGAAAACATTTGAGTTAATTTGAAGTGATATTGTGTACGAGCCAGCACTTGCCTAGAGGACAGCAGACTTACATAGGGAATGCCAAAGAGGTTGAATTCCAGGATTCCAACGACCGACCGGCGCAGGTCCTTCCACTGAGAGAAGTTGTCACCCAGCCAGTGACCACCGTGCTTCCCGCTGCCAACGAACGTGGACCGGCTCAAGACAAACGCCCGCTTTCCAGTTGCCTGCTGGACAACACTGCAAAGAAATGCAACAAGATCATTAAAAACAACAATAGTAACCAAAAGTTCTTATCATCAACCTCAGCGTCCAGGCACAATTTTATCTGAAAGGGTATTATTCATGAAACAGTTATTATTGTGATCCCTACTCACATAAAAATGCAAATAAATGCAAAACTGCAAATAAAAGGAAGTTTTACACAGTGACCAAAATAAAAACATAAAATCTATCCAATTCGCAAAACAATTTGTCTGAGGTATTTTTAGTCTTCCTAAATAACAATTTGTGTTTAATTTATTCTCAGCAGTGTCTCAAAATGAAAAATCAAATGATAATTTCCTTTGTATATTAGTACATTAAATTAAGTGTCCAGTGAGTTCCAAAAAAACAATATAATAGGTATTTTTTTCAATACATGATTTATTTATGTATTGGTAAATAAAGTTCCAATATCCTGGCATTAAAAGCAGAAAACTCCATCAAAACACAAAAATCAAAGAACCAAAACCACACAAAAATATCAAAATTATATCTAAACATCTTATAAAAATTAAATAATCAATATAGAAAAAAAATGTGTAATCATTCAAAATGTCACCCCATCCTTGCAGTATTTTCTCTGGTTTCCTGTCTTTTTTGATATATGAGGTTTCATTCAAGAATTTGTGGTACAATTAATCTATCTTTGCTTTTGGAAAATAATTTTTCTGCATCACCAGAAAATCAAGGAATATGCCTTACTAACAAATCTATTACAAAATTCCTCCACATAGAATCCTCTCTGAACATAATTATAAATTCCATTATTTTATATTGCAGGAACTCAAATTCAACTCTGCTTTAATATGATTTGGGCAACACAATTTAGCTTCTCTGGGAAATTCTGGCATGAAATATTAATCATGTTGCTCACCATCTACTTCCTTCTCCCTTTTCTTAATGAGATTTCATCAAGAGTTCTTTCACCTGTATTCATAATGGCCCAGTGTTTGCTCTTGGGTCTGTCATGGCACAGAGACTTTAAAGTGCTTCAACACTTGCTTCTGAAGCAAAAAAACCCCAAACCCAACAGCTTTCATGGAAGACTGGATGTATTAATCTTAGGGGCCATATGCAGCAAGAGGTGCAATTCTTGAACTGGGAGGGACCTGCTGGTTCTGGTTTGCAGCTGCACTGTTGGGCCAATAACTGAACAAGGCTCCGTGTGCTCTGTATTAGAGTTAGTTTGGAGCCTTTCATGGATGTCTGGAGCAGGAGTGCTCTCCTCTGGCTCTCTTTGGCTCCACTTGCAAACACAGGTGCTAAGGCAATATCAGATCAACTCAGCTGTGATCCAGAGATGCATAAACAATTTGTAACAAAGTAATTTATTGCATAAGTTCAGTCTTTTGCAAACCATTTCAGAACAGGTCCTAATGTTGTCAAATGTATTTGTTGATTTAAATTATTTACAGAATATCATGTGCAAATAACTCTTGACATTAAGCTATGCACAAACTGATTGCTGCTAGTTTATGTATTCAAATTCAAACCATTTGACACAGACCAGATGACACATTTCCTATTCTCTGTCTGCCTCAGAATAATTCTTAGAATTGATTTTTTTATATGATTATGAAGTTGGCATTTATTTTCATCCATTATTCTGCAATTGATGCTGGGTGTTAAATATTCCTGTCAGAAATTTAATTTAATATATTCTTTGTGAAAAGTGAATGCAGAAAGGATATACAACCAGCCTTGAAAAGAAATGTATTTGAGAAATCCAAATGAGTATGTATGAAAAATACTTCACCAAAGTTTCCCAGCTTTGCAGCAAAATCAACCTCTCCATACACTTTTGGTAGTCTGCTCCATATCTGGCTGAGTAAAATAAGTTTGTTTTGTAAGGAGCCCTGGAAACAAGTGCTTCAGGAAGGTGGAAGATTCCCAGCCTTGGGGAAGGCTGTGAGGAGCTGCGCAGCAGTAACTGATCCAGTGGCATTCATCTGGAGCAGCACAGCCAGGACAATGTGGGCATTGAAGGGGCTGGGGAAGTGTGCCTGCACACAAAGCTTTTCCTCCTGAATTCACAGGGCTTGACTTGGGCAATTGGCTTTGCCTGCACAGAGCCTGAGTAAAGCTAAAAAAACTGCTCAAGAAGATAGGAAACCTGAAGGCTCTATTCACACTGCTACCAAGAGAGTACATGGTTATGTGGACTCCAGTGTGCAAAGAACAAACTCCAGTGGAGAGACCAGTGCTGAGAGGATCTCTTCAGAGACTGGGGAATAGGGGCCCAAAAACCATGGTAAGAAGTCCAGAGTTCAGGGGCTTTCTATTGTTTCTCTCAAAAGTAGAACTGTGCTTCAGCCAGGCCCATAAGAGCTGGCAAACCACTTCTGTTCTTTCCCAGTGCTTCCCTTGCACTGGATTTGGCAAATAAAATACAAACGCATCAGCACCTGAATGAGGCTCACTTAACCATGTCCTCTCGATGCTATCACAATCCAGCTTCTGAAAATGAGTGCCAAGTGCTGAAACAGACCACACATAGACCCCTGCTTTGGCTCTTCCACTGTGGTATTAAATTTCCCTCTGTTTTAGCTCAAGCCCTGCTGGAAAAGGCATGATTTGCCCGTTTCATTTAATCCAACAGCTAGCTTTGCACAGCAACAGTCTGTCTGCATAAGCTGGTCTTGAGTGCTTCCCAGCTGCAAAATGAGTTTTACAGTAGCTGACAGCAACTGTGCTGCAATGCAGCTCTGCCCTCCTGAACCAACTGAGCCCCAAGCCAATCTGCAAAACACTGCCTGACAGGAACCAGAGGCAGCTCCAGAAGCAGCCAAAGAACCTGTACAGTTTGGATCCTCCACTGACAGTGACAGAAACTCCTTCCACAATAGCAAAGCGACAGATAAATTCCCCTGACACCACACAAGGCTGCTTCTGCTGCAGCTGCTCATGAGAAGCTCTAACCAAGCATCTTGCTCTAGATATACAAAAGCAGAAGCTGAAAAGTTAGGCCCAACACATACATCCTGATTTGGCTGAGTAAAGTAAAATTAGAAAGGATTCAGTTCTTTTTTCCAAGGTTCTCTTTTCTTGAAACTTCTTACTAAATGGCAAACAGTAAAATGAAATATGGGTCTGTTTATAATTAAACACCATTATAGATTTCCCAGGTAACACCAGTGGCTTTTAAAATGCATTTCAGTCACCTGAAATCTGATTAGAAATATTTTAAAAAACTTACTTGAAAGTTGGTTCTGTCTGTGACCAGCCAAAGAGAGAGTGTGTGTTGTAATGGTCTCCAAGGTAAGTCTTGGAGTCAGGACACAGCGTCTTTTGTGCCAGGGAACGATCAGAAATGCCTGAGAACGACACAAAACACTGCAAAATCATATGCATCACAATCCAAATCTCTTCACATTTCTACACATTTAGGGGTGAAAACACCAAAAGATTTGGGAAGAGGAAAAGCTGAAGTGCTGGACCTGCAATGGTTTGAGGTTAGCACATAGCCATGAATACATGCTTGCAGACAGGCACGTGTCCTTGGAGAGGTGAAGAGGACTGAGTAAACACTGATAATTAATTTCAGGTTCTATATCCAACAATTCAAAACATTTGTACAGATGCCATGTATTCAGTAAGTAATAGAAAGAAAATTTCTGCTTTGATGAATTAAGAATGCACCTACATGTTATTTCACACAATAACAAATCCTAGTTAAAAGCAAAAATGTTGCACAGATGCTGCCTGGTCTTTGATCCCATATCAAAGAGATGCTGGCAAATCCCATTTGGTGCAAAAAAATTTCCATCCTCTTCAGGTAACCATCATGAAAATGCCACATGAAGTTCAGCAGGAATTGGGCAGGTCAGACGTTTATACATTATATTTATTTTTAGCAGTGGAGCTGCAAATATAAAATTCCCTTAAAATAAAAAAGAAAGTAAATTCTCAAAAATTCTTTTTTTTATGCTAATTAGGTGTATTCACTATTGTAAGTGTTTCTCCATGAACAAGTAATCTCCCTGCCTAACTGCACTTCCTGTATGGTTGCAGTTCATTATCCAAATTTCTCTGTACCTGAAACCCCATTAGCCTCTCTGCTCTGCTGTGCCACTACACATACAATCCTTGTGTTTGGATTTTTAGACACAAAGTGTGGGTGATCTACATCAGAAATAACTTAATTTAGAGGCAATTTCCAAGTAACTTTGAGTGATACGTCTTTGAAGAAGACACTGTGCTTCTGAGGAAAGTCACACTTAATGTCCCAGTGGCTCTTGATTATTAGCCCCATAAATTTAAGGTGGGATAGGAGAGAAAATGCTACCATATGAATCACAGTTTCATGCTTCCTTCTTTTTCTGAGTATTTTGTATTCTGCCTCAGCAATACTGATTATTTTACAATTGCATATTAATCTTCAGTATAAAGTATTTTATAGAAAATTGATTTGAAGGACATCTGGTTTTAGAAGTTCAAACCATGGGTACATGTGGTTATAAAATTTAGATAAGGAGGTTGAAGGCTACATTGACAAAATGCTTGAGGCTCTAATACTGGGACTTGCACAGATGAAATCACCTCAGACAATAGTGAGCTCCCAAAACTCTGCTAACCCCAGGAAAGTCCTAATGCCTTGTTGGACTCAAATCTTAGGTCACATCTCATACCTACACCCATCAAAGGCTTGGACAGTTAAGAACATGCAACTATTCTATAAAGTGAAATAGAAAAGAAAGCCCTTAAACACTGGTTCAAAACAGATCCCCTGGGCCTTGGAATGTAATGCCTAGGACTCCTGGCTGCAGAAGGGAGACCAGTACCAGGGAGGTCTCTGTGAAGACCTTAGAGCAGCCTTCTGGTACCTATAGGGGACCTACAATAAACCTGAAGAGGGATTTCTTAAAAGGGCATGGAGTGATAGGAGAGGAGGTAATTGTTTCAGGAGAGTAGGCTTGTATTGGACATAAGGAAGAACTTCTTTACTGTGAGGGTGGTGAAACACTGAAACAGGCTGCCCAGAGAAGTTGTAGATGCCCATCCGTGGAAGTATTCAAGGCCAGGATGGATAAGGTTTCAAGAAACCTGGTCTGGTGTCCCTGCCCATGGTAGGGGGCTAGAACAAGATGGTCTTGAAGGTCCCTTCCCACACAAACCATTCTATGATTCCACATCATTCTAACACTGTGAGTCACAAGCAGAAATGCCTAAGTCAGAGAAAATGGGCTCAAAATACACCTGTCTTCACTATCTCTCAGTGTCCTTACATGTCATGTAGGCCTCTAGTTCTGAGTCCTTTCGAGTGGCTCAGATTTCAGTTCTCATCTTCACAAAGCTCAGCTGCATGGCTCAGAAGCCACTGCACAGCTGCATGGCTCAGAAGCCACTGCATGGGTTCACTCTCAGTCCTTTATTTGTGATGTAAAGGGAGCTCTTCCATTTTGGCCACTTTACCCAGTGTCTCACTTCTTTTTTCCTTTTTTTTTTTTTTGAAGGCTGACAAAAAATGAAGGTAATTTAAGGCAAAGGTGGAAATTCTTATCATTTCCTGGGCTTTGGTCAAGACCCACAGGGCCAGTATAAAGTGGTTACCCCACAAAGAGAGCAAACACCAAAATCATCATTAAAAGCTCTGCTTCTGCTTTCAAAAATTTACAATCTCTTTATAATATTTTGTCATGCTTTTGTTATGTTTATGTTTCTCTTACATTCAAAGTAAAAAAAAAATTGCAATTCAATAAAGAAAATGTAGAATTCTCATGACAATACGAAAGCATGAAGGCAAAAAGGGGACATTTCCAATACTCCACTGTCAACTTTCTGCTGCATATTAACATTGCTCAGGCAGCTGGGCTTTCCTGGGGAAATTTTGGCTGGATTAACTGCCAGGACCACTGGCAATAATCATAGGTACTCATGGCTTCCTGGGGAAGAATGAACATATCATTAACTCAGCTAACAGAAAAGGTTTTCCCATTCCTGTAAGTCTCCCATAGGCTTAGACATTTTAAAACTTATTTTTAGCCCATTTCTAGCAACACAGTGAATTTTTTTTCCTAGGAGAAAGGCAATATACTGAACTAAGGCACCAGGGAGATACCATCTCCGTTGTCATAGTTTGTCAGAAGCTGAGACTGCCCATCTCTGAGATTAGCAGTGGCAAGGCAGAAGGGTTACTCCCTCCATAAGTCTGTAGCTGAGTTACAGTGTACAGATACTTTGCCCTCTTTTTCTTGTGGACCAGCTGCTCAGTGAATGGCAGGAAAGGTCATTTTTCCAGTCCTGTTACGAGGCAGACCCCTGGACAGAGGAAAGTGATTGTTTTTGATCCAATCATCAAAGCTGAGCCACTGGAGTCTTGAACAAATATGTAACTGAACATACAGAACAGGCAGGGAAAGATGGAAAATGAGAAAATGGATTTCCTCCATCCCCCCCTAAAATACAGCCTATCAAGGTTTAAAAAAAAAAACCAAGAAAACCAAAGAAACAAACAAACAAAAAATGACAATGAAATTATACTATTATACTTACTAGGAGTGTAAGGAGGATTATTGATTTCATTATCAGCACATCCAGGATACTGGCCTCTCATGAAATTGGATGGTTCATTCATATCCTTTAATAAAGAGAGTAAGGCATGTAGAAATCTTCATTTTCTTTTTTTTAAAGAAGGGAGGGCAGATATAATGACACATACAATCCAGATCCCATCGTAGTCAAGGACATCCTTAAACTCCAGACACAACTGGGTCCACCACTCCACAGTCCTAGGGTTGGTGTAGTCAGGAAACACAGAATCTCCAGGAGGCCAGGCCTAGGGGTTACATATGTAAATCCTGGTTATTTTCTCATTTCTGTTACACTGCTGCTTTATTGTTTTGAAGCAGCACTAGACCAAATACATCACAAAATTAAAAAACCCACCTGCCCGACAGCAGGAGTTACACCATCAGAGTTGTTCACCCACACTCCCATTTCCTGGCCGAGTTCATAAGGCCTGTAAGTGCCTGGCTCCTCATCCTTGGTTATGAAAGGGTCCTAAAAACAGCAATCATACTCCCTTTATTGAAATCCCAGAGGTAACAATCACTCTTCTATTTGTATATTTTAGAAAAACTTGGATTATGTTTGTAATGCTGATTGCAAAAACACTGGAAGAAAACAGCATTAAAATTTAATAAGAGTTCAGAGCACATAATAATTTAGAAAAAGTCATTAAGGATATGTCATGAGTATTTCTTGTGTAAGACAAGAGCAATGTGAAATTATTAAATACCCTCTTGTTTATTTTTTATGAGACTTTCTATGTTCAAATTATTTTAGAGAGGCACTAGATTTTACTCTCCCCCCAGTAGGGTCTCTGCTGCATCTCGGTGCCATGCTGGGCATTCCCACACTTGAGCACCTCTGGGTTTCCTCCAAGGCAATTGTTATTCCAGCTGCCTCAGCATCAACAGCTCAATGCTGGAATAACGAAAACTTTTCAAGGGGCTTGGAGTTGGGGACATCCAACCTCAAAAGGGCCCTGTTAGCCCTCCATTCCAAATCAGTGTGGACAAGGGTTTTTTATGCCAGTCTGATGCAGAGTAATCCAATTCACACCTGCCTATGGGACCTTACACCTCCATTCTCTGCAGGTACCAAGACTACAGAATTTTATACCCCACAGCTTGTCCTTCCTGCCCCTTTCCACTGCTTGGGGTGGTTGCCACCTCCCACTACTGCCAGTGATATTGACACCAACAACTTCTCTCCCTCAGGATGGCCATCAGCAGACACCAAGCTCATCCAAAGCAAGCCTGATCAGCTTCTGGGGATGATAGAGGCCCACCCACCAGGCTGGAAAGTAATGAAGTTAGGAATGCACTGAGATGCAAGTGAACGAAGAGATGCTCTGCAACTCTGCTCAGCAGTCAGCTGCAACCAAATTCACAATACATCCCTAACTGGAAGCAGTACCTGCTCTGTGGCTTTTAGAACAGATAAAGATTGCAGACATTTTAGAAGGGAATTCTTTACTTTTTCCTTAGAAAGCCTTACTTCCTGAGGTTCTGCTTTAGGCAATACCTTTCAGTTATGAAACACAATGGAGAAAAACACCATTGAAATAATTCTTCCATTCAGTTATAGTTTGTGCAATAATTTAAGTGAACTTTAATCAAAATGTGACAGGAGTCTAATAAATATCTTAAGAAGAAAAAAATATCAGATCCCCAATGGTGGGTTGCTTTAAAGGCTTGTTTCAAGGCTCATTAAAATACTTGAATTAATTGTTTGATTTACTTGTGAGCCCTCTGATAACTGTAGCTCTGGTGAGGGAAAAATGTTCTTCCATGCCTCAACAACAAAAGCTACAGCTAAATCCCTACTTTAAGTGCAAAATTCTGCTTAACTATCTGGCTCTAGTGTGACCTCCATAAGGACTGTAAGTGTCCATTACATTTTTTAGCTTATTCAGTAGTCCAACTTTGCAAAAGACAAAGCTGTCCATCTGCAATAATTATCTTGTAACTGCTGTAAAGATGTCTCTCAAGGGACTTGAAGGCAAGAAAAAGTCATCTTAATTAGTTACTCTTAATCCAAATTTATGGTTTCCTTCAGCTGAAAGGTTATTCCAGTGTATAAATCTAATACATTATGCAGGTTTAGTATGGCCCTAAAGAGAACAAAAGCTCTCCATGCATGCAAGGGTTGATTTTGGGGAAGGAGTTTCAAGCCTGTTAAATTTTGCCTAACTCATCTTTTTAGCATCTTGGGGAGGAGGTGCTGAGCATCCTGAACTCCAACTGACTGTCTAAAGACTGGGGAGCGCACAGCACGTACCCAGACTGATGCACTTCCACCTGTGGCCCCAAACATAGATTTTGATGCACATTCATAAAAACTTATCTCTGGAAATTTTAGCCTCTACAACTCAAAGAACTGGACTTTAAAATTAAAGATATCAAGCATCATTTTGAATCATGAGCATGTTGCTCTTGACTTCTAAGTATTTTGTCCCTCATGTCATTCCAGCTGTTTCTATTTTTAGTATGATTTAATAGATGGTATACAAGGTCGTTCATTAAAGATCCTCTTTAGTAAAAATGTTTATAATTTTTCAGTGCAGTCATTGTTACTTTAGAACTTCTTTGTTTCTAAAGAATATTTGTTCTGAGACAGCTGAAACATGCACATTATTTAGCACAATACTGATGGCCAAGTGCTGACAGGCAAAGTGACAATTTCCACAAATAGAGGTGGCCTCTGAAAGAGATCAGGAGAGAGAAGTGCTAAAGGGCTGCCCTTAGAGGCCCCAGTAAGGGAGCCATGCTACTCTCAAGGTGTCTCATAGTCACAGAGGGCTCTCAGCATTGGGTGCAAGCATGGGGAGCAGACTGCTTGCTGGTGTGGCACCAGCCACCCCAGTGATGGTGGCACAGCTGAGTTCAGAGTCCCATCCTCAGGCAGGTTACCACAGTTAATACTGATGGCTGTCAGCATCTGCACTTTGCTTGTGACCAAAGTGGTTTGAGATGAGGTACATGGAACCCATTCCCCAAATCCATTTACTAGAGATTTTCCATGACAATAAGTGGCTGCAATCAGAGCCCATTTCCTGAAATCATTATGGGGGAGGCAACAATCTGCTATATTTGGGGAACTCACCCATTACTGTCACTACCCAAAGGGAACCTAAATAGAAAATTGTTCTTTCGGTATCCAACTGGATTACACTTGCCTTGATTGCAGCTAGTTTGGCTTTGCTATCACTTGGGAATGAAACCCTTCACACTGCTCCAGCTCCCAACTTAACCTAGGAGAATGCTTTACACCACTAAGGAATGCTAACAGACAGATTTTGACAGAGATGTCAGCAATTGTAATAAAGTGAAAATAGAAAATTTCAGCACTAGTACCACCTATACTTTGCATTAACTGTTAAATAATGAAGGACAGACTGGCTCAGCTTTTGTTCTTTTTTCACAAGTTTGGCTAAAGAACTAGAGCAGAAGACAGTCCTTAGACAGACATTAGGGGAAGGCTGAAAGAAAGGCTTCCTATCTGGATTCCCATTAGCTCACTGTATGAATTAAGAGTTGCTATGTTCCTTGCATATATCTAACAGCTGAATTTATGTAGCAACACCTCCCTGCACTGCTGCAGAATGTGCCATCTGAGAAAATGAAAGGGCTTTAAAAATGCTGTTGAAGTTAAACTCATAAGTAGGAAGATAATGTAGCTTACCCACTCAACAATGACTGCTTGCCTGTAGCTTCATACCCAGTAGCAAGTGCAAAACAACTGGAGACATCCCAACATTGATGAAAAAGAGATGACTACCATATATTTAATGAAAGGCAAGAGTGCATAGGAAGAGCTACCCCAAACTCCTGGTATTTTAGCTTTGAGATAAACCAGTAAATAAGCATGTGGTATTTAATGTTACAGCTCTCAGAGATTAGATAAATTTTAGAGTAGTATTGAGGATACAGAGACTCTAAACTGCCTAACAGAAAGAGCAATCAGTCCAAACAGCATATGTGCTCTCTACTGCTTAGGTATTTACAGTGATGTACCCAGTTAATTTGGATCTACTTTTATTTTAAAGTTTATCTCCATCAAAGTGACTTGGCAATCTGTTACTATCTAAACTCTGTGCCTTGAACCTTCACTGATGGAAACTGATTTCACTGCTGCAGCCCAGAGCTTCTCAGCTGCAGAAGAAATGGAACCTTCATGGGAAGGTATCTTTAGGGACAAATTGCTAGCAAGCAGTGTTCACTATATAGACTGCTATTTCCATTATCAATATGTAATTGATCACTTGGGCTATGTGGTTTTCTTTGAGATTCCTAGTAGTAAATGAAATTATAGTACATCAAAGCAAAGATTAGGCAAATAATAAAAGGTGCTTTTAAAGAAACTATCAGAAAACTCCCAATTAAAAAGAAAACACTGATATAGCTATCAAAGTTGTTGACTAGGCCATCATCCTCAGTCATATTCTAAACTTCACAACAAACTGTGAGGAAAAATTAAGGACAGGGAGGCAGTTCTGCCTTAATCTATTTAACAAGATAATGTGATTTTTGGATGAGAAAGCTGCCGTAGCTCTTGCTTATCTTGACTGCAGATACACCAGCAAGAGTGAAAGAGCACAATTCAGGACTCTGCTGTTCAATCTCTCTCCCCACAAGCCCTTGACAGGACCCTCAGGACAAGAAGAGGAACGTGGCCCTTATTTTAAAAGGACTGGATTGACTTAGGGTCCCAACATTAGTGACCCATCCATCATGATTCAGTTGGATTAACTGAATCCTGGTCTCCTTAGAAGCATGAGCCATCAATACAATGTAGACAAATGTATTTGTCTTAGCCTAGCAAAAAAAGGCTGAGGGAGAATACACTTCTTTGAATCAGTGTATCAAGAAAAAAAGTAGAAAGGTGAGAGATTGGCAGTTGGAAGTAAGAACAGTAGTACCCAAATGGAAGATAAAAACTGACCATTTAGGTAGAAAACAGATTACAAAACTACAGTTATAGCAAAAAGTCCTGAGAGGAGCTCTGTGGGATTGTCTCCTTCTCCTTACCTTGTGGCTGCAGGTCAGCTCCGCCTGAGCCATCCCTGATGCATCTGTTGGGCCTGTACAGAGCACCCACCTGGGGAGGGACCCTGCCCTCAGCAGCTGCCTGTTGCTCAGCTCACCTTGCAGACAGGCAGCTTTACCCTAATGTTTGCCTTAAATCTGTCCTGCTGCAATTTAAAATACTTTTCTTCTTATCCTGTCCCCTGTGGTTATGGAGAAAAAATTGCAGCCTGCTCTGGGGAGTTCAGCCCTCCTAGTTCTAAGCTGCCTGGAGACCTTGGAGAGCAAGATCTTGTGAATTTATCAATGTGTTTTATTTAATGTCTCAAATTTTTTTAAATCTTTATTTAAATTTCACTTAAATTGGTCTCCAGTTTCCTTGCCACCACTGGCACTCACTTAGCTATTGTGACAGAATCATTTTGGCACAAGAACATGTATGGAGGAATGCTAGAGAGAAACAGCAAATTTTGTTGGAAAAATTTACTATAGAAGATGGAAAACTCTAATTTTTGCTTCTATCCAAATTGATTCATTTGCCCATATGTCAATTTTACTTAGAGGTTCAATATAGATTTTCCACAAATTTGCAAGCAAGTAATATTCTCTTACATTAATTTAGATAAAAAGTAAGTACAAGGCAACATGAATTGTAGTTAGCAGTTTCCAGAGTGATTAGGAATAGATTTTTTCCACTATTCAGCTATTTTTGTATGTGCATTAAATTCATTTGCTCATTTTCAGGGAAAGAATTGCATGAAAGCAATCCTATGTCAATCCACAGGCAAAATTTCTCATAAATGAGTGGGGGAAAAGTGACAGAGAATGTTTTGGTATAGAGATGATACTGGTACACAGAAATCAAATAAAGGCAACACTTTTAAAAACTAAATCTGTGAGAAATTGTTCTTCAGCTCTTTCAAATGAGAAAATAGAAAATCTGTGACAATAGTATACATCTGTTAGCACCTAGGTACTGCTATGAAGATTATGTGTGAATAGTTCTTATAAATAGAGAAATAATTAGCAAATTGTTAATTTACCAGAATCACAACATTGTGCTTTCCTTTCTTCTTCAGATCCTTCATGAACTCTGGCAGACCGGCAAAATTCACTTTATCATAGGTGAAGTCCAGGCGACGTTCCATGTAGTCAATATCAAAATGCTGGACATCCTAAACATTTTTGAAGTAAAAGATACATTAATACCTCATCCAGCTCTGGAGCTCTCAGCACAGGGAGGACATGGATCTGTTGGAGGAACTCTAGAGGAGGACCACAAAAAGTGATCAGAGGACTGGAGCACCTCTGCTATGAGAACAGGCTGAGACAGATGGGGCTGTTCCTCCTGGAGAAGGCTCCAGGGAGAATTTATTGAAGCCTCTAAATACCTAAAGGGGGCTTATAAGAAAGTTGGTGTCAGACTTTTTGTGTAGGGTCTGTAGCAATATGACAAGCAGTGATAGTTTTAAACTAAAGGAGGGTAGATTCAGACTAGATATAAGGAAGGAATTTTTTACCATTAAATGGTTGCCCAGAGAGGTGGTGAATGCCCCATCCCCAGAAACATTTGAGATTAAATTGGATGGGATTCTGAGCAACCTGATTTAGTTGAAGATGTTCCTGCTTATTGCAGGGGGGTTGGACTAGATGGTCTTTAAAGGTCTCTTCCAACTCCAACTATTCTATGATTCTATGACTGAAGTATTTGATACAGAAATCAGAATGTATGCAACTGTGTTTCTAAAAAGCAACTAATGTATGTAATGAAACCTAAGAGACTGTAATTGTAATCCTAGCAGTGGACTACATGGAAATGTAGAAATCCTAGTTTAGCAACTATTTGCAGAGATCTGCATCAGAAGTACCATTATTTATTTTTAAAATGCTAGCACCTCATACTGCATAACAGCAAATCCACACCAGAACTGGCTGCTATGCAGCCAAAAGCAGCACTTAAACTTCATGTTCAAAGCCCACTTTAAATGTTCTTTTAAGCATTATGAAGACATTACATGCAAACCCACTACATAAGATTATGAATGTCCTTTTATTCTACAATTCTCTTTGTAAGGTAATTATTTCTCCTCTATTATAATTTTATTCACCTCACTTCAGAGTGTAAGATTAACATACACAGTGAAAAATCCATACTTACATATGGGATGTCATAGTGCTCCATGCGATTGACTGTTTCCTTCAAAACATCAAGGCTGCCATAGCCCCAGCGGGAGAGCTGAAATCCCAGAGACCAGTAGGCTGGCATGTGTGGGCGTCCAATGGCCTGCAGCAGGAATGAGGAATACAGAAACACAAGAGGTGAGATGAGAAGTTGTTCTGAACACCAGGAAAGGCTTCCAGATCATTTAAGGCACAAAGACCAGGGCACAGGCATCACACCCCCGTTAAATACCCATATCTTTCTCCAAGAGGCTCTCAGCACATGCCTGGTGCTTCTCCTGGTGGATTCTTGCTCTTCACAGAGGCTCCAGCACCCAAACTGAGCAACACTTCTAAGAACACCTCAGTAGAAGGCACAGTGTATAAAAGCCAGGCTGATGTTTAATGTGGTCTCAGTTTCTGCACAGCAGCATGGCCCCTCACAGGGCACACGCCATCAGAAATCCTGCATGGATCCTCATGCCCCCTGATCCACAACAACTCCACAAACCCCTTGGTCAAGAGAGGGCAAGTCTCCAACCACACACAGCAACATCAGCTTTGCAAACTTCTCTTGCCACGTCCAGCTGGACTAACTCATCAAGCGTCTGATGTTTATTTGAGCTCTCTGAAGTTTTAATCATATTTACACACCAACTTGATGAAATTCAGTTATTTATGGCTGACTACTGTTATTGCTGGCCCACAGCCTTGTGTTGCCAGGCACTGACAACCCTCTTAAATGCCAGAGTTACTGTTTGGTCCTGAAATTCTCAACTGAAACACAAGGTAATGAGTTAAATATGATTTTATAAATATTTGATTTCCACTGTCTGAATGTAATCCATCTGTAAATGGCATGGGGAAACTCAATTGAGCGCACAAGGAAGAAAGGCATCCTGCTCTGCTTCCCCCAGTGAGAGCTGCTGTAGTAACCTGGGAAGAGCAGAGGGCAATCACGACGTGTCTGTTCTACAAATAAGCTGAAATCTGGCTTTGCCTCATTAGTACACTCTAGTGTTTTCTGGGGCACATTTCTTGAAATCCTTACTTCAGTTACATCCAGTGAAACTAACCTTTGATTTGTATTTCTAACACCTTTGCAGGCAATACATGAAAGTCTGGTAGCTGGTAAGCACCGATGACTTATTAATCAGCTGCAGCTATTGTCCCCCCCCCCCCCCCAAAAAAAAATGGTTCCTCCCTTAATTCTTTGCAGATCTCCATATTTACGTAATTATGCTAAGAAGTGAAAAATAACAAAACTTGCATATTGGCAGCAAAACTCCATCTACTTTAAATAAATAAATAAATAAAGGCACTTCTGGCACTCTGTATTGATTGCATTGTTAAGCTCTCTGCAGATGTATTGCATGAAGGCACACCTTCCTATAGGATTTTCTCCAGGAAGAGTCTGACCTGGGAAAGCAATGCTGAACTTGAAATTGCTCTAAAATACATCACAGATGCTAGAGCATCAGTACACAGACGTACAAAGTGCATCACACAGAAAATCACGTGGGGGAGAGGCAGAGAAAAGCTGAGGATGTTTTAATGCCCCGATCTGGGGAACAGACTGGGTAAATTGCTCCCAAAGAAGAGAGGCTTGGGAACACACAGTCAAACCTAAGCACTAAGCATTACAAATTTGGCTACAGCGTGCTTTTACTTGTTGGGATGCTGCTGTTTCACCTAAGCAAAAACATGAGGCGGCCAGAACACCTGCTGAGGTTAATGCATTGGATCTCTCCAGGAGGGACACTTTGGCTGATCAGCACAGCTGCCCCGTACACCTACTACTTGTCCCACTTCTCCTCCAATTCAGCTGGAGGCTGGGGTCTTCAGAAGAAGTGGGAGCAGCTCGCAGCAGCATGTTCCTGCCACAGCAACATGGCACAGGCACTCACTGCCACTGCAAGCTGCTATACCCTCACCAGGTCAGGCCCTGAAGAGACAAAGGTGGTGCCTACCATGTAGGGGGAGGCCGATGGACAGACACGTGTCATAACTGCCCTGGTGCCATTCCATCTCCTTGCATATGTCATTAACTTTTCTTTCCAGCATGTGTGGACACACCTGATCACCCAGACTATCCTTCAAGCTCTGTCGGGGTTTTCTGTGGAGAGCTGAACAGGGCATGGTGGCTCGGGACAATCTCCCAGACACCGTGTGAGCCAGCACCAAGGTGTCCAGCACAGCATGGCAAGCCTCAGGGCAAGAAGTCTTCTTCTCTGTAACATCCACACCCACCATGTTAAGAATAAATTCATCTGAGGAGGCAGCAGAGCTTGTTTTAGACCAGGAAAGGCTGCAAGATGAGCTTTGGGTACCCACCATTTTGTGCTCCTAAAGAAGATGCATATTTTGCTCTTGCTTTCTTTACTGTAAACAGAGAATGACCTCTACAAACAAGGTTAAAAAACAGACCAAAACAAAAGAAGTCCCCTAATGAAATAAAATGCACAGGCTTCTCATCTTGGACAAGAGAAATAGGGAAAACCACCTGATAAATATCAATCTTGCAGCTAAACACAGAGCCCTGTGCTCTGGCAGGATGTCTGCATGGCATCTGCTGCCTCTTCCCAAGCAGGCTGGGAAATGGGAAAGGGGTGACTAGCCTGGGCAGAGGCAGTGGGAACTGCTGAGCAGCTGTGCTCCAGGTTCTGTGATACCCTGGGTCACTCCTGGCTGGGGAGGAGAGTCAGCTCAGCACAGCACCAATACAAGGCATCTCAAGAGCTGGAGGGGGGTTTGCCTCTTCCCTCGTGTCCTATCAAGCATCAAAGTGGACAGCAGGGGGGCTGGAGGTGGAGCTGTGGCCACTGGGGGGTCAGTCAGAGCCCTTCCAAAAGGGCACGTCCCCAGCACTGGGGTTTGCTGAGGTTCAGCTGCTCCCCCTTATGGGATGGTGCTGTGTCACTGTGGACCACAGAATGAGAAGGTATTTTATGACAGAATCCCTTGAGGAGTTTGGGATTACAGCTGAACCAACAGAAAAATATCCACCTTGCAAGGAAGATATTAAGTTTTTAAAGCAATTAAAAAGGTTCACCAGGCTGGTGCATCTATGGTGAGCCTAATTGAAACCAGCAGAACATTTGAAGAGGAAGGATGAAAACAGGGCAGCTGGGAAAACAAATGTTCTTTTTTCTAATTATGCTGTGGACTCTCTCTAATGGATCTCCCTGAAGCTTCCTGATAAAGTAACTGACATATGGTACCCACTCACAGATGGATCAGCAGAGGCAGGAATGTAATTTTGCAAACCTGAAAACTCAAGTTGGATTTGATATATATTTAGGATCTAGTTAATTCATATAGATTGCATTCTGCATACAAATGATCACAAAGTGCAGCAGCCAGAGAAAGCCTGCTTAGCAAAATTGACTCCCATAGAATCAGAAAAGGTAGATGGGGTATGGCAGGGGAACTGAGGGAGGAAAATGCAGAAACAGCAAACATATGGAGTACCCAAAATGAGAAAAAACAAACAAACAAACATGAAAAGCTCCCAAAGATATGGTAGTGCAGAAACAGTAAAAAAAAAGAGAAGATTCTATTTTCTGTTCCAGAATTCTTCTTGCACTTGCTTCTTAAATAACTCCTGGTATTTAATAAATTCACTGTTAGTTTTTCCATGTTTATATAACTTGGCATTATGAGTATTTTTTTTTCACTTTTCTCAGAGGCACCTGAGAGCTGATGCATCCAGGGGCTACCCTGGAAGCATTTTGTGGTAAGAACGAAGTGCAGTGGAAACAAGTATGTCCAACAGATAAAATCTGTGTCTAGGGAGCAGGTGATCTGTATTCATTTTTCCTGTGTTGGATTATTGGGCAAATAACACTAATATGAGCATCAATGCTATGAACTAGGTTCTAAATTCTATAGAGTACATCAGTGCCTGTTCTGTTAACACTATGACCAAAGACTTTGATGAGAGACAGCTGCAGAGTTATGCCTATATATCCTATAGGCTGTCCTATGCTTAAAAAGGAGCTGAGATTCCCAGCAATGCAGATTGCTAATCTTGCACCCTAATTAGCCATATAAAATGATTTCTGAAGCTTGATATTTGCTTCAACTCCCTTTCTTCAAAGAGGAGTTGTAGGAGGAAACTACAAAACCCCAAGTAGGTTCATGCTCTGGATTTAGACACAGAAATAGTGTTTCGGTATAGTCACACAATGGCTAAATTTCACAGGTGCTCTTATGGCCCAGGTATCTGTATCCAGTTCATCCCCCATGACTTAAGGCAGGCAGGTGAGTGATGTGGTCACCTAGACAGATAGAAGGGTAACCTTCACTCAAAGGCTGTTAACAGAAGCTGAGCTTTGATTCAGGAGAGCAAGAAGAAAGGCCCTGCAGCTGCAAAACCATAAAGAAGATGCTCACAACCTCAGGAATATAAAAAATGTAAGGATTTTCAATGCCAAGGTCTTCAAACTTTGCTCTTTGCTGCACAAAACAATTATCAGCTGTTTATTCCTTCTTGGGGAATTCAGCTACGAGACTCTCACCTGAATCATCTGTGATAAAACTGAGACACAAGCAGGTTCCCCATGTTACCTCTCCAGCAGGAGAATGGACCAGAGACCTTCTTAGGTCCCTTACACCTCTAACTAGCTCACACTTCTGTAAGGAGGAAACAAACCAGCAATTTTCTCTCCAAACAGAATTAAGAGACTTGCAGTGTGCTCACTTACAGCTTATTATTGGATAATTTGTGATAAAATAACAAATTCATGGCTTTCACTCTACCTAAGAGCTATTAAATATCCATTTGTTGAACCCTAACATTTCTGAGTGTCTTGTTAGAGAGATCATGCACTGTTGCTATGCACTGTTGTTCTGTTCTGAAAGACCACCAGTGGTCTTGGCAATGTTGGCCTGGTATTAGGTGTGACTGCAGAGCCTCAGCCAGGCTCAGCTCGGTGCCTGAACTCTTCCGCTTGTTACTGCTTTTTGTCACCCTCCTGCAAACTGAGGTGTTTGCCATTAAAAGTGAGATTTGTGTTACATAACTGTTCTGCACACCAGACCTCTTCTGTAGTAGGAGAAAAATGTGATCACTGTCATATATGGAGAGCTGGACAGGACAATCTCAGATGGGGCAACGCCCGCAGGGCTCAGGGACAGGAGGGAGCAGAAGAATCAGGCTGGAGACTTCTCCTTCCCATGGGACTATGCCCAGCACATACCCTCTATCTGCTGTCACTGCTGTAGCACTCTGGTGCCACTGGCAGGATGCATCCTATAGCTCACCTCTGCTCCATGCACAGCAGCGGGACAGTGCTACGAGCAGTTAGCCCTGTGCTCCCGTCTCATGCCCTGCCTCACTCTTGGAGCCCATTTAAAGCAGATTATCCTGGGCCAGGCTGGCATCCAGGGCCACCACAGCTTTTGCTCTTGCCTGTCCTCACTCCAAGGATGCAGAGAGCCTGGTGGCTCTGGCCAGGCAGCTGCAATAAACACATGATCACCACACAGGGAGCCCTGTTCCTGGCATAGCCTGGACCCAGCAACTCTGGCCAAGAGTCCATGGTCCACCCTGGGTGCTAGTGGCAACCTGGAGAGATGTGTGGGGAAATCTTGCATACTCCAGAGACCAAATAACAAGCTTTGTTACAAAGCTGTCCTAACTCACTGGTTTGGAGGGAGCCACATGAAAGCACAGAGCAGAGCTAACTTCCTAAACCTCTCACAGAAACAAGTGTAACAGGGGCAGAGAGGTGGCTCAGATATTGACATGGCACTAAAAGCAACAGCACAAAACATTTGAGAAAGGTGTAAAGAGCACTTTGCTCTGGAAACAGATCCCTTGTTCTCACCAGCTTTGCTCCAGCTGGCACCTGGCCACCGTGCCACACCAGTGGGGCCATCCTGGAGAGATACAATGGGTGGTCCCTGCAAAAAGCAGTGACTGCGGCAGATGCTTGCACAGAAGGGAGGTGCCTCGCTAAGCTCTGCAGCAGCGCAGCCTGGTCCCACCAGGTCCCACCAGGGGCCCCTGCAGCCAGGAGCTCCCTAAACACCGACTCCTGGAGGAGACCCATGCAAACAGCTGAGAGAGCTGAGCCGTGTTGCTGAGCAGTGCCTTGCAGACATCAGTCACACTTCTTCTTTCCACCCCTTCTCCTTCCCTACAGCATGACAATGACTGCACAGGGAAAGTCCTCTCAGTGTGACAGAGAATACAATTGAAAAATAAAGTCATTTCTGTCTCCTTCACCACCTTCCCACATATCTTGCACATAAAAGCCAATTATTACCCTAGAGACTAATAATATGGTAATTGTAACATTTCTGACCTTGGAATTTCAGGATGTTTACTGAAGAAGTTATTATTTCACATTGAAATTACTAACATGCATTCTTTAAGATTCCCTAGAGAGCTGAGCACAAGCTCAAAAAATACAGAGCAGGATTTTTTTGTCCTGGCATGTGACATGTCTCATTAGGAGACGCCCACTGCTCTCCTTTACCTTGTTTTCTTTGCTCCAGCTCTGTTTCCAGAGACAGGGGTGGAAAGTGAGCTGCAGCTACCCATCAGCTGGGGAGTGAGAACTCTTTCATTTTATTTTCAGACGCAGACCACCTGCTAAGCCACAGAAATGCTGCCTTCAAACATCAGTAAAAGACTGAAAAGAAACAGGGGTGGCTGTGATTTCCATCGTACTGCAGCACTAACTCCCTTAAAACAGGGATCAAAGCTCCAGCCTAGGGGAAAGTTGCTTTACTTCTCCCCCGGTTTCCCCTTTTTTTTCCTCCCTTATTTTATTACCCATGTGTAAGTTAAAACCCCAGCTTGCTTGCTGGTCTGTGACACTGGGATCAGAGATAGTTTGAGCTGGGATAGAGTTAATTTTCTTCGTAGCACCTGGTATGGGGCCATATTTTGGATTTGTGCTGAAAATAGTGATGATAATTCTGGGCTATTTTTGATTTTGCTGAGCAGTGCTCTACACAGTCAAGGCCTTCTTTGCCCCTTACTCCACACCACCAGTGAGGAGGCTGGGGGTACACAAGGAGCTGGGAGGGGACACAGCCAGGATGGCTGAGCCCAGCTGACCCAAGGGATATTCCATATCATATGGCTTCATACTCAGCATATAAATCTGGGGGAAGAGGAAGGAAGAGCAGGAACATTTGGAGTGATGGCATTTGTCCTCCCCAGTAACTGTCACATGTTCCACCATTCCCCCGATTTCTGGAGGTGGCTGAACACCCTCCTGCCCCTGGGAAGTGGTGAATGAATTCCTTGTTTTGCCTTGCTTGCGTGCACAGTTTTCTTCACCCATTAAACAGTCTTATCACAACCCACGCATTTTCTCACTCTTACTCTTTGGATTCTCTCCCCCCACCCCACTGAGGCGGTGTGAGAGAGTGGCTGTGTGAGGCTGAGTTGCCAGCTGGGGTTAAACCATGACAGGCAACTGGTGGGGACGATGTGCAGAGGGAGCTGGAAACCTCCAAGCAACAGAGCAGTCGCTTCTGCTCCAGGACATGGAGGGGCACCATCAGCCTCCCACCTCTCTGGGGGGGTAGCACCTGAACTTCTGCTTGGAAAAGGAAGGTCTTAGCAGAGCCCACCATCCTGGAGAAGCTCCAGCCTTCCCAGAAGAGCAGCATAAGCAAGTCTTATCCCTTCTTTCACCAAACCAGAACCCAGCAACACCTTCCTTCTGGGCTAAATCCTCTTTTTCCCTCACTCTAAACCACAATATTTCAATTCCCATACAGGCACTTTAAAAGAAGGCAAGCATAAGATATGGAGGCTTTAAAAAGTCAAGAAAGACAAAATGTTTGCTGCAGATCAGAGCTCAGGCCCCTTTGAGAGGTTGCATGTGGGAAGGCAGAGCATATGCACATCTCCCTGTGAGCTGAGTGCCTGGCTCCGGGATGCCCTACCCTGTTCAGCCTTCCAGTTGCAGCCTGATCCTCAGGGTCTGCACAGTGACCTCCTTCTCACAGAAACATGCCCCTTCTCAGCTTTGCTCCATACCCTTTATGTTTGACACTGATTTCTTTATCTACATAGCTTGGGTCTGAGGTAGCAATTTTCTGTGGAGAGGCCCAGTTGAAGCATCATTTGGTGACCAGGAAACACATGTTATCTGCTACATTTTTCTGTGCAGACCTCACTAGATAAGAATTGCATGTAAACTTCCAGAACAGCCATTTGCCTGTGTACTCTCAGTTCTCTGGAAAACATTGGGCAATTCATAGCAAGTAGTTACACTCTGTGAGACAGCAGTAAATGCATTGTTATAAATTTATGCTCTCCAATGCAATTATATGGGTTTTTGTTAGTAAACAACAGGCTGATGGCTCCAAAATCAGCAAGCAATTCCACTGGCAAATAAAGGCTTAAAGACTTTAAAGTCCATTCGACATGTCTGAAATTCAGCATATGTAAAGTTACCAAATATTCCCATCTGTGCTCTGCCTAGCTTGTTTTCTTGTCCCACAGTGTCAAAATGCAGTCATGTCACACAGCAAAGACTGTAAAGCTGTGACAGCCCAGAGAGGAGTAAGCTCAGACAGATTTCTTTCTAACCATTGCATCCCTTTAGTGCACTCCTGCATCCCATCCTGGCATACTGCAGGAAAGGCTGGAGATGTGCACCCAGCCAGCCTGTGACACTCAGACTGTTCACAGATGCTCGGGCATATACCAGTTTTCCCATGGATCTGAAGCTGCAGCTTTGCACAAATGGATCAGGACAAAGCTCTGGCTGCACTACCTGCTGATACTACCAGATACTGACAGGACTGTGTTGCAAGGCACTGCTCCGTGTGCCATGTGCACTTTTCTACTGACCTCAGTGTATTGCTGAACTACGTTTTCAGGAGTTGGTCCCATGAACAGATAGAAGTCGAGGATCCCTCCAATAGTGCGGAAAGTCAAAGCTGGGTTTGGAGACAGAGTAACATCTAAAAGAGAAAAAAAGGGTTCTCAGTACAAACCAGCTCTGCACTATACATGGGAATGGGTGAATAATGCATCAGGGAAGGATGAGACTCAACATTAGGAGCCACTTATTTACTGAGGGGTGCCAAATGCTGGAACAGGCTTCCTAGAGATGTCAACGCCCTGTGCGTGTCAGTGCTTAAGAGGCATTTGGACAATGCCTTAACAACACATTTAGCTTTGGGTCAACCTTGAAGTGTTCAGGCAGTTGTACTATTAGTACATTTTATGTCCTTTCCAACTGAAATATCCCATCTCATCCCATCCCATCCCATCCCATCCCATCCCATCCCATCCCATCCCATCCGGGCCCACACTGGGCTCTTCTGTGCACCTTGTGGGTATTACTGGATGAGCAAACAGGATCTGAAGGTAAGCAGGCCATTGCTCAGTGTTTCTGTAATCTATGGTGCAGCAACAAATCACAGAAACCCACCCAGAGTAGATTGCATAGATCCATTTCTCTCAGTTTCATATATGCAAGAAGGATCAACAAGCTTGTGTTTAGGGTTCCCCCACACTATTTTAATCTTATTGAAAGCCATTGTCTGCCAGGGAAAACTGATTTTACAGACTGAGTGAAGATTCCCCTTTTCTGAAATTATACCACTAGATTAATGCAGTAAGGTGACCATGGCAACATATAAAACTATTCTCCAAAGACAGAATAAAGGACTAACCTAAATTGATTTGATTTCATTATGCCAATCTCAGAGGAAATTTCTTCCACCTTCTTCTTTCCCTCTATTTGCATCTATTTTCATAAAAAAGTTAAGAATTTATTTTCCTTGAAAGTGCCTAAAAATGCCTAAATTCCTTGCTAAAAAGTCATTCTACTGAAATCCCTTTGAAAACTCTATAATTACTCCTGGAAGCTTAGTTAGGGAGCAGTCACTCATATTTGTATCACATTGAAAAAGCAATCAGCAGAACAGTTTTTCATACTTACTAATCGATCATATTTCTATATGCAGTCTGTACAGGGAATCCATATATCTTTTTACCTTGTGCATTGGAGTTCAGAAGGAGAACACCATGGGCATTGGAGTCAGGTTCCACGCACATATAGAAAGGGTGAACTCCATAGAGGTTGGCAAATGACTGAAACATAATAATAGCACATGAGGTATTACTTGACTTTGCTATTTTTCATAGTTTTTGTCAGGTAGATACATATGCACAGACAAGGAAATAAATTCAGTCATAGTCAGAGACTTATTTTGAAAGGCCAGGGATTTTTTCATCTTAATTGTGTGAAGTCAAATTGATAGAAAAAAGGGCTTTTTTCTGCCTTATCAAAATGGGATTTTTTAGGCTTTCCCAGTTAAACCTTTGATATTCTGCCAAACACTTCAAAATGGCATGAGTAAGAATAACTTTTCTAGTTAAAACAGACTCATCAACCACTGACTCCAGTTCAGCCAAATATCTAATGAGTCCTGCTGAAGTCCAGCTTGTTTGAATGGGCAGGGATTGATCTGACCATGAAATGCAAAGCTTTCCTGAACCAGGATCTTCACACACAATACACTTTTTTCTGAAAACTGCAGTGTGAGACAGCTTCTGATAAAAGGTTTCAAAGTTCCATCAAAGCAATTCATGGCTTCGTCCTTTAATTAACACTGATGATACTTGCAAAGCTTGTGACATTCCATGTTTGCCACCTCCTTTTGGTGACACAAGCTGGGATAAAGTGTTGCACAGAGTGAATTACCGTTGGTGCCTGATCCCTGGAGAACATGCCGTAGGTAACAAAGTCCATATTGTGTTTGAAGGTCGGGTGCTCATGTTCACCAAACCCATACACAGAAGTGGACGGAACAGTGGTGGTGATCTGAAGGAACTGGTTGGAGAAAAACAGATCAACCAGGGGACTGTCCCACCTGTGACAAACAGAGGGAGACAGGATTAGTTTGCTTGTCCTTGGAAGGTATCATTTTAAATTCGTCTGGCTATTTACATGTTTTATGTGTTTTAGAGAATAACAATATCAAAAATCCATTAAATTCTAGGCATGCCTCTAACATGATGAACCTAACACATTAAATTCATCTTGCAATTGTTGAAGATATCTCATCTACTTATGCAAAAAAAAAAAATCAATACAATNACTGAATAAGATTATTTTCTTATAGGAGGGTTATGCATGCAAAACACCCCTGAGAATCAGATCCAGCCCTTGACAAATAGAGGCCTTTCTGCAGGAAGTGGTTGCTGTGTAGGAATAGGGATGGGCTCTGGAGCTATATTCCTGTCCAAAGAAGACTGTCACACAGCTCTGCTCTGTGCCAAGACAGGAAGGGTCACTGCTCTGAGCAGACCACAGGGTTATGAAAAACTCAAACTGTGCCAGAGGGAAAATGGTTTGGGAAGAGCTTAAATATCTGTCCTAACTCACTGAGCTCTCCTCATGATGTCTGTTCAGAGAACATGAGGCTTTGTACATTTGTGGTATCCATATTTTAGCCCTGACATTTCCTATCATGAGAACACTTAGTGTTACCATGGCATTAAAGTATTCCTTCAGCTCAGCAAGTCCCCTCCCTGACCAGGAGGGTCACTGGGGTGGTGCAAACAACAGCCTTAGGAAGAAGCCTTCTGCCCCACCATAACTTTACATGTTGTGGAGGAACTGGTTTTTGACTCATGCATTCCTTCAGGCAACTGTCATGCACTCTGCTTCTGCATGACATCGCCATAACAGTGCCCTGCTCTGCACCCCTCCATGGCTCAGCTCCCTGGGGGCTGCCACCCCCACCAGCACAGCTCCCATGCTGTGCCACCAGCACTGCTCCCCATCAGCCTTGTCTTTCCCTAGACCTCCACATGCCAGCACAGCTATGGGCTAAATATAGCATTAACCATGACATAAAAAGGCTGCTAATGACTCTTGGTTTTTTTCTGGGCATCATTATGCCATCTCCATCTGAAGGAAAGCATGGACACCATGCTTTCCACCAGCACTACTCTCTGCCTCCACTCACAAGCAGCTTTCAGAGTCCTTGTGCTCTCCAGCACACTGTGGTAGGCTGTTGTGCTACTTTATGCATTGGCTTGTGTAGCAAAGAGCAAGAGCAATCACTTAAGTGAAAAAAATTATGTCTGTCATTCCTTAAACCCTTGGATACAACAAAAGAAAATGTCCTATTTCTTCCACCTCCCCTCCTGCTGATTTAAAGCAGATAGAAGGAACAAAACAGGAGGGAGCATAAAATGACATCATGTCTGCAGGAATTTGCATGGTTCTCCTCCAAGAGTCCTATGAACCATAAAAGCACTGTGATGGACAACAGAAGGGATCTAAAAAATCTAAAAATCAGCTGAACAGTTGCTCACTGTCAAAAATTCCACCCCTATTAGCAATTAGATAAAGCAAAATCCGTGAGGACAAGAACCCTTCTCTTTGCACAAGAGGTAACAGCTGCAGTCACATTCACTGCTGAAAGCCTTAACCTGTTAGTGTGTCTGTGGAAATACAAACCAGCCTCCCCACACATCTGCCTGGCCCATTGCCTGTGAAGAGTCAGCTGTTGCCTATCCAAAAAGTCTGGTTGTTGAAAGCTACTCTTTTCTTCCAAACACTGTGCACTATATTGAAGAGTAAACTTCTCTAATTTTTCTCCTCTTATCAGGAAAAAAAAAGAATTACTCAGATTGAAAAGGTTTCTGTACAAATTAACATTTTTGGCCATCAAGGGAGCTAGTCTCACACCCAGCAGTCAAGCCACTGGCCATCAGCATGAAACATAACTGGAGGAGACCAAGGAAGTAATATTAAAGGAAGGTCAGTAGGCAGATAGATAAAACATCCTGTTCATGTTGAAGGTGTACTCATGACTAACATTGTCACAACATTCAAGGGGGATGACTAAAAGGCACTACAAGATGGTTTTCAGGAGTGCAATCATCAGTCCTGTGTAACATGAACTGGGCATGACCTGTCTGAACAACTTTACTCTGTTGAGGTTTAATGGAGACCCATGACTGCAATGGCTCGAAGCACTGACTTGCCTGCTGTGAGCAACCAGCTGGTGGCACTTCTAAAGGTGGTCTTACAAAACCTCCAGAATTAGGATACCTGGGATACATATATGATACATCATTAGGATATGCATCATGCATTATCTGAACATTCAAAAATAATTTTAAGTTGGGAGAGGTTTGGTCTTTTTTGTTCTTATTATTGCAATGAATTCTGGAGAACTGAGTTCATTATTTTAAGCTGTAAACAACTGGTCCACTCAGTCACTTGGAAAAAATGTCCTCTATAACTTGTGCTTTTCTTGGCCTCCAGACCACTCTGTATATTATCTGTGTGCAAATTCACTTGTAACTTCACTTAGCTATCCAAAAAGGGGGTCTAAGTCTCCTGGCGAAGCTTGGGCACACCTTTCCAGAGGGCCTGGGCTATCACAGTATGCCCAGGCTGCCCATAAAGTGCTAAAGCACCTTACAGAGAGTGAGGAGTACACACTCTATTTTCAAATGAACCTCAAATATGCTGACTGACTCAACACACTTGAGATGCTGAGAAGCATCACCTTAAGAGCCCAGCTCTCTATGGTTTTCCACTGATCTCAGATTGCTAAAAATATTTCCACTGACTGCTGGTTTTGGCTGTAGTTAACCTTCTTCATAGTAGCTGGTATGGGGTGATATTTTGGATTTCTGCTGGAAGCTGTGGGTAATTCAGGGACGTTTTAGTTATTGCTGAGCAGTTCTTAACAGAGCACAACAGGACTTTGCTGCCCCTTACACTGCCCCACCAGCAAGGAGGCTGGGAGTGCACAAGTAGCAGGGAGGGGTCGCAGCTGGGATAGCCAGCCTCAACTGACCCAAGGGGTATTCCATACCATATGGCTTCATGCTGAGCATTAAGCAGGAAGGTTGGCTGCAAGACTGCTGCTCAGGGACTGGCAGTCATCAGTCAGATGGCAGTGAGTAATTGTTTTCATTTGCATCACTTTTCTTTCTTGAGTTTTATTTTTCTCTCTGTCATTTTCCTTTTAATTACAACAATATTATTATTATAATTATTGTTATTGTTATTATTACTACTACTACTTTTTTTTTCTGTTATTAAACTGTTCTTGTCTCAACCCATGAGTTTTCTCACTTTTACCCTTCCAATTCTCTCTATCTTTCAGGCATGAGTGAACAAGCAGCTGTGTGGTGCTTGGTTGCTAGCTGGGGTTAAACCACAACACACTGTTTCACAACAGCTGTATTCCTTATTAGCTGTAAGTCTTGGGACACCACTGGAGTGCAGAAGGCCTACCAAGACTGAATTTTTATGTTTACCTTCCTTTAAAGGTGATTTCTCAAGTAGGTGGAGAAAATCAGCAGGAGTAACCAACAGATTTTCCACAAACATTACATTTATTAAAAAAAGAACTGCAGAATATATTTACAGTTATTGACACAGTTCTGCTCTACTTCTACTGTATTCATCATTGTGGTATCAGGAAATGTCCTATAACTTGCTGGAGTTATGCTTTATTTTTGCTCTGAAAAACACTTGGATAAGTGATACACCTACAATACTTCTTGTCTACATAACATAAATCTTAATGATTAGAAGACTAAAACTATGGCTCTTACAAACTAGCAACAAACCCAATCTATCCATAATGCATACAATTTACGCCCCTTGCTTTCAGCAAAACTGCAGTTAAGACAACAGCATTATAAATCATTCTAATAGCTTTGCCTATGTAAAACTGTCTTCATGGTAAGTGGTGTCTGTACTAACTACCACGAACAATAAAAAAGGCAGCTGAACTCTGCAGCAGCTTTTTTGGAAATTAGGGAAAATCTTGATTAGATTTTGGTTATTTGTGCAGTATATTCCCAAGTGCAATAACAAACAAGGTATTCTAAACTCTTAATAGAAAGTAGCCCCTATCTGGACTGGAAAAAAGATGTTCTGCCTTCCATTATATGTGTGACATCATGAAGGAAAAGTCAGGATATTAAAGTGGAGAATCAAATCAGTAGTCCATCCCTCTGCAGCCTGTCTCCAGCAATGGCCCAGGCCAGATATCACAAAGGAAGGCACAAGATGTCACTCAGAGTCAGTCTTGCAATAATCTGCTTATGGAGGAAGTTTCTGGCTGTTTTCATAGAATTAACTGATGTTGTGAAGCATTGAGACAAAAGTATTTGGGGGTATTATTTCCCTACAGATCATTTTTTATTATGCCTGAATGTGTATCCTGGTAGGCCTCCTGTGCTAGTGCTGCCCTGGGGCAATAAGTCCCACAGAGTAATCACACACTGCAAAATGAGCATGTGTTTGCTATTTATCACTGTCTTAAAGCAAATAGTTCCCAGCCTTTTACTCTCTGTTCTTGAGAAAATCTATGCTTTCTTGGAGCCTTCATGCTCTCAGCTGATACTACCTGTGCCCATGGTTGCTGTTGTTAGTGTGGCAAGAGCAGGAAGGAGAATAGCACTGAACCTGAGTGTTATGTGCCACAAAACAACTCACAGATTGTTTAGCTCCCTCACTTGCCTAATTACAACACAGTATTTTACCTCCTGTTTTCACTAATTTAGGGCCCTGGCCAACGACGGGACAGTTTCCCATTAGAGCTGCAAGATCAACCAGGGTGTCCTGAGCAAGGATTTACTAAAGCCAATCTCTTGACAAAACATTTCTCCACTGACCACACCAATTTTGCCAAAACAGTTAGTTTCTAAGTATGATGGGAGTGGAAGGAGGCTCCCTGCAGTCTCCACTGCCCAAGAAAGATGCTAATTTGGGACCTTCACCTCTGGGGCAGCAGATCCAGGCACCGGTCCCTGTCCCTCATGGTTCAGCTCTGTGACTGCCAGTCTTAAATCAGAAGCAGGTTTATATTTTCTCGTGGAAAACAGGAAACACCAGACATCTGGATGGGAGCAGAAGCTTTGCTGGGTCTCATCTGATCCCCTTGGCACCTCACCAGTGAATGCGTGGACATAGCCCCTCTTTATCCCCATGGCTTTGGACAGCTACTGACACAGTAAAGGACCTTCCCTGGCTAGTGGGAAAACAGCAGGAGCTTTGGAGAGGGTGAATAAGAGGAGCAGAAGGAGGCAGGATGGGATGGGATTGAGAACAGGAAAGCAGTGAAGGAGAAGGAGAAAGGTAAGAGGTAGTAAGCCAAGAGGCATTACTGGGAGGAGAAAGGGAAGCAGCCTAAGAGCTCCTGGTCCCAGTAGCCTCCAGCAGTACCTGGATCACCTCCCTACATGACTGTCTAATTTTCGCCCCATGAAGGCAAAGCAGCAGCTGTCAACTGATTACCTTGGAGCAAGCTGAAAATGTAGCAGGACTTGGCCTTTTATTCTTGCTCCTGGCTCTGCATGAGGTTTGCAATCAGCTGTTAATGCCTCTCCCCTCATATAGTTTATTCCTCTCCCCTGTTATTGTGATTACATGGAGCCCTGAGTTTGTCCTGCCCTCCTTGGGTAGCTCAGCAATGGCATGCACCAAGCATGAGAAACGCCTGTAAAGCACACTCAGGAATACCTCAAAGCCTCCCCTGCCTCTTCCCTGCAGCATTTCCAATGTGGAATTAAATCACTCCTCACAAGGAGGAGGCTTTGCACACACGACTGGCAGAGCAGAGGTGGGATTTTCTATCAAGCAGACAGACAGGAGCCTGACACCAGCTTCACAGCCTAGGGCACAGACACGGATGGCAGGACAGACTGCACCTTGGGAAGGACGGTAGGGAAAGACAGGTGTGGGCTTTGAAAGAGCAACCCAAACTCACACCGTGTTTCTGCTTGGGACAGGCTGCTCCCTCCCCAGATGGACTGTCAGCTGTGCCAGAGCACGCTGGGGATCATGAGGGAATTTAGGCTTTTTTGGAGGGTGGGTCATCTAGAAGTATGGCTCTGCCAGCAAGGGATATGAAGCATAATACAAAGCAGATTTCTGAGGACCTGGGATTGCTTTACTATGGGAAAGCTTTCCTCAGAGATATTTAAAAGGTCCAGCAGAGAGCCCTGACCTGGTTTGCTGCAGACACAAGTTATTATCCACCCATACCTGGGGAGTGCAACTGCAGCAACCTATTGAAGAGGCTTTATTTGCCCACATTGACTGGTCTGAGCAGTGTTTGTGGGCATATGGAAATTAATGCTTGATTCAGCTGTTTATTGAGACAGTAAGGCCATGGCCATTCACATCTTAAAACAGGAGGCTGAAGTCCCTCCAGGTGTCAGGCACTTGCCTGTTTCTCAAGGACACTCTCCCACACAGCCTGCCCTAACCTGGCCGGGGCACAGAGGCCACCAGCTGTGCAGCTTGGGGCCTGGATGCCCTGGAGCAGCTGCTCTCACTTCTGGAGGGAGCCCAAAGGAAATGATTCGGGTTTTAGCTTTCAAACCTGCCTTTGGGCAGACTGAACTAACATGAAAATCTACTTAACATGCCAGATGCCACCAATGCACCCCTGGACCCAGCCAGTCAAGTGCAGCCACTGTTGAAAATGCTCCTATAATGCTGATTGCTGAGGGTTCATCCTCCCCAGTAAAGTAAACGCAGCCACCCATAGCTTTTAGGCCAGGATAGATAACCTGCTTTCCTATTTTGAAAGATTCCATCTGCACAGCTCTTTTGGTGGCTAAGGAGATTGCAAATCCCTCTAAGGCTGTGGAGCTATCTCTGAGCACCTGCATTTCCTCACTCTGACAGGATGGACAGGCAAACAAATGAAGGGGAAACATTTTTGCTTCTCACACAGGGAACTAAACTAAATATGATTCAGCTGTGAGAGGAATGGCTCCCTGACAGGATCCTTCAGTCTGTAGTACTGGCTGTGCCATTTCACATGAAACCAGAATTCCCAGGAACGTATGATTTCCCTGTCTATACACAAAATCCTGTGGCCCCACTGGTGAGAATATTTTGGAAGCAGCCTTACCATTGCTTGCAGGATAAAAGTCCATTACCCATGCCTTATATTCACCCACAATTTCCTCTTTTTGGGGTTGGCTGGGTTTCAGGAGCACTCCTTTAGTTGGCTGGAGACAATTTCCCACGGGGATGCTGGAGAGCAGAGCATCACTGCTGATGCTGTGCTGGTGCTGCAAACCAAGGCTGCCCTCTGCCTCCCTGGGCTCTGCAGCACAGCTCTGCTGCACCCCACACCTCTGCTGGGCACAGGCCTCAGGGCACACGGAGGTGGAGGGGAATGGAAGAGACTTCCCCAGGCCATGGCAGGGCAGTGAATGCACCCTCCTGGAAACCTGCTCAGTGGGGACCGACTTGTGCTCCTCTGCCTGTCACTGGATTTGCCCCTTTGGCAGACCCTGCCATCTGCTCCATGGCAGGCCCCTTCCCTTAGCTGGGACATCTCATATTTGATCAACCTGGGATAAACCCTTGGGGTCTGGGTGAAGGTGAGGAGGGCTGAATGGGAATGGGCCACAAGCTAGCCACTTGTTATGCATTCACCCCTTACATCAGAATTCCAATGAATAAGCCTTTACAGAAAGAAGGAGAAGAAAGCTGGGCCATTAACAAAAGCCCACTTTTTACGTAGAGCTGTTAAGTCTAACAAGAAATTAAATTATTTTTGTTATCAGAGTAATGCATAACACATTCATTTAAAATAGCCTGCATAAATAAAACTTTACAGAATTGACTGTGACATGTATAAAGAGATACTATGAAACTGTAATTCAAAAGGATGGCCAACTCATTAAAAACCCAGTATGATGGTTCCATCAGCAGACCATTCTAGAGTCTGTATTATCTTATTTGCATCACTCATGTTAAGCCATCCTTACATTGCTTACTGCTGCATTCCCAAAAGCAGCTGGCAGGAATGCATCTTGATTGGGACTCTCTTTTTAAGTAGCATTATGTACTAGAGATGTGTTGATGGAAGCCAAGGAAAGGGGAAATTATGACACCTGGTGACATTTGTTAGTGAGGGGAGCTTTTGCTGAAGTTTAATTTACAGTACTAGCTCAAGAAAACAAATGGTATTTTTGCAGAGGGACAAATGAGAGCCAATTCCATTCACTGACATCAGTGGAAGTTAGAGGCTTACAGCCTCCATGGCTTTGAGCTTCCTAGACCTGCCTGCTGCAGAGTGTTAGGAGATTTGGTGTGCAATTCCTGACACCTCAAATTTCAGAAATCTTAGCTAAGTGCTTTGATAAGTTGAGTTCACCAGTCTCCCAAGCCATGAAATTGTAGCCTCAAAAGTTATTTGACTAAATGAATAATCTTTCTACATGCACAAAGATAATTGTCTGTTATACAGGCATGTACTCCTATTAATAATGAATGTCCTTCAGGGACAAGGCATATATCTGCATTTACACCACATCCAGTTTGCTTTTGACCCCTTATCACACAGACCCAAGCAACAAGGTGTGAGGAGCAGTGCTCGCCCCATCACACCGAATTTCTACAAAAAGGAACATGAATCACATGCAGTACTCACAGCACAGTGCCAGTGCTCTTCCTCTTGATCATGAAGTGTGTGGAATCCTCTGAGAACATCACATCATAGTCGGCTTCTTCAGCGGTAACCCCGGGGCCATTGATCTTGAGTGGGACTTCAAACCGCTGCTTGTTGGGGTCGTAGAGCTAAAGCAAGGCAAGCAGGGGACAGGTCAGTTCGCTCCTTGGCATGCGTTGCTTTGGTTAAATCCTTCCAACGCCCCAAGTACTCACCCTGAACCGGAGTCTGTCCTTTGTCTGGAACTCCACTTCCAAGACAACTGGGGAAATGTCATTTCCAAAGAGGGTCAAGGAGTGGCGCTTGTTCAGTGTGACCCTGCAGTGGAAACATGTGCTGGTACCCACCACAATCCGTCACAGCTGAGACCACCCTGGGGCAGGCTGTGGGAACCACCCAGTTACTCTGTGTCAGCTCTTTAAAAATAAATGATTGACTTGCTGAGAGAAATAATCCCCAAGGTCAGTTTAGGCCCTCCTTAATGTTAATGGACAAAACAGGGGCCACCAAAGAAAAGAGGCCTCACAGTCTCCAGCTCCCAGGGTGCTAGGGACCACTCTGTGCTGGCACCTGGTTTCCTCACCAGCCGTGTGGTGAGAGCACAAGCCCCAGTTCTACGGCATATGCACAGGGGAAGGTGTCCATTACCCTCCTTGTCACATGTGCAAAGGAGCAGCTTGGGGAAAGTGCTGGGCGAGAGCGCTCGGCGGCGGTGGTGGGGTAGCGCCAGCCTGCAGCACCCAAGGAGCCACACGCACTCACCTCCAGCCTTTGTCTGTCTTCTCGGCGTTCCCACTGCGGGCGTAGCCGTAGGGGCTGTCCTCGGGGAAGAAGCACCAGGGAGCGTTGGGCACATCGGTGGAGCACCAGGTGCAGCCCCGCGCCTCGCAGGCCTCCCGGGAAGCCCCCGGCTGCGGGTGGCAGTCGATGCGCTTCTGCACGGCTCCGGGGCACTGCGCGTCCTGCTCCGAGCCCAGGCACCCGCCCAGGGCTGCGCACGGGAAAAGCAGTCAGAGCGGCCGAGAACCGCGTTAAAAACACCCCATAGCGTGCAAACTTTAGTTATTCCTGTGTTTTGGGATATGCTTTTTCCCCATCTTAGGGCTAGAACCCATCATCCCTTGGACCAAGATGATGGCAGAGCAGCTGTCTGCTCATAACCGAGCAAGAGCAACAACCACCTTCTTTTACAAGCAGTGGGTCTCTATTATTCAGCACTCAGAGTTACTTGTGCTCAGCTGAAGCACGACTTGCTTGAAATACTCGTAGAAAGTTAAATAGTTGAGTAATGAAGCTGCTGGTGAGGAGTGAGAGCAACACTGCAGGCTGGCGAATAGAAGGGACGCTTCAACAAGGACTGCTACAGATATTAAAATGTTACATTTTCTGTGTACTTACGTTATACACAGATGTTTTCTATCTATGGAGATACAAATATACGATAAGCAGCTTGCAGTTGTATGATACAAATAGAAAAATACTGATTGTATGTATATGTTCATATTGGGTTTCTTTTCTGTATCATATGACTACTGTATCAATGTAGTTTGTGTTAGTACAGCTACGGTTATGAGTGAAGGGAAGATGCCAGCGGTGAAAGGCATATATTAGTCACTCACAGAATCATCATAAAAAAACCTGTTAGTAAGGTGCTGAAGTATCCCTTTTTCCAGCTGCAGGTCAAGCCCTGTGGTTCCCCTGCATGTCAAGAGCCCCCCCCAGAGCAGGAAGACCACAAGACCAGCTCCCTGCTGTGCTGACAAACTGCTGTTAGCAAATATTCTCAGAGAGGACAGGCATATCAAAGACAGCATACTTATTTTGAAGTTAATTTCTGTCATTTTAGTCATTACAGCAATATTCAAAGATTAAATCTACTTGAACAATAATTGCCCTTTTCTATAAAATGACTAATACCTCTGCTTTATTTATTTTTTTTCATGTGGACTGTTGTGTGCTTGAAAGCTTAAAACATGATTGTTGATGCAGTCTGGGCTTCTTCACAGAAAGAATTTTACAAGCATATGTGCACAAGCAGTAATTGTATATACTGGAAAAATGTACAGAACGGAACAGTAGATTCACTAGAGAATGCCATCATGCTGCAATGCCAGAGCTGATTTCCAAGTGGGGGATAGGAACACAGAAAAGCAGGAGTGCCATCTACATCTTTTTTGAGAAAACTCTCATCACCCTTTTATACAGGACCATCTGACAATCAGGTCTGATGCTCCCAGGCTGCTCAGCAGAGCTCACTGTTCGCTGCCACAATGCCTCATTATCATTTTCTAGAGACTGGAATTAACAGGAATTATCTGCCTGTTAAACCTTTGCCAGCTGCTGGGCAGGCAGGATTCACTTTTACCTCTTTTCTGGGGCAGTCATGTCCCACAGGCTGCCTGCTCTCTGTCCAGCATTCACTCCTCATGATGTCACTCACATATAAAAGCTCTAAATTCTTATCATCTTTTTCATCTAAAGCATAATAGGAATATGAACATCTTTCTGCAATCCCTCCATTATTTCTTCTTGGAGCACAAAATAAACTAAATCCATCACATTTCATTTTGGTTTGGGGTGTGTTTTCTAATGGGAGTCAAATGCAGCATTAGTTTTCATTGCTGAAAACAGAGTATGACTGAACATACTACAGCAGATTATTAATATGGTGTCATTGTACACAGTATAGGTTTGTGGGAGACCTTTATGAACTAATTGGCATTGTAAAATACTTTCAAAATACTTCTTATGAATGATACTGTGAATGAAAAAGCTAGTTCAAAGGAAAAATCATTACCCCAGCAAGAGCCAAGAAATTTCTTAATTTTTTTCTCTCATCAATGCAAAGTTTACATTTCCCAGAAAATTTTAAAAATAAAGGCTTGCAGGTGTGAGCAGCTGAATAAGGCTTGAACCTTGTTCATCCCTTGTTCCTGGATTTACTTCTGTTGTAGTACAAACATGACAGTAGCAAGTGGGAACATATAATTTTCCTTCCCTACTTTAAAAAATAATTTTAAAATCATCATTTCCACTGTATTTATGGCCCATGTCTGTAAATGTACAAAGAAGATGAAATCCAAACAAGCAGTTGAATATATAGCAACGTCTATGGCTACTTGCTTCTTTTCCACGATAATTTCCATGGGAACAGAAGCTAAAGCAAGGCAGTTGGAAAGAGATATGTGAAAAATAATCCTCATTTAAAAACCTTGACTTTAATTTTGAAAAATTATATTAAAATTAAGGCATAAGGAAGGAATTAAAGTATTACCACACAGTTTTTAATTTAATAGTATTAGTCTTTACATTTTGGGTTCATCCATACATTTCAAAACCATATGCTGCAGAGGTTCCCTCCTTTAGCAACACAATCATTTGTATTCTCCTTTTATTATGCTCTGGACCAAATTAACCTCTGGTATGCTGAGGTAAAAATCACAGAAAAAAAACCCTAATAAAGCAATCTGAAACTTTCAGGAGCTGAATGATCCCATTGATTCTCTTTTGCCTGTGCTGGTGCCCAAGCGCTGAATACATTGTGGAACTGGGGCATATTCCTAAACAAGCCAGCTCAGCTGTCCTCCCAGTCACCTCAGGTGGAGTCAGTGCCATGCCTGTTCTCTCCTTTTTCATGGAAAACTATCACCTCTTCTAACAGCTCTTCTATGGTCATTACATTTATATTTTGCTTTTGAAGCCTAAGACAAAAGAGAAATGTGGTACATTTACCTGCAAGCACAACAGCCAAGAAACACAGGCTCCTCATCCTTGCCATGGTTGAAGGAGGACTTCTACAGTCAGCCTGAAGCCTTTTATACAAGGCAGGGGCACAATAAGCACTTGTTCTGACACACAATCAGAAGCATTGCAAATATTTTCTCAGCATTCATATCTTTGATGAGATTAATTGTTACACATGACCTTGCCTGTGTCTAAGCAGATGAGATACAGTTAGTTATTTTTCCACACGCTGGGCTCAACTTCTGAACTTCAACTCTGAGAGGAAAACACGATTTTCCCATGACTTCTTAGAAAACTGATTTTTCAGAGAACACCTTTTTTTTTTTGACACAAACATGTTCCAATAATGGGAGTTCAGGGCTTACCTTTTTCTGATTTCATGTTATCTTTTGTCACACATGTGGGTTTACAGCATAGACGAAGTTTGGAGAAAAACAAACAGTCAAAGAATTCTCCATTAAAACAAGACACTGATACCATGACCTTTACAAAATGACATTTTTCTTCCAATTACTTGATGGCAAGAACTTTCAGAGCAAAGCTGTAAAAGCTCTGCTCTGTGGTAAGGCCTGGTTTAGGTGGAACATCTTTCTGGAAGAAAATAAAATTTAAAAATACATCTTTTAATGAATACACTAAGTTATCCTGGTTATGCCAAAGAAAATATCTGCATTGCAAAGCATCACTGGAGAGGAACATCTGCAGCTCAGACCATGGCCACACAGCCCCCTACCACGTGGTCTGTCAGAGCCGAGCAGCTGGACAGAGGGAGGCTTTTCCCAGCTCTGCAAGGACTTTTGCCCTGCAGTTGCAGAATACAATGTTCATATGAATCTTACACACACAGCCATGAGTGTTCAGCCCCAAAACCAGGGGTCACCAAGCTTTTGGCATCATTTGTGTAGCTTGGCACAATGGGTGTCTACTGGACCAAGGGGAACAGGGACCCCCACCCGGCACAAAAAGCCTCTCGTGAGACTGGCATGTAAATCCACGCTCCGCTGGGAACGTGCTCAAAGTTGTGATATAGTCCCAAATCATTTTGTGTGTACAGCCTTTGAGTAGCCAAAAAGTATGACAGACAAACACTAAGTGGTAGTGCTGCTGCTTATTTTAACTAATTTGTAAATTGTTTCTTAACAATATATATATCAGTGTTCACCCATTTCTAAAAAAACTGAATACATTGGCAGCCTCAAATTGCAAGCAGTATTTTCATCTCCCTTCAAGCTGAGCAGAGAAGGAAGTAATTCCTCCAAGATCAGTAAGAGGCATCAGAACTCTTCCTTGTTTGACAGCCCATATGTAATAAGGTAAGAAGTGTCAACTCGTAGGAACAGGAGCCACCTGCTTTATTTTATGTCTATACAGTACTGAGTGTGAAGGAATCTCCCTAGGATTCCTAAGTACTACAAAAATACAAATAATGGCCAAGAAGAACACAGACATGGGATACCAGAACAACATATGGGCTATAATACTCAGCAGGCTACTCTATTGCAATGTGTAGAATTGTGGGGTTTATATTCAAGACATTTGCAAGGGAAGTGAATGTTTTTATTAGGAAGTATGATAAACAAGGCAAAAAAGAGTTCACATTCACATCTTTATTTGTTACCTACACGAGCTATAATTTACAGACTGATATTTTCTGAAAAATAAAAACAAAACAACCAAAAAACCTCAATATCCAAACACTGTAAAATCTACATAAAACTTTAAAATTTGCAGAATTTACAAATTAATATTCAGAGCAGTTGGGTAAATTATACATCCTCCCTCAACATCCAGGTTCCAAGAGCTTTAAAAGTCATACAGGCACAAGATAAGGTATTTTCTTTGTACAACCATCTATTTACATAGCTTTTCCCAGTATATGTGGTTCGGTTCTCAAAGTAACTGCCAAGGTTTGCAAAACAGTATATTTAAAATACATTTAGCAGCATATAAAATTAGATAAAAAGGAAAGACAATTTGCTTTAAAAAAGAAAACGTGAGATGACAGAAACAAATCCATAAGAAAAATAGATTAAGATACATTTGTCATGACATTAAGAACACCTAGTCATTGCAGAACATAGGCAAAACACAAATAAAACGTAGCCATTTGTGGGCATTTGAGTTCTAGTCCTGAGCACAGAGTATACACAGCTGCACAACTTTGGTCAACACAGATTATATGCTATCACCACACAAATCATATGGCATTTGCTGTTATCAGGATACAGCCATGTCAGGTAGATGTATCGTTAACAGCTTCTTCCCACCTATTATTCACTCCACTTTCCTAACAACAGTGTAAGTGACCTTTAAAATCTTCAAACTGCCTCTCATAATCAAAGGCCTATTCTTGGGACACATTCCTTCCCCTGCTACCCTAAAATGCAAAACAGCTGATCATACTTGTGAGTGAAATACAGCAGAGCACTTTTGTTATATATTTCAGGTTATAATTTTGAGATGGACATTAGAGAAGACTGAATTCCAGTTAATTTAAACTGCAAGTATTACATATGCACACAAATTCAGCCATAATATATAGAGATACACGTGTGACTGTTGAGACATAAGCATGTTACCAAGAGGTTATTAAATACAGTACATATTTTAAGGACAGCAGGTCTAGTGGAAGAGTTCACACATTGTCAGTCCATTCCAGTAATCAGTGTTTACCTAATAAACATGCAGCAAACTGCACAGAGTGCACCTCAAATTTATCAATATATTCCTTTATCCCCCGTAATTTCAGTTACTGGCAAGATCTTCACTTGCATCTCCTGTATCTGAGATCTGTCCATCTATTATATTTCGAGCTTTCCAGATCCTCACAGTGCGATCACTGAAAACCAAAACAAAGCAGGATTAGAGCACTGTAATTACATTGGGGAAGGAGAGAGGGCAAGGGCTGGGGGGGAGGCAGTGGAAGCTTCCTTAAAAGCTTGAGTGTCTTATTCAGGAAGGTACTGTTGGCAAAATAACAATTCTTTAATGGCTATGCAATGGTTATTCCACCACCAGGAGATTTTGTAATCTAACAGGTACAACACTGAAGATCCCTAACCTTATCACAGCACTGGCTGTAGCCTTTAACCATCTAAGAATGTATAAAGACTTTATGCCTAAGAAAAGTAAAATCCTACTCCTCTATTACCTAACTTTCTAAAATGGTAATAGGTTTAAGTAGACTGACATCAGAGCAGAGCTTCAACCATATAACTATTTGCAACTTAGCAGACCATGGGCAGAATTAGGGACAGACTCAATAGGACAGGACTACTTCCTGTCATTTAAAAAGTGTGAAATGTTATAACAGCTTAAATCAAACCTCAAACATGCTCAGTTTGCACAAGAGGTGTCGGTCTATTATAAGTAAAAAAAACCACAGAACCACAAGACAATATGAAGACCTAACTCTCCAACAAAAAATACCCAACAAATCCAAACCCCATTGCAAGGTGCTAGACAGCATATACCAGTGAGCTGGTGCGTAGAAGCCCAGACTGTAAATCTGTACTTTTGGAAAAAAATCACTTTTTACACTATTTTAAAGCATGTGTAAATAAAATACCACATAGAATGTGTTACAAAACTCTATTATGATTTAGAAGTAAAATAAAGATTTAGCCTTGTTAAATAGCAATATATTACATGAAAGGGAAGTTATGAAATTCTCATATACATTAACTTAAGTGATTAGCCAACATTGATTCATATATTCCTCACAACCTCCTGAAAAGAAACCAGCAGGCAAAGCAGACTTTGTGACAGTTAAAAGTGTTTTCTGATTTATGCCTTCATTTCACTGTAAATTGTTAGGAACACTCTAAATTTTTTAGATCTTGACCCCACTGCTAGAAATGCCAAAAGGCTGTAATTTTTTTTTTTTATGACAAAAAAGAATGAATTTCAGATGCATGTATATTCTAAATGGATTAATAATCTTGAGGTAAACAGAGACATAAGCTTTGACATCTCTACCCCTACCTATTAGTGCTTAAATATAAAACCTGCCTACCAAATATGAAAATTTGGCAACTTTGAAATCCTGCTATGATTCAGAAAGACCTGCTTTTAATTCAGAAGGCCAGAAGCTTTCTCAATTGGCACTAGAATGTAACACGTCAGCTTTCATAGCTCTTGTGCTCAGACTACACGACAAAGAGGCTCTGTTGCCACCTCCTGCATGTTCTCTCTAACAAGCTGTTTTTCTTGGTCAATTCCCCTGAGGTTTCAGGTCCTCAATTTGCTCACTTTTACTGAGGAAACAAATATTCAAATCAAGGTGTTTACAGGACAGTAGGATGGCTTGCAAAGCTTCTACTGTATGCCAGCACTTAAAAACAAACCAACCAAGAGCCACATGCCATGGCTTTTTGGAGAATTTCCACAGGTCAGGAATGAGTCCTACCAGGAAATAGTCCAACTGTAGAGACAAGCTTATGAAGTTCTCAAGTATTGCCAAATTCTCCCTGCTATCCTGTAGATCAGTGGTCTCCAAAATTTTTATAATCATGAACCCCTACTACTAAAATTTTTTTAAGCCCCTACTGCTATGTATATTTATTAATTATATACATATACCACTGAATTGTAATAATTTATTCTAGCACCCCACTGGGTAATTGTTGTGCATCCCCTGGGGTGCAAGCAGCCCACTTAGGAGATAGCTGTGATAGATCATTAGCACTGAGGGTTACGGATTGGACCAGGTCTCCCAATCCTTTCTATGACGTGACTTACACGTATCCTAAACCCATGTGCATGGATAGAATTCTAGCAGAGGACACAGAAAAGAAAGATTCATAGAGAACAACTCACTCTGCTGCTGTGAATATCTGGCTGGAGTTGGTGCAGATAGCATTTATAGGGCTGTCATGTCCCTTCATCTCCCCAATGGGTGCGAAGGTGTCCACATTCCAGAGCTTGAGGGTGCCTCCCCTGCAGCCGCTGAGCAGAACCGGCGCACTGGGCACTACGCCAAGAGCACAAACCCAGTCCTTATGGGCATTAGGAACTTGCTGAAAGAGAGAAAGCAGGCAAGTCTCACAGGGCTGCAAAAAATTCCACAAGAACAAGCACAGAAGGGGAAAAATCCCAAGTTGTAAGCCTGATTCCTGTCCTGCCCCAGAGTTTTGCTATATGGCTCTGGGTGGCTCCTCCACCTTCAGAGCAAGGAGAGTGCTAACTTCCCAGAGGCTTTTTCTATACCATAAGGTTGTTTCTTTTTGTGAAATAGTACTGCAAAACAAGAAGAAAATCTAATATGCACAACTGACCTAATGTGGAACAGAAATCAGTTCAGGATAATGCTAAGTCTGCATGTTTTCAAATACATATTTGAATGCATTTTTGAACATATGGTCTCTGTATATGTTTCAAGTCTGTCTGTAAAACTGCTACAAAACACATAAAAAGAAAACCCAAAATACAGCTCAAAAATACACCAGGGAGACAGAAACTGTTTCTATATTTGCCTTCTTTCTTCTTTTCCCACTACACATTATAAATTGATTTTTTGATGTTGCACTTCACAAAAATACATTAATTCTTTATTGAGGAAGGGCACTAGCATTTTACTTCTAATTCAGAAAGCAAAATGCTGCACAGACCAACTGAGTACAACATCCTTTTGGTAGCAACAAATAAATATATGGGGAAAATAAAAATATGGGGAAATAATAGGCCACGTTTGCTGTCTTTTAGAGGGACCAAAAGTAGCTTTTCTCCAGTTTGGTTTGGTAGGAACTGCTTGCCTTTGCTGCATTGCTCATAATGGAGCATATTCAGCTTTCTAGGATCATCCTGGTGTTTCATCTATAGCACACACAGCTACCACAGCACTGGTAGTCTGGTTTTGCCACTCTTCACGAAACTGGGGCAGGAGGTGGTTGTGGTTCTTATAAATCCCAATTTTTTCACAGCAGGGTTTTGTGACTTGGGATGTATAACACCAAGTAAAGCAGATGATCTCCAAATCCTTTGAATATCATGCCTGTTAAGTGATTTTCATCAATTACAGAGGATCAGACCTGTTCAATATGAGTATGCCAAACCAGGACCACTAATGCAACATTAGCATTTATACTGTAAAGCAACTCAGCTGTGTTTCAGGTTTGGTTGCTGGGTAGATTAAGGAGAGCAGCTGTTCAATCTGTGACCTTGGAGATTTTGAAAACTCAGCTCAGCAAGGCCTTGAGAAACCAGACCTAACTACAAAGCTGGCCTTGCTTGGACCAGCAGGACAACTTCACATTGTGTGACCTCCAGCGGGCCCTTCCACACTGAATTATCATATGATTAGCAAAGTAACAGCACTTGTCATTCCCTAAAAAAGACAATGAATAAAAATTATTTATATTCTGTCAAATGCTTCAGTCTCACCTCCTTGAAAAACATGCAGCTTTTTATAGAAATAAAAACAAAGAAGAAAGTGTGAGATTATTTTTATCAATTTCTACTTTTAAAACCAAGAAACAAACAGGGGAACACTAACTAGAGAAATTATTAAATGCACATATACCAAAAGGAAAACAAGAAAAGTGATATAACTAGTCCAATTTACATACTTTTTCATCCTTGTCCTGTATTCTTTCTGATGTTAAATTAATTGCAATAGCAAAAGTGCATATTGCATAATATTTTAATGAGCCTAAAATGCAAGAGTGGAGATACTTCTTGCAACTTTCATGAAGTCATTCTGAGAATACAAAATTTTTCCAGTTCCTGTGGTTTCGGTACAAGTTGCTTAGTACATTTTTCTGGGCAGATAGAAGTGAGGACAAATGTCCTAATATGGCCAAGTGAAAATTTTCTGTAAGAAGCTAAATTCATGAATCCTTATTTTAACTGTGAAGTCTTCCTAGTATTCTGAAAAGGAACTGGCACCCAACTGGATGATTTTGAATGAAGGTCAAGGAAGTTTATATATTTATGGAATACTAAGTATGCCCATATAGACATTTTCTTTTTAAAGTAGCTAGCCCATTATTTTCTCATGTCCCAATATTTTTAAATTCTATTTGTTTCCTTGATATCAGTCTGCATATTAAATACATGCTCCTCCCTTCCCCCAAATTATTGCAAAAACAGCACTCTCTTCTGGTATGTCTTTTTCTGCTTTCCAGTTCTCACTCAGTCTCAAGTTAAATAATCACACCCATACCTCAAGAACCTCTCATAAGACTTAGAAGGACAGATCACCTTATAGGAAGTAGACAAAAATCAAAGTTCCTCATGCCAAACAAATTGCAAATTTCCTGGATTGTAAGTCCTTTTACACCTGCTCCCTTTTTATATCCTTTTTACGTAAGAAAAACATACAGCAAATGTGTTCTGACAGCAAGCATTATTATGAGTGTGTTGTATACATTATGTAACACATGCATTGTATAAGGAGATGAAGCTAAGGACCAAGACTGGGTGGAGTGCAATAGGCTGCAAAAGCTCTTCACAAGAAAATATTCTGTAACTTGATCTAAAGTATTGTTTCTCATTAATGAGTTCCCTATCCAAAATTTACCAACTTGTCAAAGACAGGTATCCAGTGATTCCAGTCACAGATGAGGCAAGTGCTGCTTCTGTTCTGATGCAAAAACACAAACCCCACGTACTCAGAGCTAAAATAGGATAACTACTTCATCAGAATTTCCTGATGCTAAAAGCACAGAAGATAAAAGCAACTGCATGTAAAGATCAAGTGCATTATTGATTTCTTTCTTAGTCAGTGCTCTATGCCTTCCCTATTAAAAGCATCAGTGTCTATGTGAAGTCATTATATGAGCCTGAGCATTTACACAGCCTGAAAACAGTTCTACAGCATGCCTGTCACAGCAGCTGCATTATTTTTTTTATTACCTGAAGAAGGTCTTTTTGAGACAAATCCCATTTCTTAATTCCATTATCTCTGGATCCACTAAAAAGGTTATCGCCCATAATAGCAAGTGCTTCAATGCCATCATAATGAGGAGGTTCAAAATTGTGTGTAGGACTTACACTTCCAAGAGCCCCTTCAGTCACATCAAACATCTAAAATAAATAATAAAATATGTTACGTGAATTTTTCTGTTATTTAACCTGCTTGAAAGTCATGCAGCAAATTAGGGAAAAAACTTGGGAAGTCTTATTACAGGCCATTGTATCATGATGCATATTTGACAGAATTTATCTACCAGAACCACTCCTTTCTCCTCTTCCACCTCTTGCCTGAAATGCGGATACTCCACTGACTTCAGAGAAGACTGCTCTGGGAAGAAGTACTACTACTACTTGAATATCATATACAGTAGCTTCAGAGGAAGGGCCCATATGTACCCCGTGTGGTGGGCTAGAGAAATGAAGCTCGTGAATGAGTTTGGGAAACATAACTCACAGTGGGAGAATTGCACAGATAAGTAGTTTCAGAAAGAGGCATTAATATATTTTTTTGAACAAGTTGTTTTGGTAAGGGTTACATACTATTACACACCAATGCTTTTCATGGACTAGACACACCTGTCTCCTTGCCTATGCTCCAAGAATGGGGTGTTAAAACAGACTAAGTAAGGTTGTTTTAACAACTTAAGGCATAATCAATCCCATCAGGTCTTTGTTCCTAGAGCTGCAGTGTAAGCAATCCTGTTTCATGTTGCATTGTAGGGAGCCAGAACTCACCCAATGAGACTGAACTGAAAAGGAACAGATGAGCCATAACTTTTTAAACCACCAGCTCTGTTTCACAAGCAAATGTCAAACTTCATCCTCTATTATTTGCTCTTTATTGGCCTTTTAGAATGAATAAGCTTGACAGCAGAAAAGGGAGAGCTTGAGAGTGTAAAATAATACCTTGTGAGCTAAAGGTATTTTAAAAGTTACGGCATTCAATTAACATGCATCAGTTCCAATTGTAACAAAAAATATTTCAACAACAAACCAGAAAAATCAGGTCCCTAGGGATGACTAATATTACTGACTCAGTAGACAAGACAGTAACTTCCTGTGACAGTATCTGTCACCAGACCTAGTAGCCCAGCAGACCCACCCATGCAGAGAACCACAGATTGTTAAGGGGCTAAAATGGACCTTAAAGATGATCTCCTCCCAACCTCTCTTCAGTAGCAGGGACAGCTCCCACTGTACCAGGCTGCTCAAGGCCTTATTCAGCCTGGCTTTGAACACTGCCAGCATTGGAGCATCCACAACCTCATTGGGCAACCTGTTTCAGTGTCTCACCTCCTTCACAGTGAAAAATTTCATCCTAATATCATAACCTGAATTTCCCCCTTTTCAGTCTGTACTCATTACGCCTTGTTCTATCACTCCAGTTCCTGATGAAGTGTCCCTCTCTGGCTTCCCTGTAAGCCCCCTTCTGATATTGGAAGGTTATGAGGTCTCCACACAACCCTCTCTTCTCCAGGCTGAACAGAAACATCAACAATTCATACACAGCTGCACTGACTCTGCACATACAGATCATTTATACTATCCAAAGTGGCCTGACAATTCTGAAGGCATTCACTTTGCAGAACACACACTACTCTGCAGCACACAGACATGGCTGAAATATCCCTGGACATTCTAGTAGTGTAAGTCAAGAGGCAGGCAGACTTAAGAGGATTTATGCGGCCTGGCCACAGAAAAGGAACACACAAGAAGGACAGATAAACTTCTCTAACTGTTGACAGCTTTGTTTTCCAAAAGCCCTCCCAGCTCCTTGCATGTCACATGAGTTCACAGCATGACAAACTTGCATTATATGATGACATCCTGTTGTTCCCATTGAGGTCCTTCACTCATCACCATGCCAGGATGGCAGCTCACAACTAACCCAATATTCTGAACTGTGCAGAAAAGTAATTCTCAAAGTGTCTTTCTTTTGTCTCCCCATTGCCTAAGAATCCCCTGGTCTCTAACTATAGGGACACTGCTGATAGGATTCAAATCCACAGCCCAAAATGTCAAACTGTGCACCAACCTCTCAGGCAGATTTTTGCATCTAGCACAGTGCACAACCAAGCATCCAAGAATTGCAGAATAATATGAAAAAAAAGAAAGCCCAGCTCAGTGAGAAAGCTCACACAGGCCCTGCTCCACCCTCAACTGTGTTCATACACTTTTTCCAGTGTGTGAAAAGTGTAAAAACAGAACAAAGGTTACTCCCTCATAACAAGAGGTTTCTTTCTCATTGTCTCTTTGGCCTCATGCATCATACATTCTTTGCAGTGTGAGGGTCAGCTCTATGGATGATCTACAATTCCCATAGTCCAGTGATTTGGGTGTAGCCCTGAGAAACAGGAACTTGTGGGTTCAAATTGCCACTGGCTGAGGTGAGCCAAAAAAATAAGAAAAAGAGAAAACCAAATAAACCCTTCCTTCCAAAAAACAGATTCCATATCCTTGAGTGCCAAGAAGCAGAAAAATATACTGGCCTCCTTGGCTGAGAAGTGCTGACCTTGTTCTCCCCTCTCCCACTTCAGAACTTGGATAACACTTCAGGAAGAGCCCAGGCTAAACCCTATACTCCCTCATGTGAGGAACACACAGGGTGTCTCTGCTGCAACAATTAGGTCTGCACTCCAAAACAGAGGCCATGACTTAAGATTCTATAAAGAGCTAAAGATTACTTAGAAGTAGATTTCCCCAAGACTTCATACACCTGACATCCAATTTAATGGAGATTAAGAAAAAGCTTAACTAGAGACAGCCATACATCCATCTTCCTTCATGAAACAAAAAAAGCACTGAAGTGGTAAGTTTTTATTATGACTGAGCATTATTCATCATCCATGACTGGTAAGATAATTTCCATCTTGGCTATCACATTTTGCATGTGGAGATGTAAGTCACTTCTGCTGAATCCTGCATCCCATGCTGATGTGCCAAGTTAAAATAAGCAAATACTAGTGGTTTACCTTTATATAATGATCCTTTGAACCAGTGACAATAAGATCTTGTCCATTAGAAATTTGATCGACAGTAAGGCACATAACAGGACCCTGGTGACCAGTTAGCTTTCCTGTAGACTGAAATCTTCAAGGGTAAGAGAAGAAATAAGGATTTGTTAATTTTTCATATATCCAGTACAGTCCATAGCACAGTTTCTGACAGAATGGATCTTTTTATTTTCCCTATGTCTTCAGTACTCATCCTCTGGTTTACCGATACTCTATTGTTCATATCCATGGATAAATATTAAATCTATGTTAAATACAAAAAAACCCTTCTATTTATGCAAAATAAGAATTAAAACATTTAAAAGTAAAGATGAATCAGTCCCCTCATAAGTATTTTCTGCATTTTGAATGCACTCTCTGGGAGCAGGTTCTATTTGGAAAAGTGTAATTATAGTGCAGCTATCATAATCCCATATTATATTACATTACTTTCATTGGGCTCCATCATCTCATCAACAATTACTAGTCAGGATTCCCATATTCACCTTACAAAAGTGTGTTTTGTAGTGCCTGCCAAACAAACCCATGTTTTTCCAGTCATTTTTACTGAAATGATTCACCACAACCTTAACACATGAGAAAATCATTATCTCAGTAACCACCACAGATGGATTAGCTGATCCCTAACTTGACAATATTTTGCCCAGGTTATGGATGAAGAAGAAAGGCTTCATTGACAGTTTCATATGCACAACTTTGCTGCCTATGCACATGTAACCACCTAAAGCACATTCTCTTCTGCTGGTGTTCAGTACCTTTTCAGGTCCCACATCCTCACTGAGTTTCCAGCAGCTGCATAGAGGAATGTGCCAGTTGGATTTAGTGCAATTTGATTGATCTGGTTCTCTCCAGCTGGGATAGCGACTGTTCTGTTGGTACTTCCTGAACACGCATCAGCAGGCATAGCTTGACCTGAAGACCTGAGTACAGAGAAGAAGGAACAAAAAGGAAAAGATCCAAATTGTTCTCCATACTTTATAAGTTGTCTAAAAACAAACCTATTTCACTGGGCAAAAAAGGCTATAAGCCAATTATGAATACTGAACATCTGATAAAACTCTATATGCAAATTATTTTGTGCTCCCATACATTACTGGTGCCCCATACTGACTTAGCCTGAACACGCAAAGAAAGCTTCAATTCCCAACAGTGTACTTACATTACACTACACTATGAAATTAAATATAATAAAATATATCTAAAACTAAGACTCATTTGAACTCTTGGTGCCTGAGGTTCAGCATACTCACGTCAATGTTCGAATGCACTTCGCAGAATCTCTGATGTCCCACACCTTGATATAGGAGGTGGAGACTGTGAAGACCAGGCTAGTGTAGTTACAGTATTTAATAGAAACAACATTATTTGGATGACCCCCTAAAGACATTATCTCTTGTCCAGTTACCAGATTCCAGACTTTACAGGTACGATCTAAATAAAGACAAACAAAAAGGGGAAAAATATTAACAATAACAATAAAAAAATCCCAGAAAAATCTCATGTTTTTCCTAAACTCAGTTATTAAAAAAAAATAGTACACACATTCAATTGCACTCATACATTTTCCTCCATTTCAGTAGACACCACAGAAAAACAGCTAAATTAAGTAGGTCTTAAAGAATACACATAGGCATCCGTCTATCATCATCAAAACTAAGCAAGGGTTATCATTAAATGTGCATTCGAGATCTGCATACTATCTCCCAAAGCTTTTTAAAAGGATAAAAATCTCAAGGGAAGTGAAAATACAGACAATTTAGAGGCTGCAAATTGTGGATGATGATCGATGATGAGAAGAATCCAATTTTTAATTCAAAATTTCATTATTGAAAATATAGTTCAGAATGAGTTTTGAGGCTTCGTATGGCTGAGTTCTGACTGCCACAACAAAACTGCAAAGGTGAGAAGTGATCTAAACTCTTCAGTGTATTGGGGGCCTCTGAAAATCCCAGCATAGAGTGCTTTAGTCACTGTTTTGATTCTGTAGCACAGGAATTTAAATACTGCTACCTTTTATGTATTAAAACCTCAAATGCATAGAAGTTTTCAAGAAATCTGCAAAACTATTGGCAAGAACAGGAAACTCTCCTTGCTGCACCATGTCTGCATCACTCCATATATTTTAGACATACATTTATACTGACATAAGTACCCAAAGGATGAAGAGACAGTTTCATGTATAGAGACACTAGTTATGATAGCATACAGGTAAGTATACCACTTTAAAATACCAACTACCAAGGTCAAACATCTGCAATGCACATGAGAACTTACTGACATTTCTGAATTTGGCTGCAAGTATTATCTGATGTTAGTGAGCCAAAACTTTCTGCTTCAGCAACCATTTCCAAAAGATTTAACTTTATTTAATTAATCAACTGTCTACACTCTTGCATAGAACTGTACTTGGTAAACTCCCCTCCAAAAATATATACAAGAAAGATTCTCCCATATGTTTGGGAAGCTAGGATATGACTTGAAAAAAGTAAATATTTGGAGGATCTGCAAACATCCATCTGTTAAAAAAAATTAAAAATTACCAAAGAAAAACTTTAGAATACAAACCTGGACATAAAATTTTTAAAAGTGTCCCTTTTTCCTCACATAGCCACTAAATTCAAAATCTCAATAGAAATAAACTAAGTAACATTTACAAAATCTAAATCAATGTCCTTTTTTGCAATTGCATATACTTGCACAAATGTTGAAATGTTGGCTTAAAACTTGCAAGATCAAAAGTTTGCCAACTCGCTCAAAGTGTGCGATTTGGTATTTTTAACAGCCAGGTAGCAGAACAGCCACAGAAATCATACCTGAATATTAGGAGTGGAAGACTGCCATCTGAGGGGGTTATCTACTATGTAAACTGGGATAAAAGGGATGTCCTGAAATTTCAAGGTTTATTCATTATGTGAACTAGTGAAAAGGAGAGTCTCCCTGTCAGCAGGTGTTAATTTCTTCCCAGTCACTCCAGTTCATCTTAGCTTTGATACTTTCAAGAAAAAAAGAGTCTGCTATAGTTTCAGCTGCATGTCCTTTACCATAAGTGCTTTATGTGAAAAGGCCCAGAGAAAAAGCACAACATACAAAATTCACTTTTTGAGCAATATTAAAATGGGTGTTTGTGAAAAGTAACCATTGAGATCTGGTGGTGTTATCTTCAAGCCAAACTGAGCAATGACAATGGAAATTCACTACAGACAGGAGGAAAATGTTTTCTTCAAAACACTGCTTCTACCAGTTTGAAAAGTTCATGGAGTAACTGCACCATCCAGTAAGGAATTTATTGACTACTAAAATTCCAGGCCCTCCCACAACAGCCATACAGTTCTTATAACAACAAAGGATAGGCAACAAGATGCACAGAGGATGTAGAGGACACCCTTAGATGAAGAAGACAGCTCAGAGAACAAACTATGGCATGAAGGGTATTCAAACTGTGCAGTAGAGCCAGAAATGTGCCAATTCCCACCTCCACCCTTACCCTGAAACTATTACTATGCATTGCATATCATGTGTGTACATGCTACCACAACGGCATATCACTCAACAAGTGTTAATGTTACTGCTTTTTGTGGTTTCTCACTACAAAAAGACAGCCAAATACTACACACTGGAGTTAGAAACTTGTAGATAATTAATGTAAATCCTTCTTCAGCTTATGTTGAGAAATGGACCCTTACAATTTTCCACTGTATTTACAGCCCTAAGCACAAATTGAGAATTTCACAACACCCTGAGTTGTCAAAGGAGCCTCTGTAGGCAGCAGAGGTGCACAGAGCTTGCCCAACCTTTAGACCCAGTGAAGAGAAGATCATCAGTTGCATCAACACAAAGCACAGCCTTCGTATGTCCTTCAGCTGTATAGATACACTGAAGGGGGGACGAACGGATGCATTTTGATGCAGGAAATGGGTTAATTATCCCCCTAAAGAAAAAAAAAAAGAATGTGAGTTGGGCATAGTAATAGACACAGATAAATGTAACTTACTTGCACATAGGGAAAAAAAAAATAACCTAGTGTTCTTACATGTGAGGGCAGAATAGCTGAATGCCTTTCATGAACTATGCCAGAATTTCTACTGTTTAGCCTCAACACCTGTCAACTCTCGACAGTTAGAGGAAATCACATACAAAAACAAACAAATGAAAAGACAACAAGATGCTAAATGCTGGGTACATGGCAAAGTCTGTATAATGCTGAAAAAAACCAGGACACTTAAAGCTTCTGGATGCCCAAGATCAACCATAAAACATCTTCATCTAAACAGCACAATCTCAAAAATGGAGCAAATGTAATGTACACTGCCAATTCCAAACTCGGCATGCATTTCACATCATCTGCATTCTATGGGAAGACACAGAGAACTGCTGTTAACATCTGTGCCTGAAGAAGGTGCCTACTGCACCCTGCACCCAACAACACACTCATGCTCAAGTGGCCGAAAGGGAGGATGACTGGAATGCTGGCACCCCAGAAGAACCTTCTTGGGCACTTTCAGCTAGTTCTGTGGTGATGCCAAAAGACTTAACTCAGCCTGAAAAAAACCCTTCACAATTCATTACCAAACAAAAATTACCAGCAGTCCAAAATCCCATGCATACAACTGCACACATACGGACCCCTTTAATTTCTGGGAAGTGTAGAAAAGCCTCAAGGTAATGGCCAAAACATGCAACACTGCTGTGACCCAGCCAGCTTGCAGTTAAAGACTCACTGTCATGCTCTCTTGGAGATCACACACTTAACTGCCAGGAAAAGGAACTAAACCATAGCCCTATCTCACCAAAACAAAACAACAAAGCAAAACAAGAAGGTGTCAGATGCTTTCAGAAAATGTAAAGATTTTGTGATATTGTCCAGCAATTTGCTATGTAAAGAAAAATGTCCTTCATGATACAAGCTAACTTGGTGAGAACTGGTTGGTTTATGTAGTAGATTAAAATTATGATTTTAAACATTTTTACAGCTCAGGACATCTTAACTCATATAATTCATTACTCCTCAGCAATCCTTCTATTTTACTAGTATTAATAGTGCCTTAAATTGTGTAATGTTATCTTCCTCATTTTGCAAAGGCACTCATCTTTCATCTGCACCATTTTATGTTTTCAAGAAAACAGGAACAATTTGCTTTTTAATTAATTTAGCTCTCTCTGCTTTTGTTTTCTAGCATCACACTAAACTAACACTGTTCTCTCCATAGTATTCCCTAGCGGATCATGCTGCCTCTGAACTGAGTTATTCCTCGTGCTGTTCTCACCCACTCACTTCTGTGACAAGCCATGTAAAATACATGTCCTGGAGCTATTTATCTACCTATGTGCAATGTTCTAAAATCGACAGACAAAGAATTCTACCACTGCTACAGTGACCAGACAAAGTCACCCTCATACTATTAGCAGTTCTTTGACTGCCCTTCTCTTGATAAACTAATTTTTCACTGAGTACTAAAGTCCTAACCCACTGGGACACAAGTGGGGGCATTTCTTTCATCTCTTAAGCCACTGTGCATTCTGTCAGAAAGACATAATAAAAAACTACTCATTTTCATTTACACTAGGATTTCATTTTTAATGATCAAAGCATACAACGGAAAAAGAAAAACAAAAATAGGAGGAAAGCAGATAAAACGTAAGAAAATGTCTGCTCCTCTTTTTTTGAAGAAAACAAAGAGAGAAACAATGTGTCTAAGAAAATGTTTACACCATACTTCAGCTATAATTAAAACACCTGATATGCTCAACAATGACAAAAAAACCACCCTAAAAAAGGAGAGGGGGGTGACATGCTTGACCAAAATCTCAGATATTTAATGTTCTGGCAAAAGCAAGAGAAACAATGCACAGGTATCAAGAAAAATCATGCAGCAAAATGAAATTTCCTAAGAATTGGAATAACTTTGGTGAGAGATGCCAAGAAAACAGAAAAGAGAAAGAGAGAGTACCTTTGTACCTCCGACAGAGAGGAATCACTTTCATCAGACCTACAATCAACAGTGGTGGAATTGTGAGGAGAAAGAATATAGGTATCAGCAAAGGAACGCCTCCATATGAGAAGAACAAACAACAGCACGGCCAACTCAGAAAAGCAATGCAAATCCACATACAGTATGCAGCATTGCTTAAATCCATTATGATATGTGGGGGGTAGGGGAAAAAGAATAATTATCTTAAAATATCACTCTCGGCAGTAAGTTACAGCAGACTTTTTCAGGTCCAGAAGATGAGTAACAGCAGCTGAGCCATTTCTTATTTCCCCAACATTTTCTTAGAGAAGTAAATGCAAAAAATTAAAAGGGGAAGATGGATTCACAAGTAAACCTCCATAAGATAGTGCTTGTTGAGAATATCAAAAGAAAAAGAACAGTCTGAACATCAATGCCTGCTAAGTGTAGAAGAGACATGTAAAATGTTAGTCAGAGATATAAATGTTAAATATGATAGCCCACTCAAATAAAACCAGCAATTTGCAAGCCATCCTAAGTTCAAAATCCTCCACCTCTCATTCTGAAAAATGTTTAAAATTAAAAAACAAGAAAACATACAAGACAACATTTCCCCAGGACAAGATGATTTGCAGTACATCTTAAGATGTCCTTCATTTTCAACTCAAACAGATTCAGCAGTTTCTATCTTACTTCAAAGACAGGTCAGAGAAAATGAAAAGGGTTAGGTGGGGGTTAGAAATAAGAAAGGTAAGCTAAGATAAAGAAGTAACAAGCGCAGTTACTGAAAGCCTTGCAAGCCACTGCTTGGTATGTGGTGGCTGTAGACCTCTGAAGAAAAACATTTTATTAAAAAAAAAATGTAAACAGACAACAGCAAATTCTTTCTTGTTAGAGTTAGAAATAAAGGTTTCTTTTAAATCTGAGTTGTAGTTCATAAGCACTGCATTTGTACCAATACTGAAACCTGCAAGAGGTTCTAGTCAAGTAAAGTCCACTGCTATTTGGAGTAAGGCTCCTAAACAGATGCCTAGTGTGAGGAAAATCAGTTCTACTTCTAAACAAGATATGGCTATCATCTACTCCTACAGATCACCTCCTAAGGTCAGTCTGTTCAATAACTTGGATAATCTCTAACCAACTGTGTTCTAGCCATTTCAATGTCCCATCCTCTGAGGTGCTGTTTTGAGAGCTCTCCAAACAATGCTGGAGCAACTGAGTAACTGTCAAAAGCACTATTTCCCAAATTATCACCTAAAATCTATTTTTGAGTGTAAACACACACACAAATACACAAACATCTAAGAATTCTACTATTCTTTTCTATTTTGGGTTTAAAACTACAAATACCAGACATAGCCTAGAAAACAGGAAACAAGGTTCAGCAGGAAATTTCTTTTCTTGAATTTTTACAGTGGTTCCATGGTAGTTTAAAATATTTCTTTTGAAAGCTACACAAGAACATGAGAAATATCTCCTCTTGTCTTGCAGAAGGGCAAAAGTTCTACCAGATACTACACTGAAAACTTGAGCACACTTTGCATTTCCCTGGTCGGGGGCTGAGGCTTCCCTTTGTGACTTACTTATCCTGCTGAACTGATGTGTTTCCCTGAGAAACAGTAAGACGACTAAAAACATTCATTTCATTACGGGGTCGGCTTGGTGGGGAGGTAGGAGGTGACAGACTAGCCTCTGGGGCTCCAGAATCTGAGCTACAAAAAAAAAAGAACATCTTCTTTAACGGGTTACAAATGGTTAGAAAAGTTAAATGCAACATGCCTCAAATGTTAGATGCTCTTTTCTTAAGCCAATAATTAAGATTGTCATACTAAGCTACAGATATTTCCCAGAGAAGGCAAAAAGCTTAAGGCTGCAGAGCGCAAGGTAGCACGATGTTCAAAGTTTAAGTGCTAAAAGTGAAAGCTCCAGGCAGAAAACACACACATGTAAAACAAAGAAATTCATATAAAATTGAAGGCTCTTAGAAATACTGATGAATTCGATTTAAAAAAAGTAATTTGCAAATGCTCCTAAGGACATTTTCTCAGGGCTCTGCTCCCGAGTTATTTTGTACAGAAAAAAAATCTGGAAAAAAATCCCAAACAACCACACATAAGCTGAGCAATGAATTTCAGCACTGACAACAATAAAAACTGTCCTGGAAGAAAAGAAATAGAAAAAAATACAGATTTATTTTTCAAGAAAATTCAAAGTTTAAGTTATGTCAGAGGAAATAAATTTTAAAGAATCTTACAGTTTTTGTTCTTTTGTCTTTGTCTTTTCCATTGTTTTCTCATAGGCTTTTCTCTTTGCTAAAGGTGAAGGCTCAGGTATCTTCTTCTCTGGAAGAGATGGTTGTCTCGAACTAAAACAAGAGCAATCATTATCTCACTCTAAGGCCCTTCACAAAACTTGCTTTTCTTACATTACCTGTCATTCTCTCAGTATGATTTCCAATTTTAGAACATACTTTAATAGATTATTGTGTCTCTTGAATGTAAGGATTCTAAACTTATTCTCACACTTGAATATAAAAATATACCAAGTAATTAACATTCACAGTTCATCAACATATAGAGTCAGATACTCAATATGTAAAGGAGATTTACTAATTCAATAATAAAAGAGACTCACTAAAAGAAATAGAATGGAGTATGCATCCCAAATTAGAGACCGTGGAAATTCTGAAATTTCAGATTTCACATTTGCATCTACAATATACCATTTACAGACAAGAAGAACAGAGAAATCACAATGATTCTTACACACGGATGAAACTTTGCAGTAACAGTCACATTTCAATATAAAATTCAAAATAAGGAAGTGAGAAAAGGTACTTCCCATTGACAACCTGACTATTATAACATGGCTTCTCTTTAGCTCCACTTCTCTTCTCCCTCGCCTTCCACCCCTCATTTCCCTCTCTTGTTCTTGCTCTGAAATAATTCCAATTCACAATCACTGTGGCCTTTCTCCCAACCTTTAATTCCCCACTAAAATTAGCAAAACTATCAAGAGGACAATATTAAAGCTGATACCCAAATGTTACCATTTCACAATAGTCAGACAAAAGGAAAAAAGAAAGGAATCTGAATGGTCTCCATTCTTTTGAACTCTCATTTCTCACTAGTTGAGCAATCACAGTAGCAATTTTTGCTTTGTTTTTTTCCTATTTCTTTGTATTTAGAAGGGTTTTTTTCCTATGAATATGAAATACTCACTAAAAGAGAGAAAGCAGAGTATAGAAGTGCTTTTGCTCCACACAACTCCATCAAGCAGACTAAGTTCAGTTGGCAGGCCACCTGCCTGACATGGTTACTAGCATCAGTCTCAGCTCTACAGGTTCTGAATGTGCATAGCTCCAACTTCTCTACATGTTTCCCTTGAGAGGAAGTCTGTGCTATATAAAATCCACCTGGAGACTGGAATGCAGAATAACATGATTTAGCATGGACAGCACAACCAAGAACAGAAGCTACTTGGACTCAAGTAGATGAGAGTGTCTCAAGTGATCGCAAACCCTAACTGGAATACATGGGACCTGTAGGACCTAGTGCCAAGAACTGCCTGTCAACCCTAGAGCTCCCCAGAACTCCTGTATCTCAAGATACAAGAAAAGGAGGACAACCTGCCTGGTTTTGCACAGAAACCTAGCAGTTAAGTTATAAAAAGGGGAGAAAGTGGATCCAATCCCCTCCTCAATTTCTATGGAGGGCTGCTTTACCTCTAAGCATACTGTGCAAAGGACACAAAAAAGGTGGAACAGGACACACTCCCCTCTCTTTATGCTGGACCAGTATGCATTTAGGAATGCAAAAATCCTGAGGTCACAAGGCTGACAGATCTCCCAGCAAGATGACAAACAGTTTAGTGTCTACTGCCAGTGTTGCTTACTTGCCTACTGAGCAGCTACTTGATTAAATAAACCAAACCAGAAACTGGAACCCAAGCTCCTCTGCCTCACACTGGCATCCTGCATACTCAGCCATGGAGCCAACTTTCACTTGTTCATTCTCTACCTGCCCCTTGCATCCTCTGTCTCTTGACTCCACAGTGGAACATCCTCAGAAGAGGATGCAAACAGCATCATCATTTTCTGAATTCTCTTTGAAAGCCCGGGAATGCAGGTATTATAAACATGCAGTTGTCTTGCTAGAATGAACTTCCTATGCACAGGTGTAAAAACCAGGTGCATGATGTCAATGACTTGACAGAACAGGAGCAGGACATGTACCTACTTCCAGGTTTCCAGAGCCCTTTTACATTTGCCACTACATCAGACATCTGAACAGAGCTGACACAAGTCCTACAGAAGACAACTATACACGGCAAAAGGTGCTGTAGATGAGCATATCAAAGGACAACAACACTAGCCATCTTTGCAAACAGAATTCCAATCAAATCAACTGTTGGCCACATGCATTTAGGTACCTCCCTAAGTAACAGAATCACACAATGATCTGGATTGGAAGGGACCTTAAAGACCATCTAGCTCCAACCCCCTTCCCTTGGGAAGGAACACATTCCACTAGACCAGGTTGCTCTAAGCCCCATCCAACCTGGCCTTGAACACTTTCAGGAATGGAACATCCACAGCTCCTCTGGGTAACCTGTTCCAGTGTTTCACTCTCACAGTGAAGAATTTCTTCCCAATGTCTAATGTACACCTACAATGTTTCAGTTTGAAGCCATTACCTCCTTATCCTATCAACATACACCCTTGTAAAAAGTCCCTCTCCAAGGACCAAAGAATCAAGACAGACCTGAGAAAACTAAGGGGGTTCCAGAGTGGAGCAGTTTGTACATATGCAGACTCCTAAATATATACTTAATTTCTGTCACTTCAAGAATCTGTATTTTGGATCACTCTTCTACAGCTTCTACATCCTCAAATGTTGCTTAAGTGGCACAAAGAGAAAACATTTATTGCAGGTAAGATCACAATCTGCTCCCAAATAATGTATTTTATTACAAGACAGTTGCTGGCACCACAGGTCCCTAAGGGAAGGCCAGATGGCTCATAAAGACAAGCTTTCTTCAATTATGACCATCTAAACCAGCAAATTTCGGAAAAACAGCTATACTGCAGTGAGAAAGTCACTGCAGATTGATTGTGGGGATTTTTGGTCACTTACCTATTAAAACATGGTCAATAACAATTCAATATATGAGGCCTACTGCTGAGTGAATTGATTTATTGACAGTGCGTAACTCTTAAATGCTTGCAGAACACAGTTTTGGGAAAATCCGGCTTTGCCTTGTTGCTGGCTCACTTTCATAAATGAATACATTCTAGAAGATGGAGTGAGGCAAAAGTTGGTATTACCTGAGTATTGGATGTCAGGTCATAACACTTGATGTTTTAGATCTTGAAGCTTCAAAAGTCTCTACTCATCTCACACTAACTGCTGAAACAAGTGGGTTTTCTCCATCTATTCTCACCCTCAAGAGCATTCTTTCCAAGCAGATTGTATTTGCACTGAAGCCATCAGCATGGGTTAATAATTGCTGTCAGCAGTGTTTTACTGTTCAAGATTGCCACCTCAAGCACATGCCAGAAATACATAGTAAAAAATACAAACTGCAAATGCACATCAGGCAGAGACGGCTGTAAAAATATTATGTAAATGGGACAGATGAATATTAAAAGATGCTTAACTCCAGAACCTGTAATGTGAAGATAGCTATGGGACACCGATTTCCACATCACTGAATGTGGGAAGTGCATTCAATTTACTCATGAGCTTGTGCAACATAGGAGCTAGTACCTAAAAAACCAAGAAAACAGCCTCTAGCAGTGAATGGCTAATAACCAGCAGTGGTATTGGTAGATATAAAAAGAACAGCAAGAGCAAGTGAAAAGAAAAAAAGGGTGCATGTGAGAGACATCTGCTGGTCTCAAAGTAAAACCACAAAAATATTTTTAGTTCTGTTTAGAATCAAGAGATACTTTCAATTAGTAAAACTGTTCTGCAGGTAAGTGAAACCTGCAAACAGAAAGGATTTTTGAGGATTCATAATATCCAACATTTTTCTTTCAACTTTTCATTTGCATACTCTATTGCTGCAGATACTTCTTCATTTTAAGCATGGTCCATACAAGACAACTCACAAAAAGATTTTTCCTAATAATTAGGACCATATACAAATACCATGTTATATGAAGTTTTTGGGTTGTGTTTTGTTGGGGTTTTTTTTTAATCACTGCTGTTCTAAGCAGATTCTCACTACCTCCCTAGAATGTGCATTTCCCATAGCACTAATACAGCAAACTATTCAGGGTATTAGAAGAGTTTTTCCCTCTACATAGAACACGGCTAAAATAACTTTACTATAACAAAGCAACTTAACAGAACTTACATCTTCAGTTAGAACCACAGTACTTAAAACTCTGCATTTATACTTTCTCAAGTGATGATGGTAGAAAGGAAGGAGCTTTGTCAGTATTATTTAGTAAGCTTCAAGTATGTCAACCTCGTTTGTAAAGTTAAAATAAAAGATTACAAGAAATTGGCAACATGCATTTTTTTAAAAGCAAAGAATAATTAGTACAGCATGGCCAAACTTACATGCTGCCTATCTTAGAAGGTAAGCCAGATGGTGGGGGTATAAACTCTCTGTCCCTAGCAGAAGTATCATGTGTGTCAGCAGCCACCCCACTTTCTTGGGTTTCTGCAACTGATGCGACAGAGCCAGCCAAGGCAGAGTCTGCAGCACTACTGTCAGAGCCTAGGTCACTGTTGGCTGCATACAGCAGCTCCATCTGCGTGGTGGTCCTCCTGCGGGCCTGGAGACAGATCAAAACCAAACTGCCATTAAACATGCAATGGTACGTGTCAGGAGTCCTACTCAAGCTTATCATTAGCTGGCAATTAGCATCCCCTCAATCACTTGGCAACTGCCTTTGGAAACTAAACCAAGAAGTTCACCTCTGCTTTTGGGCAAAGATTTTGGAGGAAGCAAGTCAAATTCAATGGCATGAAGCAGTGATTTGACAACTGGTTTCCAAGGATATCCTTTCAACCAGCTGCCTGTCAATGCTACCAGAGTACAACATTACTCACCTATGGTTTATCCAAATGAAATATTATAAAGCAGAGAGGAATAAAGCAAAGTGTAAATTTAAATATTTACAATTATACTGGTGTGACTTCTAACATCCATGCTTCTTCTCATGCACAAACTCTGCTTCTTACTTGGTTTAAGTTACTTCAAAAGCAGTCTAAGTCCACATGAATTAAGATTCATTTAGCATTTTGACAATTAGAAAACAACAGAAAATCTCACAAAGGAGATAAGCTTTGTGCAACACAGTAATTTGCAAAAAATTGATCATATATTTTAGGTGGGATTATGCTGTGAAATTGAGATCTATTCCTTGGGGAAAGAAAGACCAATGGGGAAGACAAAGATCCAGTCTGAAGAGAGTCATGACAAAAATGACGTTTATTTTATGGCATTTTCAGACCAAACTCACTTAGTTAAACAGCTCAAATAGCTGCACATCAAGGAATGTTACCAAATAATGTAACAGCCAACACAGATATTTTTATCCAAAGCCAACTGTAGTTAGAAAACTGGAGGCCAAGCTTTTAAGTACTTTGCAAACTTGGCCTATGTTCCTGTGAGCACAGAAGTAAAATTGCAATCAGTGCACATTTCCAGTTCCCACCGCCATTAATATTAAACTATAGTCTGCCTAGATATATTCCTCCAATGTCAACTGTAATTAAGAGCCTGGAGGTCAAACTTTTATTTGTTTCAGAAACTTCCTCAAAATTTTTGTGACCACAGAATCAAATTGCAAACAATAAGCATATTTACAGTTCCCACTGGAAATAACACTGAAGTGCAGCCTAATTAATACTAATCTGTGAAACTACACCAGTTTGGAGTGCAAGTAATGGAAGAACATACCTCTCTCTGAAAATCTAATAACCACAAAATATTGAAAAAGTTATTTCTATCATTGCTTCTTAGAGAGGAGTGCCACACAAAATCATATTGTACCAAAATCACATGAACGGTACGTCAGTGCACCTTCTGCATGTATTCATTCATTAATGTCTCTTGGGCAAAGCAAGAGCATTCTCCAGAAGGCATCATTTAATTATGAATTATTACAGAATCATAGAATCACTTAAAAGACATGTAGAAGAATTATCATCATCATTGTACACCCTACCTTGCTTTTGGGTTTGACTTCACCACAAAGCTTCAAGAGATCTGAAGATAATGAACTAAAAGAAAAATTGCATCACAGTTAGAAAGAAAGCAATATTTTTTTCCAGATGTGTATTTTTATTTTATTCTTCTTTCAGCTGAAATAGTGGGCAAAGTACAATGAAACAATGTTAGAGGTATTTTCTAAAGGATACATGATGCATTACAAAAGGAGGAAATGGCAGTAATTTTTCTAGAATCAGCAGTAACAAAGATTTGCTCACCTTCCTTCTGTCCCAGGACTATGCAAAGGTGCATCTTCATCAGTACTATCTTCCAAATTTTCTAGAAAATTTCCAAAATAATAACATTAGTCTGTCCCTCTATAACAGGATGTGAAGGCTTTAAATGCTGTACAAAACAGCCCAGACAATGTTGAATGTAGATGAACAGAGTACAAAAGACAGGGATTTTCAAAATATCTTGACTATTTTCTATCCAGCCCCCACTGAATTTTCCCAGCACCTAAACTATTTTTTTTCATACAATCTAAATAAATCATACACTAGGCATACTACGCCAAATGTGGTCCTCTATCTACTGTAGCAGAGGAACAGAGATGATAGAAAAACAGAAATTCTAGAAGGAAATCTGTAAGAAAGCAGATAAAGCAAATTAACTGCAAGACACAGAAGAGATAGGATGTAAATCAGTGGACAGTAAGAATGTATCTTTTTCCTCCTTTTTTTTCATCTTCTTGCTCCAAGACAGAATCAGTCTATCTATAATGAAAAAGAAAATTTTATTTTCAACTAGCTAGTGAGCTGAGGCTCAGCCTCCTCTTAAACAGAATGCCACCATTTGAGCTGACAAGAAGCAAGCACTTTATTAGTATATAAGGATTTGTTTCAGAAGAGGATGATAATATCCCTTAATACTATAGAACAGCTTCCTAAACAGAGATTCATTTTAAAAGGAAGCTGTTCAGTAGAAATGTTCCTGAAGTAAAAATGGGTACACAAACCTGTCCACAGAAGACAAAACCAGCATGCAGGCCACACACTAACACTGTCAAACATCCCATTAACATGTCTGCATGCAAACGGTGCAAAACATTAAGCTGAGACAATGAGTCAAGGGCACATGTACAATCAGTTCCAAACTGCTGGGAAGGCAAATCCCCTAACTTGCATGTTATTCTAGTAATACATTTTAGGCTTAGTGTAAGGACATTGGTAATACATTTTTGAAAGCAAAGTCCCTTAATTGTGATCATACTCATGAAATATTAAGGATTAAATAACCTTCTAATTATATTAAATAACCTTCCATTATATTTCCTCTTTACTAGCAGAGACACTGAGTTTCTTTATTTAATTTCTGTCAAAAAGCTGATACCACTTGCAATGCATAGAACCAATTTGTTTGTAACTCATATTAAAATGGGTTTGTCCCTGAATATGTTTTAAGTGCAAGTTCATGCTTTGGAGAAAGGCAGGAAAGCAGTTTTCAGCTGAATTCTAAGAAGGAACGGAAAAAAGAGAAGGAAAATACTGCCTTTTGTGTATGCTGCATCTAAACAGGTTTCCTGAAAAAGTTAAAACCATCAACTTAGAACCAACACCAACAATGCACTTCAGAGTTACTCAACTGCTGTATTAATCTTTACAATGTAATCTTAATTATCAGATATACAACAATATTATAAAGAAAGCAGGGTCACAGGAACAGCACTCTGAATTTTCTTTTTTTTTGTTCCATCCATCCAGATTAAAATTTTTCAATACTTATTATATGCTTTGTGCAGAAGAGGGGATCTAGAGTACTGCTCCTTTTAGCAAGACAAAAGCAGAATCCCTAAAATAGATGCATTTAAAAAAAAATAGGATTCCTATTGGAATTATGTTATTTCATCCCCTTCTCATAAAAAATTTGTGATCTCTTTTTACAGGTAACTACGTAGAAAGTGTGGAATGATCACAAGAGATGGGATTTTATTTGTAGGCTCACACTCATGTGACCTGACAAATTTCTTCAGTTTGTCTGCAATTCAACACAGGAACACTGCCCAAAGCCCCAAGACAGAAACCACTGCACAGAATCAACAAAAAGGTAGAAAGAGTAAAGAGTCTGCAAGAAGTCCTGAGGGAGAAGAGATGAAAGGAGAAATAAAGTTAGTCAAGACAGTGCTGTTTGCAGGGATAGCTGCTAGTAAACCAGTAATTGCACAACAGTGGAGAATTTTCTGATTATTTGTCTTCTTTCTCATGCAGTGGCAACTGGATGGTAGCAGGACAATGTACACCAGCACAGCTCACCCAGAGGAAATGACATTTGAACAACTCTCAAAATCTGCACGTAGATGGTTCTGAGTCACATCCATGAATGTCTATAGGTGAGAAGGAAAAGCAGCTCCCACAACTCTTCATAAAGAAATCACTTCAGCAACACTGAAAACTCAATTTCATGGTCATTTTAACTCTTCACAAGAGAAGGTGAGATAATGAATGGCAGCTAGTTCATCCACTAAGGTGGATGTGCATACAAAACCCATTCAAGCCAAAACGTGAGCCTGTGATGTACTTTTCTGCAGAACGAAACTCCTTAAGTCTACACTTGAATGCAAGTGCACAGCTACACTGGGGAATGTTCAAGCTTTCTGAGCCAAGTGTATTCAAATGGCTAAGAACTTTTGAAGGTACTGGATCTGAAAGCAGGCATCAAGAAAGCAAATCACGAACACCCTGGAAGTGCAATTCCTTTGCTTGGGATAGGGCTATCTGTGCTCTGCCACTGAGATGTCAGGCATCCTGGTGGAACTGGTCTCAGGATCTGCTGCCACCCACACTTCAACCTAGGGGTACAGTGCCAGGTTACCAAGGAGGCCCTGCACTAACAGAGTCCCTGGGAACCAGCTGGCAATCCCAGAATCAAAGCCTCACTGCAGCGGTGCCTCAACTCCCTGCAGTTCAAACGGTTTGGTCACTAGTGATCCACAAAACACAGACTACCAACAGTTGGGATTTCAACTTGGACCTATGTTAGTACAGAATATTCAGCTGCATTTCCTTCCTGTAAAGTGTTAGCACAGTCCTGAGTGGCTTAGATACTTTAAAGCCTTAGATCATGCTTGCAAAGTGTTAAAAAGTGTTCTATAATAACATTCTATGAAAAATTTGATGATAACAGCTACTGTTTCAATACCTTTAGCAAGTGGCTTTTCACTGCTTCAAATGTTGTTAAGAAGTAAAAGCCCATCCAGAGCTAAAGAAAATGTAATGCTGTTGGGAGAAACATTGCTCCAACAGAGGTGAACATGCACATACATTAAAGGCCAATGTCTATGGTATTACAAACCACTGAGGTTCCTGAATAAATAACTGGCTGCATGCAGCAAGACCCCCTGACACAGCTCTTCAGATGTCACCTGACAGGAAGCTGGCAATGTTCTCACCATGTCTAGATTACAAGCTATACACTTCCATGTAGTTTTGTGCTTTTTAAATGTTGCACATGCCTATGCAAACTAGCACAGGACAGCATAATGCGATTAAAAATAGCACAACACAAAAGGAATTATACCGGATAACAGGAATATTTTTCTCTAGTTCCAAATATAGCAAACTTTTTGGAGGGAGAAAATAAGCATAACTGATTTGGAAATAACTTTAAAGCAACAGACGTGAGAGACTTATCTCAAAATCAGTGAAGTCAGTAACTTAACTGAAAAAGCGAGATATAATCCTGCATTCTGTACAATGTTTACATTACAAAAGGAGCTATTTGCAAAAGGTTAAAAATGACCTGCAAGTTAAATATTGCCTTTGTTTCAGACCTAAAAAGATTAGCAGAATTTGTCACAACAGTAGTATATCACAAAATAGTTTTATGTAGTCTGAACGTACTTTGGGTTCACAAGCACCAAGTTATAAATTTGAAATACAGCTCTGCTTACTGTCTTCACTTCTTATGTGACAAATATAACTACCACAAGGGCTACTACCATGAGAGGTAGGGGTGGTTTCAGAAAGGAAGAAATGCTCTTTAAGCTCATGATAATGAGTACATTTACAAAATAATTCATGCAAACTTCACACTCACAAATTCTAAGACGCACCAGTTAGTGAACATGAATGAGTTAGTAACTCATGCAGCTGTACAGTACACAGAAAGCTAAACATACTTACCCAGTGGTATGCTATCTAGGTCTGTGTAAATACAGCAACAAGGAAAAAAAAGCAACATTCCAATCAAAACATATCCATTTATAAAAAGAAATAAAACAAAAGTACCCGAATGTATTCTAAATTTTTCTTAGTATCATCTCATGAGAAGTAGAATAGATGCCGTAATAGACATAAAATGCCAATCCAAAATCACCAGCATATGATGACTAAACAGGATTGAACTTTAGAATTTCACATTCAGAAGTTAAAACAATTCCAAATTTTAAATCCATTGTCTTTTGTAAAAATAACAAACAGATTATTTGAATTTTTAAAAAATCTCAATAATAAAAAATCCTTTGTTTCCTACATTTCACTGCTGAGGTGCTATACTTAAAAATGTCATACATGCATTTCAATTGTGAAGTGTAAGATGTTACAATACAGCATCTATTCAGAAAAGAAATAGTCTAGAATGCCCAGTACAGCATGCACAAAAGGCAAACATGGCATGCAGCTGACTATTCACAAAACAAGATGAAAAAACTACCTTGCAAAGCATGACCCAGAAAAGCATCGAGTTCAGGATTTAACTCAGCTTTTTCTTTCAGCATATGAAACAGCAGCTGGTTTTGAGTAGCACTAGTGATTTCGGTCTGCTTAAGGCGTCCCTCAAGAACTTTGATCTGAGCTTCTTTCTGAGCTGCTTGGAGACCCTAGGAGAGAGAGAAAGAAAGAAAGATGACAAATGTTTTACCACAACCCTTGTTTTACAAACTGAAAATTGTAAAATTTTTTTAAAAACTACAAACACAAACAATGTGTACATTGCAGCCACCTTCTCACATCCTAAAGATCAGGTCAACTAAGGGCCTTTTTCTTTACTTTGTCTTTTAAAGACACTCATTAGGCATTCATTTAACTTGTATTCCTTGGACTGCCTTGCAAATATGCATCTAGTGGCTAAGTTGGACATGACTTCCAAGTGCAATTCAGAGTCTTTGCATTTTTACAAGTAGCAAGCATCTGAAAGATCAGTACTTCCACTTTTCACAGGCAAAATTTAGAAAATTATTACCTATGATACTCTATGACATAAAGAACAGGGGGCAGGTGGAACTGGGACAGGGCGGGACCCAGAACTGTAATCTTTCCTACACAATCACACAGTGAACTTCCAGCTTTTAATGAAAGATCTCATGGCCCAGCTTATGACAGAATTCATTCTGAAGGAACTTCCCTGGATCCATGGATTGGTGGGAATTCTTTAGTTGTAGAAAATGCTTCCAAAGAAATTTACAGGGAATGGATTCCAAATCGATTTCCAAATTCCAAAAGAAAGGGTATGGAAAAATGAACGTACAAGACATCTTCTCAAAGACTTATAGGGCAACAGCAGACTTCGAGTGTTAGTGCTTGAGTAAAAAGTGTTGCCCTATGAATTTACACACTACAATTTAGTTCTGACTGAACTAAAGCTACATAGCAATAGACACATTTTACAGGTGAAAACAAACAAAAGAATAGACAGCAGGAATGACCAATTTTGCAAAAAAATAAACCTTCATCTTTTCTGTGTGATAATTACTAATCAAAAAGATGATAGAATCCTTCACATAATGCAGCTTTTATTCATCATAAAGAGAAATCATTAACAGAGTAAGTCAGAGGCACTTTTCTCACATTAACTCTCTTGCAAAATCCATTCAAACACACCCAAAGGCTGAAAAAATATTAAAAGATTGAAATTTGCAGAAGCCAATGTGATTGTGGGAATTTTCTTTACTCTGTTTTTTTTCTTCTCCACAAACCTTTTGGATTACCTGCGTAGTGATGAACCAAGAATGCAAAAGAAACCCCAGAGAAGTGGTTGGGGGGGGGGCCGACCCAAAGACAGTTCCAGTACCATTGAAATCTTTCATTTGACTCAATGAGATTTGTCCTCCAGACAGAAAGAAATGCAGCAGCAAGAGCACATGACACATGTGTGCACAGGGTTATGAGCTGCCAGATACTTATTTTGAAAATGTGAAAGAAAATTATGTTCTCAAGACTTTCAGAAGAATCCCTGCAGCTCTACTCAAAACTAGAACTCAGAATGAAGTATGTCATGCATCAACACATAACTTAAAAAAATTTTTTGAGGTTCATATTTGTACAAAAGTGGCTGAGCCAGTCTTTAAAAAAAAAATCCTGAGCTCTCTTTAGGAGTTTGTTGACAAACAGAGATTTATTTGATTACAAAAAGCTAGTGCTCTTATAGGAACAACATGAGCTATCTAACACAGTGAAGTAGGCTCTACTAGGGGTTGAAAAAAAGGCAGTAAGTTGAAGAGGATGAGAGATCTCAAGGGCCTTCACATGGAGAATCAGCATGACCCAGAAGTGTTGATCAGCTTTGCTTTGTTTAATGCACATTAGTCACATCTTTATGGCAGCACAACTCTGCTCGTGGCACATGCCACAGTCCTGGCACACACATACTTCACTTAACCTTACTGATTCTTCACATTACCTTATTGATACCCATCATAAGGAAGTGATCAAGCAAGTATCGAGCTTCTGTCAAGGTGCAAGCATTAATCACTGCTGTTACATCCAAGGTCTCTCCTTCTTCCTATGTGTGCAAGAATAAAAACAGTCAGAATGTGAAAACGTTCCAAGAATTACATTAACTTAATGCCAGCATACCAGAAAGCATCGGCTTTGACATTTAAATGCTTTGCAATCTTAACTTGCATTACACTACTGACTCTACAACTCAGGTATCAATTGTATAGCAGTCTTCATTTCAAACTTCCCATAAAAGCTTTCACTAATTTTCACTTCCTGGCTCAATAATTACACAGACAAAAACTAATTTCTAAATGAGAACATTTTCAAGACTAACACAGTCGTGTTTTCTTGTCTCTATTATACCACTTTGCATATTTGACCTACCTTTGCTTCTTCCATTTGCATAATATTCGCTTGGCAGTCAGAAATGCTGTCATTAATGTAGTCTATATTTGCAGTTACCGATTCCATCTCCTCATTTATGTTTTGGACACTTCTATCTGCTTCACTGCCGCCCCCATCCTTGATGAGCTTCTCCCTTTTCTTTGAAAGCTTATCTCTTCTTTTTGTGAGTTCTTCACGTTGCTGTTTTCCACAAAGACATAATATTACAGAAAAAAGAATTAAGTAATTAGTAAGCCCTTAAAACATTCAAGTGCCTTTTTGTTTTCCTTTGTTTGTTACACTTTAACTAAGATACCATGATTTCCATGGGAAACATTCCAATCAAAACATATCCAGGTGAATACAGTAACGTATTTGCACATGATGCCATTAATGTCAAAATGCCATTTTTATTTCGTACTAAGCACAGCAATCCCACGGTCCAAACGCTTACTGGAGTCAAGAGTGTATTCACTGACTGCAATAGATTCCACCCACTTTGCCAATGCTGCCACAACACCAATTCCTTTACAGCAAACACACTTGCAGTGCATAGCAGATAACCCACCGTAAGTAACCTGTTCATATCGGCCTCCATATTGGAAATAGTCATCCTCTGCATAATAATATCAGTCACTCTGCGTTCAAGTAACTGCCACTTCATCCTGGCTGCCTTTGAGGAGTAAACTCTGCTTGTCACTGCTTTCCGCTGGTACTTCTTTCTGTGATAAATTCAAGAGAAATATACAGCTAAGTCTAAAGTAGTCCAGCTAAAAATCTGAATGTGGAAATGATCAGGCCGGAATATTTTTCACAAACAATTCAAAAATTTCACACAGAAGTTCTTGCAGTTTCTCACTGCTCCAGACAGCTACCTGAACCCAGCCCCAAGCTCTACTGCACTCTATGCTGCACTTGAAAAACAGGTATCAAACACTGCGGCATCTTTCACGACACATTGTTGAGTTCAAATGCCACCTAGGATTTGTTGTCTATTTAACAGGAGATCTGCTTCAAACCACTGTCAAAGAGTACAAATAAACCTGATACGTTGAGCTGCATTTTCTAACAAGTTTTACTGTGAACTTAATACTGCTGGCATTGGACCACCAAGGCCATTTCACTTGAAGATCAGATTAAAAAAAAAACTCAAAATTTCAAAATCCAGTTTATGTGACTTGCCCTTTAATGCCATTTTATATAATTATATTATTGTCTTACACCCAGAAAAGTGAAATTGCATTTGATAATGGAAAAATGCTTATTTTATGAGCATTACATGACAACAGTCCAACAAATAACAGCTCCTGCAACATGTATCATCACAACAAAGTGCACACAAATTCAGTTCTCATAAGAGTGTCCTGAAAAGTTTTAATCCATACCCTGTTCCATTTGTTGCAGTTACAGATAATGCTTGAACCCTTGCAACAGGAATTCTCATCTTCTGCTGTGCTGCTGCTCTGGAGCCATCATGATCCCCTGACAAACTAGAGCTTGCTTCCTGCATGGAATGCTCAGGCAGACTCAGCTTTCGACTCACTTTTCCCGCCACTTTATCAGACAGAGGCCTTACTTGCCGACGAAGGGCTGTGACCTGAAACACAGAGCAAAGACAATCATGATTAATTCTCCACAAAACTGAGTTCTACATTACACCAATACAACATCATTCTGTTTTCAAAGATGCATTGCTGTTTTACCACAGTACCTCTTCAGTTTTGCGACGTAAGATAACTTCCTGGTTTCTTTTCTGAGCTTCCAGAAGCTTGAGCTGATGCTGTGAAAAAACAGAAGCAGCACATGATATTTTTTCCATTATCTGCTGTGAGGACTGGATTGTATAAAAAAAAAAAAAGACCCCTACACACTAATGCAAATCTGCAAAATTGCTGTGATATGAAGCGGTCAAACTATGATTGTTTCTTGCTTTTCCTAGGGCAGAACAAAAATAAGTGTTTATCAATTATCTATATCAATTCTATCAAAAAGAGTAATTCCATGCAAGCAAGGTGGTAGCAATAGCTTTATGAAGATTCACTAATCACTAATTCACTGATAACACCTATATACATACTCAATAAGCACAACAGAAAATAGAAGACTTATCACCTGAAGCCAGGCACTGTGTTTTCATGGAAGTCAAACCAAATCTTGTGCATTTTCACTGGTGAAAACACACAGCTACAGGCCTGCCTAAGGGAATGCATATATGCGGTGTGTGCCTGCAAGCAGATGCACATCATAATGACAGGTGCTTATTCCAAACGAAGGTTCTTTATCTATCAAATCACCTCCCGTTTGCGTTGCTCCTTTTTAAGCTGTGCAATCTCTCTATTTCTTCTAGATTCAGTCATTCTAGCTTTCTCCTGCTCTTCTTTCATTTGTTTCATCAAGCGAACCTGTAAAGAGGTCATCACTTAGAAAAGCTGTTCACAGTGAAGTGCTGCTCCCTGCCCCCCCCGCCCCCACTCATATTGAGTTTTTCTTCAAGTTGCCATTTTCCAATATATTAGATGCTTTTAGCCATTTACCTCTTCCATCTAATGTCTTCTTCACTCAGTGCTGAGTAACAGCTAATAAGCTGTGCAAGCTTATGCATGTTTGATACTTTCATTTCTGTTCATTAAACCTAAAAGCTACCCCTCTCCCCCAGGAATAGCCTAGTGCTTGCACCTCTTCTATTTTCAGACTTTCAAGCAGCTAACAGCAAGAACGGTTATCAGGTAGATGGATGCACAGGAGATTTCAACCCACATTTCAGTAAGCACTCATTGTGAAACACTTCAATTTACTGAAATATACCTTGGTTTTCTTCATCTCTGTCACCTCCTGCTGCAGTTTCTTCAGCTGCTTTTCATATTGAGACTGATTTTTAAGCAATCGTGCATGTTCTTTTTGCGCTGTTTGAAGTCTCTGCAGTTCTTTATTCATGGCTTGGAGTTTCTTTTCATATTCCGACTTGATTTTTTTTGCCTTTTCTTCTGAATAGGTCTCCACAGAACCTAGAGCAAAAGGGAATTCTTAATCTGCTGTTGTTCAGGATATTTGTACTTTGCCAGACACAGCAGATAACAACTTCCTCTGCTTTAGCATTATCTGCAATACCTTTAAAAGAACCTAATTTGTCTCTAGTTCCTGCCACCTGCACTGCTTTGAACTTTCCACCTCGTATGCATTCTGGGGTAAGAGATCAAGAACTAACACTTTCCGCTGACTTCTTTGCAACAAATCTGAGCACCTGAAAGCACAAATACACACATTTGTATACAGGAGTATAACAACACTCCTAAAAGCCATCAGTTTCTTTTCTGACACTGAACAATGGGAAAGGTTTAAGGAATAACAGGGGAACAGCAAAAGCTTAGAAAGTGTGTAACTATAAAGCATATATAACATAGTATAAAACATAGTATATATTTAAAAAAGAAAAACAAACAAAATACTTTCCAAAGCACTCTCTCAAAGTGCAGTTATTTGTGGCTTGTGACTCCTGAGTCATAGGTGGTTTGTCATCTTAATACTATCACATATTCAAAAATGTTTGGTCAATAAAACATGTCTGAAAGGTCACTGATCCTTGTTCTTATTTTTATGCAAATAAAGAGTAAGTGGGGAGGGAAGAACTCAAAAAACCTTTTAATTCAGGAACTATCTCCAGGATTATGAGAGCTCTTGGAAAACTGAAAATGCTTATTCATCCAAATCAAATACCTGTTAGTAGAAATATATTTCCAAAAATTTTACTCTCAATTCTGGGAGAAACTAGAGTAAGTAAAAAATGATTCACTGGCATTATGGGTACAAATCGATTTCTGGTTTTTTTCTGATTTCTCATCAAATTTGAAAAAGAAAACAAGAGAAGTAGAAAACAATTCAACTTGAACAGCTTATACAAGATCAATGATTTTGCACTTCTTACCCAAGTTTTGAAGAACCTGATCTCTTTCAAGCTGTGTGTCTCGAATTTTATGTTGTAGCATCATTAGTTTCTCTTCATACTGTTTTTTCAGTGTTTGCAACCTTCGCTGGCTGTTTTCTAGCTCATCTATCAGTTTCTGCTTAATGGCTATTTCACAGGTGATGTTTGCCAAGTCAGCTTGATAATTTTCTAAAACAGAAAGATTTCTGTTAAAGTAACAGCAAGGATCACATGAATACAGATACTTCTTACAATCTTAGGGTCACAGTAAATATAAATTGGGCACAGGAGAATTCCACACAAATCACAATGCACCATGCAACCCTCTTATCTCCAATTCATGTTATAGCCTCCTTCTTAAACACTCTAAATCCTAGAACTGGGAAAGGGGTAGGGAAAGATCTCACATTGGATCAAAGTTGCCCCTATGTTGTAATTACACACATTTAAATTGCAGTATCAGCAATCTGTCCTTTCCTATTAAAAAGGCTTCAAGATTTCAACCACACCTCTTCAGGCTGAAGAATAATTGTCATTCATAAACCCAGCAAGTTATAATAGGAAAAACTGACTGCTGGTAGACTCCAAATGGAGCCTTTCCCTTCTCTAGCACTTAGAAAGACACAGTCAGAATTCTCAGAGGAGAGGAGCCATTTCAGTTATGGAAGTGAAATGGTAAAGGGAAAAAATAGGAGGAAAAAGCAAGGGAAAAGGACTAACCCACATGATAAATTCATAAAAGTTTAATTAACTTCTTTAGCCAATTAGGTTCTTTTTTGTCTTACAAATTAGTGCTTCAGAATAAAGATATCAGTTGAGGATAATTTTTTTTCAGGTTCCTGCTAATGGTTTGTGTGACTCTTAAGAAGAAACCAAGAGACTTGGTTTTCCCATTTTGCCCAACTCACATGAGAGAATTGCTGGTGATGCTGTTTCTAACTCTCGCCATATAAAAACGAGGAAGGCTGATAAACTCCCAGCCTTTTCAAAATTAAATTCCACCATTTCCCAATTAGCTGATAGGAGCTGTCACTGTGGTGATTAGTCCAGAGAAATAAAAATAAACCAGTACTTAAACCTTACACTTTGGATGTCTTAATCAAGGAAGAAACATGTTATCAAACACCAGATGGCCTCTGGTCAATTTCAAAAACAAAACAGGGACACTTGATCAGCTGTCTATTACATGTTTTAACACTATAGCCAAAAAAATAATTCAGTGGATATACACTTCACAGGGAATTACAGACAGTTGGTTGACAACACACTTTCTTGCCTGCCAAGACCTGATGTTTGACAGATATTATTTGTAAAACTCTACAGAATATTGCACTGACATCACCTTTTTCATCAGAGTCAGAATCTGATTCATCTGAGCTTTCAACAACTTCCATATCATCTTCATCCTCATCTTCGTCCTCTTCTTCATCGTCATGATCACTGACTTCCTGAATTTCCTCCTACAAAATGTACAGACATTAAAGCATCCCCACACTTTTCCATGCATCAGCCATTTCTGACTAACACTGTGAAGCTGCAGTATTCACCCGATCCATTCCTAATTTCCTTTCTATAACCTTGTAAATCTTTAAACAGACAATGAACAAATAAAACAAGAACTTCTAAATACTTACTCCCTCCAATTCATTGTTCTCTCTCTCTGAAGTGCCTTTTTCATCTCTCTTCTCCTGCTCGTTGTCTGTGTTATCCTCTTTAACACTAGTAGAAGAGGCAGACACGAATTATTCACGAACTGAAATGACAGGTGTTTCCCATCTCCCAAACCATTAAGTTGTAATTTCAAATAAAGATGAGAAACAAATGTAGTTAGAAAAAGGTACAGGTGTTGGGCATGGGTAAAACACAACTTCCAAACTTCCGTGGATAATAAAAGAATGCCTAATTACTCTTAATCTTGGCTTGCAAAGTAACAGTAATGATTAGCACATTGTTCCAGCATGCTGCACAACTGGGACAATCAGAATACACATCTCCATATACTACAGCAGTACTCGTTTTGCATGGAAGTTGCAGTGTACCCAGAGTAGCTTTTACAAAACAATAAAAGAACACTGTGTGCAAGTACAACATAAATTAGAGGTATTCCTACACTTTCAAGCTATAACAAAGCCTACTGTACTTAGAATAGTCTGAAAATTTATGTATAAACCTTAAACAATATCTTAATTTATTGTACTATAACCACTCTTGTGATGAGTTATCTACTTTGACATCAAGAGAATAATCAAAATAGGCACTGATATAACAATAAAAAGGGCTTTTTGGTTTTGTCCTAAAGGTTTGGTGTATTACCCATTAGGGCAAGTTTTAACATTCTAAAGTGCACATTTAAGACATAACATGCAAATATAAAACAAAAAATCAATGGCACTGCAAATTGCCACAGACCAGGTATCAGTCCCTCTAGTGTTACATGTACAAAACCCAAAGATCCAATGGATGGGAAACTGTGACAGAATAGAGCTAGACACCATAGGGGGTAATAATGAAAAAATGTGGTTAGGTTTGCATAATGTGGAATCCACCTTGACTAACTTCAGCTGTGTAAACGTTTGGCAAGTTGTGCTGTCACTGATCAGGCACAGTAACTAAAAATGCACATCTTCCTCCACTAATACCAAAAGGAGCTCAGATTCAAGATCCAACTCTTGGACAATTCCAATACTTAGTGCAGTGACAAGAAATGTACAGCAGACTGGAGACACTACAATTTGGCAAGTGACACCTTTAAAACCACTTTAAAACAGAGCTCAAATCTAAAAAGTGCCTGTTGAGTAAAACAGTGCTTCTGTGTACACATGATTTTTCGCTGTATTACTTTTTAACCTGTTCAGTGCTAACTGATTCTCTTCTGCCCCACTCATTACCAGTTACGAGCTGACCATACACAAGGCAGAAAACTTTTGCTTGGTCCATCTGAATCCATGCAGCATCTGGGGATGCTGGAATTAAAAAGTCTAACCAGATCTGTACACAAAAAAATGCTAAACAGAGAACACTGAGCCATAAAATCTCATTTCCACGGATTCTCATCTCCCTCAACTCAGAACATGTTCTGTGTTGGTTATTAAGCCTAAAAGGTAATGGATCTTAGCTGCAATCCTCATGCAGATTGAGGCAAACCCCCAGTTTCCCTTCCCGTTCCAGTCAGCACAGAACTGAGCACTAGAGAGAATTTGTGTTCTGCCTAAGAAAGGGGAGAGACAGGAGGAAGGAGAGCCAGCAGCTCTCCCAGGCAGAACTGTACTGCTGAATGTATGTGCTACTGGTCTGTGGATTCACATCATCTGCATCAATGCACTGGGCGGGTTCTTTGGATCAAAGTAGACAGCAGAAAAATAAAAACTCCGTTAGTTTCACTTTTAATCACAGTATAGTTCCCTTTCTAGAGCCCTTAACTTAACTGCACTCTATGAATGACTATTCATCTCCTGGTTTGGCTGAAATGGAATGAGAGGAATGGTCAAGGCTTCAGCCACATGCTTTCAGAAACCAAAGCAGCAAACTTGACTGAAGGGTGACGGTCCAAGACACTCTTGATCTCACATGCCAAAATTGTTATTGTCATATAGTGCCTGCTAGACATTTCATACTATCTGTGCTACTGCACCTTCCTCCTGCCTTTCATTCCACTTAGGCCATGCAAGAAAGAAAACAATTAATTCAACAGCAATTCCCAAAGGTGCCACCTCCCCACAAAAGCTTGCTCAACACTGTGTAACTCCAGAGTCAACCTCAATTCCACAACAGAGGTTTCTTCCAGTTAAAGCACTGGTTGAAAGTGGAAACACAGGAAAGAATTTTGAAAATTAACTACTCCTGAATGACCTATGAATCTGCCCAACTTCTTTTCATGTATGATAACCAGTTAATTGAAATGACAGGTAATTAAAAACCTGGGAAATATTCCAACCTTCTTTCTTCTTGACTGCTTTCCTCAAGTTTCTGTAGCCTTCAAAAGCACGAGGTACAGTATTGGAAGGCCAAGCCAATGAAGGACAAACCAGACAGTGAAAAGCAAAAGTGATAAGAAGGTAAAAAAATGATACATATGAGCTTGCGGAGTTTAAAATTAAATTTTAAAAGATACCATCAAGAAACAACAAGAAGTAAAAAGGCAATACATCCTAGATAGTTGGAAAGTAAATAGAAAACAAAGAAGCAGCATATGTAGGTTAACTAATCTGCCACTGACAAGTGTGAATTCAAGTTACACTAAGGAAGAAATTTTAGACAATATATTTAACTTTGCAAATTATTTCTAATTATGGATTAAGACAATATCTCAATTCTAGAAAAAGCTTTCTCCTCTTTCTCCACTTAAGACTGGCAAAAAAAATACTGAAAATTGCAAATACTGCCACTGACTCAAATTTATATATTCTCAGGAACATATCAGGAAAAAAACCAATGCACTGGTTTTATATATGCTGATAACATATTGTAATATAAAGTAGGAATAAGGAAATTTTAGTCTTAATACTCTAAACAATATATTCTGAATATAATTCATACAAAAATCTTCAAACTGCATTCAGTTTTTGTTTCAAGTTTTGTTGTTTGTTTTTAAATAAAAAGTAGAAAACTGCAGCTTATTTTTCTGGGATTCAGAAAGTACATGCCAATCATTGCTCGTTATTTTTTAATAAATTAACAAAAAGCATGCACCAGAAGCAATGAGATGGACAAAATGTTAGTATTTCTACCTGTACTTTTTCCTTTTGAATAAATGTGGGTTTACTGGTAAAAAAAGTCTGCATGATATATGTAAGCATAGAGATGGCTTAGAATTCATCAACTACTGAAATTCCTCATAACCCATTTTGACAAAGTTTTGAGCAAGAGCTTTTGCTGCCTTTTTACCTTATACTGCCTACCACTCTACTTCATCTTCAGCTAGAAGCTAGCACTCTGAACCCCACGTAACTTTCATCACTAATTTAGTTTAATAAAGGTTAGGGAAGTCAAGAGAATACAGTCAAAAATGGTTACCTGATATATAAGGCTGACTAACAACTGAAAGGAACGTGGAAGATTTGCTCTGGGTCTTCTAGTGGGTAAGTCCCACTAAGTTACACTGTGGGACACTCCAATCAGGTCAGTTTTTCAGTAGCCAAAACACTACTTCCCTGTTTCCAATAAACTTTATGGCAGATGCTTATTAAAGGCTACATATATGTAGCAGTGCATAACCTGCTGCTCATTCAGTACCCTGTTCTTGGGCCTTCAGGCTACCTCACAACAATTTAAATAAGTTACATGTATTTAACATAATGCATCTTTTGTCATACTGACCCATAACCAGGAAACAAAAGACCAAGAAAGGCAGCAGATGGGGCAGAAGAAGTAGCTAAGCTTACCAATCCCATTTTAATAGAAAAATGCTAGTTAGAAAATTTTAAAAGAATGGCAACACTAAAAAGAAATAGTAAATGTAACTAAATGCCTGTAGAAGACAGAATTAAAATAAAGAATCCCTATCAAACAGCAGGCAGTGTCTATGCATTACATTAATGTTCACACTGTCAATTCCTGAAATTTCAATAGAATAAAAATTCACAGTGACAAAACCTTAACATAATCTTTTCATTAAACAGATAGAAGCACACTGCAGGTAACAAGCATGACAACATATAATCCCTCAAATTCTAACATTTCTTAGCATAAGCACCTCAGAAATTTCTAAGTATTTATTACAAAGCAGTCTGCAGAAAGGCCAGTAGATAAATTCAAACCTTAGCAGCACTTTGAAGAGTATGACCCCATTTTATAGAAAACAAGACCCACTTTAAGATGGAACCACCAAGAGGTCTCCATTATTTTTTCTATAGTTCCCTAATTCTATAATGCTAGGATTCAAAACTGATCTCAAAAATAATTTATGGTAAGTAGTCCCTATTTTTGGATCAGACTACTTGGCTATCCCATCACAACATTATTTTTCTGGTGAGAGAAAGCATGACTGACTTTCAAAAAAAAAACCTACCACCTCCCCCCAACCAAACCCCCCAAAAAACCCCAAACCAACCCAAAAAACGACAACAAAACACAAAAAAAAAAAAATCCAACCAAACAAAACCATCAAACCAACAATCAAAACAAAAACCAAGCCCCAAAAAGCCAAACCCCAAAATTAAAACCCACCAAAACACAACCTAACAACTGAGACCCTATCTAAGCATGTAGTCAAATGCATGCTTGATTGTAAAATGTGTTAAAAATACAGAATCAAATCTCTTTGTTCCTGCATCTACTGTTAAAGGACATACAAAATTGCTTGGCTGAAGAGAGGACAGAACATTCTGCTGATTTTATTCAATACTTCCATCTTGCCTTCAGGTTCCTACAAAAATGCGACAAAATCTATCAAAATCACCACAGAAGTCTAAGAGCTTCCTGAAAAATTATATGCAAAGGAAGAATCTAGTTGTTATTAAAATAGTGTTCCCTACAAGTAGGAGACACTTGTGTGGTAAACGGATTTACAGATATAGGAAAAATTACAGATATCAGTGACCCTCATTTACTTTCTACTTCAACTACTTCAAGCTAAAACTATTTTAGCTTTACTCTGAACTTGTAGAAGTCTGAAGGACCATTATTAAAAAGAGGAACAGATCAGAAGCATGGAAAACTTCAACTAAAACTGAGAGATTTCTAATGGAGGCAAAGTCGAGTACATAAACAAAGCCTTGCTGCACTAACTACTGTCTAAACAGGCATTTATGTCAATGTCTATGAGGATTTTAGTAGATGAGAAGCTGAACAGCAAAAAAAACAGTGAAGCATTATGTTGCAGAGAATTAGGAAACCTCAAATTAAAAAACATTCATAGAAGCAAAAGATAAAGCAAAAGAAGCCATTCCAAGAGCTACCAAAGGACCCCCAGCTATTCAGAATATCTTTTCTTCAGAAAGCTGTTTCCGTTTTGACATAAGAAAAAAGTTAATAATGTTTTCAAACTTCAGTTAAATTTCAGCTACATCTTAGAAGAAATTTTTTGAAATATCAAAATTTAGGGAGAGCACCTGTGCTTTTATCACAGTGTATAATTATATAGTAAAGTTCATCACAAAGGAGACATTCATTCTGCAAATACTGCATGCTTCACTGGAAGAAAAGATGCAAAAGAAAAACTATAATTTCAACATGTAAAAGGGTTTGTAGGAACAGTAGTTTAGGGTCCAAACCCACACAACAACAAGACTTTTTAAGTCTCAGTGGTTAAAAAACCACACTTCTTTACTAAGAAAAAGAAAACAAATAGCATTATAATCCATACACCACCTCTTTTTCTTTTTCCTTTCTTTTTTTTTCAACTTTTCTAGATCTTTCTTGGCTATATCTAGAATTTCCATAGTCTCTTTCTCAGAAGAAAGCATAGAAGCAGAAAATGCTGATGGTCCACCAAAGTATGTGGCTCTCGATGAAGCTCTTGACAAGTTGCGTCGAAGATTTTCATTCACAGCTTCACTTTCTAATAACTTTGCTCTTAATAAGAAAAAAAAGGAAGAGTTGTAGACCATGAATTACAAGTATTGCCAATACATGAGATGTACATTCTTTTGCCTCTGCAATTTCAATGCATTACCTCCAGTTTAAAAAGAAACTATAAACCAAGGTGAAGTCTGAAAAAATACAAAGTAATAAATTCCTGGATGATACCATTTTACAAAATGGTTTTGTATATTGCACATCCATCATATAACCTAGACAGAATACGTGAAAATATGTCTGTATGAACATACACACACACACACATATATATACACACACACCGATACATACTTGAATATGCTCTTAGCATATACATGGTCTATTAAAGCTACACAAAAGCTCAAACATTAACTGAGGATAAGCCAGATAATTTTTTGCATGGTATATGTCCAAGAAATAGATAAATAAAAATATCTAAAATATTTAAGACATTTTGAATTTGAAAAGAAAGGGGTTTTTAAAACTTTTTTAAAACAAGTAATTTATCAGTACTATCATTTATATCTGGGGTTATAAAGTTACAAGATAATTGTTCTAAGTTTTGCTGTCTTTTATGTAACAATATCAAATTATCACATTTATTTAGGAAACATCTTACTCTTATTTCTTTTGTCAGTTTGATCTCTAACATTTCACATTTTCGTGGCCAAGAGCAACACCAGATGGTCTTAGTAACTGAAGGACTACTCTCTTAAAGTAATCCCTCCACAGGAAAACAGCTAAAGTATTTACTTGCTAACACTTCTATTATTTTTTAAATAAAAATTGTCTAAATACATATTATGCAAATACCTGAGATCTTCAATTTCCTTGATATAATTATGAATCATGTTGCTAATTTCTTCATTTCCTTCCCCTTTGAAGGGCAGAGAGAAAAGAGGAATGAGGGGAAGAGAAAGATTAAGAAAGGATGGTAACAGTATAAGTATCTGCCTATAGTTACTAGGCACAAGGTACCAGCAAAGGGAAACAGTCACATGGGGCTACACATTTAAATCTTATTTGTAAAGTATCTTTCCTTCTTAAACTGAATTACATTTTTGGTTCCTCTGTCATATGATAACTATCTGACTACCAGTAACTTGTTTTCCATATTAGTACATTTTAACCATGCTTAAATCAAAATCACTTATTTACATTTTAATTTGGAGTCAAATGTATTTGGTCTGGTTGTTAAAACACCACAGGGGCTAAGCATACAAATAATTTCTATACAAAGATATTATTTCATATTTCCTGTTGTTGACATTCCTAAAGGGATGATCTGATCAGGGTACAAAAATATTTCTATTATTAAAAAAAGCCTACAGAAACAGAAGAACTAATCATATGGGGGCCTAACTCTACCAAAGGAGGCCCTACACTGCTAATAAAAGAGCATCACTTCATTCCAAGGGATCAGTGAAGCAAGAACATACAATTAATTTAAGTTCATTAATTTATGAAGCGGTTCATGCACATCACACTCACAGCATACCTGTCCTGGCTAGCACTTGGTTGGCCTGATCACTCATAAGCTGCGTTATTCTGGCTCTCAGAGCATCGATTGTCTCTTGCATTGCTTTAATTCTAACACGCAGGTTGTTGTTTTCTGTTTGCAGCATGGCGTTTTCATGGAACATGTCATTGATGCTTTCAACGCCTTCTTCATCTATGATCCTTTTACCCTTTAAGAAAGTAGAAATGTTTTATTAGTAGTAAAGGCTGACTGTCACATGCAAAAAATTTAATTTAATAAATGCAATCCACAGATTAGTTAAAATTCCAAGCAGACACTCGTAGCAAAAGATAATCTTCTCTCAAGAAGTTTAAAACAATGATAAATTGATAGTTTTCAAAAGATTGATGTCTGGCCAACACCTTAGCATCTGGGCTTTGTGTAATTCCACTTTGGTCTGAAATACAAGTTCTTGAAAAGGTTAAGAAATGAGAAGATAACTCTTTATCAAATCAGAATACTACCTCAAGAAGAACAAAAGGTGACATTGTCTAGTAGCGACAATTATTGCCAAAAGCACTGTATAAACTTCAGGAAGAAACAAGCATGAGTATTTGCCTTACATAATTGAAATTGTATTTTTAAAACACAAACTGGTTTAGCTGTCTAAGTTTTCAGAAGCAATACACATTCATTTATGCATAAATCTAAGTTGTGGTTTGGTCATTTTTGCTTTGGAAGTGACTTTCCTACTGCTTTTCAAAAAGCAAATAGCATGCAGCATCACTAAATATCACTGACATCTCTCTTTTGGGGGGGATACAATCTACTTTTATAAAAATATCCGGTCATCACTGGAATTAGAAGTGTTGTTTACAACAGGGCTGCTATTCCAATGTTTTAAGTGTATTAAATGGAAATAGCCAACAGAAAAAATAAAAGCTGTGGAATTACAAGCCTTTTAAAACAGAAGAAATCCTAAGAGGATAAACTTACTGTTTTGTATTCCATGAGTTCCATCTGTAGCCGTGCAATCTCACTGCGCAAAGCATTTATTTGTTGACTGGCCCTATCCTGATTAACCATCACCTTGTTCTTGATGTTCCGTGCCCGATTGGCGTACTTTAACGTGTTCAAAGTTTCCATGAAGTCTCGATCTGAAGGGCTCACACATGCTATCATGAGTGTTTGACTGGAAGTCAGAAACACAGAACACATCACACATCAAGAACAAAATAAAAGAGCAAAGAAAAGAAAAGCTAACAGCTCCTCAGGTAGAAGGTAGAACAAGAACAGCATTAGTCAAAGTATTTCTCCATGTAGCTCGCAGCAAACTGTGAACCACAAAGATCAGAAGTGTTACATCTTTTATCATCGTAGTATAGCATAGGAGATACTAGATTAGACATTGTTCTACACGTGAAATTACAAAAGCAATTAATTGGTGTTTCCAGAAATGTTTTTCAAATTACATTCAGTTTGTCTAATCATATATGAAGTGAGATTAAAGAATTTATGATCAACCTAAATTCCTAGACAGTGATTTGGATCATGCAGACATCAGGACGGCCTACTGTAATTCCTGACGTGCTTACCTACTTCACCTGAAAGATGCCCAAATGCTCATCTGACCTGTCCAAACATGCTTAATGTGCCTATTCTCTACACGAGGTTCCAAACTGCCTGAATCCTCCACTGCAAGTTATCTCCTGTTCTCCAACAGAAGCCCAAAACCAGTGCTTTACCTTTTGCACATCTGTCTATAACTGTATATATACCACATTTCATAACACCACTGCTTAGAGCAACTATCTCCAACAGGAGGACCTGAGCTCTTGGCCCAAGAGGGCTATGAACAACCATCCTCCTTTCAGTTTCCTACAACACCCCCTAGCCATCCCATAGTGGGATATTATTGCAGGATGAGAACGTACTCCTTGCTCCAAATAAAAGATCAAGCAGATAGACCAGTAGGAACCAGCAAGACAAAAGTAGGAAAAAAAACAAGTTTCACTCCACCCAAGTGCTTTCCTCAGCACTTCAACAGGTTCCTTCCCTCACTCCCTGGAAGCATGCTCATTTCACATCACATAAGAACAGCTTAGAGGATCAGAAACAGCATTCCAGCTGCAGATCGTGCTGAAGGTGCATACATTGCCTAAATTCTCAATAGATAGGGCAAAACATCTGCATTTGATGGACTGACTACACTCCTCCAAATTTTAAAGGAATTTGCTTCTCCATACATTAGGAAAAACAAACTGTCTCTGGGGCAAAAGAGCAATATCTACATCAGGCAGGCTGGATTATGATCTTCACTTTCTATAATTCCAGACTGAAACAAATACATGAATCCCTGCAATGCTCTGTGAGGCAAGCGATTATATTTGCCATACATCCTAGGAAACTAAGCTAGAAAGAGTAAGCCTGGGGCTACAATGAACACTCAGTCTCCACAACTCTTCCTCAACCCTCACCCCTATCTTTGTGTCAGTTCTCCAAACCTAGTCCTCAAGATATGGGTATGCAAGATTAAGAACAAATTTTCAGTTCTGACATTGAGAATGTGCTTACTGATTCTGCTATGTGTCCATCTTGAAAACTGAACCACTTGAACTCCAGTTTCCTATCCGAACTGTAAAATGAACTAGGGTTTTTTAAAACTGTTCTACTTCAATGTTTTCATTTCTTTGAACTGCTCCCTCTTCTCCAGAAGTTACAAAGGTTTTCATTTTTCCTATTATACATTAAAAAATTCCTTTTAAAACACCAATGCTCCATATTTCTTTGAATAATTCAAGAAACATTTAAGTGCTGCTTCAGAACTGTTACAGCATTATACTTAAAATAAGGATTATTGCAAGAATAGTACAGTGATACAATGCTTTCATCACTGTTAACTCAGGACTAACTATGACCAAACCCAAATCATTACTAGTAAATTTTTGTATTTAAGAGAGAAACAATAATGTGGGCTTTAATATCTAGGGTGGAAGTTGGAAGGCTACAGAACAGGCTTAATGAAATCTAAATCTGATTCTCCAGAAGAAAAATTGCATATTTGATTGCCAAAGCCTAGATAAAGAAACCATTCAAAATGGAAGGGGTGTATATATATATATGAAAAAAATCTTCCTTAACAGCAAAGTGCTGATTTGAGATGTCTCAGCATGTATGTCACACACAAAAAAGTGGGGGGAAGAAAGGCATCCACACAATTATCATCAGTCAGAAAAAGACAGAATACATTCAAGTATCATTAAAAACACTATGGGGCAGCATTTGCAATCTGCATATTTGTCCTGGTTTTGGCTGGGATAAGAGTTAAGTTTCTTCACAGCAGCTGGTATAGGCTAGGTTTTGGGTTTGTGCTGGAAACACCTGCTGTGTGTCCATAATGCAGATATGTTTGAGGTGCTGCTGAGCAGGGCTTACACAGACAGGAGCCTTTCTGCTCCTCAGACTGTCCCACCAGGGAGGGGCTGGGAGGGGACACAGCTGAGACAGCTGAGCCCATCAGGCACAAGGCATATTCCATCCCATATGGAATCGTGCTCACCATATAGAGCTGGGGGAATGAGAAGGAAGAGGGGGGATATTCAGAGGGACAGCGTTTGTCTTCCCAAGTCACCGTAACACATGATGGAGCCCTGCTTTCCTGGGAATGGCTGAACACGGGCCTGCCCATGGGTAGTGAATTACTGCCTTTGGTTTGTTTGCATCTGCGACTTTTGCTCTATCACTTTTTAAAGTGTCCTGATGTCAAGCCCAGAGTTTTCTCCCTTCTACCCTGGTGATTCTCCCCGCGATCCCCCGGGGGGCAGAGAGCGAGGGGCGGTGCGGGGCTTGGCTGCGGGCCGGGGCTACCCCAACCCCATCGCACACTGAACTCTGTGATTGCTGCCGAAAAACATGAGGTGGAGCCGTGAGATGCCAAAGTATTTTAGAGTCAAAATAGTGTTTCTACAAAAGGGCGACTTGAGAAGCGGTTTGAAAAAAATGTTCACTAGATGGTGTATTTGATAAAAAAAAAAATTAGGGAAGTGCTTTTTGCATTTATTTACAGAAAGAGCTTAAAAAGAGCTATGCTGTTTGATTTCTGCTGATTTTTTTTGTAATTCTGGGGTTTCTTCCTCCCTTATGCACTTCTGAAAGTTTCTAGCCTTTATTTTACTTTTTTTTTCCAGCTCTGCTCTTCCTCACACTGCAGTGTTTCAAGTTGTTACTAACATTAACTCTCTGATGAGCAGAGCAACAACTTAAGATTTTCCTTCTCAGTGGAGAATTTTCTTCCACTTCTCCCTTTTCCTTTGTGAAAAAATTTCCTATTCTCCTAAACACAGGAGCCAGGTAGATTGGATCACATAAAAGAACAATACTACATTACTAAAATGTACTTGGCTGTGGTTCCTCATATTTGTACGTTAACATTACAAATGCAAAATCTGTATTATTTTAATAAATTTGTTTAATGTTTTCTTGCATAAAGCCTTCAGAGGTCAAAGCTTCCCTTCATCGTCTGTGCAGAATGTATACAAATGGATTCATACAAACAACCCTGGTGATAGACTAATTTGTTTTTATTAGGCTGCAATCCAACATTGGGTCACTAAAAAAATGCATCAGATACTGATAGATATAATCTCTAAAAAGATGGAACTGCCTATGGTAAGATGACTCCAAGCTCCTGTGCATTTAAAAAACAAGGTAACAAAAACCCAACCTCTTAAGGCAAAACTCATCACAGCTTTAAAATACAAAACAAAACTTAACATTTCTATTACCTACAATCTACAGATGTTTTCATGGGAAGAACTTCAAGCTTCATGTCTACTAAAATAACAATGGAAAAGAACAAAGCAAAAGGCCTCTTTATAATATTTTTCCTCCATCGACAGTATTTTTGCTATGACAATTTATCTTCAGAATCCTCCTCCAACAAAGAGTGGCTATTTTTATTGTCATTTAATGTACATTTCACTTTCTGAAGATTATGTTCTCATTCACGCTCATTCACAATGAAATACATAAAATGTTCCAATTTTCATACCTGTTTCCCCCAAGAGAGTCTTGAAGTAGCCTTGTAAGCTTTGAATCTCTGTATGGTACATGAGTTGCCTTCTTACTTTTATCTCCCAGTGCACTTATAACATTGCCAAGTGCCAGCTATAAAACACCAAGTCACGTAACACACGAGTCAGAATCAGTTCAGGTATAGTTTTATTTTAAAAACAGCTATAAACTGGAGTCATCGTATTGTGAGAAAATTAATATACTCACGAAAGTTAGCACAAATACATTTCTGAATATTTTTGCATTTTACATCTAGAAACTTTTGTGCTATCAACAGTCTATCAGATGACTTACAGTCTGATACCTGCAAGTGCTAAAGTGCTTTGCACAATTCATATGCACTGGCTATTAGCACCTCATGTCAACCACAAACTAAAGCTGGTACTACTTCATCTAACAAGCGTTAGCTTTGGATGATTATTAAAGTTGATCTCTACTTCTAGCAGTAGCTATAAATGATTTTAAATTATTTTATCAATCTGCTTTATGTTGCATTTAGAATAAAATATGGGGCATTTATATAAAGAAAAAAACCCTTAGAATTTGCTACCTCTACAGAATGTAAAAGATAAGAAAAGATAAGTAAAAAATGTCTGATTATGATTTGAGCACTTAACACTTGGAATTAAAGTCTTGTAGCCGATGGATATCCTGTTTCACTGCTTAAAGGGTCTAATTCATGTTTATAAACAATCTAACATGTGGCTGTGAAATTAATTTTAATGTGGAACTGCATGCACTTCAATCAAATAGAAGGATTTTGCTTTAGGTGGCGCCCTGTACTGCAAGTTCTCACTCTGGCAATCGTGCAGCTGCTACCAGCAGATGGAGAACTGCACACACCCCAGGCTGGGCCTGCTTGCTCTGAAGGACTTAAAGCACTTTCAGTCTGTTTCACAAAACTAAGGGCTGGGCTTCACTGTAAATGAAAATTTTGTGATGTTGTATTATTTATATCACACTGATTCTCACCTTCATGCACTTTATATGCTCTTTGTTAAGGACCCAGCTGTGTCATCTAGACCCCCTAAATCCTGCTGGCTTTGTGCTTATCTCAATGATATAACTGAACTGAATATTCTTCCATATAGTATAACCAGAAGAACTACAGAAAATAACCAATGTCACGATGGCAAGAAAATTCTAATTGCAGAATACCTCATTGGTACTGCACAATAGCCCAGGAAAAAAAAAAAGAGACATGTTTTCACATATAGAACATGTATTTTTGTGTCTTTAAAAGAATTGCACAGAGCCTCAAAATAGCCATGTAGCACAAAGACATGAAACTACAACCTCCATTGGTAATCACCAGCTCTACTTTTCAGTGCAGTTTAGTGTTAAGTAAAACAATTAATACAGTTAATTAAAACACTATATAGCAAACCAATATACAGACCAAAAAAAACCCATTTAAGATATAAATTTTATTTCTAAGTGTTTTGTCTGGGGTTGTTTTACACTATATTGTATAGTTGTATAGTCTTACTAGTCCGCAGTTGATGGAAATGCCTTCTTTTGCCCTTTCTCCTGTAGCTCCCGTTCGCTTTAACCTTTCAGATCCCGCCAGATCAACAAAATGAAACTTGGCAGTAAGAGTTTCATATTCATTCATCTCAGAAGATTCAGATATTATCCTGTTATCAGTGGCATTATCCTGAAGCAAAGAAGAACCCACAAGGCTTGGTGAGATCTTTCACATTAACATTTGCAAAGTTCAATCAACAACTTTTTACAAGACTTCCTCTTTGCCATGACCATCTCCTTATTCATTCCCTTATAACAACAACAGTATTTTGAAACATACCATCTCCATTTTAATCATATGCACTAATATATCATTCTTGAAGACCCAGCTCTAGATGCATGTGCATACAAATTACTTTCAGTAGAAGCTAACATTGCTTCTTGATGAAGAAATGAGGGGATACATATAAAACAGCAAGTCACCAGCAAGGCAAGCAACAGATCTCTCCGAGAATGCAAGCCATTTGTCAAAGACAATTGATTTTAAAAAAAGAAAACCTTAATTACATAATTACACCACAAAATCACCAGAATCACTTAGTTCATAAGCCTGCCAAATAACTGAAAGATATTTTGATTTTGTACCTCTCTAAACCCCATTACCAGCCTCCCTGTGGGATGATTCTTCAACTTACTTTAGGAATTATTGTTGGAAGCCATTTCTCCTAGCAGTCAGTATTTCACTAGCACTTCTGACTTAACTGGAAAATAAGGGCAGCAGAGGGAACACAGAAAAAAGAAGAGGTTCCTTTCTCCCTTCCACCTTCCTCCCCCAGGTAAAGACTGCACTCCATGCAAGCCTCCATCAGTATGGAGAGTGCCCAGGAACACACTGTCCTGGGGCAGGTACCACAGCCTCAGCCTCTTTCCACTTCACACCCCAGAGCACAGCAGCAAAATTATCCTTTTTTATTAGACAGTCCCTAACTTTTTCCTGTTGATTAGTTTAGTTCTACCATTTCCTGTAGAGTTTTACTTTACTCTCAGTGTAGTTAGACTTATTTTCAGGAAAGCAATACAATGAGAAAAATCTTTAAAACACTCACTTCTTGACCTTATTGGTAAGATATCCATTGCAGGGCAATTTATACTAAATTGGCATGGTGTTATATAATAAGCATATATCAAGTGTATACTGGATTTGTAACAAATTCTCACCACTCAAACTACACGCTTTATTAGGAATTTCTATCATATTAAGCACAGAAAACCCAGAAAAACCATTAAAAAAAAAAAAACCCTGAAACTAATCAAAAAGCCAAATACAGACCCTCAGGTATTCTGTGGTGACCTTTATGTCCTCAACCAGCTAGCCTACAGCTCCCTTCACTACTGCAAGGTGTAATGCAGGTCTCTGCAGACCAAAGCATTCTCATGGTAAATATTTCATGCTTCTGAAGTGGCGTCCTTTTGTAGCAGTAACAGCAGAGAACAGGAACTGTGCCACTTCCACAGGAATCATTATTTCTGTTATTGTGATGTTTACACTCTGGGAACCACACTCTCATTCCCAGTCCTCAAAGTCATGATTAATGCACCCTTTCACTCTCCTTCATTTACGAAGTGAAATGCACATCCAGAAACTCCCAGGAATGGACGGTGTGAACAGAGCCTGAGGAGCATGTCTGTGCACTGCAGCCCTGGCTGCCTGCCAGCCCTGGGCACGGGCGACCGCGCACAGAGGGGACAGGCCAAGGCTGTCATCCGAGAAGGAGAAACTGCGTTGCCCTAGTAACAAAAGTCTCCCAAAACTGTTGTCTACAGAAACTTGAGCTACATCTCTCCTGGCCACTCAATAATAGCTTGTATTAATTTAGATTCCAGGAGTGTTCAGAGGACAACGTCAGGTCTATCCTTTATTCTCCTAAACACCACAGGGAAAGAAGAGGGTGCTGTCTTTACAAATTAAGGATTTAGAAATGCCCAGCTCCACACAGTCCAACTGTGTTGTGCATATCTCCCAAGAAAAGCAGAAACAAAACAGTTTGACATAAAGCAGAAGATGGCCACCTCTTCCTCTAACACAAACCTCTGCAAAAACAGAGGCAGAGCCAGGCAGCAGTCCCCGGGCAGCCCAACCGGTGGGGAAAGCTGCAAGTGCACCGGCACAGGGGGACTGCTGTGCCAGCAGCCTGCAGGAAACAGGCTCCCAGATGACTTCTCACTCTCCAGTAGACAGTTTTCAACAAAAACCTCCGAGCAGGGTCACCACGCAGTGACCGAGGTGCCCTCTGTGGGCTTGGAATGCGATATCAATCCCTCCCAAGCGAAGACAGCTGACCACACCACCAAATCCACAGTGTCAGCATGGAAAGCAGGAAGAAGCATTTTTAGCAGGTGTATAAAGCAGGTCTACATGCCACAAGGGACCAGGAAGGAACACTCATTCTGCCTGCAAATGATTATCAGTAGTATTTTTAAAAAAGGCAACTCCCAAAAAGCACTGCAAATCCAATTCACTGTTCCATATACTTAAAAATGTGGTATCTATGGGTAGGATGCTAGCCAGATACTATTTAATATTTAAAAATTATACACAAAAGACCTTTAGAATATTTAATTCAAATTCCCTGGAAGGTACTGTAGTTTTCAGTAATGTGGATTTATTCAGAACTCTCCCCATTACAAGATACACCAACAGCAACTAACAACTGAACAGTCACATGCAAAATATTTGACATAACAGTTCTATGTTCATTCATAGTTTGAATTTCAGGTTAAGTGTATAGACTTAAAATATCTGCACACTGAATATATAGCTACTTAAAATAAACACATTAAGCTTCAAAATTTAATGTTTTTCTACTTGCACCTTATTTGATATCAATAATCAATCTGAAATATCCAAACTGACGGCAAGTTTAAATCCACTAACAGCTAAACACTTAAACGTGCTTTTTCAATTAAAGACAAATTATATTTTAAATTTCTCACTTGTGTATGTTGCAACAAAATACCGAAGAAAACGCTAGAGGAGAATAGGCAGGTTCCTGTAAGAGTCTGCAGTTTATGGTTGCCTCTGGCTAGAGGATGGTTACATACGCACAGATTAAATCAAATTATTATAATGCTTAGCAAATTCATCAAGCCTTATGATGACTACAGCATCCTCACTAAGTGTAATTCAAATAGCAGAGGCTGCCAAAACTATCCCCATTTTGAAAACTGGCTGCTAAAGAGAAATTTGTTAAAAGCAAAAATACGTACAGCGTTAAATGCGGGACAGACTCTGGTTTGACACAGGTGTATAGTGAAGATGGCGTGTGACCGTGAGCTCTGAACGTTCATTTGAGTGCTGGCAGTGGTTCGAGACAAAGCTCCCAGCTTCAAGCACTGCATCATCTAGAAAACAGGCAAGAAGTACATTGCATTGCTGGCTGGTTAAAGCATCAATGTTCCTGTAACACTTAACTGGTTTTGGATTTATGACTAAAATTTCTCTCTTTGTTACGAATTCAGTTCCTACATGCCAAAAAAAAAAAAAAGGCACAAAGATTCTTAAATAAACAAAATAAAAGTTTTTTTGTGATTTCTGTAAGAAAAATCTTAAATCTTTGTATGCCTCTCTTTACTGCCCTCTAGTAGTAACATAGCTATCTTCATTCACCTGTGGCAAAAAATTTATGATTTTGTACTTCGTACAATAAAAAAAAAAAAGTACAGTAGCATTTGTATTCAGATTTGCAATGCAAATGTGGTTATTCCACATCAGCAAAGCTTTCTTCTCAAAAGAAAAATAATATATATAATATTTGGGAGATCAGATTTACATAGATACCAATATTCTCTCTCCCAGCAGAACTACATTATGAACAAAAGCCTGTTCCTAGATTTAAATGAAATACTTATGATACTAAGCATGCACTTAGTATCATATATTTTTCAGAATTAAGTCTAAGGAAATTAATAAAATAGAAGTTTAAGCTATGTTTTACACTTAAATTGCCCAGGAGACAGATGTTAGCAAGCATGTCCTCTATTTATAACTGCTCATCAAAGCATACAGACATTTTTAGAATGCACTTAGCATGTTACAGAGTAATTTATTTTTAATTATCACCTCAGATTCTCCATTCACAGTTCGGGTTGTAACACCCACTGTATAGATTCCTCCTGCTGAATCTTCATGTATTTTAATATTTGATTTTTTATTCTTTGCATCAATATCACGTGTGGTATCAAACAGATCAAGAATTTCTTCATTGTAAAGCTGAGGAGAAAAAAAAGACAAAAAACTTATCACTTTCGGAAGGAATTCCTCTGACAACTAACAAGTCTCTGCATGGCACATACCAGAAGTTGTAAAAATCTGTATGTCTAAGCTCCCAGAAAAGGTTGTTGTGAAACATGCAAACTTCCAAGGACAACAGATGACAGAGCAGCTACAAATTAAGTGACCTGCACAACTTCCTACTATGCCACCCAAAGATGCGGTAACTTCTTCCACATCCCTGAGAGAACATTCTTTGGTGGGACCAGGGAAGATGAGGAATTTGGTGCCCGCAGAACAAGAGCAGCAGTGGTTTCTGTGGCAGGCACGTGCTGTCTTCAGATTTTACCCTGGGCTTTTCTTTTGTGGATTTATTTGGCTGCACCCTTCTCCAAACACTTCCAACTCACTCCACTTGCTCTCCCTGCCATTACATCTTTCTTCATCTCCTCTCTCATACTTTCATAATCCTATGTCTCTCATTTAGATAAACTCTTCCTGTCCTGGAAGGAATTTGACATGTGATAATAGCTTTTGTGCAAGCCGCTTCTTAAAGATACGAAGCAGCAGTCCAAAAATACTATGGCAGGGCTTCTTGATCAGGGCTTTTGTACTCAATAAGAATGTTCTGAGCTTTATGAAAGGTGTTTAGATCCAACTGAAGAGATCAGGGAAAAAAAAAAACAGACAACCCACCCAGAAAAAACACTATCCCACTGGAAATCTCATGGCTCTAGTCTCTGCCTCTGTACATTAGAACATGTCAAGTGTCTTTAATTTAGTTATACTAATTCATGCCAGCAAAGCTCAGTCCAGACTAATTCAATTCCTGATCAAAATCCATAGGTAACAGTCAAGGGACCACCACAACAGATCTGTATTCACACAAGGTACTTCCTCATAACACTAGAAGTAAGTGACTTTCTCTTCTCAAAAGCAAAGAGTCATCCCTGAGAACAAAAAGCTCAACATTCATGAATGTGACGCTTTTAATCCTTTACATATTCAAAAAGGAGTTATATTTAATTTTTAGGCATAAATATTCTAAGTAGGAATCTTCTTACTAATGTTTTACCTTGATAAGGTCAAACAACTGATGCCACAATTTAGAGCAGATCCTGATAATGCACCTGCAATTGGATGAGACTGCATATACCTATCTTTTGAAAAAGCAGGAAAGCAAGGAGTTAAGGGAGGCAGACTGCAGCAAACTAAAGAAAGGCAAGAAAGTAGCAAACAGAAGTCACTGTTCCCAACAGTTATCCAGCTGTAAGACTCCAAAGTTATTCCAAAAACACAATCTTGCTTCAACTTGTTCAATGACTAAATTATTGTTTATGCAATCCAGCTCTAGTGGCAGACAGGATGGGAGGAAGAGGATACTTTTTGATACAATTAGTGTGTAATGTCTAACTAATAAGAAAAAGCTTCTTCTGGGAAAGGCTCAGTAAAAGAAAAAAAAATCTACCAACTAAAATGACATTTTGTTAAGGGAGTAATTATTATATACATCATTTAACCTTTCTTTAACTTAGATAAAGAAGACAGGTTTCAGTATGTATAGTTCAGCTGAAATACACTGTAATCGCTACAATTCTTCATACCATTCTCACTGTAACATTTAATCACTGCCCCATATTTTGGGACTCAGTCACATTTGTAATGTTATGTCAAAAACCACAATAAATTGAGAAACCACAGTGGTTACTGCTCCTTCTGCTACTCATGTTGCAGCTGCCTAAGCAAAGCTGCAGCTCCCTGGTGTACAAACACAGCAGAGCATTCCCACAGCACATGCTCAAGCCAACTTTCTCTAGGCAAACATTAGCCAGAGCAACAAAAAGTTCTGCATAAGGTTAGCAGTGACAAACCTAGACCAATACAAAGCTAATGCCAACCTGTTAATCTTTAAAACAGTAATAGGAACCTAAGACTAAAGGACTTAGTTTACTTCAGCAGTAATAAAACCAACAGCTTTTCTCATGGGTAATACAGGAGTGGGGGGTTTCCACCCCCAAAGTAGATAAGGTTGTATGCACTGAAGTAAGCAAATCAAATTTACACCTGCTTTTCCTCAAATTCTTTCTTCATCTCCATGTGCCTAAAATATCAGATTTTGCAGGTTGGTAGTGAACATAACTATGTTACAACCAAATCAATCAATTTAAAAAGCAGTTCCACAGTCAGGAGACACAGTATAAAACCTGCAAGGCTTAAAGCAACAGCTGCTGCAGGTCAGAAAAGTTACAGATGTTATGGCCCCTTTACCAGTAACTGTGTCTACAAGAAAGCACAGAGGAAGCAGCTTTGCAACAGTATTGACCAGGGTTTTTTTTTTTCTCTGGGTCTAAGAAAGAAGGGAACAGTGACACTGGAGCCCAATCATAAACCAATAAGGATTGCAGAAAGAAGTATTTTCATGCTAGGTTTCTTCTTTGGTGAAAGAAAGCCTCCTGAACAGATTTTGGAAGCTAAAGACTATGGCAAAGTCACAAAAGCAGGCAAAGCATGGTCACTATTCAAAGCCACAAAGTACAATTACGGGGTTTTTTTTATAGTTTCTTGTTTTAAGGTTTTGTCAAGAATTGCAAACAGGCAAGAGAAACAGGCCCTACAGACAGTGCATGCTGCAGAAAGGGACAAATTATGACAAACATAACTACTTCTATACTTCAAAATAGCACTATGAAGGGAAGTACTAAAATAATTGGAGTAAGAAATGAAGACTTTTTCATAAACTGAACAATTGAAGCAAATTCCATAAATTTTCCTTTTGAAAACTTGAAGATTAATTCAAAACACCTTGTAAGAAAAATAAATTTAAAAGAAGCAACCAGAAAAAATATTTAATTGGTTTTCTAAAAAAACCAAAACCCAAAAAATCCACAACGAAAAAACCCACATAAAGTTACACCCACAAATGTGGATCATATTTACCTCTAAGAACTGTGCATTCACTTTAAAATCTGGAGGTGGAAGTCCTTGTTTAATAGCACCTTGCTTTTTTTCTTCAATACATCTGAAAAGGTGCTTAACAGCACGTGATATAATGCCTTGTTCCTCTTCTGTTATGTTGACATCAAATCCAGTGCCCATGGTGTATGTTTTGCCAGCACCTGTCTAATTTGAAAAAGAAGTAGTCACTAGAACATGTTAATAGTACCAAACTATCATAGAAATACAGGTTGTGAACACTACTGTTCACAACAATCTGCCATCTTTACAGTATTAACACACACAACAACAAGTCACTTTGAAAAATGAATAAACAGCAGAATTTGGACAAACTACTGTTTATCCAGACATCCCATACAAGAAGGCAGAGACTAGTTCAATTTCTCATAACCCTTCCTCTAGAAACTTTCCCTAACCAGCTTACATCAGCCTTGAGCTATCACCTCTAGGTTAAAAGATGAGTTAATGTTTCCAACCAAGGCTGTTAATTAAAGCATGTATTTTGGAGGTAAAAGCAGCATTTGCAATTCTTTACTGAAGTAGATCAAATGACTCCCCTAATTAAGATGTCTGAATATCTCAGGTATTATTGTTCTCACTTTATACTGAAGAATACAAGCTGTATCTTCACTAGGAAGACAATTTAATTAAATGTGAAGTCCTATAGAAGACAAGGTAGTGTAGTGTTTTCACTTAATTAGTGGGTCAAGTCTAAGACAAAGATAGGATCACACAGCTGAAGGTAATCTGCTAAACTGGATCTGCAAACTGTTTTGTTTCACTGGGAATAGACTTCACCTGACTAACCTGAGATGCAACACTTAACAGTGGTGAAATTCAGCATCCTAGACCAAATTTTATGCAATCAACTCCTAAAGGAATAATCAGAAGACAGTAACACCTACTCTACACTGTGCTCAGCTTCCAGTGTGCCCAGTGTACCAAGAGGGTGTGTTGTCTATGAAAAGTTCTGACTTTGGGATCTGATCTCTACATTTTGCCCACAAGTAAACAATGTGGCCTGAAGTTCCCCAGGATCTATTTTTAAAAACCTCCTAGTCCCAAAAGTGTATAAAAATGCAGTGGGTTGAAAAGTTGCTCAGAAAAGAATCTCAGTACAACCCATCTCTATATTTCAAGTGATTAAGTCAATAATTTGTATTGCTGCATTGAGGTGAATTCAGGAATTACATAGACTAATGCTATTTTCAGCATTACTATTAAATTCAGATCTACTACCCATATATATTCTGTATTTCAACTGTCAGTCTACACAAAATCTATACAAATTCAACATTCTCCTAACAGGAAACTCATTGAAAATAAACCCAAGATACTAAAAACCAGAGTCATGCATTCAGAAATTTAAGAGAAAAATCAGTTGCAAAAAACTGTTTATTCCAAAATAAATACTTGAATAATACAAAATACTACAAAATAAAATTGTGAGTCTTACCTGGCCATAAGCAAAGACAGTGGCATTATAGCCTTCAAAGCAACCTTCAATCAGCTTTTCTATACACTGTATATAGATCTCTTCTTGCTGCGAGTCAATGTTAAAGACATAATCAAAAGTGAAGGCCTTATCTTTTCCCAAGAACACTTGAGGTTCACCAGGTGTGACAGATGTACAAATATGGCATCCTTCAATCTTCTCTTTGGCTAACTGTGGTCTAATTCTGTTTTGGAAGAGATAAAAATAGCTATTAGAAATTCTCATCATCAAAAGAGGAGGAGTACACAAACAATATGAGTAAGGGATGTGAGAGTTCCTTAGTGACTGAAAAATCAGAATTTTTCACCAACCCAGAAGGTTTTTGGTTGTCTGAGACACAGTACTGCCTGTATCAGAACCCCAGCCATAAAACTGCTCATGCAAATGACATTATCTTTTCTGAAGGTTCACCTATTTCAAGCTGAGGATCTGCCTAGAACTCTGAATGTTTCTGCATGTATATTATGCACTACTGAAGAGTCACTTTCATACATTGTTTCAGACTTGCCAATCAAGCTTTCCAGTCTTTTCAAACTTGTGCATGCTTTCATTGTAAAAATAGTCATTTTACATTTTTTACAAGCAGGTTAAGTGTGAAAAAAAATACAGGATAGTTTAAATAGCAATTTGGGAACAAGGACCCACCAAAGCCAGTTGGTTAGAGCCTGGTGCTAATGATGCCAAGACTGTGGGTTCAGTTCTTGTATGGGCCATTCTCTCAAGAGTTGGACTTGATAATCCTTATGGTTCCCTACTAACTCAGAATATTCTGTGATATCATCTTAAATGAAAGCCTCCATGCTGTGACAGCAATGACAGCAAGTAAAAAAGCTCACATTTCTTCTTTCCTTTTGTCAGAAAAGGGAAGTGTTCATAGCCAGAACACTTCTGTGAAATGTTTGGTTTCAGTGAAGAAGCATAACTTCAGATAACAGGAGAAGAACATTTAACAAGTTCTAAAAGTAAGAGTATCTCATTCCTCATTATTTCTCCTCTAAGACAAATTTCAGCTTTTATTTCAGTTTGTTGTTTCTCACAAAATACTTTGTAGAATATAGCTTGGACTTCTTATATTTTATCATTTTATTAATTCCTCTGCATTCTTAACACTTGCATCCTCACCAAACTGAATTAATGTACTGGCTTCACAACTAATAATGACTACAGAAGTTTGTGATTCAACTGCTTTAATGATAACTATCAAGAAGAAAAACTCTGGCCCACTTAACACATTGTTCCAGCTGTAACTAACTAATAATTTGTTTACAAAGCTACCTCTAAAAAAAAAAGTAATTCCAAGTTCACTAAGCAGCACCAAAAAGAACCCAAACCAAAATCCCAAAACAAACCCAAGCTAACAAAACCCACACCAAAACATGTGCAGTGTGCAGCTTAAAAGATATGACAAAGAAGGCTAATAAGAATGATAAAACAGCAGCAGTACAGCTACATACAAACAAAATCATGGAATATTTTATCTAGATTCTCCATTTATATAAAACTTCAGTGTGGTTACTTTCAGTTACACAGTGTCAAAGATCTGTATGCACAGAGTATATATACTTAAAGGCACATATTAATCTCATATTCCATGCTTTAAGGGCTACACGAACATTAGGGCTCTGTTTAGAGTAGCTGTGATGCCTTGAAGCAAATTCCCCAACATCTTCACTTATCACATGTTGGTTTGGATCACAGAGCAGTTTCAGTGTTCACAGAGCAGTTTCAGTGTGCACAATTTACACCTCCTCCAGAGGAAACAAAGCCAAAATGCTCGACTCCAAACACACAAAACTTGTTCCAAAATCTAATGGGAACATAAGGGCCCAAAGCTACCTGCTGATCTACTGAGACTGTGCCAACCCCCACTGATACAGAGAGAGCTTGTCTCCAACAACTGAGTGGACGGCTGCAGACTAATTATGTTCACTTCAGATGAAGTTAGAAATATCCCGCTTAAAAAAAATACAAAAAAAATACAAAAAAAAAAATCTCACAGAGCATGATGTATTTACTTTTCATTGCAGAATCTCAATTTTTCATCCAGGGATGTGCATTGCTGTCAGGAGTATTTTTCAGATTTTTCATTCCGAGGGTTTCATTTTATCCCGCTGTGTGACACTAGAGATTAACCTCAATTTATCTGTAAGGCTTTCTGTACATTAGTTCCAGTATGGAAAATTCATTAACAATCAGGAGGTACCACCCTTGTCAGCATACCCTCAAGTGTAAAGTGACAATTAAGTAAACGTTTGAAAAATACCATTAAAGATTCTATAATGTACAAAATAGGCAATGTAAATATTCTACAACTAGTATTTGCATTTAAGGACATCAAGTGTGTAATATAGGTCACATTTACTCTCTAATAACATCATAAGGGGTGTTTTTTCTTTAAATGAAATAAGAATGCTGAAAGTAACACAGGATTTACACAACTCCTTCAATAACAAGAGACTTGATCCACTTGTACCTGTGTTGACTAAACACAGAATCTGATCAATGTGTACAGAAGCTTGTAATACATTTACTTCCTTCTAAATTAAGGAAATTTTGGTAATAAAGTAGCTTTTATTTCTAGGTAGAGAAAGTCTTCAAAGAAAAATTAACCATATGCCTTTTCTAAAAGCATTCTACACAACAGGAAAGTTGAGCAAATAAAACACTGTAGCATGCTGTCTAAAACAATATTTAGAAAACGTCTACTCAGTAGGTTATTCTGCTGCCTTCTTTTACTGCTGTGAAGTCAGTCAGAGGGCAAGCTTCTTTTTCAGGCTAAGCACTCTTATTCTTTCAGTAATCCAGTGAATACATTACAAAGGCCATCAATTGTCCTGACAAGAATGAACTCTGAGGGCTAGTAAAGCTCCAGAGGTATGTCTCATTGTCTTCCAGCACAAAGAAGCCTAGGAAGATCTTTTCTAGGAATCTAGATGGAAAACACATTTTCAACCTCAAGTAAGCTTCTGTGCATCCCAAAAACCCAACATCCCCCCAGTTCTGAAATGCTTTTAGCATCAACTTGCAGGATGAAGTTGACAACTTTAAAAAGTTTTTCTTCATATGTTTTTATTCTATGCTTAAAAAAAAAAAAAAAAGAACTTTCTTCACTAATGAACTGATGCAATTATGACAGGTGCCGAATAAATTTCTCCTTTCTACTACTAAGTAAAGGCTGAGTGACCATGAAAAGGAACAGCATGCCTAAAATATGAATGATTTGCATGATAATTATTACAGTGATGACAGGACTGTAAAGTGAGTAGTTTCGATGTCGCCCGGCAGAGACTTCCCATGAGAATCCTCCCAGCCAGGTCCTGCCTTGCAGCCAGGCAGCACCTCCCAGAGCTGTGCTGCACAACAGCAAGCCTGTACATATCAGCCCAGCACACCCAGCCCACAGCAAGACACCATGCCAGAGAACAGCTGAGCTGAGGTATCTGTGTCACTGCTAGCAGCTTGTTACCAGCTCAGTCACTTCCCCTGGGCTGTAACACAACATTCAGAGATCCAGCAGTGGTGGCCTTCGTCCCTAACCTGCCACTAAATCTGAAGGCAGTGCTAGGAGAAAAAGCAGCATTTCACCAGCACTTACGCAGCACAAAGGAAAAACAAAACAAGGCTCATCACAACAGGGATGCTTCATGCAAAAGACAGACCCCCTTCTCGTTCTGTCAATGGTCTTCCACAATGTCCCACTCTGCTATGGAGTTGAGAGGCTGCAGAGACAGATCACGACTGAATCAGGTTTGAATGACATCTTCCCCCAAAACAGATGTGCAGACAAGAAACCTTCATCACCCAACCCTAAGTTTCCTCAAGGGATACTTCATGCTCTGAAATCTATACAGCTTTCTTGGTAAGTTTACCACAAAGCTAATGTGATGTCCTCAATGAGTATGCAAGAGATGCCTCCCTTTCAACCTGATATCTGGCCACTTAAACTGTGTGAGTGGATTATCAGAACCACAAGATTCTCAGTCTTACTACTTACGCTGAATGTGTGATTCGGCAAATAAAAGTTCTCATACAAGCCAGATTCTGCTCCAGCACTGCCTATAGGAACATTTCCTCCTCCTCCTCCATCCCACACATGAATTGGGAAAGTGATTTTTCCCTTTCTGCTTACAGCCAAACAATTTCCACTCTCACATCTTAATGTGGTCACTTCTGTCAGCAGAGCAGGCAGCGCCCACACTTTAGAAATGTCAAACAGTTCATTCTGGTCATCTCTCCTTGCCCAGTCTGTGGTCTGGCAGTCTGCCACTGAAATTTTTCTCCAGGACCAATTTGACTTCACCCATTTTGTCTTCTCCATGGCCCCACCTCACCAGTTTTTCAGGCTACTGTCTTAATTGCAGACAATCAGGTGTTTTCTACCTATTTCCAATCACATCTCCTCAGATGTGGCCAATGTTCCCAAACAACATTTTGCTTTACATCCTTCTCTCTCCTCCTCTCCAAAGCATGAACACACCCAGTTATTGTTTATGTGTAGTTTGCAGCACCTCCAGGCCACACACATGAAACTTAATCCCCCAAATCTCTCCTGCTTCAGCACACTGGGACAAGTTGTCAAATTAGGGAGTGCTAAACCAGCCAGCGGTTGCACAGTAATGCACTGTATTGTACTGGAACTAATCCCTCAGTAGAACAGGGGCACAATGTGTCTGCTAAAAGTACTGTCAGCTACAACAGGCTCAGATAATACAGTTTAGGGAGCACAGTCATCATCAGATCGATACCCTGGGTTATGCAAGACATCAGATTTTACAGAAATTATTCCTGTTTAAACTAGATAATATCATAATATCTCTTTGAAAAGCAACCTGAGTTTACTTCTAGGGATGAAAAATTGTCCCACTGATCTAAATATATATTTTTTATATAAATAACTACATGGATGTATAAGGATATACATACACACATACACACCTTTTCAGCTACTGACCAGTTTTACCTCTGTGCCTGTTTATTTAAGAACCCCTCCATCATTTAATTTTACCCCAGCAATCTCCAACCATCTATGATCACACTACCCCTTAATCTCATTTCATATTCTAAACAAGACCAGAGATTTTTTAGTTTGCATCTCCATGAGAAGAACTATAAACTCTAACAAATGGTAATAATCAAAGTGTTTACCATATGCCTTCTCAGCACCTCTACAGAATAGTAATAAGCACACAAGAACTTCCAAGAGTGATCTAAAAAGGGCAAAGGATCAAATTATTCATATTTTACAGAAAGAAAAGCAGAAAAAACTAACCAAAGGTTAATCTTTCAGACTGCAATGACTATCCAGAAGCTCTGTGTTGGAAAGAAAAGATTACTCTGAAGTCCTATGTAAATTTCCTTTTCATTAAAAAAGCTCCATGAAGAAAGGGCTGTTTTCACCTTGCTCAGAAAAGCGTAAATTCAAACCACGTGCTGTGCTGAGCAGGAAACAAGTTAACCTGTAAACTCAAGGCTCTCCAACACTTCTCTTACTACACTAAGCCTATTAAATGTCACACAATTAAGTTTCACATGTGGGTATATGAAATATTAAATCCAGAAGCACCTAATAATATACTTACGGAAGCATAACAGGCAATATGAACTGGGAAACAGATAAAAACAGCCCAAAACTAGAAAAAAATAAAATAGCTTCCTAATCTTACTTCAGCATCAGAATTCCCTCACCTTACCATTCCATTAAATTTACACTCAAACCACTCCCATTAAACTCCCTTCAGAGCAGGCAGGGAGTAAAGAAAGCTAAGCAGGTTTCATCTCAAAGACACCTGATACCTAGGCTTGCATAAACTTTTCAGTATTTTTGCTTGAACACACTGAAATCTTGCTCTGTGATTAGCAACACTTTCAAATGAGACTACAACTGTAATGTCTGAATGCATTCATCTGAACTTCAACTCTCTGTGAGCTTTAAGGATAGAAAAAGATCTGGCATATGACAAATTCCAGATTTATCGACTGTTAACACAGCAAAAAGGGTGCAGGAACAAATCTTTAGGCTTGCACCAGCAACCATCACCTACAGACAGTTTCTGTACAGTGGCACCGCTAGTGGCGTAACTGTGTCACTGGTATCAATCACTGGCATTACATGTACTGGTATCAAGATGTAAAAACTGACATGCAATTACAGACACAGAAATTACAGTCACCACACAAGACATGGCTCAGCAGCTGAGCTGTGGCAATTGGCCACCAGCACATCTCCAAGTCCTTCCCCCAGCCACGGGTCAGCTCCCACCCAGGAACCTGCTTGCCCTGCCAGGGGCCCAGGCACACACCAGCCGGGGCAAGGAGCACTACTTGCTGCAACTGGAACTCAATCACTCTTACGTAAGATTTGGGCACCGCTCCCATCAGTGTTTCTCTAAAGCTGCCACGGTCTAAACTGAACCCAGTGCTGCCAGCAGGTGTGTGTGCAGCCAGAGACCTCAGAAGATAAGTAGAGTACAGGTATTACTCAGTAAGGACTAGCAAGAGCTTAAGCAGGATCTACATGGTCCAGATTTTACTCCAAAGCCCTATCAAGATACTGATAAAAAGGTATCAGCATCCCTTCAAACCATGTGTAGCCATTAAACATTACCATTAAGCCTTAACTTAAAGCACCCACCAAAATCAGCCATTAACTTACAAAATGGGCATTCTATTCAAATATATATGCAGAGAATATTTTGTTCCAGTGCTGCAGACTGTCACTTCCAGTTTGCATTTAATGAGAAAGCAACAAATGGAAAGCTGGAATAAAATTAAATTGAGGAAACATACCACTGCCAAAATTAGATTTGTCCAGTTCTCCTGTACGCTCAAACTCTACATCTTCAGCAATTTTTTTTTTATTTTTACACACAAATTTAATTTCACAAAACAATTACCCTTTTCAGTAGCTTGGGTCTGGTCAGCTCACATACCCATTAGTTGTTCACCCTGGAGATGACATTGGCAGTGCCAGGCTGAGGCAGTTCCACAGGCTGCTGCTCTCCCTTGCTTCCTAAAGAACCATACAATAGCTGTATCTTTGGGCAGCCACCACGGCCAGGACACAGTTTAGCAGTGTGATTTCAGATTAATTCTTGTGCAATTCTGTAACTGCCTAACAGGCTGTGCAGCACAGATGGCATCCTCACACTGGCAGGCACAGCCCCGCGCTTTTGCTAAGAAAAGAAAACGCAGAGGGGAAACACCCAGGCCTACTCTCACATAATTCCAACTGCTCCACATGCTTCCTTCATCACACCAGCCCCATAGGAGGGCTAGCAGATCCTCCAGCAGATCTAGAAGACCCACGATAACATGAATGAATGCATTCACACAAACCTTCGTGTGGTTTCTTGTGGACTAATTTACTCTCTAGTGAGCAAAAAACCCCACAACTTTTGAGAAAAATATTACTTTTGAAAAAGAGAGAAGGGAGAACCATATTGCAGGATTTGTACTGGCCTTGATTATTTCTAGCTCAAGACAAGGTCATCTCTGATGGAAAAGCAGCACTACCATAAGCTTCCACATGCCTGCCAAGCACAGGACTGGCACACCTCCAAATCCAAGTGCAGTTTGAGTAGAACTAAACAGAAGTGCTTTTTCCAAAGGGAAACAGATTTTTGTAAATTGTCCTACTGTGCTACTTGCCTAGAGAAGAGTAACACAGTATCTTAGATAAAATGAGATCTAAGCAAATGCAGCAAAGTATAACTTATGAACTAAGACATGAAGTATTTATGGTTTATGAGCAAGAAATGAAACAAGGAGTTAGACCTTCCTAAAGGTAAAACTCTAAACTAATTTCATACCCCATTGGAATGCAGGCACACCTGTGTCATGCAATGAAGTGGCAGAACAGAGACCTCAGCCACAGCAATCACAGGTCAAACATGCTTTGGTGCTGAAAGGGTAAAATGCACTCTGGTGATGAAAGGGACTACAGTCACAGGATCTCCATGTAGCTGATCGGCCTGAAGCAACTGCCTCTCCCCATCAGGGAGCATGAACAAGTCATTTTTGAGTAAGAAGCAAAAATCAGTATTTCTGCTGCACAATGAAGCACTGCGCTCAGCAGTACTACTGGTGTGATCAGCATCAGCTCAAGGTCTTGACACCATGCTGTATGAAACATGTGGACATACACTGAAATAATCAGGTCACTCACTAGCTACCTATCCTTTAAGGATTAAGTATGAAAATATAATCCCTGAGAATCTGTATCACCTTTAAAATAAGAAAAAAAAAAAAGAACTTCAGAAGGTGCTAGCTCATTTCAGTTTTTATTTGAGAGGTAGCTTCCAGTCTTAGAAAGCTCTGTGTACACTTTCAGCTTTTCATGTGCTTATACTGCAGATGAAAAGCTTATATTGTGGACACCATCCCATAGCTGGCAAAACAGCAGANTGGTGTTTCACATCAATCACTAGTAGTAACAATAATGAAGACCAGTATAGATTACTATTATGGAAAATTTATGGCAATAGTACCTGATTATTACAACACTTCAGGAACATAGAGGTTAATTCTGGAGAAAGGGAAAAGAAAGGTCTTTTGGTGTGCCCCCAGACCAGTGTCTACAACTGTGGCTGCCATGGATACAAAGAGGCCAATTAAGGCAGAAAGTATATCCTTCTGAGCATTAGGATTCATGAAGGAAGCAGCTCTACATACAAAAGAAAGAGAACGACAACCTGTATTTCTTTTGCAAATTACAGAGGTTTTTTTTCCTCCAAAACATAGCTTTAGCATGAAACTCAGTGGCCTTCATCATTCCTGCTCTGGGGCACACAGCTGTAAGGAGTGGCTGAGTCACACTGCTGGTAAAGCTTACCAGAGCCTGGTACTAATTATGTAACAAGGGCAGCATCAGGAAAAGGAATACACTTCCTGTAGCAACTTTCTGCTCTATGACCAAATACTTAACACAGCTTACATGTGCAAAACAAATACCATTATAAGTAACTTCAGATGAAAAAAAAAAACCCAAAAAAACAAGGAAACCTTTTTGAAGTGCACAGCCCAGCAGCCTCATATCCCTGAGCCAGGATAACAAGTGCTGCCAGTATCTTAGAGACACTTTGTTTCCAGAAATTTTAGTGTCAGAATTCAGCTGACAAAGTAATGTACTGTGAAAAGTAATGTAGTGAATATAGGCTATCCAACTACCCAAACCACTGTAGTCACTGCTGCTTTACCAAGCTACAGAGTAACATTTATTTAGGTCCAAGGGGAAAAAGGGGAAAGAACTAAAAACAAAACAAACAAAAACCTAAACAAAGCCAAAAAAATCCAACAACAAACATCCACAACACCGTCAAACACCAAACCACAAAACCACTGAGTTCTTCCAAACTTAAATTCAGTCACATTTAGAGTTCAGGGATTTTGAGATAATTCCAGTACCTCTTGTATGCCAGTGACACACCCAAATACAATAAGCCTGAAAAAGCACATCAGTCAACAAAAATGTGGATGGTGTCAACTCTTTTTAGAAAGCACACTTGTAACTAATGTTTAACTACCAGAGTCAATCTTCACTAAAAGCACCATTTTGTGAGACAGCTGGTTTCAAAAACATTGCCAGCAGCATCATTGTATCAACAAATGACCCAATAATGCCCACATAAAGGCACAAAAATGACAGTGGATTTCTGTTTCAAAAGTTAAAAACTTCTTGCAGAGCAATAACATTATTTCTGCACACACTCACATACAAAAAGATTTATCTGCAAAGTCAAATGAATAACTTTAAAACATAATTATTTAATGCAATTAAGTGAAATATTTTAAGAATAAGTACATGCACTTGGGAACTTCCTCACATTACAACTTATCCTGGATTTCTTAAAGGTGATGGTAAGTATCACAAATATATTCAGAAATAAGCAAACAAAACCATGTATCTTCACTACAGAAAAATGACTACTTGAATAACGCAAAAAATTGGTGTAATGCAACATTATCCAGACAGCCAAAAAACTGTCAGTCATGCCAACACCAGGCTTCATTCAATTTCTTCCTCTTAAGTTAAATGTATGTCTGTTCTAGAAGTTCACTACTTCTTTCAAAGAGCCTAGTTTTTAAAAATAGGTACTCTCATATTTTTAAACAAAGTTAAAAGGGTTTGCTACATCTGCAGCAAAGAACTCATAATTACTGCCTCTCTTACACAGATTTCCCTTTCCTTTTTAAACACCCACACATATTCACTTATGCTCCCAGCTCTTACAATACAGGAATCACTACATGTTCATGCCAAGATTACTGTAGTTTTGAAAATTGTTTTCATTTCTTTCCCCTCCATACAGAAACATTATTTTCCCATGTGTATATTCTCAAGTTTAGGGCAGCGGGTTGCTTTATGTCTCTGAGCCACAAGTTCAACAATTACATTTCACCAACTCAAAATAAACACAAGGTAACCAACATACCTACAGGTAAAGCTACAAGCTGCTTCATAAGTAATTACAGTTAAATAATAAAACAAAAGAACAGGAGGGTCAGGTCAGTTTAAAAAAATCACAAGTTGTCATTAATCATTACTGAAATGACTGCTTAGCTAACACTACTAAAATAACCATAGACTTCACAATGGGACAAGACAGCTAACAACAGTGTTTCAATAATCTGCTCTGAATAGTGTGTTCACCCTGTTAATTTTCAAAGCAATATTCCTGGAACAAAAACCACTGTATGACTTTTTTGCCACTCCTTAAAAAAAAAAAATCAAGACAAAACCTCACGTTGTATCCATAACACCCAATACACCAAGTTCCAAAGCAAACTGCAAAAAATTTCCTCATATTTATTGTTGACTGTTTCTAATGAACAGAAGCTGCTCTGTTTTAAAACAGAAGGTAGACTGTTCAAGCAGTGACTGAAAGCTCTGAGCTGGTAAATCCTAACTCTGGAGTAAGGAAAAATAACCCACTTGCTTTATTTACTACTGTTAGTTTTCAAACTTGCAAAGCAGAAAGGAACAATGTTATCCAACTTCTTCAGTTACATGTTGTTTTATGTCTGAATGTCAATCCACAAATTTGATTCTTTCTTCATGTCTACTCATTCTATTTGCAAGGCTGCAAAATCATCCACATCAGCAGCAACAGCCTCAAAGAGAATTTTTCCATCCTTCTATTCCTATGTGACAACAGTACACAGCTGCATTCTAAACTTGACCACCTTGCTGCTCTTTCTTGGCTTAAAAAGAAAGCTTAAAAAATTTGTTTAAAATCAGGACAGTTCAGGAAACTATGCTAAAAATTCATTAGGTAGCATTTTCCCCACACTGAGCCATGCTCCAAATGGATTGCTCAGTACAATGCTGGATGCTCTTTCTCTGAGAGCATGTCATGCAAATATAAATTGACAGTCCCCAAACTCTCCCCCACCCTTCCTCCATTTTTCAATCCCTGCTTAAACTGATAAATTTGCAAGTCTCTCGGTACTCATTCTAAACAACACTCTCCATGGAGTTTCAACCAGGTGCATAACTCGGGTTATCTACAGGCCATAATATTTTGTTTGGCTAAATGCAGGCTGACTTTCAGATGTGGTAGAGAGGGCACAGGAAAAGAAACTGTTAGCAAAAGAGCATTTAGCATTTCTATGGAATACCAGGGGAAACCTGAAATAACTGGAGCTTAAGTAACACAAGAAGTCAAAAAAATGAGATTTATCACAGTTGACTGGCAAAGTAAGTTTGGAGTTGGTACTGCTATATCAGGGCCTCATTCAACATCATCTGTGCAAGAAATCCACTGGAATCTGGAACCTCACAGGAAAGCCAGCTCCCACACAAAAATTCACATCCCAAAACTAGAAGGAGAGCTCCCCACTGCAGTGACACTTGCATGAAGGGCTGAGCTGCTGCCATTTCACATGCTCAGCCTTTCGTTGAGTCCAGAATGGCTTGTATGACACTACACAAACACTGACTACAATATCCAATATATCACTGGAGATTTTAACCTAACAGGAAGAGAATGCTTTGCTATCTCATCAAGAAAGCATGGGCTGATTTCATATTTTTCACTTTTGATAATATATAAAATAGAAAAGGCTGTATGATTTTGTAACAGTTTAGCTTCCACTCCAAGGCACGTAGGAGCACCTTGTTGGCTAGGCTAAACAAATTCAGTGTGGAAATCATTGTGAAAATACAGTCATTCTCCTGGTTTAATTGCTACTGGCATGACCTTGCTGCATTAGCAAGCTTACAGTTTGGAATTACCACTGATATTAATACTGGTATATTTCACCAAAATTTTAGCTCCAAGGACAGAGCACATCCCTAAAACAAGTGCAATCTGGTAATGCACCACAATGTAAACTGACAGCTGCACAGGACTCATGGCACACACTCTGAATAAAGTCTATAAAATACTAACTACTTCCTAGCTACTTTAGACAGCCATTATCTGTGCTGGCCTAACAGCAAGGCTAAGCACTTTCTGCTTCATGTCTTAGCTGTAGGCTTAATTTTTCATTAGGGATCAGGTTCCCTGATCAGATTACAAATCCAACCAGAAATCCAAAACTATTAATGCAAAGTCACTTCACAAAACCAAACCAACAATCACCAAAAAAAAAAAAAAAAAAAAGAAAAAAAAATCCTGCAGCAGGGTAGCTCACACAAATTGAAAGCAACTATCTCCATTTTACACCACAGGCCTGGGAGGCTCTGACTCCATTTCTGGAACAGTTCTCTGCCATGTGTAGCTGCTGACCTGGGCACTGCCCTGCCAGTCTCCCTCAGCTCCAGTGCACACAAAGCAGCAACACCTGATCCTGGGATCATTTCTGTCTGCTGAATGCTTGGCCACAGCTCCTTGGGGATAGAAGCAAGGTTAGTCCTGACAAGCTTCTCCAAGGTCAAAATCAACTTTTTTGACTTGACTCAATTGAATCAGCTCTTTTTGGTAATACTTCTAAATCAGGCATTTCCTAGCTGCTGTCAGAAATCATTAATGCAAATCACTTGTGGTTTGTCTGCATCAGAGGTCTTAGCCACTCATACACTGGAGGTAGCACAGATGCTTTAGAATTAAATATTCATATATTATCTGCTTCAAATTGCATTACAAATTTAAGTTTATTGTAACTGTTTTGCTGTAGTCCTGTTCTGTAAACCAACTGAGGTGGTTACAGACCCAGCAACAAAATTTGTGACCAAGCATCTCATTCCTCTGAGCACTTAACATCAGACAAGAGAAGAGCTTCTTTGGCTTAAATGAGACCTAATAGGACAGTGCATGAAGGGAGTACACACAAGGTTTTCCAGGAGCTAAGAAGGAACTTCACCAGGAAGTGGAAAAACTATGAGTTCACACAAAATGATGTGTTAATGGCATACTGGTAGTGCCTCAAGTCCAGGGAGAATATTACACTAAGGCTTATATAAAGCTTTCATAATGGGTCACACATTTATTAAAAGCTACAGACATATGTATATATCTATAATAATCCATACCTTTACAGCTGTTTCAGACAGTTTTCCTCACCAGCACCATGAAGCCTGGATATCAGCACAAGCTACAAACTCTGCATTGCCAACTGTGATGAACCAGGCAGCTGCCTCCCACATCTCTGACCTCCACTCTATGGCTGCACTCGGCTTCAACCACTTAACTACCCCTGCTCTTACAGCAAACTCAAAATTAAAAAAAAAGAAAAAAGAAAAAATATTATTCCACAGTAGCAAAGCTCTAGCATTTTGGCCAATCTTGTTTCCACTTACAAGATTTTTTTTTTAACACTACAAACATTAAAGGGATGGGGAAAAGAGGTATTAGGCCATTTACTCCAGCATATACTAAGGTACCAGATATTTAGAAAGAAAAATGGAATATTTAGAGAAAACTTGTTAAGCTAACTGGTATTCTACAGAAATTGTCAGCAAGTATTTAAAAAGTCTTTAAAGGGTGTCAGGAGATAGGTTTTTTTTCCTAGAATTTCCAGATTTCTCCAGAGCAGGTACTTAAAATTTTTCTAAGACAGTCTGCTTTTACAATTTCTATGTCAAAGAGAGAAAACTCTGTGCTGTTTAAAATTTTAATATTTTGCTACATCATGCTATCCAAACTGTTAATTGCATGTTTTAAGTGATTTCACCACCAAATCTGAAGGCTAAGGCAAGAAAGATAGCAAAGAAGGTTCTTTCAGCTTTTAAAAAGTATTTTAAAATAAAATACTCTCAGGGTTGGGGGTTTTTGTTATTGTTTGTTTAGAGGGTTTTTTTTTAAGAAACATGACAGCTAAGCAGATAGTATGACCTTAAAATCCTCCCAGGAAAGTTTGCTTTCTCCCTGCTTTCAACTATAGACTTTGACTGTCCATGCCTCATCACTTGACTTTTGTTTACACAGAAATACAGAACTCTGTCATCAAATGAAATGCAACTGTATTGCAGCCCTTACGTAAGCCCTATCACATGATGAATAATTATCAAGGCATAGAAAACTACAGATAGATTATTTCCATTAACCATTTCTTTGACTTGACATTTGAGGCCAGAACTGGTTTCACTTCAAATGCAATCATGTTTTTAACTGAGCACAGAATTAGATCCTCAATCCAATCCAGTTGACCAGTGTTACCCAGTATGTCAGTAAGTGCCAGAATAGATAAAATATTTACACAATCTCTTGTGTCTTTCCTATACTACCTATCACCATCCTAATCTAGAGGTATCACAGAGTTTTCAGTTCAGAAAAACAAGACTTCAGCCCTCTGCTCCCTGGCAGCCATTAAGTTGTTTATCTCCAATCTGCAGCAGCAGTGTTGGCAGAGGGGTCTTGCAACAGCAGCAAAAATGGAGCAACACAAAGACTCAGCAGCTGAAAAATAGTCCAGCAGTGACACTCCACCTAAAACTTGCTGACAGAGTACAAACTGCTTCAGTACCTCTACCAATTCTTGCTGGGACTTTAAAATAAAACAAAAAACAAAGAAACAAAAAAAACCACACCACAATGAAATCTGATATGTGTAGTCCTCTGTTACCTACCTTAGCTAAAAATTTAAATAAACTAGACCAAGACTCAACTACAAAAAAATAGGATCAAAAAATAGCTTTTCCTTTTTAACAGAAAAAGCCCCACACCCCACAAGAGAGGTCCTTGTGTAATCTCCAGTTCTCCTCTAATTTTTGTGTCAGTCACAAGCACACTGAACTGAGCAAGTCAAGTATGCAATGGCACATAATAAAGACATCCAGAAAGACTCATGCATTAGAACAAAAAATTTCTGGCTGTCCTTGTACCTTTCAGACTTCACAACGAAACTGGAAAGCCCATGGCTCTACACCCTCTTGGGATCCCCACTCAGCTAAAGGGAGAGCTTGGAATGTCCATTTCTTATGGAAACAAAACTCTTCAGCTATTTAACTGAAGATATACCATACTGTTGTGTTCCAATTGTACCTAGATCAACAAGCAATAGGAGTATCCTCAGCACTGAATGAATACTCAGAAGACGGGGTCATCGTCAGTCCAACGCCAGAGCTGACTGTTTAAACAGCAGTGGACATCCAGCTCTTTGTATATTAACCCTGTACTGAGGAAAAATATCTAAAACAAGTCACATAGATTATTTAATTATTTCCAGTCTTGGAAGTGAAGTGCCCAGTGTTCCCTAACAAGGTATTAGCTCACCCTGGTACAGAGGAGCAAGGACCCATAACATCTACGGCATCACCCACCCTGACAAGTGGTAGTATATCCACAGAATTCCCAGTACTGGTCATAGCAGCAGCAGAGAGAGACCCAAAAGTATCTCCTACATTTTATTTTTTATTATCACAATGGAAAAATAACATGATGCTAGCCAATTCAAGTTACTTGTGAGCAGAGGAGAGGACCTCTCACACACATCTGCTGTGCTGGAGTGACCATCCCTCTCTATACCAAGGAAGGGGCAAAACAGGAGAGCAATTATCATTACAGCAGTGCAGTACATGACAAGCATTCTGCCCCACTGGGTATTCCCTGATAGACATACAGCCTTGAAGAAAGGAAATTTTCTTAAGGTGAAAACTGCATCTATAAATTATAGAATACACCTATAAAAGGAGCAGTTAGTTGCCCACCTAGACTACAATTAGCCATATTTCCTTGACATATCTGACAAAATTTGGAAGTCAGTAGTATTTTCTAGCTACAATCTGAGAAATCAAAAGCATATAAATTCAAGAGACACAGATATGAGCTTTGAAGCATTTTATTCAGTCTACCAATACATTCCTCTGTTTTAAACAGATTGAACTTCAACCAGACAACTCTTACACATACTAGGCAGATATTCAGCAATACAAACCAAACTGAACGTGAACTTTACCCAGTGCTCCACATACATTTTATGAATACACAAATCTAAAGAAACAAATCAAGTTTAAAAACCCATTTTTCATACACAAGACAAAAACCAATAATGGACAAATTATAATTGATTTCCAAATAGTCATAAGAAACCATTCTAAGGTAACCAATACTTTGGGTTGTATTCACAAGAATGTCACATGCTTCATGCAATAAACCAGTAACTATTGTAAACATTTCTTTCTGCCATACAGAAGATACTGTCTGAACAAGCAAGAAGAACTGAAAGAATGAAACATGAACTGCCACAGCAGGGGACAGGGAATAAGATTATTCTATGAGATGGCTGAGGAGAGCACATCTGAAAAGCAACAAAACATTAAACAATAATCGAGGTTAATTATTCTTATTAGTCACCTCAGTCAAAATAATAAGTAAGCCCAAACTGTGGCAGAGACACATATTCCTGCTGGGGGAAAAAAAAAGAAAGACTGTTATCCCAAACTGAATCACATTCCAAGTGCCTTCTCAGCATCAGTATCACATTTACCATGAAACAGTCTTCAAAACATGTAGAGGAGGGTCATATGAGGAGAACATATAGACTTTAGACAGAAAGAGTATAGAAACCATGCAAACAAACAAAAGCTTCTAGTACTTCACCCTGCATATGCTTACAAAACATTATCTCCTAATAGCAGCCCTATCACCAGCACCACTGGATGGCTGTCAGTCCCCCAAGAATCTGCTCTATCGTATTCAGAACTCCTTTGCTGAAGGTGTCCCCCACATCTCACCTTTCCAACAGATCATAGGCCCAGAGCTCTTCAGTATCTTCTTGGCTTCCAGGCCTTGTCTGCTCTCTTTCAATGCAGAAGAGAAGGTTACAAAGACAAAAGGCCCAAGCTCCTTTCTGAGGTTCACATTGGGGAGACAAGAGGCACTGGTCATAAAAAAAAAGCAAGAGATTTCCCAACTTGGCATAAGGGAGAAATCTGACCATCAAAAATTAGACCAGTCAAGTACTGGTTGCCCAGAGACACTGAAGAATCTCTGTCTCAAGAGATTTTTCCTAGATCTAACTTTAGACCTTTAACTTTAGAGATTTTGCAAAGTCTCACCTGAATTTAGTTTTGACACTGCTTTGAGGGGAAGGCTGGATCAGATGACCTCCTGAGGTCCCTTCAAACTTGGATTAACCTAAGCTTGCCCTTCCAAATCAGCAAAGCTTTATCATTCATGAGGACATTGCCACACCTCTGTGAACACATTCTGACGTTTGAATAGGATCATTCAATTGTGCTGAATTCAGGTCCTGGCACCCTACATGCAGCTCCACAGAATTACAGACAACTGGGGTGGAAAAAAAACCTGGGAATGTCAGAGCTTATTCATCCACTTTACCTTTCCGGACCAAAGTACTGTCAATTAATCCAAAATCTTCCTGGCAGTTACCAGACTGAAACTGTTTTGAAGAGTCTCCTGTATGGGTAATTTCACATCTCCACAGACAAAGCACAGGTTTATGTCCCTCCCTAGTCTGTTCCTTCCACAACAACCATCCTTACAATGGAAAAATATTTTCTCCTTTCACTTTTCTTACTAAAGTTTAAATCTACTACCTTTAATTAACTTCACCTTGAGCATGAAGAACATTTTATTCCCTTCCACTCTGTACTTGACTTTTGGTATTATAGGATGTGTCTCCTACAAATCTTCACTCCTCACTGTGTCATGTTTTCTATACAAAGAGCCATTTCCCTCCTCTTTTCAATTCCTCTCAGACAATCCACACTTTTCCTGAGCAGCAGGACCCAAAACCTACCACTAGACATCAGCAGTACTGAATAAAAACCTGATTTCTCAGAGCCTTCATAAAGACTCCAGTTTCTATATACACTGACTTTCTTCTTTTGCTACAATACAACACTGCTATTCCATGCTTATGAACAATGTAATAAATACATTACTTGAACATTTGCCTACAGCAGCAGCAGAGAGTACATCAGCCCTCTGTCTTTAGTCAAGTATCTGCCAAGATGTAGGTCAACAACATTTTATGCAAGTTCCCTCTTCCCAAAGAGGCATCTCCACACTCAGCAGTCATGAGAGTTTGAAATTAACAGAAGCATGAGCCAGCTGGCATGGGCCAGCCCTGTTCTTGGGGCTCCAAGCACAGAACAAAGCACTTCATTTGAAGCTCTCAGCTGTACAATGTTTCTTGGAGGTCCTTTCCAACCTTGACAAGAATTCCTCTTCAGGCTCTACCAGGGCTTTACTTGTTGACATTTAGAGAACAATGAAAAGTCCATCTGTTCCTACAAGCTTTGCTAAGGACAATAATGAAATAGGTCTACAGCTACATTTTAAATGCAGAGCCAAGACAGTGGGTTGACCAGCCAATGTAGATCACTTTGAAGACTTCATGAGGAAGACAAAGAAAGAAAGAAAGCACACCAAAAAAAGATGTGCACAAACCAAAAAAACTGAAACAATGAACCAAACAAACAAGGATTAAAAAAAACCCCACAGACACACCCCCCAACAACAAATTCAATTCAACCCCAATTTGAACAAAACCCTTTGGGGAGTACAAAAGAAAAAAAAAAAAAAGAGTATTTAATTACACTAATGTTTAACTGTCAAATACTTTACTTGCAAATACCAATTCAGACCTATCTCTCATCTCATTTTCAGAGCTTACTGAACACCAATCCACTTCTGCTGAACTCAGAGTTGTGCTCCTAAAGTTCAGAATAGCAATTTTACTGAGTGATGGACTGACTGATCAGATTAGACAGAAGCATAAGCTGCACTCTAAGTGATATAGATTGAACAGGTGGCCTTCCCCTGGATCTATGGCCTCTTCAAACACTTACAAGTAGAATCCTTCCCTTTTCAATCATGTCTAGAAAATATGCATTCAGATACTTAGTCATCCTTAACCGGACATAAAAATACCTTTCTGGTCTTTAACGCATTTCAAACAGCTTGCTCATAAACACATCAGCCTTTCCCAAATATACCAGTAATTCATGTGCATGATATAATTTTAACTGAAAAAAGAAAATACAGATGTTTAGATGGTATCAACATCTATAGTCTGCAAAGTAATATGTAAAGATATTCTTATGGAAAGATTCAAAGGCTTCACATTACTGAGACAGAGTCTAAAAAAAATAATTTCACATGTACTTAAAATTAAAGTTCAGACTTCAAAAAGAATGCATTTGAGACTAGGGAGTAAAATAAACCTTACCTGAACAACTTATGCAGTGACAACTAAAGCAATGTATGGTTTGCTTAGCAGGTAAAAAAAATGAGCAGTCAGCGACTTCCTACAGATCAAAGTGTCTGGTACAGGCATAATTTTTTTATTCTTCACAGAAACAAGCAATGAGGAGAGGGAGAAACAAAGTCATAGAATTTTAACTATAGAATTTTTAATTGTAAGACTTTTCATAGAAGTAATAACTAACTCAGGTGTTTTAGTAGAGTTGCTTTTCTCATGATATTAAATCATGTATTATTTATATCGTGTTTACTTTGAAGCTACATCTGTGGCCTGAGGATCTTATGACATAATTCTAAGATGACAATAAACAAAGTGCCAGTGGAGCATGGGGAAGGAAAAGCAGGAAAAGAATATTTAAAAAAAGACAAAAGCTTGGTACCTACATTCATACCCCTCTCATATTCTCATACAGGTGGAGATGGGTACATAGGGATAGTATCCTATGGCAGAATCAAGCACAAACTAAGAAGCACTGCTGCAGCTGGTAAATCAAGACTACTGAGCGAGAGATAAACAACTCTAAGACCTTGGGATAATGAGCTACTCAGAATGACATGAAAGGTCTCTGGACTCATCTCCCAATTAGTCCCATGCTTAAGGGAAGAAAGCTTCAACAAAATGAATGCTAAGGATTATTGACTTTGAAAAAAAAAAGTTAATTAGATAAGTATTTTGAATAAAATATATGCACACACATCCTAAGTCAGTCTACCTTTCTATCACTTTATTCCAAGAAGTCTCACACACAACATGGTACCAAACACTTAAAAGAGCCCAGATGAGCCACTTACTATATTTTATGCAATACCAGAGGTTTTACTGTACATGAGAAATTTCTTAGCAAACCTGCTAGCGACTCCAAAATTATACAAGGCTGTATTTCATCATTTGTAATATATTTCTAGATACACTCTTCTTTTGTGTTTTAGTCTATTATTGACAATTTGCACAACTTCTTAAACAACATTGCTAAAAAGTCGCGTATTTATTAGTTTGTTGACCGTCATTAGTACTTCACAGCTATGTAGCTTTCCAGCCTAATGCGTCACCTTAAATTTGTTTTAGCAGTATTAAGCAAAGGACAACTAACATAATTAGAAATGTAAGGAAAAAACAGCTCATTGAAAAAATACAGCTTTAAGATAATAACTAAGAGGTTGGAGAATTGACTAAAGATACGAAATATCTCTTTTCAAGGCCCCAGATGAGATTAGACGCAGTAAACAGAGAAGCCTGTTTGATCAAACTCTTCCATTATCAAAAGAGAACACGGCAAAAAACATTAAGTGTCAGACTTTGAGATGTCTCACAAAAGGGAAACATCTTCTATCTAGTCCTACTATCTATAACATTCCATGTGTTCAGTCCTGGTAGCTGAACTGTGATGTTATAGCATGCTACAGTCCTTTAACTCTTATTCACCTTGAAAAAACTTCTTTTCTCATGCCTTTAAAGGACTAGTTATGCTGAACATAAAGGAAAAGGAAAGTAAGTATACTTCATAGCTACAATATTCAAGAGGAAACACTTTAAGAAACCTGGAGTATTCCTGAGCTAGTATGGAAAGATTACATTAAATCTAAAATGTCCTGCAAAGAGATAGTTATTTATTAACCAACTCAACATTATGGAGTTTCTACAGCAGCATGAATGCAAGAGCAACAATGAGACACTAAATTATCTAGACAACAAATCCTTTAGTCCATTTTTAAATTTAACAATGGACGTGCACTATTCAACTTCAATGTATATAAATTGCTGTGCATAGTAGAACAATCATAACCTTTTACTAAGCTCTTGTTGCTCTCTGTTTTCTGTGTTGAAGCTCCAGAGCAAACAGTTTCAAGGGATAAGTCATTCATTTTTGTTAGGTAGGCTTAAAAATGTAAAGATGCTTGAAGGGTGCATTGTCTCAAGCAGCATTTTTCAGCTGATTTAAAAATAAGAAAGTTTTTTACATAGAAAAATAATTATTCCAGCAGTGGCCAACTCTGCCAAATCTGTTGAGGATACTACTAGAATAAAGGACCAGATGGTACTCGATCTTCACTCCTCATTTCCTTCCAGAGTCTATTCAGGAAATATTTTATGCTAATCAATCATAAGCTCTGAATCAGCAGGTTTTCACATTTTAAAATACATTTTGAATGTTTTGTTTCTGTATGCATCAAACTCACCATGACACTAACCTTATCTTTTCCCTACTCTCCATTTGTATCTTGTTGCTATAATAAACACATCAAACAAGACCATTTTTGAACAATAAGGCAGCACTTCTCCCCTTACACTGCAGCAGATATATTTCACTAGGGAAAAGTAGAAATTACCACTGAGAGCTACCAAAAAAAAAAAAAATAAAAGGATAAGAAGAAAATTAACAAAGATCTAAAACTATTTAAGTGAAGAGAAAGACAGCACAAGAAAAAGGCACAGCTCATGTAGTAACTCTTGCTAGACTTGTTCAGATCTGGTTTGATTTCTAATTAAATTTTCTTGTTCACCAGTTCAAATGACACTTCTTGAAAGTACTTCACATTGAAATAATATTAGCATAACAAAAAATTCTCTGCTCTGGCCACCACAGGTATTTAATATTCTGCTGTATTTTCCTTAAAATAAAAAAAACACCTGAAGTGGCTTTATTTCACCAGCAGTAGTCAGGCAACAGAACATAAAAGCAAGAATTCCAACAGCCATCTCTGAGTGGGCAGCAAGAGCAATCTATAAAATGCTTAAAGTAAATCAAGGGAAAGCAGAGGGAGGGAGCAGAGCTCTCTTGATCCCAAGCACAAGGGTCATTCAGCTACCCAAGAATTTACAGAAGTCACACAGGAAACCTGAAAATGTCAAGCCCTGAGTTCAGTAATAAAGGAATGTCTAGGCCAACAATACAAATTCTAACTTTTCATAGACCATAAGTAGTAAAAAAAAAAAACCATTAAATGGAAATTAGTGACTAACTCAATGGTTTTTCAAAGCAAAGCAAACTCCCAAGCCTTCTAAAAACTTTGGGAAGTGACAAGTTAAAAATATAATTCATCCAAAAGCATGAACAGACTGCCTAGGCATACCACTCATTGCTTTTTCTTCTTCCTAAAGTCAAGATACCCATCTTTTGGCAAGGAATACATGGCAGTAAGGGAAAGGTCCAAGTAAGACTTCTTTCCCTTCCATCCAAGAATGAGTTTGTGTTTACAACACAAGTGGTGAAAAGGGAAGTTTATTTCCTCGAAAGCGAGATCACAGATTTCAGCCTGCCCCAAGCAATATCAGTAACGGATGATCAACTCAGATATTATGAAACCAGAATTAATTCAGCAGCAGATGGTGCCGTGTCTCTTCTTCAGCTAAAATGCAAAACATACCAACGGGGTAAGGTTTCAGAGAAGGACATGGGGATGTTTGTTTAAGTCAAAGAGCAAAGAAAAACATCAAAACCAACAAAAAGATATGCAACAGGAATTTTTCCAAAACAAGATCTCTCTTGTAGCTTTCCATTAACAGACTCCATGTGGAAGAGTTATTTCCCAACACCTTGCTATTTAATGCTCTTGATAGTTTCTCTTTTATTAGGCGGGGCATTCTTGTGTATTTATAAACTGCTGAACTTCATTAACACAGTTACTTAGATATTTTCCTGAAAAAACTTTTACAACTGATTACAGGTGGGCAGTAATTACTGTCTATTAAAACAAAAAGTTTGGTTCATTTTAAGGAACCAGTGGATAGTACTGTAGTCTATTGCTGCTGCTTATCTAGTTACAGAATGATTTATGACAATCCTTAGCACTGTATGTAAAGCATGAAATGAGCATCTCCAGAGCTTATAATATATACCACAGCATAGATGTCAATTCATCTGGCATCTGAAGATCTATTCATGGTGGGAAGCTTAAACACAGCTGTAACTGCAGAACAGCAGCCCAAGAAAGAAAATCAATCTCAGCTGCCACCAAAGTGCTTCAAAACACACCTGTCTAAAATAGGCAGGTTCCTTCCACTCAGCTCCTTCTTTCCTAATGTATCTAACAGTAGCTGGATCTAACAAAGAGGAAAACAACCTCGTTATAAAAGCTTGCTAAGAAAATGCTAAAAAGAATGCAAAAAGGTGAAAAGGTAGAGGGAGACAACAACGAACAGCAGATTCCATATGGGGAGAAAAAAAAAACCAACACAGAAACTAACAAAGTAGAAAAACCCTCCTACATGAGACATCCAACTGATCACACAGCTCACGAACCGGGGTATGAAAAGAAAGGTAGCATTCCACAACAAAGCTTTGCAGGGGGGAGCTAAAGTTACCACGGATGAACACATCACGCTTAGCTAAACAAAAGTCAACACTGTATCCTAAAGCCATGCCACACCAAGCTTTGGTTGTAAAACTCTCCAATCTCCACCAAACTGAAGTAGTAATCAATGTGTTTTTCCAACATTCTTCATCTCCCTTTTGGAAAACCAGAAACAGAAGCTGTGTGGTTTTAATTCATCAGCTGCACTTATTACTTCTACTGTTACTAAAAATGTTTACTAGTAGATCCATTACACTTTGCACACCTTTTCCATACTCAGCAAACACCAACATTTCACTTCTGTGAAGCAGTGTCACAACATATTGCAGACACCCATGAAAAGGAATTTTTTTAGATATCTTATGGGAGAACTGGGAGCCCAGATCCCAGAGCATCTCCACACATGTGAGGAGGAGAGTAGCAACCCTCCCATTCTTCACTTGAAGAACGAAACACAAAGCAGATGTCAATCACAGCAGATGCAGCAATACCAGTGAGGTGCTCTCACCAAAGTAGGGAAGGCAGATAGACACAGACATATCTAGGATGATGAAAAGTGGAAACTTTCACTACTCTATTCTTTATGGATATTAAACAGGCCTGATTATAAAACTCCATCTCCAGAAGTTTCTTTGTGTCCTTTCCATTAGCACAGTTTCAACTGGGCTCCATCCTTCACGAGAACATGACCAAGGCCAACACTCTTCAGCTTCACCAACTGGTACTTCATGTTCTTTTGTTGTCCACTCCACCTGAGGTGTCACACACACACATCAGAGTGATCATCTTCTCTTGACTACTGGTCAGCTTGTACAGCTATTCATCTTTTCACACTATAATTATTTCTTCTGTTTTAATACAGCATCTTTAACAAATCAACGCTGAAGCTTATCCCCTATACATCCAGGGCCTCCACTGACTCAGAGTGGATCAAGGCCATCTTTCACCTTTGGAGGGCTATAAGACATTTTCTTCAAGGTTCTACATTGTTATTTGGATCCTATTATGGAGAAAACATAACAGACACCCTTCCATTCTTTATCAGATACAGTCCTCCATGCAAGACTTCTGGTTAGATCTATCCAAACATTATTGTTTTCCAAAAGTTCCTTTGTTTGACATGTATCCAAAAATGCAAAGGACTGAAATCCAACTTTGTCTTCTCAGATCACCACTGCTAGAACATCCTAATGGCATGGCTCCAAGCCATGGAGCAAGGACAGGCACTAACTGTTGGAGTCACTTCAATTCCTGCGACCCAGCTCAGGTCTGGTTGGTAAAGAAGTAAAAGTAAGTGCACTTCCGTGTGCACTGACCCCATACAGCCCCTTCCACAGGTCATACAACTCCAAAGTGCACTAACAGACCTACACCATTGGCTGTTGAGGATCTAAATCTTAGGTGAGAACTTCATCTACCTAGCATGTCTGAAGCCTACAAATTGTATTTTACCTGTGGACACCACTAAAGTGGCACAAGACACAAGAATTAGAAACTATAATCTACATCCTCTTGTGAATTTGAAACAGTTGCCTATGATGTTGATAACATTTCATAGCCTTCTTGTCAAAAGTTAGTTCTCATATGCTGAAAAGACACAAAAACAAGACAGAAATTTTAGATTTACAAAAAGTATAGCTTTTCACATTTGAAAGAAAGTTGTCTAATCAGATTACTATTTTCTATCATGGGGGCTCTCTGATTTATCTGAAAACAAACACTACACACAGTCACACAGCAAGCAAAGCTCTTTGCTGAAGTTGCACACCATCATCCACAAAGTCTACAAGTCTTCCAGGGGTGGGTGACAAGACAAAAATGTTCTCTTAATTGGGGAACTTAACATTAGTTACAGGATTATCTGCCGAACTATTTTCAGCTTTCATGCTTCACTAAACTGGAGTATTTAGCTCATCAGTCACAAACCAATGATTACACTGAAGAAAATGGGGAGCAATTAGCATACAAGATGATAGCTTAAAGCTGGTGCTAATTGGAAAGAATGAAGTATTTTTCATTCCTGTTGGATATAATTAGGTGAGACAACCAGGTCCTGGAAAAATAATTTGCTGAACAATTTCAGTGATGTCTATTCTATAACCAGTGTTTAAAGTCTAAGCAAATTCATGCCTTTGCAGTATCTTGCAACCACAGGGGTTGCAAACTAAAAGCTGGTCTAGCTGTACAGCGAGCCTCGTTCAGAAACATGCATACAAAACACAACAACTGATTCATCTCAGCTGTGGAGATCACCACTGAACTAAACTCAAGTTGCCAGAAAAGAGCTCAAGAACAAAACCAACAAGAAACAGAATGTAAAACTCATAACGCATGGTATAGCATGGCACCAATACACAGTGAGTTGCAAAATCAGTTGCATTATAGGACTGCACAAAACACAATCAGAAATAAAAGAAAACCATCTACAAAGAACTACTGGTGCATGCTTTTGTTCATGACTGCTAAATAGAGAGAGGTAAATCTTGTATATGAATAGCTAATTTGGCAAAACGAAGAAAGCTGAGAGGAGGAAAAATGCAATCTTTCATTATTAGTGAACTGCACTCAGGCACAAAATGCTAGTTAGACAATTATACAGCAAAAATACACCTTACAATATTAGGGATTTGTTGTCAAGAACTACAGCTGGGTGACTTTAATTTACTTCTACAAATTCTTTACCGTATCTTATTCCTAATCTATTCATCACATACTCACAACTATAAATGTATTTCTACCAGTAGGTTCTTTATTTAATTCCAAGCTGCAACAAACCTCTGTATTTGTAAATGAACTTCTACATAACTATTTCTTTTGGCTCAGAACATATTTAATATTTTCTTCAAATGAGAGAGCAGTCTGTAAACCTGAAACACGCCCTATTTTTAGGATCACACCCATCTCATATTTTACTTTTTAAAAATACAGCCTAATTATGCTTTAGAATAATACCTCCCTGTACATTATGTGAAAAATGCTTCAACAGATAGCACTCACAAAACCATCTCCCCCACCCAGAATATGCTACTGCAACCAGACTTTAATGAACAACTGCAGCATACACCCCATGTTATCATGCAGGGGTGGTGCTTCTGTTTACTGAAAATGTTATTGCACCGTTACCCTTACATCATGTAACAACAATAGCATCCAGTAACATCACTTATAAGAGAAAACAAAACAATCATCTTTCAGAGAAAACAAAACAAACCTAAGAAATCACCCTCTTCGTCTTCCTGAACAACCCTTGAATTCTCTAATGTAAGATTGTCCAAGGACCCACTGAGACAAACAGACCTTCCCCTAAAGTCTGATTTCTTGTGGTATAATACTCCAAGTGTGCCATCATAGAGAAACTTCTTTAAAGCAAAGAAATAAATCAACAGACAGTATCACAATCAAACCCCAAATATTGACATAAGCATACATAAACAGACATAGATATACACACACATACATGTATTCTCCTCATGTTTCAATCATGTAAAGACATCTTGGAAATTTAAACATCCATGGGCTAAATTGGAACTTCTTCAAACAACAAAACAGTATTTTCACACAGAAAACCGAGAAGAGCCAAGAGCTCACTGATGAATAGCAGATTTTTATCTCTGATTAAAGAGCAATTTGAATTAACTGATGTTTTAAAATTATTTAAGCTTCTCTCCCATTATGAGTTCGACATACACCTAATTCCTATGTACTGTGAGCAGCCTTGTGGAAGTCCATCTCTCTGGTATGTGACGTTAGACACAGCCTCCAAGGGATAAAAGCCTTTATCTTTCTAAAAATATCAGTGTGCCAGGATCCACTCTCGCAAAGCTCCGTGATGCAACACCACAGTCCAGGGGCTGCTCTGCTTCCATGAGTAAGCACAAGCAGCACCAGGCTATAATTAGTTGGAGTATTTTTAGGGTCACTGCTCAAAACTAGAGAGAAATGACTGAGAAAGACGTCAGAATGGTGGGGGTTTTCCCCTCTCCTTTGGCTATCTCCTGCTGCTGTGAGGGAAAAGAGGCTCCGCAGGAGCCGAGGCGCGGTGACCCCCTCTCTGCAGGGAAGATGCGCGGGGCTGCTGCCCCTGCGCGGGCGGGCGCTGGGAACGCGCCGCGGCCCCGCCGCCGCACCCGGCCCGCAGCTGCCGCCGCCGCCGCTTACCTGACCGCCACCCGCACCGAGCTCTCGTCCGGGCCGGCCGACATGGTGCCGCGGGCGAGGGGCGGCCGCGAGCCTCGCCGGGAGCTCCGCCGGGCCGCGGAGGAGGTGGGGGCACTGCTGAAGCTCCCCCCTCACCTCCTCCTCCTGCTCCGCCACCTCCTCTCTCCAGCCATTTTAGGTGACTGAATGAATAGGTAGAAGCCGCGGCAGTGCAGGGCGGTTCGCACCGCTCCTCCTTCTCCTCCTCCTGCCCGCCCCGCTCCGGCCCGGCCCTTCCAGCGCCTGGGCGGGGAGCGCTGTCAGTCAGCCACCGGCGGGCCGAGCCACGGCCCTGGTCACCGGGCCCCCGCCCTGCCGAGTCCTGCTGCCGCCGCAGTGCGTCAGCGGCCCCGCCCCGGGCCGCCGCCAGCACGGGGCGACGGCGGGTGTGCGGGCACTCGGCTCTCGGTACGGGCACACGGAGACACCGCCTCCTTTGTGTACACCCCCCTTCACAAACACATACCCCTGTAGTTCCACATACCCCCTTCGCGCACACACACACACACACGTACACCCTGGTACGCCTGTCTCTCCACACACACCTGTAAGCAATGTGGAGACACGCTCCTCGCATTTGCCTTGCCACACACACACTCGGTGCTTGCCCTCATGCACACACAGCTCTTCTCATGCCTGCTCTCACATGAAGGCTCACACGCACGCCTCGCCCGCGCACTGCGCGCTGGCAGCTGCGGGCGCACACGACGCCTTCGAGGTGCCAGCTCACGCGTGCCTCTTCCCCTGGCTCTCACGGACACGCGTGTGGCACTGACACACCTGCACACAGGGCACCACATGCACGGCTCATTCCCACACAACTCCCCACTCACGCTGTCAACACGCACAGCTCCTGCACACACAACACACAAGGGCTCTGCACGCAGCTTCCGAGGCCTCCCTCCTGAGAAAGAGAGGCTTATCTATTCCGCTGTCAGGGCTGAGCGTTTGCCCTTGCACATGATTCCCTTTCCCAGGCAGGAATGAGATCTTCCAGCCCTGTGTGGTCCTGGCGACCCTCATGGCCGTGGGAGCACGCAGCTCTCCCACCTTTCCGGCTGTACTGGCAGGTTTGTTTGCCGAAGCTGCTCCAGCCAGGCATCTCTGTTCTCACTTCACTAATGAAATGCCTGGCTTTTAGTTGGAAAGTGAGTGGGCGGATGACACTAATTTTTGATGCAAATAGCATCCCTGCCAGGAAAGAAGCCTGATTATTTTGCCCAAAACAATTCACATTCCTAAGGAAGATTTTCCATCAGAATAGACCCGGTTTTGAATTTGTAATGATATGCTAAAAACCTTGCAGTTCAAGTTGTTTTGCTTCTGATAGTGAAGGTTGATCACACCCGCCCAGGCCCCAGCCCCTATCAAAGATGGGCAGGTGAGGTCTCCCAGCCAGATGGGGCCTCTAGCCATAGCCCTGGATCTTTCAAAAGTCCCTCCTCCTCAGCAGGAATCCACTGTGTTATTGTTATTCTGCATGTTTCTCATAGCTATTTTCTCTATCTGTCTATTTTTTTCCACTTACATAGGAATTGGATTGATTCTAGGAAATGGCCCACTCGGAAGTTGCTATACAAAATGATAGTCTCATTCTTCTGACTTACACAGCATCAGCATACAAATCCCCAAAAGCATTTGAAAATATGGCGAACTTAAGCTACATACCACATTGCTGCAGTAAACTGACGTAATATTTATCCAAAAGGCACAGAAATGGAGAATCAGATAGTTCAGTATGAAATCACTGAGGGAGTCTGGTACAGACAGAAAAAAGACTGCATTTCCCTGGGCTTCTCAGCTCGTTATTTGGTATTTGATGCCATAGGCCAGATGCTTTGTTTCTCCTTTTGCCACAATATGTTACTGAATGGGAAAGATAGCAGATAAAGCTCCTGCAGGTGAATTGGGTTGGCATTCACACAAAACAGTCTCAGAATGAAATTGATTGAAGTTTCATAGTTCCAGTCATTTCCACCTGGAGGGGACTGAACACTTGTGACTGTGTCATGAATCTGTGGATATTGTACTGAGCTCTTGAAAAATACCTGCAGCCCACCCACAGTGAGTGGAATCCTACAGCGTAATTAGGTTCTAACAATTTATGTACACCAGATTTACAAATCAAGCTAACAATAAAACTTAAACAAATATGGAAAAGGTTGCTATTTCTTATCTGAAAGTATCCAATGCATTTTTTCAGCTGGCGCAGTTACAAGGATAATGTAATAAGCATACTCGAGCCAAATTTGTACCTTGGCAGTATCTTCCTCTGTTTGTTTCACACAGCATCTTTTGCTGGATGGGCCCCAGTCCAGCAAAGCTCATCCACATCACACTGCCCATGCCCATAAAATCCTGCTAAGTCAGTGTCTCTGGTTTGCCACATGAGCTGTGCTGAAAACCCAGCAGGGAGTAGCAGCTGCAGGATGCTCAGACTCAGAATCATACTCCAGACCTTTCCAGGGCCATTTCTTTTCTGACTTTTTTGTGCCCTTTGACATTTGCTTCAGCTTGACTTCATCCAGCCATCTCCCTTTCATACTGAAAAAGAAGTTAGCAGATTAAAAAGTCTGGCAGAAACCCTGCTAAGCTTAATGTCGTGTATATTAATGTGTTGGTGTCCACAGATCTCAGATGCTAATGACAAAGGTTTGTTATCCACATCGGTATTAAACAATTTTGGTGTTGTAGTAAAACTACTCTATTCAAAGTTACGGTTATTTCAGTCCAACAGTATTACCCCCATGTTTTCCATCTTACATATTTCACTCCAGTTCCACATTTCACACTCAGTTTATCTTCTGAAATTGATATAGCAAGTGACATTTAACTTCTTGCCATGTTTCATGCAAATGGCCTTATTTGTGTCCATTCAGATGCAAAGCATGAAAAAGACATAGGTCCTGTTTCTATAACAGCAGATTTTTCTGTGTTCCCCGTTTCCAGAAAACATAAAACCCTTCTGTCAAAATGAGCTTTTATTTTGTTTTTTCCCGACTTGTCTAATGTAAACAGGCAGAGTGCTATACTGTTAACTTGGCTGCACCAGAAAACTTAAATCAAATCTGCTTTTCATTTCTTATAATGTGAATGACCTCTGCCCTGCAGCATCCTATTCATCTCCTTGAAAGATTATCTTGAATAAATAAGGGCACAATATCTCCCTTCTTTTAGTTGTCTAAATGTGTAGCTAAACAGCCAATGTCTTTATCTTTATTTAAAGCTATATAAGCTAGATGGTAACATTTACAGATTTGTCCAATCTCACAGCTAATGAATGAGATTTTCCAGAAGGTCACCTCTCCTCATGGCTACAACACCACAGGTTGGTACCTCTGGTCACCCCCTGATCAGCTGCAGACATTTCCAGAAAGGAGACTAACTGCAAGGCTGGGGAGCAGGGAGGTTGTGCTCTGGTCCCTGCTGGGAGCTCAGAGTAGGACTGCCGGGAACACCCCTCATCCCTCCCTGGCAGCCGTCCCGGGTGACGGCTGTCACACTTTGACCGCCTCCATTCTCCTGCCATATGACTCAGCACCATGAGCTCCATTCACTGGGCAACCAAACAAAAACCCGTGTTTGGAAGGGTGAGTGCTCTGCCTGACACACACAGCGCACCCTGCACAGATGGTCAAGCTGCCCATAGAGCTCCTGTAAGCCTCAGAAGCTGCCTAAAATCACTGAGCTGCACACAACCTGAATGAGCCAAGCAGACTCCACTTAGGAGGCAGAGCCTGCGCTTTGACCTGTGTATGTTTGCAGACAAGTCGTATCAGCTGTGCCTGTGCTGTACCAACTGGTTTTGAAATGAACTAATTAAAATAGATCACTTAAAATGAAAGAGACATCACTTCAAATGTTTAACTCTGATAATTTACCAGTGCTAAATAAGCCAATTTAATCAAAGAATTGTCTTGTTAATTGCTTATTTCTTTGACCTATTGAACATTAATTTAATTTGAAGAAGAGATTCTGTTGAGTAATGGAGGTGACTCAGTTCCATCAAGACAGGAAAAAATAGGCAAATCACTAATTTCTGATTAATCAGTGTCAAATAGACTGATTGCACCATGACTGGTTGAAGGCTTCAAGAAAAATCCTTAGGTTTTGTCAAGTTAAGTACCTGACCTGGGCATCAGTCCCCCATTATGGAAGACAGATATTCTTTCATATACCGACAGTGGAACACGAAATATTCAAGTGCTATAAAAGAATAACATTGATGTTCTGAAGGACATTACATCTCATTGTCTGCATCGTTCATTCTGTTTTATTAAATTCACACACTCAAAATTATCAGCTAGTGTATCATCGTGTTCATGACTATTGTTTTCTTGAATGTATATACTAAACAAACTCTTCTTTGCCACATACAAGCCACAATTTATTCAGTGATTTTTGACACATCATGAAGCCTATATATGCAAATAGAATATACTTTATACATTATAATGAGCAAAATTTATATCATATTCATTCATATAGTAGTTTGAAAAACGGGGATATTTTGGCTCATATAAGTGTCCACAGATTTTCTCTATAGCTTTTTGCTTGTCCACATCTGTCTATGAACTGTGTCAGCCAATAATTCCTTGTATTCCAGTATCTTCTGGTACAGGAAAGATAACTGGACTCTTATGCAACTGGGTTTCATGAGCTGCTGCTGATGGAAATTATGTCAGCAACATTCATGCATCAGCAATAATCACTCAGTTTTATCTCATAAACACTGAACTCTTCAACATTAATATATACAGTGCTTCCAGTTTTCTAGGTGGCAAAGTGAAACTTCTGCTTGCATTTTCTTCTTGATGCCTTGGGCTGACATGAACCTTAGGCTTTTCTGCAGTCAGCTGTTGTGAGATCTTCACTACAAACAAAATTAGACTTCTAAAAACTGTTACATCTTGATTTTTAAGAACGTTCTAAAAGTACTTTTTTCTTCTCTGACTGGCTCCTCATTTTAAACTGCAGGTCTTGGAAAGCAGTAAAGCCTATGAAAGACATTTAAAATACCTTCCATTTTCCTCCCATCACTCACTAAGAGTTTTGGTTAAATAACGAGTAAAGAAAAGTGTTACACCACTCTTAACTGGTGGGCTAAAATATGCAACACGGGAGACTTTGCTTCCAATAACTGTGGAGAAGAAAGCAAGCTACTGAAGGAAATTATCACTTAGCTTATGATAATATGGGGGGAAAGTAATCTCAAAGTTGAGAAGGAAAAAAGGAGTGCAAGACGATGTTTATGTAATCAGAATAACATCAGATAAGGAAAGGAAACAGACTGGTTTAGTAGAGATGTCTGTGGAGAGAAGAAGGTAGAGAAACCAGAAAGGACAGGGTGGAGAAGGAAGTGAGATTTTTGGAATCAAAGCCAAGCAATGGCTCTTCAGGGGTATTTCTGGGGCTGATCAGCATAAGAGGAAAAGCAGCATCAGGTGCCTCTGAAGTGAGAAGAAAGAAGATGGGTGTTTTCCATCTATCTTCCAGAAAATGAATGAACTGTACAGGAGAAATACAATGAAAAGAAACATATGCTAAAGGGATCGTATCTGGAGCTGAGCAGAGGATTCAGTGCTAAACTTGATGAAGAAAGAAAGAATTTTATTATGTACTAATGCTTTTTACTCATAAAAATTTTACTGTATGAACTGTATTGTTGTTAACAAAGCAGTACCATTTTCTGTGCTCCTGGCAGCCCAGAGTGTGGGCAAATGACAAAAATGTTCTTTTACCCATACACTTATTTATCTTTCTTCTGGGCCTAAGGAATGCTGTAGTTTGTACTATTGTAACTGCTGTCTATAATAAGATGGTCATATCAGGGTTCCCAATTTGATATAAACATACACATTGTATTATATCCCATGTAGCACAAATTATATCCCCACACATTAGATCCCTACTGAACCAGCACTGCTAGACTAGTAGAAAATACAGGAAAAAGAACAGGGCCAAAACACATCTCTGGGGAAAGCCTCCACTATGTGATCTTAAACACACTCATGACTCAAATCAGTGGATATCACTAAGAATGAATATGCCTTTTATGTCAGTGTGTTTTAAGGATTTGTTGGTTAACTGAAAGTTGAGATCACCTGTTTTGCAATAAAATCTTGCAAGTTCACCCTGGAAACTGGAAGTCTCATCAGGTATTAAAAGAAAAATCTGAATAATCGAGATGGGGTGGATAAAGACCAAAAAAGTAGTCTTTACAGTAATGTACTTTAGTTTAATCATTTATGATAATACAATTAAAATCTAGCACAGTATGAAGAATAAAATAAGTCTTAGCAGGACAAGACCTTACTGGATCTTTGGGTTGTTAAATATCTCCTGAGATTAGCCAGATCCTGTAGGTTTTGCAAAGGACTTAATCCTGTGGGTCAGAATCTTGTGCTTCTATACCTGGTCCTTGGGCCTGATACACTAATGCCTTGAAGCAAACCCGCTGTGATCAGGATGGCTGAATGTTATGGTGTCTTCATGTTATTGCAAAAGACTACAAAGTAGTAACAGAGTAGTAGCTAGCTATTTTACAGATCTTAACCAAAGCTTGTACAGATCTTTCCCTTTCTTGTGCAGAGAAATTGAGGCAAGGAGGACAGGTGAATCGCAGATGCCTGTAAAAGAGATGGCTGTCAAAAACAGTATTAGGGCTGACTCCTGTGCCTGTGCAAACAATATTAGACCACACCTTAATGAGATGAATTATGAATACAAAAGCTGCACAGGAAATTCTGCTGCCTCTCACCAAAACCAGCTGTTCAGACTTGAATGTGTCACAGTTGCACAACATAAATTTTGCCTTAAGGATACAGTTACCCAAAATGATGGATTTTTCATTATGTCCTTCCTAATAGTATCCTCATCCTTCCTCTGTCCTTCCCACTTTCCCCTTCACCATCGTGATTTCAATTTTTGGTTCAGCCTTCTGGAAGGTACTGAATGATGGGAGTCCTGTATGTGTATGATGAGCACAGCATTAGTGGCTGCAGGGCAGTCTCCTCTGGGCAGCATCCTCTGGCCAGCCTTGCCAATCTGCCCTGGATAAGATAGAAAAAAACTTACTTTACATATTTAAATTACAAGCATCAAACCCTAGCATATTTCAGATAAAATCAATGTTATATTCTCCATCTCTGGTAAAATACCCAGATGAAATTAGTTTCAATGAGGCCAGAAAATTTTCTGTTCCCCTACAGAACCTGCTGGTGACTACTGGCAGAGGTTAGTTGCTGGCCAGTTCTATTACTACATTGTGTAAATATCTTATTCTGCTGTGCTGTTCTCCCAGAGTCCCTCCCACTTCTCTACATATTCACTAGCCATGGAGTGCCTAAGACTCAAATGGTGAGTTCTTTGGCTTGGAGCTTGTTGAACAATTTTTTACGGTGAAGTCCTGTTTCCTAATTGGCATCCTTAGGCATTACCACAATAAAACCAATAAATAGTAATAACAAAAAAAGAAGGATGGAAGGTGGGTGAAGACATGACTAATTACCTAAACAATACTGGGACCACAAGCCACAGGCAACACAGGAGCTTGGGGAAGAACAAGTGGGTGTAGAGTTACCTGAACAACAGAGGGTTGGGCAGAATATATCTTGCAAGACAAAACTGAGAGTCTTTATTTTGATAGCATCATGGAATTTATAAATTAAGGGATGACAGCTGCAGATTAGGCATGGCACAAGTTGCTTTACTCTCTATGTGTGTGCAGCCTGGCTTGGCACTGTAACACAGACTCATGAGAAAAGAAGTTAGTTGGAATGGTGATATAACAAGCTGGGAGATGTGAGAAGCAGAAGTTCCCAAACAAGGTTTGCAGAAGGATCACTTGCTGTACTGTGGCAGCTACAGCCCCAAGCCTCACCTTCCCTTTCCATGAGTAAGCACGTGCTTCCATATCTGGGCTGGGCTTACACTCAGGTGGGGAAGAGGCATTCACTTATCCAGGTAGTAGCAATGGTTAAACAACAACTCCTCACCTTCCCCTGGAAAAATGTAAGAAACTGAGCCTTGTTTGCCTTAGTGTTTATTTTAATTTATTTTCATACCACTAACAGTGTGTATATGACTTGGAAACACTTAGGCCGAAAGATGATACTCACAACAGCGATGGACTGAACTTTATTTCAATTTGTATTTATGGACTGGGAGCATAGATACAGTTGCTCCTGAAATGAAAGAGCACTTCTTTGCACAGAAGGTAATGAACTTGTGGAATTCATTGCCACAGGAGTTGGGAAGGCTATTAGCAGGCATAAAAAGGGATTAGACAAGATTTGTGAACAATGCCTCTATTAACAGATAATAAAAGGAACAGGCAGTTCCAATGTCTGTGAGCTTAGGAGACTGGACCAGAGGAAGAGGCCAGGTACACGTGCTCTCCCTGAAGAGCATCTCTTATTGTCCCTCCTCAGGCTTTGCTATCTGCATCTGCCTGCACCATCTCTGTTAATGTTGTGCTGGGAGTGTGGGGCACTTTCCAGACTCTGCTGGGGCCTTCAAAACCTGTTGCTCAGCCAAGGCAGATGGCCAGCACCCATGCAGCTGCCCCAGTGCCATCACAGGCACTGGGCAGCAATAGCACCTGCAGAACATTTTTTAGTTCTCTGATGGACTAAGCCCTAAGTGATGCTGGTCTCAAAGAGGGCCAGAAACCAGCATGGTGGAGTTGAAAAGGAGTTATAAAGGACAAAAAGGAACTGGCTTTAACAAACCATTCACTGAGGATCAGGAAAATATAGATGGAGGAAGACAAAAGATTCTGTTAACACAGTATGAGTTTGATAATTGTTTGGGATAGCACCAAAGGGGCTCATTCCCTAAAAAGTGAATAACAACAGATATTCCCTTATTTCAGGAGTGCCACTAAAAAGAAGAGTGAATGTGAAACTAGATGTGACTTTTCAGCTGTCTCTTTTTCCAGCTGAAGGCTCTAAATCCATTTGATTCTGCTCATACCATTTCTGAGTACTTCTACTGCCATTTTATGGCTTCTTCCAACTCTGTTACCTCCTGCCTGAAATCAGGAGACTGGACTGGAACTATACTTGGCGTTAGACTGCACCATGATGGCATGTTAGACTAGCATGAGGATGTTCTCTGTTTTTCCCATTTCTTTTTCAAGTCCTGAGGCTGTGTTTATCTGCTTGACCAGCAGTGAGCTGGCATTTGTTATCCACCATCTAATATCTTCTTCCTGTATGGTGATGGTGAAATCTCTTTATTTTGTTTTCCCTGTAAAACGGAAGACCATTTTCTCCTCTGTCTTTCTGCTCTGAATTTCATTAACCACTTATTATCACCGAGTCGTTCTATGTTGAGATTCTTCTAGATATTTTCACAACTATTAAAGTTATTATCTCATTGTCTGGCTTTTCATGGAAAATGTAGATCTTAACAAATATTCTTCTGAGACTCAGCTAATCAAAGCATTGATGAAATTAGGTCTGTTTATAGAAAAATAAGAGGAATGAGGAAGACCTGTAATATGTGATAGACTGGTACAAGGGAAAAGACTTAAATTAAGCTCTGTGTGTGTGTGTGTTTATCCCTGGTTATATAATAGCCACAGAGCACATAACTAAAGAACAGAAATACCTGGGGGGAATGAACAAAGAATGACTTACAGAGGGACACAGACTGTGATTGAGAATACAGAAGTAAAGGGAACATAGAGGACCTCAGGAATAAAGTTCATTGCCGTGGTCTATGTCTATATGTAAGAAAATCTCTTTTGGAAAGTAAGAAATTCCTCACTGCGAGGACGCTGTAAATACCGTTAGCAATAAAGGACCAGGAGCAACAGCAGTGTCCACTCAGAAATGTACCTTATTTGTATCTCTGGGCCCATGGAACGTGACTAATCAACACAAGAAAGAATTCTGGTTTGTTTTATGCTTTTTCTTCTGCGTTTTCTGGTTTTTGAGTGAAGTCCTACTGTAACAAGTGTGGCAGTGTAATAGTTGAATAGTAATATAGCAGAGAAAAGAGCACCACCTAGTGCTAAGTGCTATTTGCTGATGCTGAGGTGTCATCATACACTCTTATCTTCTGATGTTTTGATTTTAGTGTTTTCCCACAGTTTACCCATCCAGAGAAGATTTAAACCTTAGCACCAAGGTGTATCCCCTCTCCTGATAAGAGTATCTGGTTCATCAAGAGCTCAACATCTCTCAGAGTTTTGGGCACACTGTGGTAATGCCTTAGGCACCTAGTTAACATAATTGTGGTTATTTGTCTGATTAATTCAGGCTGGATTCTACTACCCTTGCTCACCCAATGGAGTTGTGTGCTCCACAGGTAAGGCTCTCTGCTTTCACTCAAGTGAAAGTTAATCAACACCTATGGGAAAGGCTTAAGATACCAGAAGACCAGTCTTCTAATACTTGCACTTCTAAAGACAAGGATGCATTGCATTTAAAGTCTGATCCTACACTCACATCAGATTTTCAACCTTTTCTTGGGAATGTGAAAGCTGTGCATTTTTTTTGTTTGTTTTCCCATTGTAGTTTTTTCCTGTTCGATTGGGGTTTGTTTGTTTTTATTTAAAATATCCAGGAGGTCTTCAGAAAAACTATTGCTTTACGTGAGAGTTGCCTTCATTATTATGATGATAGATCATATGTAAACTTAATTATTTTTTCGGCATTTATGGTTAAAATCTGTTATTGTTGGCTTTGTTTTCTTCTGATTATCAATCCTCATTATGACAGTGTTCTTATTTTTGGTCTTCAAAGCCCTCCCCTTTGTATCACAACACTGAGTTTTCTGTCATGATATAATTAAAATTTCAAAAGAAGACAAGAAGCAGGTAAATCAACTTAGAATGATTCTGCATCAGTTATCGTTATATATTATTTAAATAGCTCCACACTTGAAGATATATGTAGCATTGGTTATGTGGGTTAATTTACGTATGGGTGACTATAGTAAAGTGCCATTTAAAATGTCTTACTTCATTTAATTTTGTGATCTTCAGTGACACCATGCTACCATGGCTAGATTAAATTTCTCTAATAATGGAATTATTTCTTCTTCCCTTGAAATTATTCATCATTCACCACCATTTTAACAGGAAGATGATGAAACACAGGTATTCAAATTCTTTCTGCATCCTCTGATTTGCAAAACATAGTTTAGCCCATAGAGCTTTTTATTTCTGTCCTTTATAGTTCTACATTTTTACCCTATCAGGCAAACTTCACCAAGTGTAGTCTTCACCTGAAAAGAAATGCTCTGGATTACCTGCAGCTCCTTCTGCCATATTGTATCTACAGCTTCACTGTTGCAAATATTGCCACCCACTAATGACCATTTCTTACTTTAATTTCTAAAATATTAGGTAATTGTTTTGGATGTTTTTCTTTACGGGAATGTTTTGTTGTTTTGTGGGTTTTTTAGTGTGTAGGATCTTGATCTATTCTTACAAATTAATGTCCTTTACCAAGAGAAGACAGCAGAATTTGTCTGTATGTGTATGTGTGTGTGTGTGTATATATATATATATATATATATACATATATATATATATATACACATACATATATATTTTACTTTGGAAAGGGCTGGCATTTTGCATCTTTTCTGTAGTAACGACTGGGGGAAGCATGGGAGAGTCTGTGGGGCGTGTTATCTCTTTGCACATGGATTTAATTCTGTCACCACACTCAGCAATAGAACTTAACATCTATTCATAACTGCACTACTGGCACAGTAATTAACTAATTAGTAGAGACTAATCGTTAAAAATATGGTATTGCAACTACAATGAATTAAATTGCCTGTGAACTTCTAACTGGGAGAGTTATGAGTTCTCGCTTTTCCTCCTCAGGAAGCAAACAAACTCCTGAGGAATGAGAGCAAAACTCAGCAATTCAAAGCAAAATTATACTTTGCTATGAGCAAACCAGGAGCAATAAGAGACTCTGGCAACTGCATAAAGTTCATGTTTATGGCCCCATGCAAGGAGAGTGTGCAGACACACATTAGTGACACCCAGTAGCAGGTAAGATCCCTGCTGTCACCAAGAGCCTGCTGCTCTGCCCTCCCTAGTCTGGCACCTTGGCTTTTTGTTTTAGCAGGGAACAGAGGTCAGCAATCCTACCCTTGAAACTGAGTGGTGCTGGACTCCCTTTACACCAGTGCAAGGAGAGGGCAAGCCTCCTTCCCTCATTTCCTCCACAGGTTCTAGGGAAGGCGAAAAAAAATATACCTGTGTTAAAGTCAAGTTGGGAGACTTACTTATTTGCTAGGGACCTCTTCCTTTTTCCACACAGTATGCCCACTGTCAGGAAAGTTTGGCAAGGGTGAGGCTAGTTGCAATCAAGAAGCCAGAGTCCAGCTGTGCTGTGATGATAGCTTTTGCAGGAGCAAACAAATGGCATCTATTTAAAAATTTTTACAGACTAAAGATTTTTTTTTTCCCAGTTTTGTTCCTAGTTCTGGTTTTGTTCTGTGTTTTTAGCAAGCATGTAATTACCATGAATTATATAGCAGAACAGGGTGTGTATAAGGCACTCCTTGAACAAGCAGGTTCTCATTGGCTTGAGCAATGGCTTGAGAGGTGCTGTTTCCCAAGCTTCCAAACCCGCAGTCTGGGCGGCCTCTGCCGAAAACTGTTTTGTTTTCAAAAGTGACATATCATACCTCCTGCAATGACAGGGCACTCTTGGATTATCTAACCATAGCCACTCCTTATAGCAAACATGGAAACATTAAAGATCATGTACTAAAATCACATTAATGCAGAAACAGATACTCACTGACAATCATTTTTAGCAGATGTCTAATAAATCCTTCTTTTCATGTTTGGGCAGGGTAAAGTAACTAACCATCTTGCAGAGTTTGAGCCATCACCATGTTTCACTTTAGTCCTAAGATTATTTATGGAATCATAGAATTATTTGGTTTTGAAGGGACATTATAGATCATCTAGTTCCAACCCTCCTGCCGTGGGTAGGGACACCTTCCACTTGATCAGGTTTCTCAGGGCCCCATCCAACCAGGCCTTGAACACTTCCAGTACACCAAGATGTGACTGACTGATCTATAGTTCCTAAGGTCTTCCTTTTTTCCCTTTTTAAAAAGGAGGGTTGTGTTTCCCCTTTTTTAATCAGTGGTAGCTTTACTGGACTGCCATAACTTCTCAAAGGTGATGTATATTGGCTTACCCACTTCCTCCACCTCAGGCCCAACAGATGGATCTCATCAGGTCCCATGGACTTGTGCACCTTCAGGTTCCTTAGAGAGTCTGAAGCCTGATCTTCTCCTACAGTGGGCAATTCTTCATTCTCCTAGTCCTGCTGACTTCCTCTTTGTTAGGATACATCACTCCTGAGCTTGGAGGAAGTGACCCTTGAATATTAACAATCTTTCTTGGACCCCTCTTCCTTCCAGGACTCTCTCCCATGGCACTCTATCAAGTAGATCCCTGAAGAGGCCAAAATTTGCTCTGCTGAAGTCCAGGGCACTGAGCTTGCTGTGCACCCTAATCACCACCCTGAGGATATCAAACTCCACCACCTCATGGTTACTGCAGCCCAGGCTGCCCTGGAGCTTCAGATTTCCCACCAGATCCTACCTGTTGGCGAGAACAAGGTCCAGCAGAGAACCTCTCCTTGTTGGCTCCTCTGTGACTTGGAGGAGTCACCATCAATGCATTCCAGGAATCTCCTGGATTGCTTATGCTCTGTTGTGTTGTCCTTCCAACAGATATCGGGAGGATGAAGTCCCCCATGAGCACCAGCACTTCTGAATGTGAAAATGCCCATAGAGGACCTCACCTGCTTCCTGGCCTGGCAGCTGTAGCAGACCCCACTACAATGTCACCTCTCCCTGCCCTCCCTTTATCCCTGACCCACAGGCTCTCAGTTGGCTCCTCTTTCCCTCCAGACTTTGCTCCATGCACTCCAGCTGGTCACTGACACAGAGGGTAACACCCTCCCTCATCTCTCCTGCCTGTCATTCCTGTAGAGCTGTCCTTCCATTCCAACACTCCAGTCACAGGGGCCAGCCCAGGACATGAATCACAGCCCTGCCGGTGTGCACGTCCCTGATTCCTCTTGTTTATCCCTCGTGCCATGTGTGCTTGCACAGGGGCAGTGAAGTCAGGTCCCCTATGCAACTCACTGGCTGGAATGTCTGGGACTCCTTTGTGCTGCCCTTCAGGTGCTCTCCTGTTGACTTGTGAATCCAATCTAGTGTCCATGCATCTCTTGCTGTCCCTAGCATCAAACTGGAGGACTGGAAAGGACTGAGGTTTCCCTCCCCCAGCACCCTTACTTTAAAGCTCTCTTCACCAGCTGGACAAGCCCTTGACCAAAGATACTCTTCCCTCTCTCTGACAGATGGACCCCATCAGTAGTCCAGGTTTCTCAAAGTGGGACCCATGGTCTAAGCAGCCGATCCCTGGCTGTGGTCCCAGTCCTGCAACCATTTGCTGTGTCATCAGGTTCAAATGGCCCTTTCAAACCCCTTCCCTTTGACCAGGAGAACTGATGAAAAAATAACTCCTCCCCAGAGTCCCTCACTCTCCCACTGCTCTGTAGTCCTTGATACTCGTTACAGCATTAACTTGATACCCCTGATACTGGCTCTGTTACAGAAGCCTTTCATGAAGGCATCCTGAAGGCTTCAACATGCAAGATGATTTTAAAAACTATCAAAAACTAAAGTGAAGAGCAAATAATTGTCAGTCAAGCACATGGGTAGATGGAGTTCACTTGCCTGAAAATCAGTGCTGCTCCAGTCAGAAGAAGAGGTAACTGATTATCATTATAGGCACAGAACAAATACATAGGGAATATTTGTTGATATTTATTCTTCCTATTTTTTTTTTCAGCTTAGATCTGCTCAGTCAAATTCCTCAGTTAGGCTGATAGAGCAGTAATTCAGATGTTTTTCTGGCAACTTGTTACAGGTACTGTCTGTGCTCCTCACTGACAAAGCATAATGCAATAAACCCAACCTGCTACCTAAGTGGCGGTTAGCTCAGGCGCTACATGGGACAGGATACAAAGAAGCCCCCAGAGTATTACAGAGTATTTCAACACTAGTCCCTTTCACAGAGTTAAGGTTTTTAGCCTGAAGACCCAAAACCAGGCTTTGTGCTCTGAATTACCCTATTTACCTGGCAAAACAGTGACCAAATTTTTCTACTTGACAAACTGTGGGACAGAGTTCCAGCTCACTTAGCTTTTTGCTTAAGCATGAAGTGCATGATGATGCATGCAGGCCTGGAAAAGTGTTCCACTGATCTGTGACATCCCTGTCACAAGATATGCTCAGACCAAAATGCCCAGTGATACTCAGAAGAGACCAAAGTTTCCCTGTGTCCTTGGTGACATGTTCCTTGATTGTACAGCTGATGAGTTGTGCTGGTGGCCTGTACTTTGCCATGCTAATTACCAGTGATAATTGCCAATAAATAAAACCTTCACATACCAAAGTCCAAGCCACACTGTGAATAACTGGGGTTACAGCAAACTACTGCTATGGGCAAATTTTTATATAATTGTCCACTATGGGTACATGTTCATATGGCTTCCAAACTGTCTTTCAAATTAAGCTAAGCCACTCAGACATGTGGCAGCACATTCACCTGCAACCCCTCTCAAGACCCACAGAAAGTTTGGTCTGAATTTCAGTTACAACCAAAGGAATTGAATTCCTGCCTTCCTTTAGCTAGGCAGCAATGTGTGCAGCCACATCGTTAGAAAGACAGGACTTGTCATTGAAGCCTTTGCACTCCCTTTTCCCTCTAAGCCCTAAGTTAGGAGGCAGAAAGAATAATCAACAAGCTGTGCTTAAGGCCAGTAAGCCCAGAATCCTTCTACATAAGACAGCTCAATATTCATCACTATCTATTTTGCCATTCAGTCTTTAGAGTAACTGCATGTATTTCTCCAGAATGCTCAATAAAGCATTCTTAATTATACAGGCTTTCTTGTATATTTTCTAACTGAGCTACTACTTGCAGTATTTCTTTTTAACCTGTGGGTCATGTTCTTTGAAATGAATCTGAACTTCAACCTGTTCCTGTCACCAGCCACCTGCTGAGCTATCTTCTATTGCCCAACAGGTTTTTGTGTTGAAAATACTGTGATTTATGTACTATAATACAACACTCCTTTTAGTTACACATAAAATCTTGTGAAATCTTTTCTGGGAAGACTGAAATTTTCCTGGCTTGACCCAGTTCAAAGGTATACACATAAAATAAAAATAAAATAATCTTAGTTTGTTTTGTTATATGGCATAAAGACAAAGGGTTTTTTTAAATGTTGTAGTTGGGCTGTACCTTGTCATGTTATCTTGTCATTAAGTGTTTCAGAGATGTGATGTTTTCTGTAAAGGCCAAACTCCTGCACACCCACAGTTATGCAAAAGTAAAATCTTTCCAGATTAATAGGAAAGTATCCAGCACTCATATTCAGAAAGAAAATACAAAAATTCAGATTAGCCATATACTGAAGGCTCAAAAGTCAGAAACATTAAGATTACAGCAATCCAGTATTTATTGTTTTCTAAAAATATCCCTATTTTAAAGAAAAACTGCTCAAGGTGTAGCATTAATAAACATGAAACCTTGCTCCATTTTTCTTCATGAAAGTATTGGAAATGTTTGAACTCTGCATTGGAAACAGATTGTGCAAGCCATCCCCAGCGTGTAGAACCTAGTTTTGAAGCATGAAGAAACAGGTTTTGAATCACTAGGGAAATGGTACTGAAATATCTCTAGGTAAGTACAGGTGGGGAAACATTTCATCATGTTCCATAACTCACAGGTCCAGCTGTTTGTGGCACATGCAGCAGCACTTGTAAGAAAAACTATTTTCCACGTTTATTTACACAATACATGTGGCCTGCCGTGACAGTCATATCAAGGCAGCATCTACCGGATGCAGAAGAAAAACTACGCAGAAAAGGCAAAAACACGATAAAATTTTGCCCACATATTTCCCAGGCTGCAGCAAGCAGCAGGTTAGAAACATTCCAGTCTTGCCATCGTGTTCAGGACACAATTGATAATCACCAGGAAACACACCTAAAGATATGCATGGGTGTATGTCCCTGCTGGCAACATCGAGCAGTGCTGCATCTGCATGAAGCACATCAATAGCTCTCATAAATCTTGATTACAGTGGAAACAAAGAGTAGTTTCACATCCACATGGGCTGGTTGGCAATCCACCAACAGCCTTCATGCACTGCTTTGTGTCCCACCCACACAACAGTCAGCAGTTCAGCTGTTCTGCTACTCTGGGCACAGAGTCCCCTCCTCTGGGTGATGAGGACCTGGCTGCTGTGGGTACTCGTGCCAGCATATGCCACACACAAAGCACTAGGTGGCCCTTGCAGTCTGTCCCTGTGCCCCACACACTCTTCATGTTTATCACTGGACCCAGTGGGTGGTCGGGGATGAGTATCTTCCAGCAAGACAGGAGGGTGCTGGAAGAGCTGCTGTTCAGACAGAGAAACCATAGCATGACAGAAAGTGGTCATAGCTGGATGTTACCAGAGGTTCCCAAAGGCATCCAGTGCCCCGTAGGGATCAGGGGCTCAAAGAAGTTCTACAAATGGGTTAAAAAGAAGCATTAAAATTTTCTTTGGCCCATACAATACTGGCTGAAGGGGTTGAAGGGAGCCTGGCTCTAATGATTTCCTGTGTGCAGGCTCTTCTGGAGTGGAATGAGGGCTCTCTGCAGTGGAAAGAGTGGTTTTCCAGCTGCTCCACCTAACCCTGTCAGATGGTGAGGGATGGGTCCCTGCCTGGCAGTCCCACCTCCCTGCTGTGGCTGGGGAGTGGCTCCTTCATCTCATTCTTTGCTGACATCATGGCAGCCCTTTCACAATCCCTGGAACTACTGCCAGGCATCTCGGTTATGTGAGCACCCTCAGCTCTCATGTACTCAGTTAAAAACAGACTTCAAAGATGCGCTGTTTCTAGTCTTCAAAAGAAAGTTCTACTGCTCCCAGAGGGGAAGCATTCCCTGGCTTCCCTCTTCCCCATCTTTCCCTTTTCTCCACTGCACTGCTGGCTTTTTCCTCCACTGAAGTGCAGCTTCCCTTGCAGCTTCCGAGCCTTTAACCTCACCCAATCAGCATGAGATAGGAGTAATGTTTCCTCCTTCCCCACTCACTTTCCCCAGGGTAGGGCCTTAGAGCAGCAGAGTGCCTTGGAAGGTGTCTTTGCCCAGGAGCCCTGCAGAAGGACACCCTGAGATTGTTGCTGGCCTTGGCCCTGCTGCTTTACTGGGGCCAGAAGGACATGGTGTTGTTTGGGGAAGCCAGGCTGGCAGCTCTGCTTGCAATACAGAACAAATGCTTAAGCTGGAACAGATCAGAAGAATTAACCTATTTTCTCAACAAAGCAAATTCTTACCCTTATTATCACAAAGCTCCTAAGAGCTGGGTTTCATCCTGACCTGGGAATTCCAGTTCTGTGGGAGTAAGTAAAGGAGAAATATACACAGATTTTTTTTTAATAAAATAAGTGAAAAGGAACCTATTTCTAGTTTCACAGCCAGAGAATAAAGCCTGAAAATATGAACCACAGGCAAGGCCAAATGCAAAGCAGTGCCATATGGGGTTGTGTGTGCTGGGTAAGTACTGCCTGTGCTGTGTGGCAACTCCCTTTTCTGGGACCTTCACTAGCACCTCCTCTTGAGAAAGACATACCAGGGTGCAAACAGTTGTGCTCCAAACTTAGTAAATAAACAGAAGCATAAGCATAAGAAGAAAAACCCCAAAATACCAAAATGTCGTTTTCTGCAATATATGACCTCTCCTTATTTCACCTATGAAAGACAGTGTTGGGAGCATGTCCCTCTGTCTTTTGTCTTCAAACTCTGTGTCTGTCAACAGACAGACAGCATCAGTGATCCCTGCAGTGGAAACCTGTCTGAAAGGGAGCTCTGCCCCTCGCAGATCTGCTCTCTCTGGAAGCTTTTCTGGGCTCACCTCTTCAAAGTACAGGAGGGACACACCATCTGCCTGCTGGATCAGAGGAAAAGTGCATGAGATTTAATTAGGATGATTTTGCCCTCCAATCAGGCTGTTTCAAAATTAATTTTAGTTCTCCTACCCCTTCCATTAAACTTGTAAGCTAGAGGGAGCAATGCAGCCTGAAAAATTGATTCTGCCTCTCAGATGGCAGTGACCTACATTCATGTGTGCTTCACCCATGACCTGATGCCCAGGACTGCTGCTGTCCCACCACTCCACAGACTGGAGGAACCATGAAGGTGCTGGTTTGGATTAGAGGGAGAGTTTGACATTAATCCTTTAATTTCTTTTAAATGCACCATGATTCATTATCTCAGGCAGGATCCCATATCAGGTGCATTAAGAAAGCTTTGTGAGAGGCAAGCTGAGGTTTTTTGATCAAAGCCATGCCCTAGGCAACATGACAGTTCTTCCCAGCCTACTACAGCTGGTTGCTGTAAAGGCAGACAGCACCGGGTTGAGTGCTGGAATTGACTGGAAGGAAACTTAGATGTGTTTAATATTTTTTCCCAATATTTTTTTCCCCTTAGCTTATCAGTCATGTCAGTCCTACTCAACAAGGAATAACTAAAGGCCAAATTCAATTAGTCTTTGATTTGCACCTGCAAAGCTTACATCATCCTTACTTCAGGCTTCCTAAGTATGGCAGATGAGTATTCAGCTAGGAAAATGTCAGCCTGGAAGAGATAAAGTCATGAAACTCTTGGGAAATGCCATGGTTACAGAGCCCTGCCCATGACAGTGCTGCTCCAAGTAAGTAACACAAGGGTGCAAACAGTGGGGAAAAGAATTGGGAAGGAATTTAGGATTTGTGAATAATTTTGACTTCAAATCTCACCAATTAAATATGACACAGTGTATTGCATAGTCAGTCACTCCCAAGAGCAACTTAGCACCTTAAAATTATATTCATATAAAACAGAACTCTTAAGTGCCTTCACAATGTTAGGGGCCATGAATACAGCCACTATTTTATGTGTTGTGCCTGGAAGTAATGGCAATTTCTTAGCTCACTAATGGCAAAACTATTTGCATATGTCATCATTGGAACTCACTCACTATCAATAATCTTTAAAGGAAATGACTGTGAAGGAAGCAAGCCTGGATTGGGAGCAAACCTTGGCAATGCTATGCTGATAGGAGTCTGCAAACTCAGCAGTAACGTGGGTTCTTTAAAGTTCCTCTCTAATAATGTGATCAGTGTAATCAAGGAAACCTTTTCAGAACAGCTGAGTGTCTGCTGACTGGTGACTCTAGGCTTTATGGTTCAAACATTTGCTTTCTCTAGTTTCCCTGACATGCTCTGAGTTTCACCAGCAACACATTTGGCTCCAATGCTCAACATGGTGTTCAACTCAGCATCACTTTTCTTTCCTGCCAGAAGCCCACTAGACTGGAGTTCTAGCAGCATTTTCCAAAGAGCATTCCTGAGGCTTAGCATTACATGTGGAACAGGAAATCTGAGCCTCTAAGACTGCACAAAATCTCGTGTATTTGTGCCTGAATCTGGTGCTCAGCCAGCTGCAGGATCATCTGATTGAGTTAAAAGGAGCAAGACATAGAAGATGAAGAGCTCTCCCATGTCTGGTGTATTCCTGAATGATCATTTCTGGTGAAACTCTCAGCCCATAAGCTGTCCATGGCATGCAGCAGAGTTCTTACCTGAGCTGCTGTGGGTGAGGACTCATCTGCAAGGGCAACAAAGCAAATAGTTTCTGCTCACACACACCTCATTCTTCAGGAGAGAGCATAGACTCTTCTGCCTCTACCCACAAGAAATAGAAAAAAAAACATTGAAAAGACTGTGGCAGTCAGATAGGATTAAAGCACAAATCCAGATAGACTACAGCCAGTCTAAGACCTGTTTGGGCAAGTGGGTGCAGATAGAAGAGGTCTTCTGGCCATGTTCTGGGCTGGCATGGCAGGGGCCGGCTCTGATCTGGAGGCAGCCCAGCACTGCATTTCATGCAGCCCAGCATCGTGTTCTGCCTGTGGCACTGCAGGGCAGCTCCTGAGGGAAGAAGTGAGTGCCTTTCAGGGTGGGCAACGATGACTAAAAGTGCTCTCATGGATGCTGGGTCAGGGCAGCTCAGTTCTGTCTGTACTTACTCCCAACAAACTCAGGAAAAGAGCTGGAGAGACTTGTCCTTCATGGCTCAAGGTCTTCAGTCCTCCAAGCTCTCAGTATCTCAGAGCAGCTCTTCTGTGCAGCAGAGCTCAGCAGGGTGGCTGTGCTGTCCATGAAAGCACAGGGTGCTGCAGTCCTGTTGACTCCAGCAACATGGGAGTTCCCACTTTCCTGCTGGCCAGGAGGGACTGGTTTGGCACCACTTAACACAAGCCATAGATGCCATCAAACAACACCCTGTGCCAAACAGGCACTTTCTATTGGAGTATCCCAGCATTCATCTGAAGTAAAACCTGTCCTGGCTTCATTAGAGTCTGAATTTGTCTACTTCCAGCTTCTGCATCTCATTTATGTCTCTTGCAGCAGCATAGGGCTCTGAATTAGCAAAGCAAACACACATCTCCAAGCACAGCTTTAAACAAACTGAACCAAACCACTTTGAACATGGCCTTACACTCACAGCAGGCTAAGTAGATATTTGATGATACAGCCCTGAATTAAGTCCTAGGTAAGAACACGTTTGGGCCCACCTGGTTTGTCTTTAAGGTGCCCATGAGAACTCCAGACTCCCCTGGAAATTTGGACAGGCAAAATAGGAGTGAAAGTCAAGAGAGTGAGAAGATTTTTTAGGAAATAATCCTTTTTTGGAGGAGAAGGGGTTGGAAAGGTTGGGGTCCATGCTAGTGCAATAAACTCTGGTTTCCCAGAGGGACTCAGAGGGGCAGAGGAGCACCATGATGGTGGCCCAGCCCTCACCAGCACAGCTCCGTCCTTGCCCAGTGTCAGAGCAGGGGAAGGGGTCTCAGGAAATTGACAGTGCCAGATCAGATTGATTAAGAAAACATCTATCAGGCTCATTTTTTAGAAACAGACATTTTTTAATACCTTTAAAACTGATGTTGCCACTGTTTTTTGGGGGTTTTTTTGTTTTTGTTTTTTTTTTTTTTGTTTGTTTGTTTGGTTGGTTGGTTGGTTTTGGTTTTGGGTTTTTTTGGGGTTTTTTTTGTTTTCTGATTGGTTAATTAAATCCTCTGCCAGACAGAAGCAGTTTTCAGTCCATGACTTGAAAGAGAAATTGAACCTCCCTTCAGAAGTCCCTGGAAAGAAGTCCTTGCAAAGGAAGTGCAGTCATTCTCCCAGGCCGGATTACCTTGCCTCTGCTTTCATCTTGGCATGAAATAGATTAATCACTCTTTTTTTCACCCATAATAATTTAACAAGAGTCTAATAAACAGAGTCCTCATTCTCTGATGTTCAGCAACGAGCCACATGGCACATACATAAGGGAACATCAGCGATTAGACAGGAATTGAATTCTCTGTAATGTGATTACTGTATAAAAATAGGCCAGCAAGTGACTGCAACAGCCCCTCATTGTATGCTGTTTTTGCACTAGCAAGGATATGGGGATTTTCAGAATTTTGCTTCTGTGGCTGCCATTTTCATACTGCTTATAAAGGGATTTTGGTTGAATAGCAGAGCTCAGACAAGGCATGTTTTTATTTAAGAACAGATTATATGTATGGGTTACATAGAAATACTCCAAAGGACACTATAAAATGCAGTTGTGTGCTTCTGATGAAAACTGTGGGCTAGGATTAAAAGCGTATTACTTGTTTTTCACAGGTACGAGCCGTGTAAGTCTCAAATCAACCTGGTTTTGCAGGTTTAAATTGATGCTGGGAAGTGTTTGCTCATGCAGGAATGTCCTGCTCCAGTGAGTGTACATCCAGCAGAGCCCAGCTTTAACAACACCAGTTGTTGCACCTTAGTACCTTGCATTGCCTTGCCAGCTGCTGCATTTCAGTTGTGCAGACATTACTCCTTAAGACTTTTCCTCAAAGTGCTTGTATCTATAAAAAAGCAGATATATTAGACAGCACCCACCACCCCACTCCCTCTCTTCCAGCACTTGCCATCAAAGGCACTGCCCCAGATGTTTCAGGGCTGCACCTATCCCAGTGGGGACAGAAAGTGAGACAAAAGGGTGGGAAGGAAGACTTAGTGCAACCCATACAATAAAGATAGAGATCTCCAAACACACCAGCACAGCAAACGCCAACTGATAGAGAAGTATCTCATAAACCTGATGTATTTTTAGCACACTGTGGCTATAATTCAGGAGAAGAACATTTAACCAGAGAAAAAGAATATTAGAATTACTGAATGCAATTTTTTGGTTGCTTTATATATTAAATAAATTGTGTTTGCTTCAGTATCATATCATTTAAGGTAAGAATTATTTCTAATTCCCAAAGACCCCAGTCTTTATGAAAAGCATTATGAATTTGATCTATTCAAAATGAAACTCTAAAACTCAACAAATATGAACTCTCTTTCAAAGACATTTCAATCTAGATAACTTTCATGACAATTTTTTTTTCATGCTAGAGTTGATCAATAAATGAGTAGTTTTTGTTTGTGCTATCCTAGATATGCTGTGTCTTTGTATGTCTGATGACAAGAGAAGAAAACTAATGTACTATTGCACAGTTACTTTATTTCCAAGATAGGTTTCATTATTGTCCTTTTCCGACATCTGGCTCCTACCATGGGCTCTCCTGGACTCGTTTTTTCCAGACCTCATCCCAGCCTGGTGTCTCACTGGGAGCCTAGCCCCAGGACCCAGCTGGCTCCTCATCCCTGCATCAGCCACCATCACAATCTCTTTCTCCCCTTTTTAATCACCTCTTTAAAACCAGATTGTGCAGACACATCAGACTTGCATTGAGTCAGTGCAATATTTTTGAAAAGTCAATGTTACCCTTTCAGAGATGGTATCACTTACATTAGGCTAAAGACACTAATTTAAAAAATACAAAGCAGGTGCAACAAAACAAACTATAATCAGAAATAAGCCATACAGAGACAGTGGTAAGATGTTCTTCCAGTTATTCCCCATCTAATAGAAAATTTCACCTGTAGGAAGTCCTTGAACACCTTTGCTCTGAATAATTCCTGAGTACTTTTACCTCCTGTGATGCAAGTCTTGCTGTTACCTCTCTTCCGGGAATACTGCACCCTTGGGCAGAGGGCTATGGCACTTCACATCAAACCCATGGCATCAGACCTCCTGAGCAGAAAGCAGGAATGCTCTCCAAGGATTGGACACCAAAGCTTTTCTTGTCAAAAAAGGTGAAACTGAAGTGCAACCTCAGCTTTCAGCTCACCTTCTCCAGTACCATAAAGCCTGGTCTGATGTATGAACCCCAGCCTGGTCTACCGTCTGCCCAGAGATCCCCAAAAATTAATTTCTCATTGCTCATGTCCCAACTTCTCTGCCAGTGCTCTCCCTCTGAGTGGATGCAATGACTGGAAGGGAGGCACAGGGACTGGACTGCAGTCATCCATAAGAATCTAGTTCTCAAGTGACCACCATCTCCACTGGCTCCCCAACTGCATAATCCAAGTCCTGTACCACACAGTACCTCACCATCCCCTGCCACAGAGCTGGAAATGGGCTGGACACAAGCCAGCTCCGTGTCAAGGCAGCTAAGGAGCCAACCACTGCCCTCATACTCCCTTAAGGAAAACACTTGCTCCTCTGCTAGGCCATCGTGAGCACTTGCTTGTTGGTATTTGTGTCATTGATGCTCTGTACATAACTGTATCTCACAAAACCCCTAACAACAACCTTCGGGAGTGATGCTGCTGAGGCACCTGATGTTGCACTGCTAACACAGTCCTCTGCCTCACTGCTTGGCACAGTCAGAAAGCCCCAGCAAGGGGTGGCAGCTCTTGCCACCTTCCTGTCATCAATCAGGTACACACCAAGTGGGTGGCATGAGAGATGAGAAACCTCACAGCAGCCTTTGATGCCAGCCTGACCTAGGAATGAAATACTTGTTTTAACTTGAAAACATACAGCACCCACCCCAAGCTTTCCTGCTCCATCACAGAAATGAGGGCTGGGAAAGGACTCTCAGAGCACACGCAGGCAGGTCCTGACTGCTTTGTGAATGACTCATAAGGACACTGTAAACTGAAAGTAAATGCAACACGTTTTATTTGAGGTTGGAATAAATTACAACTGTAAAGCATATTTTATTGCTTTATAAATTGTCTGCTCTTAAAAGGCATTAATGTCAAATATAAACAAAACAAAGACACATTTGATTAACAGTTCAGTTCTCCTAAGCTTCATGAACAGCTCAGTAGGGGGATTTCTTTACATGATTGGCTCAGAAATTTGACTTTGACATGCATTATCACCATTCATAAGTTTGAGTGGACTGCAGATGTGTTAATTTGCTTTAAGATATAATTTTCTCTAAAATATCCCATTTAATACCCAGTCCTTCATTCCCTACTCAAATATAAATCCCTCTGCTTTTGAAAAATTCCTTAAAAATATGTGAGGCTTTCTGTCCCTGCAGAAGGAGGACTTCCAAATCCAAACGAGGAATGAGTGTGGCCCCCAAACTAAGTGAAAAACAAACTCTTCCCAGGTTAAAATACTGGAATCCCATGCACAAAAAACGTGTCCTTCCATTCTGAAGATTCTTGCAAAAACTCTTTGCATTATCTGAACAAACTGATGTGAAGAATTTGTATTTTTGTCCTATACTACCTGCCTGAGGCATGTATGAATTTTGCTCATCACCTGTACTCCTCTAGGTGCAAACAGACCCAAGCAATCCAGTCTGCCCTGAGCCCTGGGGGGTGAGAGGGTGCTCACAGGATGGGTGCACTCAGCACGGGGCAGTACCCAGTCCTGAATGCACAGACACCGTGACAGACTCTGGCTAGCTCCAGATAGGTATGGCAGGCAGAAAGGAGGCCAAAAAGTCACTTCCTCAGCCTCCTGGGGAGGCAACAGCTCCTAAACACCAAAAAGGGAATGAACATTCATAAGCAGCTCTCATTGCACCACACAAAAGCTTCTGCCAAGGTATCCTGTTCCACTTTGACCCTCTTGCACAGCCAGGGCCATGTGCTCCCCATGCCCTGGCTCCAGAACAGTGTCTCCTTGAGCTATTCCTGAGCAGGGAGCACACACCTCTGCTAGGCTGGGCCCAAAGCAGCATGAAATGAGCTGGACTACACCCAGTAAAACTCTCCAGAAACAGAAATGGAGACTGCAGGTTCAATTAGCCCTCGGAACAACAGAGAAAGTTTGCAAAAAATATCTCCAGGGCAGTTTTTCTTCCTGCCACAAAACTAACTTGAAAAATAGTGAGCCACTAGTACAAAAATTCCTTCCAAAACCAGCTCAGTATCACGCAGAAAGTTCCTGTTTTGAGAAGTGTTTCTTCTCATAGCAGCCTCCAATGTTCTTGCCATGCCTACAGGAACATGAATAGCTGAGTGAGATGCTAGGGTATTTTATACTACACAGCTGAATAGGAATGGTTGTCTATGACTGGATCCAAGAAATGTATGTTAAACTTCCAAGAAAATACTATTAGATTGATCCTGGTGTGATTTCAGTTTTCATCAAAATTTCATCAGTAACATATATTTTTGTATGGTTTATGCATAATTTAATTAAAAAAACCAGCAAACAAACTTTCTTCTACTAAACATGGTTTCTTCAGAAGAGATTTGTTTTGTGCCATGAGGGATAACCAGTTTTGATCTCTGTAAGGCAGAGATACAGCAGATTTCAGGTGCTGCACTTGCCTGTAATGTCTCCCAGCAAGTCAGAGGACAGGGGCAGAGCTTTTCTGGAGCTGTGCCAAACTGGGCCAATTCTTCACAACTTTTCAGTATCCCCCTCATTCAGGGAGTGGACAACCCTGGTTTAATTCCCAGCCACAAGTTAAAGTGCTTAATGGAGGGGTGGGGAACAGCAATGCCCCTTCCTCCACCTCAGGTGCTGGCTTGGGAAAGGCTTGTGGAAAAGTGACTTTGTGGCTGCCTTGTGCTAGCAGGATGCACTGCAGCTGGGACAAGAGCATGCACATGGTGTGCCCTGATTCATCACCTCTTAGAGAAACATCACTCAGAAACCTGCAAGCTTTTATACCCATCAGTCATCTTGGTTATGCTCACTGAGAACAGATTCTTGGCTGACTTCTTTTTTTTCTTTAGCAGTTCTGAATTTTGCTTTGAAGATGAGAAGGGGGAAAGCTCGCCTTCAGGGAGAGGGACGAGCAGAGACATTTGCAAATTAAAATGCATGCACGTCAGCCACCCCAGCAGTGGCCTCTAGTCTGAGCTTTACAACACAACATCTCATTATCTTGAACCTTCATTTTTCAGGCCTTTCAAAGGTTCCTAAGAGCATTCCTTTCTATATCAGGGAGATGTCTCAGGGGGCTCTTCAGACAAAACTAATGAAAGGAACAAACTGTTGTCACCAGGGTAAGTTGCAGGGTTACATTCAAGCCACAGACTCTGGAGGGAGCAGACTTACTCCATTTACTGGTGCAAATGCCATACCAAGCAGCAAGCTGAGCACACTGAGAAGGAATATGGGCTAATTGTTAGTGCACTGGACTGGGATTTGGCAGATGGAGTCAAGTCACCTTCCTCTTGTTCTTGAAGTGATCAGAAAAAGGAAAGAGTTTATTTTAACTTCAGGGTGCTCAAACATTTCCAGCTCAGCAAATACCCCTAAAATATTTCTCCTCTCCAAAAAGCTCTTAGCAGCTTATGCGCTACCTCTCTCAGACTAAGAACAGACAAATCTTCTAAGGAATCACTCCTCTGGGGAAAAAAAAAGAACCAACAAACTTCAGGATTGCTACATCTCGGCTAAGGCTCATCTGCAAAACCTCTTACCCCTCCTGATTTTCACTCCTGAGCTGCTCATTTGCTGTGCACTTGCAGCCAGAGAGAACAGGAGCTCTTAAATACATTCAAGTCTTAAATTCTCCAGCTTTTGCATCCAGCAAAGCACTCAGGCCAGCACTGTCTCAGTCAGTTCTGTTAAAGCACCTTCTGACTGATTGGGCACCACATTCCTACTGAACTGAACAGCTGATGGGACAATCAGTGAGTGCATCTGAAAGCAAGGCTGTTAACCAGTGCATTTGCTCATAGGGAGGGAGGGCAGTGTTCAGCCACTCCACCAAAATATGGCAGGCATATTAATTAGTGGTTACCAAATGCTCTAACTTTTCACAGACCTTTGTAAGAGCTGAGCATTTCAACTGGCAGGATAGCCATGCCTGAGTATTCAGTGTATTGTTAGAAACTGACATTTCCTTCTCCTACAGTCCTTCCCATCACAAAGTGTCTCATGGAACAAACAAATGTCTGTATTGTGATTATGCCAATGGAGAAACTGGGTCAGACATGGATGCCAGCTGGATCAGATCCATAGAGCAGATGAATGATTTAGTCAAGCAAAAACTAAGTCACTTGATGCCAGGCCCAGTGCTCCATCCACACCACCAGAGGTTACCGAATAAGGGACATAAATAATCCCCCAAAGGAACTGATGTATCATGAAGGGCAAAGAGCCTCTGAAGCCATCTGTAATGGCATAAAGCACAAGTATATTACATGTTTAGCTCTGTCCCTGCTTCTCTGTCATGAGAGCAGTGGGTTGCTCAGACAGTTGTCTCGTGGTCAGCCTATTTCATTATTTCCTATGGAAATGCAGGTAAAGGTGTGTATACTATTCAGTAGTAGAACAGAAGTCTTGTTTTACATGGGCTGAGAGAATGTTTCTTATACTCAAATGAGGTTTTTGCATGCATCTGCATACTCACCCAGATAGTGCCCCTGCCGTGCTCCATGCCTGAGTGTCATGCCCGGTTGCTCTGCGTAGCAGGCATGTCATACGCACACAGTGACCCAGTACAAGAGCACATTCTGCAGGCCAAGTCTCAGGCAAAAATTCACCTATAAAACCTAAGTGTGTTGGTCATTTCTTGCAGTGAATTGGGCTTTCACTAGGAATTAACATAAGATGTAATGACTAATCTTATACTCTGTGCACTTGCTTATTTTCTTTTCACAGTTCAACCACTTTCCTCCTTAATACTAAAACACTAAAGTCTTACATAGCATTCAGAGCATTATTTTCTGCTGGCTGTGTTTTGCTATGCTCTAAGCCTCCATCACAATGCATGCAAAGGATAATGGCTGAAGTTGTAATGCTTTTAACTAAAAAAATACTTTTAAAAACATAAACCATAAATTATTTATTCCTCTTTGTCCATTGTTTTAAGCACTGAATCTTCTCCCAGTATTTTACACAGTTCATTCAGTCTCTGCTGCATTTTAGGAATTCCTGCAAGCTGGGATTCCAGTCTCTGTTTTTCCTCACTCAATGATAAACGGATAGCGGTGTCCAACTGCTCGAAACGCCAGCCGCCTTGTCCATCAAACTGCAGCAAGTGAGTGTGGTACTTCCTACAGTAGAAATTAAAGCATTAGAAATGGCTCAGGGGACAAATGGTTCATTTTTGCATGCAAATTTGGATGGATGTGTCTCTTTTCAAAGGTGCCTCTCAGGAATTTGAGAGTTGTCAAGTTCTGCCTCAGTAGGTAAGAATTTTTTTTCAATGACTCATCCTCCCAGGACACTCTTTCCTAAGGGATTTGGGTATTTCAAAGCCTGTCACCAGGACTGCCCCAGGCCAATACTGAAATTTGGCAGGTGCCAGCTGGAAGCGACAGCAGTGGTGTGGGCTCCCAGCCGGGGAGTCATTGCCTTGGCAGCCCACATGGCCAGGCCCAGAGCCCCTCACCTGCAGGGATGCTGGCAGGGGTGGGCAGTAGGGCCATGGAAAGTCCACTCATCACCTGCTGTCCCTGGCAAAGCTGGTGGCCTCCCTCTTACTTCCTCCCTCTTAGAAACAGTGTGGCTACTGTTGCCTTCTCTACAACTCCATCAGATGTCTTTTTTCCAGGGGAGCTAGAACAGCAGCATCAGACAAGGTTAATTTCTCCCTCAGGAATTCTAGTCCCAGTTTATTTATTTACTTCCCTTTCTGAGAGATGTTTTACCTCCTTAACAGCAAATACAGTGAGGCAGGCATGATGCACCTAATCCTACAGATAAAACTCAAGTTTGTTCAAATTACACCTCAGTTTGTTCCCTTGCATCTTACAAGGCTGACTAAAAGTAACTTTAATCCTAAAACAAGGTTCAGTTTGCAAGGGGCCAAAATAAAAAAAGTCTGTGTAGGAGTCACAGATCTTTCAGTGAGTATCAGGGTGTGTGCACTGAAAATATTCGAAGGTGTACATGTGGAGTTTGTCAAGACCTGACAAAACATTTTTCAGGAGGTGCCAGAGGAGAGCAGAGAGTTCCCTCAGAGCTGCTGGTATGACTCTGTCATTTATCACTATAAATTATAGCAGGTAAAATGCATCATAAAACACTCATTATAAATCCCATTCAGGGAATGTGACAGCTTTAATAAACTCAATGACTTATGACATGGGACTGGAAAGAGACTCATCTCCAAACTTACATTCACCACTTCCTGCATATTATCCTTTGTGATACCACATGCTTAACCCATCCTTCTATTTTTTCCCCACCAAACCCCCAAAATATCAAGAAGCTAAATGCTGCAAATAGAGGACACTACTGAAGTTAAAAACACATACATAGTATTGCCTCAGAAGAACAAACTATAGTTTAACCACTTGCCATGTTTCTCATCTTCTCCCTGCACTGGCAAACTTCCCCATGACACATCATGTATCTTGTTACCTTTAGAGAATAGCCTGGTGATACCTGTTGTGGCTGTGGCGTAGACTAATTAATTACCTCTTAGACATCTGCATATTAATAACTGAAACATGTTAAAAAATAAGAGGGATGAATAAATACCTTTCAAAGAATGAAAAAAATCCATGCTAAATTAATTAACATCACTATTGTTGCAGACAATTTATCTTGGAAACTGCAGTAGATATTGACTAAATAACTGTCCCAGTACAAAGAATAAAGGCCAATCCACTGCTTGTCAGAGAGCTAAAAGCATGGACCATGATAAAGCCCTGAATATACTTACCAAAGAGAAGGTCTGTGTGTTATGGAAAGCAGGGATATCCCAGCAGCTTTTGCAGCTTGGAATATTTTTCCTTCGACATCAATGCTTACAGCACTTGTACATTCATCCAACAATGCATATTTTGGCCTTTCAAAAGCAGATAAAGAACATCACTTTTCTAGGTTTTGGACAGTATTCCCATGTACAAGGTTTAATTGAAAGAACAACAGGCAGTAGAGAGCATTTTTGTCAGACAGCTGTCTCTTATTTACAGCAGAAGCTGGCTAGCAACAACATAAAGTTTCCGTGCATTATTCAGGTGCAAAGACAACTTCCAGGAAAAATGGGGTTTATTTCCTGGCCCATTTGAGTACACAGTGATCTAACTTCTATGTCCTTCTATGTCCTGACCTAATATTATTTTGAGTTTTCATCAAGTTATGCAGTCACTAAAGCTGACTTAAAGCTTTCTATCTGCTGCTGTGTAAGGACTGGGCTGCCTTTGTGCGCTTGCAGTCTCCAAAATGAAAAGGCTAAGGAGCTTGGCCTTCACACTCCAAGAGCTTCTTGCAACAGTCCATCATCAGCAACAGTTGTAGGAGGGAAGATACTTGTGCCTGAGATGTTAAAGAAAGGAGTATCTGAAAAAGATAATGCTATATTGCCAAAAGCAAAGGAGCATTACCCAAACCAAAGGCAGAGCTTGCATGAATAAACACCAAAATTTATGCAGGTCCTATGCTAGACAGTGTTGCATATTGCATGCAGATTATAGTCTACTACTGCTCAGACTGTATCAGGAAGCCTGCAAAACTCTTTCTTATTTTCAAATGCTTCTTAAGGAATGAATCATAACACACTTACTTGTGGTAAAACATCCGGGCCATGCCCATCCTCTGTTTTTCTCCTCCTGATAAGACATCTTTCCAATCCATGATGGCATCCCAGCCTTTTTTAAAAAATGCAAACAAAATGAGTCATGACAATATAAGTTTATGAAGGAAATGCAGCTTCACTTGCAACATCTCTGCAATCTGTAACCAAAATCATAAAGAGCATTTCCACTGCAGAAGAGACAGCTCCAGCTTCTGAATTACATTTTCTGAAATACCTCAACAACTATCCACTGGCAATCAATTGGAAAAATGTCCCTTATATTGTGACTATTTTGAAAGTGGAATTTAGACTTTATGGTCATATAGATACTGTGAAAAAACTTTACTTACCATCTCTTTGAAAAAACCTCTTTGATCTGTATATAACTAGCAATTTTATTTTGTCATATTTGTTTCATGGAACAATTCTCTATTTTTTATTGAAAGGCATGAGTGGAAATTTAAAAGCAAATTAAAATAAATAAAATATAAAAAATAAAGAGCATGTCAGACTGCACTCACTACTGCAGGCAAAGAAAACTGTTAGCAAACCCAACAGAAACACAACTACAGACACAGGGATGTATCTGTGTGCACATACAGGCAGCAAAACTGCAATGAGAAAGAAGAATCTCCACTAAAAATTTCCTACTACCTTGTATTTAAAAATAATCCACAACTGTTACAACATAGGGTATCCTTATTTAATATTCTGCATGGTCTCTAACTGATTTATTTCTTAATCACTTTCAGGTACATGCAGCAGGAGCATGAGGCATTTTATCTGTGATCTTACTGCAGACTGATGTTCTGTGAGTATTTAGGCATAATTAATTCTTCCTACTGAAAAACTTAAAGTAACAAATTACCTTACTGAAAATAAGTTTTCAGTTAAACAATCCAGATGGATACAGTAGCAAAGTAGACAAGTTTTCAAAACAGAGAGACTGGATGTAGCAAAACATCTGACAGGACATTTTTCTCAACAGATCATCTATTCACGAGACAAACAACTAAAGCAGGGTGGAGAGGAAGAGAACAATTTTTCAGATCAGCCCCAGAAACACTCTAACTAAAAAGTTAGTAACACAACCAAAACCCTCTTTTCTGCCACTGCCAAACTTAAAATAAATATTCGCCAGAAAAGACTATAAATAAGATAAAGCAAAGAGGGTGGGCTGTGTTATTCCTGATACCTACACAAATATGAGACAATGAGGCTTGTGAAGGTGCAGAGGCTTGGTACTGCTTTAACCTGTGCTTGGTGCTATACCAGGGCTTGGCAGGACTGAAAAAAACATCAGTGAAAAATCTGATGAGGGGCTGTGTGACCAAAACCAGGAATTGATAATGACAGAGACTAAATTTCAAGAATTTGAAATTAGAAAATTAGAAATTGAAATTTGAAATTAGAAATTAGCAAAATTAGAAAATATAATTTAATGATTTTTTAATCAATATTTATAAAGTTAGATTTAAAAAGCAGGCATACCCGAGAAAGACAATGCCTTTAGTGATCCTATAGTTCTCCCCTATTTTCCTTCCATTCTTGTTTAAGGATGCCAGTGAGTACCCTCCCAGGAGCACATACAGCACTTTCTATCTCAGCCAAGACGGAGCTGTGTAGTGATTAACTGGATCACCATTTGGATAAACTCTGGCAAAGGGAACAGATACACACAGAGATACACACAGGCTGCTTTTGCTGAGCAGTCCCAGTGCTGGGACCTCACAGAGAGCTGGAGTGCTGCTCCACCAGCAACCTGAGCTTCTAAAAAGCATTGTAAAACACCTGGAGTGCTCCCTTTTGGCAAAGGGCTCTAGCAGGGGATGGGAACGGCTCTTCACAAAAGCAATAGAAACAACTACGCCTCTGAAGACAACATACAGGCTGCTGCTTATGTTTTGTTATTTTTAAGTTGAGAACACAGACGAGCTCCAGGACCTGGATCTGAGCTAGGGTGTGGGTGGGTGTGCATGTGTGCACATGTGCCCAGAGAACCAGTGCCTGCATTCATACAGTTTCTTCCTCATCAGCTGGTTTACAAAGGCTTATTAAAAGACAAAAAGGGAATGTAGTTCAAGAAGCAGCATCTTCTTATCAGCAAAATAATTCTATTGTTTTCTCTAAAGGGGTAAGATTCAACCTGTGTTTACCAGGATACAATGGTCATCTCCTGTGGTTGCTTCAACTTACATTCTAACTGAACATGACGTGCATCTTGTCTCTTCCTGCCTAGCACCCTCCCTGAACTCTCCTATTTTCCACTTGGAATTCCTCAAACAACAGATAAGGAAGGATGCAATTTTATATTACCCCTTAAAAAAATTCTTTTCTAATGTCTAAATAATTTTGTCCAAACACTTAGGTATTGTAACTTACACAAAACTGACTCCCCCCATCTGTGAACAATATAGTACACCTACTTGTCTCCTGTTCCTTCCTGCTGACATGGCACAGGTCAGGGAAGGTACTTAGTGTTCTGGAAATATCAGCCAAGTCAGAGGCTTAGGTAACCCATAACTACATTCACTTCACAAATGAAGAAATGAAATGGCTCACCCATGAATGCAGCACAAATCTCTCAGTAGGTGCAAACACAATCCTGGCTTTCAGAGTCCAAATTCCTTGTCCACCTTCTTGTTATGGCTTTTGCAGCCAGTAAGACAAAGAGCATGTTTAATGTGCTGGGGCAGCAGAAATACATACGGCTACCAGCAAAAACTAATGATAGCCTCAGGGTAGCAGCATTTCATTATCTTGCTTGGCTTTTTTTATAATTCCCTTAATCTCAGTTTTCTGAAGGAAAATGCAAGCTGTATTTGGCAACAAAAAATGGGTTACTGCTGGGATCTGTAGCCCTCTGTATCCTTCATCCTTGTGAATCATTGCATTTTCATGCAAGACTGAGTATTCAGCTACCATGAAAAGATTCAAAGTTCCTTTTTCAGATCTACATTCCAATGCACCTTATCAGACATGGACTGAAGGACAGAAGAAAGGCTAACACAGCAGACAGAGAGCTAACACAGCCAGAGAGTCCACTCCTGCCAAGCTTTCAGGCATGGAAGCCTCTTTCACAGCGTATGTAAAGACAGCCCAGTGTTTTGCAGGATGAATAAGCAAGGGCAACCTGGAGCTGAGCAAGGAACAAAGAGACCATCAATTGCATGAGCCCCAGCTCAGTGTGACACTGCAGGGATTTGTGTCTCTGGATTTCAGAGCCACTGGAAAAGCTGGCAGAGCTCTCCAGAATTCCTGATGGTACTAGTAACAAAAGCAAATTCAGGGCTAAAGCAAACAGATGAAACAATCTCAGAGAGAGGAAATGGGCTTGTCCGTCTGTTTATAGGTGGCCTAGCACAGACTCCCTGAACAAGACCCAAAGATATGACAAATGCACAAAATAATGAGGAATAATTATAATCTGGGGTGCTGAGACACTCTAAACAGGTTGAACTTGCTCAGTAATGTCATCAGCCCCAACCGGACAGGCCCGGTCACGCGTGCACCGCGCAGCTACACGTCCTCGTGGCTCCTCTCGTGTGACAGGCTGACGGCAGCCCAGGGCTGCACCTCCACTGACACCTGCTAAATATACAGCTAAATATTTTCAAAGCAGGTCAGAAGGAACTACTTTATGTATATGTACTGCATATCTCCATGCTTTTAGCCCCCATCTCGGGACATGCTTTTTATATCACTCAGGTTTACTACAACCTTCATTTTGTATTAAATGATGGTTCTGGTAGAGCTAACAACTTTGCAGATGATGGGGGCACTTTTCAGATAATAAAAAGGTGAGAGACAGAATAGCATTCCTCTAATAGCCAGCTGGTGAGAAAAACATTAGTGTGGGGCTCAGACGGAAGGGAGCTCTGCATCCAGCAGCAAGGGGGGCTACTGCCAACAGCCCCTGGCACTGGGTTCTTTGAGGGCTTGGGCTCAGGAACATCCAGAACAGTGGTTCTGGGGAGGGGGACTGTTTTGGTGGATTTGATGTATGCTGTTGATACCTACTGAAAAATGTTTCATAAGGGTAACACAGAAGCTAACTGCCAAATGGGGCTATTTATTTTATTTACTTGTAACTGGGTCAAACCTTAATCCTAGAAAAAGAGAGGAATTTCTGTCATTGGCAGCAACAGAAACATCAGACATAATACTTGGAATGTGATGACCCTTGTACTGATGCAATGTGGAAGTAATTCAGCCAAAAACAATAACGTCATGCCAGAACAAATAATCTGAGTCAAAGTTGTGCACTTCTGCTTCATCTGGCTTTTTCTTAACTGCCCACAAGGAGCAGAACACAAAACTACACAGCATCAGATTATACACACATGACATTCATGATCAATTAAAGCACAAAAGGTTTATATGGGATTTTTCATTATTTCAGAAAGAAAAAAGTTCAATTTTTAATAAAAATAATTTTAGTTTAAAAATATGATATTTAAGATTTTTAAAAGAAAAAATAAAAATTGGAATTAAAAATTAAATGCTAATCTATGTGTAAACAAAATATTTCAACTGTTCACCTTCAGCAAGTATTTCTGTCTTGCTGGTTCAAAAAACCCCAGAACATGAGCCTTTGTCCCAGACCAAGGGCAGCTTTAAAAAATATCCAAGCATATGAAATCCATGCAACGTGTCAAATCATATGTCACAGATTTCCTCTCTGCTCCTGCCTTGGCACTTCTCTCCACAAATGCACAAGAAGAACAGGGAACAAGTAAGTATATTATGGTCCTAAAAACTTCCTGGTATGTGCTAATCTCTCTCCCTGCTTTCCGGCTTTGCCCACTTCAGTCGCTTTAGATCGCAAAGCAGGTAAGTCACATTTTTCCCGAACTTTTGTTTGTGCAAACTTTTGCACAGTGTGCCCTTATCCTGACCTTCAATATAGCACCAGTGAACAATAACAGTGTCCTCTAGGCTTTGTAATAGATTGTGTGCATTGTGCACATACAGTCAGACAGGCAGAAGAGCGAGAACAGGGTCAGCAATAAATACTTTCTTTGGCATGGAAAGTAGCGCAAGACTGATCCAAACCTGGGGTTTCTGTGTGGCAACACAGAACAGTGACTGTAGCCAAGGCACCTCGTACATGGGGCACAGGGACTGACTGCCCCATCACCAGTTGCACGATCCAGCTGCAGGGTCAGAAACCACAACTGTGAGCACTCAGAGACTGCTGGGGGGTGCCTTTGGCCACCAAGGGTCCTGTGTTGTGCAGTCCAGCCACAAGTACCAGCACACAATGAATGCACACACTCAACAGTGACCTCTTGCCACTGACAATTTAACTGCTCCTCCTCTTCCAGCTGCCCATTCCAACATTCCTGCTTCTTCTTCTGCAACCTGGGCACCTCACTTTGTGAAGTAAGTGACTCAGGAATACTAACAGGAATAGCTGTAGTGTCAGTGTAGGAAGGAGAGGCCTTCTCTGCAATTGTTCTGGTCACTGAGTTTAGCTCTGCCTACTTTTTCTTGTGTTATAGAATCAGATCTGAATAATAACAAGAATCAGAATGATGGCAGATTCTTATTTTCTATTGCAACAGTAATTATTACATTCTTAACAAAGAAGCATTAACCCTTGGAGAAGTACCTTTAGGTATACAGTCGCTGTTGTAAATTATTACTACTTCAATTCTAAAATGTGCAGAGAAGACTCAAGAGTGTCCATGCATACTTTAAAAATAAAAGACTCCTTCTGCCTCTCTAACAGAACAACAGGCTGCCATCCAGGAATGGGAATTTAAACATTGTATTGGGATTCTCAATGGCTGAAGCACTACTCTCTGTTGTCAGAATAATCCTGAGAGTCATCAAGCACACACATTACAAGGCAATACACCCAAAGTACCTGATCGAAAAGAAGCAGTTACAGCTGGCACAGAAAGGCTGGGTATATTCAGCATACCCCTTAATGGGGTCTGAAGATCCTTTTTCTTCTCTCTAAATGTTACCAATTTTGTCCTATGTCTGTTTTAAAAGTATAATTATGGGGAGGAAATTGAAACTAGAGATTAGTGTCTGATAGGAACAAAAGGATAAAAATTATTGCCGTGCTTGTGGAAAAAAGCCATGAAATGCTTAGACACAAAAGAAGCCGTTAGCATCTTGACATTTATAGTGCCGGTATACATATATACACAGTGCCCTACTCTGAGAACAAACAATGCTGAGAACACATGGCAACTTAAACAGCAAGCTGGCAACACTCTACTGCCAGCCAGTGTCCCTTGGTTATTTTTAACTTGCTCACTCTGGTAGGGTGGTCTCAGACACTTCTTCTCATGGCACATACTCCTGCTGATCCCACAAACTATGGAGGTGAAAACAGATCTGACTCTCTCTTCATTCACATGCTTTCAAGTTGATGTAGTCAGTGACATTAAAATGTTTTAAGATGGGTTACAGTTTTTATGAAAATCAAGGAAGGTCAGTGATCCCATAATATTCGGAAAAGACTGGCCATCACAAGATAATGAGGATATTCAGCTTAGGCATGGGGTTACTGGGGAGGAGAGGAGCACTCAGCTCTTCTCCCTCTGTTAGCATCAGAAGCAACAATCGTGGCTGTGCAGCTCCCACAGCCACAAAGGTCTGGATCCAGTCTTGCCAGTTCAGTTAGTAGAGGTCAGTCACACTAAGACACACATGCAAGGAATGGATTTTACAAAGTGTTTTTTACAAAAATATGTGATTTACCTCCTTCTCTTTGAACTATGTGGTACAGATGAACCATATGCAGAATAGACTCCAGATCTTGATCCTGGTAGCCTTTCTCATGCATGTCTTCCACTGAGTCTGGATAGATGACTTGATCTCGTAGTGTTCCAATGGACATGTAGGGCCTGAGGAACAATACATGGAAACTGGTGATCTGAGGCTGGCTTCAAGTGAGCACATCTTGCTGATGCTCTATGAGCAGAGTATAAGGCTTTAAACACTGTTTTGCTAAAACTGGATTTATCCAGTGGGAACAATTTTCTAAGCTTACGTTAAGGACAATGTATTGTTTCCATAGCAGCTGATTACAGGGTAACAACAAGGGTAGATTTAGCATGGAAACACAATGACAGATTAGGCAGACTAAATATCCACTTCTTATCCCATCTGGAGTGCTTTCACTTGGAAGAGCTATCCTGTATTCAAGGTTTGGTACTCTAAGAGATTTAGAAATTGATTTAAACACTCACATGTTAAAATCAAGTTGTAACAAAAATATTGCAGCTCAAACTGGTAAAAAATTCCATGGTGCAGCAGGAGACATACAAGTCAGGAGAGCTCTGAAAACCCTCTTTGCACTGAAAACCTTCTTTCTCTACTATTCTGGAGTGCACAACTGGGACCGAGCATAACTTAGCTGGCTCTAGAAGCCAGTGTACCACTTCTGAATTGCAAAGGAGCATACATTAAAGGCGCTGGTCACCTTAAACCTCCCAGCACTAGCTTCCTTTTGCCAAGTACAAGCTATGCTGTATGTGAAGCAGCTTCTTGATCACCATTATTTCCAGATCAGGTAATATCATCTGTCTTACTAAAACAAACTGTCTCTGAAGTCAGAGTCCCCAGTCATGGTTGTGTCCCTGGAATGGTTATGGGCAATTGCCACAACATCATGAGCTCTGCCCAGCCTCTGGTACAGCCCAGGCTCCAGAAATCCTCCTAGTCTCAAAACAAAGTAAACTGAAAGAAAAGTTTCACAGCTCTCTAAAAGATATCAGGCTGTTCAGGTTAAGATAGCAAAGGCAACCTAAGACACATCTATTTGACATTTATTTTGCTGGTCTAAGGATTTCTTCTGAAGGATAAATATCCATCCTGTCTCACAGATACTGCTGATAGCTCTTGGACACTGAAAATACCAGAGGAATAGTCTGGGGAATTTTGAGCTTGGAAGGGAAAGCCAGAGCCGAAGAACAGTCAAGCTCCAAATTCTGTTCTTCTTTCTGTGCCAGGAGTTCTACTAACTCCCTCTGGGTTCATCTGCTAAAACAATGCTAGTCCTATTAAAGCTGCAGTGCCAGGGGATGATGATAGAGAGGAGCAGTCAAAACTGGGCTAGCAATGCGGAGGCTTCCAGGCAGCTTTCTCTTGCCACTAGGAACCGCTTCCAACAACTTCACATTGTACTAAAAAGCAGTCAGTTTTCTTCCCTAAAAAGCTCTGGGCCTGCATGGTGGAAAGGTCTCAGCCATGCAGAAGCTTTGCCTGGCAGAGAAGTGTAATACCTCAGCAAATTTCTTCCCTTCTCTTGGAGGTGTCTGCAGAAGGGTGGATCTATTGTTATTCTGAGAGTCCCTAAAATATACCACAGAGTAATGTGAAGTAACTCACAGAGCAACAAATGAAGAATTACAGAACTAAAGCTGCCACATAAACTGAAATTCATATGCAAGCTGGCATCAGCTGCATTGGTTTTAGTGATGCAAACACCCACGGTGAACTGTGTCCACCCATAGTTAAACTACTTTCACCACCAACTGGGTGAGGATGGGAAGGGCAGGGGATCTGAACTCTTTGCAAATATTTGGTCATCTCTGTGTTGTGGCAATCACCCGGATGGAGAAAAACCAGAACCACAAGTCATATACAAGCATTGCTTGCTCTCTTAGCTCATTGCTCTGCTGTCTGCTTATTGTGGCAATAGTACCGCTCTGGGCTGCTGGATGAACACTAGCAGTGCAGTGAACCACTTACATTAATTGGGACATTGCAAAATCTTAGCTGTAAACATTAAGTAACTTCATGAAGTAATGAGATATTACATATCCACAATGCTCTCCATCTAAAATCCCAAAGGGCTTGACTTCTTGCATGTGTAGAATCACTTTACTTGCTCCAGACTGCTGCCACCTCTGGGACAGAAGAGCAACTCCACGTGGGCTTAGAAAGTTTTAAATCGGTGAATGAGACTGTGTAATTTAGGTGAAGCTGCAGATAGGGGCAAGGAGGACAGAGTCACCTATCATATAATTTGTCTGGGGTTTAATACTTATTCTTGTGAAGTATGATCCTGTAATGACTAGCAGCTCTGAGATTTAACCTACGGCAAAACAGGGAAAGCAATGCTCAAACACACCGTGCCAGGACATTTGGTGTGATGCTGTTTACTGAGTCACCAGCCCTGCTTCCTGGCACAGCTGGATTTTCCTTGTGGCCTCCCATCTAAACACATCAGTACGAGCAAGCATGCCTCACCCCACCTAGTTTGTAAAAATTACTGAAAAGCCCAGCCTGCAGTGGAGTAACAAACCTCACCAATTCCTAACTAGCAGAAAGAAAGAATGCCTTATTGGTTACAGATCTGTTCCAGGAGGCAAGAGAGCATGCTCTGCTCCCCCTATCTCATAAAAAGTTACTCATGTCCCTAAGGGGACACTTCATCTTTCTTGGCATGGGATGTCTCACTTCGGGCTCCAAATCTTGACAACAAAGAGAGGCACCTCTGTGGTTGATTTATTCCATTCATTTAAGGGTGGGGGATGGATTGCTACCTGGGGGTGTCTTTTCCCTTGATGGGGGCACAGCCCAGGCAACTAAGACAATAAATTTTTAAAGTGCTGAAGTTAGATGAGATCTCATCTAACTCTTACTTTCATAATCTTATACTAAACCAGAATTTTCTAGTCATGCCTTGAAGACAATAACCTCCTTATGCATTATGGGTGCCACAAAGTTAAACACATTAAAACCTCAGGTGTTCTTGTAACTGGGGTTACATAGGTTTAGCAGGTCACTAAGCAATAAGAAGTATGGGTAACTGGATACAGCAACACTGGAATTTTGGCTTTGCCAGTAAGCTCCTTGTTAAAATACTGTTGTCATTAATTTTTTAGCAGTTTGAGCAACAGAAAGAGTCTTTTTGCCCTAAAGTAATACTTGAGTTTAACTAGACTTAATTGATTTCTGATGGAGTTTTTCCTTTCAGCCACAGTGTCTGGGTTCCAGCCTCAAAGAAAGCACTCTTATAGACTCTGAAAGCAACTCCTCTGCCATGCTGAGGTCATGTCTTTGGTAGTAATAGCTCTGCAATTGTTTTCTTTCTTTCAAAGACTTCTATGCTGTTTTTGAGATACCGGATTTAAGACCAGTAATCCTTTTTTAAAACTTTGGTATCAAGCCTCCACAAAGCTAAGAAAACTTATGCATTCTTGCCTGTTTTTCAAGGCATTTATTGGATGCGATACTTTCAGTTCTCATAAACCGATAGGTTATCAGTCAGTTCGACAGCTTTATCGCACAACCAATTTTAGCTTGGTGCACTTAGCACTTTGCAGTGTTGTGACTTCATTCTGCTAGAAACAAGCCATCATCCCTAAGGCTTATGGCTTCCTCCTTCCAGTGCAGACTTTAAAGATAGTATCAAGAATCTGCCATCTCAAGCTTGTGGACAATTGTATGGACAATTCCCCAGGGCCCTTTTGACACATGACATTGTGTACAATCCTGGCATAATAACTGACAAAACACAGGGGGAGGAAGAGCTAATGCTGCCGATGCTACAGTTTATTCACTGCAGTCAGCTCTGGGAAGGGAAAACGGGGGAGGTGCTACAGAACGTTCTGCAGGATGTACCAGCCCTTGTGTTTCCAAACAGAGGATTTACGTGCTGAAGCTGTTTGCATGGAGAAAAGGGCATCATGTAATTCAAAGGGACTGTAGATCACTGCACACGGCAGTCAGGCTGTACTGACATCTAGTAATTCTCTGATGTCTTGAAGAGCAGAGGACTTCGCTCATTGGAGTAGCAAGTTAAGTGAGACAACTTGCTCAGATGTCAAGAAATTTCTGTTCCAAAACCAGAACAAGCACATCCACTTGAAATATTTCCAATGCTTCCTGAATGTATTCAAAGGTGTTTTCATCTTCCATGCAAAATAAATTGTGCTGACAGAACTGATAATCTGTCCTGACATCCATAATTTTATTTTAAAGAACTACAACAAGCAATCAGTGTGGAATCTGAGAGTTTACAAAAAAATCTGAATGGTCACAAGTCCTACAAGAACCCTGGAATAAAAAAGTGACCAGAAGTAAACTATAATTAGGTGTCTGGCATCAGAAGTTAAAGGGTATTAGTTCAATGTAAGTGCCCAAGGAACTGCCTTCAGGTACGGTCTAAAGCTCACCTCACCTTGCTTGGCACAGGCTAGGATTAACATTTCCTCCATGGCAGGTAAAGTCTAAAAATGTGTGGCCTGTGGTTCTGAGACTCATCTGCATGGCCCTGACTGAGCAACCAATACCTGATTTTCCATTTGCCGTCCAAGTGTGTTTGCAGTTATAATTGCAATATTATTCTCACAGATATGCAAAGTTGTGTGGAGAAACTATGTACAATGCAACTATAAACACTTGCCTGACCCACATAAAAGCATCTGTCTCTGGCTGACAAGATGCATCTCTGATATGTCCAAGTGGGAGAGAAAAAGGGGAACAATACACCTAGGATTCTCCTTTTCAGATAAATTGCAGCTTGAATTTTCAAAGGAGATTGGATGGCTTCAGAGTGTAATTCAGCCTACTTTATTTGACAACTAAAATAAAATGTATTTCAAATTTAGGCATCTCTATTTAAAAAGGTGATACTGCAGCCCAAGCCCCAGCCATGGGAGTACATTCCTAGGAAACTTGAAAGATCTTAAGGAATCAGTGCTTACACTGAAGAATCTCCAGTTCAGAAAACCAAATGTTGTCTAATTCCTTGAAAGGTTCAGCAAAGCATGGAATATTAGACCAATATTAGAGTTTTATGTCCGGTACAAAACCCTGCAGCTACTAGAGACGCAAGAGGAGGAGCTGTATGACAAGTTTATGGTTAGCATAGCTCTTCCAAGAACTGGGTTCAGGCTTAGTTCTTCTCAGCTTGCAGCACATCAGATTGCTATTTTTCTAGGCTAGTGTCCAGGCTAAAAAGGAGTCAAGCAGAGAGCACCTTCTAATCTTCCCATGAAGCAAGGAAACCACTGTTAAGGGGCAGGAATCATGTGTCCAAAGAGAGTGTTATTGGAAAGAGCCTAACTATATACTATATACTACAGCCGGAAGAAGGGAGACTTTAGTACCAGTCTTTTTTTCTCCAATGCTCTTCAAGGTAAAATCCAGTAACTATCCTAACCCTTCAGCAGCATTGTAAAAGTATTTAAAGGGGATTCCAATCTTATTTAGGTGCCTGCTCTCAGGAGAGATAAATGGATTTAACATACAGCTCTCAGTTTGACACCTAAGCTGCAGTAAGTGGCAGAAGATCAAACATACATTTATACTTAGGGATTCCAACAGGTTAACTCTAGGTGGCTCCCTTTACCTACAACATAGATATTTTGGACCATTTTTCAAAAGCTCGAAATCTCTGCCTGGCCATCCAGGAGATCCCCCCATATTTGAATTTTCCATCACCTTGCTTACCAAGACTAATTTTAGGAGGTGCTCTACTTTGTCTGGAATCTCTTCAGTAAAACTCCATCTGTTGCAATGCTCCTGATTTACATTAATAGTGAAAACTCCAGTTTTCACCAACAGCAATGCTTGATCAACAGTGATCAACAAGAAACAACAGCTTCCATCATTTAAAGTAACTGAACTCTTAGTAATTCTTTGATGACATTAATAAAATAAGCAGAAAAAAAAAAGATGGCACCATTACTACAAAATTGAGAAAATAAAATGTCTTAAATGAATGTGAATTAAGTTCTTTTTCAATAGTGTTATATCCACTACCCTGACACAGAAGGTGCTATCATCAAAGAGTTAAAAAATAATAAATAATAGTTATCAAAATTAAAAAAAACACAACAGGCTGTTTATTACATTGTGTCTAGTTCAAGGGATTTTAGGGCCAGTTAAAGTTTCAGTAACCCTTCTAAATATATAAAAAAATTGATCTGTCTTTAAACTACCCTACACTGAACTTTTCTCTCCACTGATACAGAACTAGCCAGAAACATCCTCTAAATACTGCAGATAAATCAGTTACCTGAATGGAAAATCCTACCAGAGCACTAAACACCATAATGCCAAGGAACATAGTTAACAGGAAATTAAATGCCCCTTACAAAAGGCTGAATTCTCAATGCATATAATTAGAATCTGGTATCAAAGGCTGAAAAAACTACACTAATCACTCTGTGGCGCTTTTTTTTGTGAAAAAGCTGTGCACGTTTCTGCAAGAAAACAATCTGGGAGCACACAATAACCAGAAAGGTAAAAGAAACCTTTAAATAAAGTGCTATTGATGCTCAGGTATCATGTAATCTCATTTTTTTTTACTATTACCAAGATCATATCTAGACAGAATACTACTGGAACTGGCCAGATGGCAAAAAATGTTCAAGGTGAACAATTCACATACTTATTCAGTTCAGCCTGTTTGTATCTTGTGATAGGTGGAGAATGCACAAAAAACACATGTATAATTAAAATCAGACTCCAAACAATTTCTATAAAATTTTAGTAGCTAATGCATTCTGAAATAATTATACCACCTCCAATCAATCAATCAATCAATCAATCAATCAAATGAAGGGAAAATACACTCCTTTTCTTAAACATCCAGTGTTTGCACACCCGGTCTTTTCATACCTCTGGCAGTACTGATAACAAAAGGATTATCTGGGTGATCATGAAGATAATGAATTGAAGAAAGAACAATGAGCTGTTCTGGATAAGGTTCTAGCCTGCCAGTCCCACCAGGCATACTCTAGCCTAAGAGGTGTTTCTGAGTTTTACCACAGCAATGTAACACAACAAGCAAGGCAGTTTCTCCCTTTTAGAATGATCCCCAATTATTCATAGTTTAGTAGATGAGAAGTGACAACTTATTTCACAGAGAAGAGGAACTGTAGACAGCAAAGCCTCTACAGCAAAGGCTGGTTTTGCTTTGGGTTTCTACAGTGCTTAGTTGTCCATGGCTTAACTATTTCCATACACAAGCATTCATAGAGCAATAGTGTGTCTGCAGTGAAACACCTGCCAAAAAGTGAGAAGCCCCACACTGCACTGACTTCCTTCTCTGATCTGCTGTGAAACACTGCATTACACTGGACAGAACGTGACAGACAGAATAGACACACCATGTATATAGATATGTGCAACATTATTACAGACATTTTATAAGCATTATTGGTATGTGACCTGACTCCACAAGGGAGCTGTAGTCATAAGCAGAAACTAAGTTTGATATATTATAATTAATGCAAAATGTTAGACAAATAATCAAGCCTGGGAAAGTCTTCCCTCTTGGGAAGGCCACACTCCCATCTAAGCTAGGTAGGTGCACATATGGTGAACTGAAGAAAAAATCCCACCTGCTACATTCTCCCACGAGACCATGTCATAATTAATGGCAAAAGGACAATGAAGTGAAAATCCAGTATTGTGGAGACTACTCAGCATTGTCAGCAGGAAGGACTCATCTCACCTAGAAGTTACTTATGGAAGTCTGAGTTAGTTACCCCTGGCCCTCTTTGTAGTCAATGGTGTCCTCTATTGAACTGGTCCTAGGACATAGGACAAGCAGCTGCAGTGATCCCAGCTGGAAGACTGCTGAGCATTATGGAGTTGGTGATCTGTGGAACAGTTGCCTTGAGTGTCCTGTGCTATACTTTGCTGCACTGTGTTGGGTTTTGCTGCACCTACAGCTCGGCCTTCAGGCCTGTGCTGCACTGCACTTATCTCCTGGGTGCAGGATAAACTTTGTCAGCTAATCTTCATAGAGGAGCCTGCAAGCAGCTCCCACTTGGCACCAGCAATTACACTGCCAGCATATCCTTGTCTTTATTTTGAAGTGAAGCAGCATGTTCTCATGGCAACATCCTTTGGTCTGACAGTAGAAGTGACAAATGGCATTGTTTACTCCTAGGAAAATCCTACCAGTGCACTCAACACCACAGTGCCAAGGAACTTTAGCACAGATGGGACCAAGAGTAGCATATGCTGTGCTGTGACTAGGTCTGTCTGATGCTGCACAATGCTGGGCTCCTAGCATCTGATGGGATTCAAGTACCACAGAACTGATGAAGGGACTGGAGCATCTCTCCAATGAGGAAAGAGACCTGGGGGTGTTCAGCCTGGAGAAGAGAAGGCTCAAGGGGATCTTATCAACTTCTATAAATACCTGAAGGGAGGGTGCAAAGAGGACAGAGCTGGGCTCTTTTCACTGGTGTCAAGTGACAGGATCGGAGCAAATGGGCACAAACTGAAACAGGAGATGCTATATGAGCATCTGAAATCAATTTTTCACTGGGATGGTGATCAAGCACTGAAACAAGCTTCCCACAGAGAGGCTGGAGAGTCTCCATCCTTGGACATACTCAAAATCTGGACATGGTCTTGGGCAAACAGGTTTAGCCTACAGGCAGTCAAACACAGAACTAGAACCTAAAAAATGTGTCAAGAGTGAGCAGATCATGGAGAAGCCTGGAGAAGGATGAAAGATATTGGAGCTGGGACATAGCTCTGAAGTTCTGGAGCCCAGGACACAGGGGCAGGCAAATGGCAAAACCTAAAGGGCATAAGGAAGAACTATTACCTTCTTTTCAAGAAGGAGGTGTTAGCTATGTATACTACCTGGATTTTTAAAAGCATAGAGCACTGTAATGGAATTTCTGATTGAAAACTGAAGTAGGAAGGAGGAGAAAGGACTTATTCCCAGGGAAGTTGATACCAGTTGTTATTAGAGCTTTCACCTGTCCATGCCTTACAAAAGCCAGCATCCTTTCAGTCTTTTTGTACCAGGCTTTTTATGTCAGGGAGATTTTGTCGTTTATGCTTCTCAGTGCTTCCCACTGTTAGGTAACCAAATCATTTCTCATTACTTGATATGCATAAGGCATTTGAAACTGTGCTTTATGATGCTCCTAGGTAAAATATTATTGAAATAGTTAACAGTTGCCATTCTGTTCATCTGTCAAAGATCTTTTGTGGAACAGTTGCATTAAGCTGGAAGTAACTGCTCAAGCTGGACAGAGTTCTAATGGGAGCTTAGCAAAGAAACTAGGTCGTATTAATGCAACCACCAGATTACTCCCTAACATGCAACTTTGTGCGTACCACTGCTAAGCTACGCAGAGTTCTCAGTTAACCTCTAGGTGAATTTGTTCCCCTGGGACTGCTACCAAAACAAAATTTTAAAGGCAAAATAAGTTGTGGATACCCCATCCCTCTAAATGTTCAAGGCTAGGCTGGACAGGCCTTTGTGCAATGTGGTCTAGTGGAAGGTGTCCCTGCCCATGGCATGGGCTTGGAACTAGATGGTCGTAAAGGTCCCTTTTAACCCAAGGGATGCTATGATTCTATGAGCTGCTTGTATCAGCAAAATGAACCTAACACAGATTAAATAGATTATCATTGTTTTGCAGGATAGATCCTATAAGCACCAGTCATGTATTCAATTCTTATAATCTACTAATGACTTGGTAATTATGTTTGTCAAGCTTGACCTGACAATGTACTTTAAAAAAGTTCAAAGCTTGTATTTCCTAGCTTTTAAATGAAGTTCCATAAACAGTCTGGCACATACATGGATGCCTGGAGTAAAAGTTGAGTATGTATCAACACATCTCAGTTCCTCACCCATATTTAGACTTCTTGGTATCTCCCATAGCCACAGCTTGCTCCAGACACGCCCCCAGTCTGAAGGCACTGAGGGACCAAAACCCCAAAGAATTCTGAAGTCCTTCACAGACACCAGTTTAGCAGTAGCCCTTAAATGTAGGATTTATGTAAATACATTTTAAACCTAAACTAAATCCCAATGCAGCAAGTTGACTACACTCTTCAATCTGGAATTTATGTAACACTTTCCTTAATAACAGAAAATACTTGTAAACTATGCTTTTATCAGCTGACTCTTGTGTCTGGGCAATAGAGAAGACACCTGGCATGGCTTGGGGGGCAGTAGCAACTAATCCACAAAATTATTTCCCACCTCTGACTATCAGCATTGGTCAATTTTGTACATGTCCTACCAAGAGGTACTGCCATTACTTGTGAGCAGTCAGCACACACACCTAATAATAAACTTTCAAACTTTACAGCTGTGAGTAAGCCTTCAGAGCAAATGGAGAGGTTTCACAGAGATCCTGGCAGGCAAAGCTTCAGCCAACCTACAGGGCAGCAAGACAAGAAATTGTCTGTTCTAGCTGAGGCAAGATGGAACTTTCATCAATTAGGAAGGATAAGTGCAAGCATTTCTATAGGAATGCCAAAAAGATGAAATGGAAGAAGCTGTGCCCTGGCCAAGGGGAGAGCCTGACAGCCCTCTCAGATGCAAGGCCACAGTTTCTAACAAACAGCAGAATTGAGGTAAGCTGTCTGGAACTGATTAATCTCAAAAGAGGAAAAATAAGACACAAAGTAGCAGGCAATTTTAAAAGCATAACTATATCAAAATAGTATGCAAACTATTGCACACAGTATGAAGTGTGTTGTGCTATGTTTTTGTTAACGCTTATCTACCAAAGACCTTTTTCTCATCTGTCAGATAAGTGGTGAACTTTGGAAATAAACACATTGAAAAGGAGCATCATGAACTTGATAACAGCAAGTCTGAGGGACAGATCCAGAGTGCCTGGGAGCAGGTATCAGTACCACATGACATGAACCGATGGCAAAGTATCGAAGTACCAAGACAATGTGGTGGTGCACTATCAGCAAAATGCTGAAGGGCAATGACAATTGCTGGTGCACTGTTGGCATGTGCAGTCAGAGTACAGCTTAACTCCAGCTGACTCAGCTAAAAGGATCCTAGTCAAAGACAAAGCAGTATTAGCTGACAACAAATTAGGATGTGCAGAATACAACATAGGACAGAGACATCTGAGCCAATCTAAATGAGATGAGGCAACAGAACTCATATAGGCATATTTGCACAACAGTTCATTCAGGTTGCTTCTCCAGCAGACCACACACTAATGAGAAAGTAGTCTGATACAGAAGAACCATATAGACATGTACTCCATTTGCACAAACTTCCATATGTCATTTTGGTTATCTGAAAGTGAAACACAGCAATTTTGCAAGATTAGATTGTTTACATAATCAAGAACTGTTTCAGGCCACTACTAACTACTCCATGCTAGAGACAATATTTGAGTTGCACTATAATCTTCAAATTTTCATGCGCTAATAATGTAAAAATTGCTTTTATTTCATCACTTTATTATTTATATCACTTAGAACTGAAACATTCTTGCTTGGTTTCATCCGCATGATGAATATCCTTGGACTATCTGAGGCAAATCACATCAGACATTTATATTACTCAATAAATCTAAGGAGAAGAAAAGTATCTCTGTAGCTGATGCAATTTTGTTCAGTATCCAAGGATATTTTTAGAATACAAAAGGAAAAATGCCAGACAGGAAAAGACTTGTAAATGAACTCCAGATAAAATACCAGAAATAAAGCAGACGTATGTGAAACCAAACAGCCTAGGAGGGCCAGATAAACCTTTAAACTGTTCCATTTCATACTATCCTAGCATTAATAAGAAGGCAGCAAGATATAGGTATATAAATTTTAAATTACAAAGAACAAACAACACGTAATACCAGTTTATCTTTGGTTGCCTCCCTTTTAGCATTTGATAACCCTGGTGTTGAAAGAAAGAAATGTTAGAAATTTACTTGAATGAGCAATAGCAAGAGAGAGAGATAATACAGAACTGGACCATTGCTGTGACTGCTGAGAAATTGGCTAGGTCTCCTACTAGGATGGCACACACAGTAACAGAGAAACGATGCATGCTACTGGAGAAACACACCTCTCCCAAAAATACAGTAAAAGCAAGCTGGAGAGAAAAAACAGTGACAACGGATGAGAAGAAAGAAGTACAATGTATTACTCCAGGCTGTATAGGAATCAGTCCTCAAGAAAGACAGAGAAAATGCTGATGGACATTTAATGTGCTGTACTAGGAAGACTCGAGAGTCATGATCAAAGGTGATGGAACTAACAGAGACTGCATGAGACATTCCTCCATGCAAATAAGACAATATGACACAGCAGGCAGAAAATTATTAACAATTTAGATCAATAACCCAGTGGTAATTAGAGCTTTACTGCAGCTTTATGGTGTAGAGATATTGAGGAATATTCCTATGCTGTTGTCAAGGTAACCTGCAAGTATGTAGGTGTGCAATTTTGCTGGCATTTATATCAAACTAAGGAAATGAGAGCCAACATGTGACGATTCTGTTTCCTTACAACTGAAAAAGCTGAGAATTTTCATTGGAGAGCAAGAAAAGCTGGAGTAAATGCTAGGAGGAATTGTGTGCTGGAGCTCTTTAATTCCACGGAGATGGAGTCTCCTCCCAAGTTTAAGACCAGTTTAAGAAACAGGGCACAGTCTGGAGAAATATGCTACTTTCAGATAGGCTATGAAAGGCAAATTCCCCAAGTACTTCCGATACATCTTGTGGTATATCTTTAGCATCAGTACTCATGTTACTATGTAATTTTGTAATTATTTATTATTTAAAATGATATTTCTGGATTCTGATTGGAATTGTGATTCCTTACCAACTAGAGTGCCACAAGTATTTATATTTTCATTTATGCTACGGTCTTGGCCAGTTGATTAAAAGAGGAATGCAAAGAGGTGGTTAACACAAATGAATTTTACTCTGCAAAAGAGGGACAGAAAGAAGTAGAAGAAGGGGTAAGAACATTACTCTGCCAGTTACTGAGTCTCCAGTGAGATCTGACAACTTGTTGAAGTGTGACCAGTTCCTAGGACTGATACAACAAGCTGCTTCAGGCACCAAATGATGCTGGACTGCTTAAAAGCTCTTAAAGCTTCCCTCTCTTCTGCCTGCCATCTCTTCTGCCCACTCTCCTCTTGGACAGGCCTATCAGGGACAGTGGCAAAGCCCCTGAAATTCCTAAGCTTTTCTCCAAAAGGGCAGTTTTTTCCTCCCCAAAAGGGCATTTTGTCTTACCAGCATCCACGAGAACTATGACTGATTACATACAAATTCTGCAAGGCCTAGCCCTACAAAAGGGGGAAAAAAAAAGCCCTCACAGTGATTCACAGCAAAAGATAATAAAAGCAGTATAAATATGCTAAGTAATCTAAAAACCCAAAAAGACAGAGATTCTTAAGGCTCTGTTTTAAAGGCTACAAACCACTAAGTAATGCTAACTACAAAGCACTTGCAGTGTGGATGAAATTTGGAGTATACAATGAGCTAATTCACATTTTAATAAGTCAGTTATGTGTGTAGCTTTTGAACTCAGCAAAGACACATGATTTCCCAGACATTTCTGGAATACTATGCTGGAATATTAAAAAAACAGAAATTTAAAAAAAATCTTTTCAGTGAGCTCCTACTTACTGTGGAGTATTTTATTACTCAGTAGTCACTGTATTCTCCCCCATTCATGTGTGCAGATGAGGCTTCCCATGTTTGACTCAAAATGGGCTGATGGAGAACTAAATTCAGCCACAGGAATGCAGATGCTTCAATGGTAACTGCGTCCACTAATGGAAAGCCATCTTCTATGTCTTAGACCAGAGACGTAAGGTATGCACATAAACACAGGGATGTCATCCTAACTTGCTGCTCTGGTTGACATCCACCAATTCAAAAGCCTTCTGCTGTACCACAGTTTTCACCTATCCACCAAATAAAAGAGTGAGGAAGGCTGATGCCAGGTTGATCCCATCCTACCACCTCCCAGCTCCTGCCAGATAGAACATGTTCCAGAATATTCTCCAGATTGACGGGAACAATTTTCACTAAAGTTATTATGAAATATAAACATGATGAAATGTAGGCAGGGCACTCTACTTTTCAGTCTAGAATTCACAGAATTATATCCAAGAAAAATAAACAAACATAAGGTAATCCCGATAAAGCAGCAATTTTCACAGGGTTAATAAGCAAAATGGTTGCACCAGCAGGACCTTACAAAACAAACCAAAACAATTTTAAATTACAAAGGACAAACAACACGTAATACCAGTTTATCTTTGGTTGCCTCCCTTTGGGGACTTTCAGACCATTTACAAACCACTACAAAAATCCTGAACGTATACTAGAGCCAGGGACAGACAAAAACCTCCAAGTGAATGTGTGATTTATTTAGGCCACAAATAAATGAACTGTTAAATCACTCATAGGTAGATCACAGGCAAAAAAAAAAAAGCCCAGACCACATAAGATCATCCACACAAAAGCCCTAAAACTCCAGCAGATCTGTTGCAAATCTTGTCCAAAATGTACAAACTTCAATGTAAAACTGAATATCCTTCAAGTAATTCTTAGTGTCTCAGATATTCATCTTGGACTCAGAATGCCCAAAGAACAAATACATTGGGCAAAAAAGCAGTTTGGGATCCTCAAGGACAGCGAAATAAACTGCTGTGTTTTATCAACCTCTTCAGCCACATTCACCTAGAAATCCCTACAAGACTTGGTCTCAGTCCCTGTCCAAATACAAGACACTTGTGAGTGACAGGCCACGTTTCTGAGCCTACAAAACATACTCTGACACACTTGAATTGTCCTCCAGAGCAGACTTCAGAATCTTCAGCCACAGTCAAGGTGTGGCACTTTTGCAGAAGAGCCCTCTCAGTCACTAGTCACTCACTGCTGTCCCATTTACCCAGACATAGCTCTGTCCCTTGGGAAGGGAAGCACAGAGCTCAAGAACAGCCACAGAGCCGAGCTAAGGTCCCTTGGATTCCGCAAGGACACTGCAGCAGGACCCTTCCTCTACTAGGATGGACTGCATATGCCAGTCCCTACATGGCTTTGGTCACAGAGGGCTGCAAAGACCTTGGGTGAATTCTGACCAAAACCTTTTGAAATGTTTCAAAGAAGAGGTCTGCTGAACAAACTCTTCCAGCACTGCAAAGTTAAAGGAAGCAGCTAACAAAGAACCATGTTTATGGAAATGAAAACCCAGCAGATGTGATTCAATCCCCTCAACCAGTACCTTGGCAAATCCACAGAATAAAGGGAATGAAAGTAAAGGGAAAGGGGTGTAAGCAAGCCAGCCACAGATGTTGATCTGAGTAGGGGGCTGGGATCAGACAGAGGAAAGAAGAGGCTGAAACTCAAGATTTTCTTCAAGAAAAAAATCCAGATTAGCTTTTGTCCTGAGTAAACCTGTTTTAAGAATGTTCCGCAGAATGGGTATTCTGAAATAATGTTTTGAAAAACATTTAATAAAGCATTTTGCTCCAAACTCCTGAATAAAACTCTTGAGTGAATCAGAAAAATGACAATGGCTAGCAATAAATTATACAGATATTTGAAAAAATTATACAGGAGTATTCTTTGCTACCTTCACCTGCAGCAAGCAAAATCTACTGATCAGTTATATTTTCCATTTATTTAATAGACTGTACTTTTTAAACAAGGCTACAAACTGTTATCATGAATACTTCTTTTGCCCATGGGAAGAAATGAACTACAGGAAGCAAAGATTCAGCGTTTGACTTTGCTTTTGCAAAACAACATAGTTAGAGGTCTCTAAGGAGATATTCTAGAACCAATTGCGTAAGAGTATGTACTGAGAGTCCAACAGCATATCAGAATATAAAGAAAGCACAACAAAGCCAAGCTTCCATTAGTGAAATGAGCACATATTACTAAGAAGGCAATCTGCAGTTACTGTTGGATTGCATTGTGCTCTTGCAGTCTTAAAGTTAAGTTTTGGTTACTTTGACACTTAAGAATCAAACCACTCTCACTTCTTTTGACCCTTGGTTTTAAAGGAAATCAGATTTGAGATATACTAGGTCTATTTAAAATTTCTTTCAGGGTGCAGTCTGTTCCCATGATCCCAATTATCCAAGTCTTTAGCCATCCAATGAACACAGGCTCCAAAAGGAGTATATGTGAGCCCTTTCCAATGACTAATGATGTTGCACCACCAATGAGAAAAGATCTCTTTTTTTTAACACACTTCACACAGCTGAGGTTGTGCTTACCACCTTTTAACTTGGGTGTAAACACCACAGATTAAAAATGTGAGAAGGGTCAAAATTCATGTAACCAGGTAAGAGGCATCACCTTCAGCAGGACACATACCTTTGTGGTATATAAAACATGTGTTGTGGAGGGGGCTTGTAGAGAACTCCTTCATACACAGGCCACAAACCACTTAAAATTCTGAAGAGCGAACTCTTTCCACAGCCATTGGGTCCAGTGATTAAAAGATTCATCCCCTCCTCGACCTGCAAAAGAGGTGAAAATGCAAAGATGTTACTACGCAGTCTATGTGGCACAAGAGAGTTTAAGATCCCCAAGAGGGAGTTACATAAGCATTTATATAAAATTATCTACCAGTTTCATTGATTAGCTGCATGTAATCATGTAACTATTCTGGAAGGAGTGGCATTAGATAAAATATGTGGGCCGAGATAATGAAAATAATTTCTATTATGTCTGAGTAAACTAATGTTTACATTAATATATAATAGTAATGTCTATAATAATATATTCTATTATTATATACATGTAATGTAATATGTAATATGATTATATTACAGTGGCAATATATCACAGTCAGAAACAATTGTTCTAATGCAGATTAGGTCCAAAGGTGCTAACAGTGTATCAAGCAGTACTGTGCCTATCTGTGATATTAATTGCAGGTATGGGAGGCCAATCAAGTGATTTGGAAAATTTATTTCACGTTGGCCCTTCCCACTTAATTACCTATGTTAACTTGGCTATGATGCCAAGTGATTTTTTTTATTCATTTGACCATTACCCTGTGTATATATGAGTGTAGATTTATGCATAATCACAATGTCATTGTCTATGTTTTACAAAAATACACTGACTTCTATATTTTCTTTGTTTCTGTTTCTCGAGACAAATGAATAAATATAAACGTCTGCTTGATCACAGAGCTGTAATTTTACAAATCTGAAATTCCTACACTGATGATGTTGCAAGTTTGCCATAGCTAGGACCCTTTCCTCCTAGTTCCTAATTCAGAGGGAAAGGAACACCCTGCTTTAGCTAAATTAAAAGATCTGCTGGAATTGTTCAATTTATTCCTGGTAACTTCAACTGTTTTTAAAAAGAATGGTATCTGCATTGAACATCAGATCAGGATACATATGGGAGTAATTCAGTAAAGGTCACTCATTAAAATTGTGAACAGGTATCAAGAGGTGTCTGGAATAAGCTTTTAAAACCAATACAAGTTTCTACTGAGTAAATGCTCCCCTATTGGGCTTGTGAACTATGCTGTAAGCTATTAGCACTGCTCTTTGTGGTGATCAAGCAAAACTACAGATTTGATTTTTTCACTGTTGCTGTGACCTCAGACTTTTAAAGAAGCCTTTGCAAGTAAAGCATCCCAGTTTGATTAAAATGAACTAAAGATGGATGCATACTCCCCATACACCTTTAAAAATCTCAGGTCAGCTTTTCACCTGGCAACCGCAACAGAAATCCTCCCTTCTCTTTCTCTGAGCAAACTACGTATGTCTGCCTCTATTGAGCTACTATGCCTACCTTTCTGGACTTCCCCTTTTATCCATATGCTCCTCCAAGTACTTAACATAAGGTATATGAATTCTGTGCTGTTTATGTTAATGTGATGGCAACAATCAGAAGATTCTTGCATATCATCTTACTTTGAAGTTTAGTCTGGAAACCACCACATCGCCATTCGGAGTAATTATAGGAACATTTTCACAAATAATTCCTTGATCAACATCAATTACTTTCCCTAGAAAGAAAAAAAAAACAAAAATTCAAGGTTTGAAACCTTCTATTAAGCAATCACTTCTGACAGCCTCTGTGCGCAACTGAGTATATTTTCAAGTAAGGACTGGTGTTTGAAACTACTCTTTTATGTGCTCCAGGTTCCCCTAGTGGAAAATCTGTAAAATAAATCTTAGCTAGTCCAAATGACTGTCAACAGCAGGCAAGAATGTGCAATGAATCCTAAATTTGATGCTAAACACAATGCATAGTATGCGTCATAAACATGTGATGCTTGATACAGATGTGTTCATTCAAATTCTACCTGTATTTTCTCTATTCTGTTTTAAATAGCTGTTTAACACCAAGCAGTAAAAAAGTTCAAGGACAGCCTTAGCCACAGGCAGACCAGTTAAACTTATTTTGAGGATTTAATTAGGAATTACTACCAGCTGTGAAAGTCAGAGCACCTTTCAGTCTCCTCCAGCAACGAGAGCAAAGGAGCAAACATTTAATGGCTTGCTTCCATTTCTTTTTAATGCCACAGACACTGTAAACATGTCTTGTAAGTATTTGCAGAAACTCATGTAACATTTCAGACAGGTAGATACACTTGGCATTTGGATTTCTGACAAATTAAATATGCAATCTCTACCAAACATTTGGATACTCTGTAACACAAGGACTTTGAAATTAACTGTCCTGGAAACGGTAAAAGAATAAAACTAACTAACTTCTCAGTCACCTGTTAATAGCCTTGTCTAACAGAACCTGACTGGCTGGATTCCTAGAAAAATATTAGAAATAACATTTATAGACAAGATGCAAAGGAAAGACATTTTTATTTGTATTAGAAAGCTGTTTATTTATAACTTAAACCAATCTGAACAAAGAAAAATGTAACAAAGGCCAAGTTAGTTAATTATAAAAGGCTCTGGTAGCATTTCCTTCAGTTAAGGTCAGTCTTACATTTTTTATTTAGAGGCACTTTGTTCAATTGCTTTCAATTTTGCCAAACTATAACAACCTGGGCAGAAATTTTTATGCCAAGTATCAGTCCAAGCATTCTTTTATCCTAAAGTAAGTTTAACTTAAAACAATTCTGTGGTGTGCAGCATGAGATTATGGAGGAAAAAGTGGTTTTCTGTTAAAAAGAAATTACTTTGATACAGTGGAGAGGTTGTAGTTAAAAAAAATCCACTATAAAATATACTCAGCTAGTTCCTAATCCTAACTTCACAGAATTTGATTGCAACTTTAGCATGCTTTTAAAGTATATTTATGTGTAATCAGAAATACAATTTGGCAGTATTTGTACAAGATGTAAAAAATTCTATTTCATTTATAGAATTCTGAATTATTAGATACACTATAAGGCAATATTATTATCTGTAAAATACTATTATCACTTTCATATTTTCACATTCTTACAACAGTAAATGCAAGGCACAAAACAGACATTGCTTAGTTACCAAGACTTATACTGGATGATTCAAAAGGAAATAATTATTATGTGTTCAAAAAGCCCTTGGGGAAGCTGAATATCAAGATTTTTCTTCTCTAACAATACACACACACACATGTATGTGAGCACATATACTTATATCCACACACAATTCACTCTTCGGGGATTTCTGAAGTATCACAACCCCAAGAAAGGAGGAAAACCAGTATTACAATAGGACTTGTCATAAAAAAATGTGGAGCCTGTGGCCTAGATTCATCTGGCCTAAATTCTTCTTAAATCCTTGTGCTCAATGCTTCGTCTTGGCTAGCTGCCTCTGAGAGCTACAACTACTCAAGAGCAAATGCTAGTCACCGTGGCTTAGGAGGAATTCAGACTGGATGAAAAGTGTGACTGTAATGGAATGAAATCTTGGGAAAAGGTTGCAGAGAAAAGAAGAGTTGGGTTTAGATACAGCACGCCTAAAGGGAAAATGAAGAGCACACTTGTATATCTGAACTGTATTTGGTTTTGATTTTAAATACAGTTATCTAAAAAGAGCCCCCAAATTACTTTGTTGCTCCAGGAACTACAAACCTTTTCTCATGTACATGACAAAATGCAACAGTTATAAAATGCCATTTCTTTAAACATCACCCAAGTATTACCAAAATCTACAACATTAAGACATCAGCTATTTCCACACCTATCCACCATGCTGCAGACTTTGTTTTGATGAACCTTGTCAGAAGACCTTTGAGAAATATGAGCTGAAGGGTAGCACTGTTGAAATCACTGCAAGAAGTTATTTCACAAAGAGCCCTTTGGGGCCTATAACTCTACTGAGGCTTAACTTTTCAAAAGCTAAAGGGAGAGAATGAGGCTTTTCAATACCACAAACGGCAGCAGCAGAAATAGTATGTTGGGAAAATGAAGAAAAACCCATTGCAAAAGCTGCCTTTAAGTACCTCAGAGAGAAGCTGGATGTGAGAAGCAGAGAGGGGTGGCACATAATGGAACACAATAAGAAACAGATGTACAGAGGAAATGCTCCAGGGAGGGTGGAGACAGAAAGACAGTGGCACCAGAAAGACACAGGGCAGGGTCAAGAAGGAAAAAGTATATATTGATCAAATCATTTGGGAGGCGAGGAGAAGCGTAAAGTTGTCATTTTCAGTTGAGATTCCCACTAAATTATGAAAAAATAAGCACAGGCTGATCTTTAATCATGGAAAACAGAGTATGTTTGGGATAAACTACTGAACCAATCTGTCTTTTTCCTCCTACCTCAAACAAAATAATGTGATGGTTAAAGATGAAAATGCTACAGTCTCAGCTTTCTGAAAAAAATGAACTATCTGAGGAAAACAGGCACTGTCAGTGTAAAAATACTAAAATCACCATCACAAATAATAGTACAGTTGAAATGCCTTTTCATTAATTTTTTTTACAGAAAACATTTGAGCCATTTTGTGTATGGGAAAACCACACCATAAGGACAGAGTTATAAGGTAGCAGGGTGTTAAAATAAAAGGTAATGTGGTCTCTGGGGCACTAAGGCTGAGAGGATGATTAGTTATAGAAAAAACCCTCTTTCACCTCCTGTCTCACGGCACTCACGGTGCCTCCCCCACCAGTCCTGGGAAATTCATACAAATATGAATTAATTACCTTTGATTTCTAAGGGCCCATCAATGTGCAACTCTGCTTTATCTTCACTCCTGCTGTTGTTTACAGACCCTTGAATAACAGCAGTTCTTTTGTAGATGCCTCTTTTCACCTCGTCAAAGACTGAAAACATGTTGTAGACACGAGCAGTGTAGCCTGCTAGCTCAGTGACCTGAGAAACAACAAACACCTCATTTCAGTTATACATCACAAATTCTACAAACGAAATGTTTGGCCAGAGATCAACACGAGCAACAATGCATCCTTCAACACCTATTGAATTGCATTTCTTGAAATTCTGTGCTAACCCATATGCCACCTGTAGCTCCTACCCACCAGCAGAAAGGACAGTTTGAGTTAGGCCCATGTAAGCTATGATAGCTCCAATAAATGAAGAGGTTGTAGAGACTGCTCATATCTGTAGAGTCTTCAATGAGCAGAGAACAGTTACTAACATATCTGAAAACAAAAAGCCTGGTACACAAGAAAAAGCAAAATCTCTGAATTTTACAGTAAAAACAGAAGTCCAGAGAATTGAGAAAAAAAAGGCATCTACAATTATTTATGTTTACTTGCTTGTATTCCTGAAGCACACTTCTCCTGTGGGAGAAGTTTTACACTTCTCCTGTGGGAGAAGTGTGCTTTTCTGTGTAAAAGAGGCAGCACCAGGCTACCCCAATCTAAAATACAGTATAAACCAGAAATGAGTCTTCTATCAACTGCATGCTGAATCTGACACCTTAGAATACAACTGAGCATTTTTAAGATGATGAGGTCTCTTGAAAGGCTTTCTCATTTTTATTTTGGTCCATTTGTCACAATTTTCACCTGGTAAATACAGAAACAACAGATCCCTGGACCTTCTAACTTCCTATTCACAGCCTATTCAAGTGCTCCCATTCAAGAGCTCCCAAAGAACTGCCTCCATCTGCTGGTAGCAAAGAATTAAGCCAAGGCCTTTTATTTTAAATGTGTTACTAGATGGTGTAAAAGGATACATTTTTATACAAAATGCAGAGAGGACAAGAATAGCAACAAAATTAGACCAAGATTATAAAACCCTTGGCTTGCTGTGTTTAAATACATACATCCCATGACAGAGTTTGCTCACTACAGTGTACATAATTCCAAGATTATTTGAAAGAATTGGAAATAATTCCGCAATTCCTCTGTAAGTTTCACTATTTGTGCCAGACTCAGAAGTGAATGCTAGTTCTGGCCACATGGGCATCATTTCACTGGAGGATGATGGAGAGATCCTCCATCATGATGTGATAAATTAAACTCATACCAATTATGCCCCAGGAGAACCATAACTTGTAGTAAGCTTCTCTACCATGACAGCAGAAACTCACTTTGTTCAAACACTAAATGCTACCACCTAAACTATTGACTGCAAAGAAAAGTTGAGCCCACCTCATCTGCACTGTGAATTACACTGACTTGAAGGAGGCAGTGGATAAGGTGGGCAGGAACTGGAACTGCACCACCACTTGATGTGGGTTGAAGTACAATGCCCTTTGGAAACTGAATCATTAAATGAGAATGACAGTGTGGTTGAAGTACTGTAGTGCCTCTTGAAGAGAAGCATAAATATAAAATTAAGATGGAAATTCATAGAACCAGTCTTTGGTCTCATGCTGTCTGGATTAGTATCTTACCATGTCATAAACAAAGTGAGTTTGTTTAGTTCCTCTTCTACTGTTTTGTGGATACTTTTTTTGCCAAAAAAATAAAGCCATGGTTTTTCTAAGTCCTCATGTACATTATATGAATTACTTAAATACTGAAAACAAAATAGAAATTACATCAGTGTATAACCAGTTATCTGGCAGTATCTTGAGAGCAGAGACCAAGCAGAGGAACAGCTAAAGGAGCATAGGTCAAAAATCACAGCCCATTAGAAGGACTCCTTCTGAAACAGCAGACTCTGGCTTCGTCAAAGTCTGTATCTGAAGGTGACAAAGTACACCTCCTCTTCCAATTTACAAAGCTGTAGCTATTATGGCTGGATTCCAAATAACAGAATCCATAGTCTTTGACTAGCTGCCTAGCTAATGTGTCCCTCCACAAACTGCACTGGGAAAAGGGGTTCCCACAAAAGCGACAAGCAAACACCAATTAAAAACTTAAGAACAAACATTCAGAAGGAAATGCTGAGGAGATTAACAGCACTGCCTCACTTTTCTTTGGCTTAACAGCTGGCATTTAAAGAAATCCACAAGAGCGAAAACAGATCAATGCCCAACTCTACTGGAATTCGGGTAAGAACCTGAAACAACATCTCTTGATCTTCCAGATGAACATTCTGTACTTCTAGACTATTTGTAGTCCAAGATGAACCTTTTCCTGCTAAAAAATTCTCTACTTTGCAAAATTACTTATAATTTAACAGGTTCACAAGATACTGAAAACAGCCTTACAGTTTAAGTGGCCCAGAAATAAGTATTCAACTCTCCTTGTTTTTCATACGGCTACAGATTGCCCAGAGAGGTGGAGACACCCCATCCCTGGAAACATTCAAGGTCAGGTTAGATGGGACTCTGCACAATCCAATATAGTTGAAGATGTCCCTGCTTATGGTGGGGAGGGGTGGTTGGACTAGAAGACCTTTAAAGACTCTTTCAATGAAACTATTCTATGATTTATGGCACTTCCAACAGAAGAGTCCCAGTACATTGAAGGCAGACAACCTGAATTCAGGTCTGTGCTCCAAACAGAAGAGGAACTTGAACCTTTATCACTCAGAGTCCAGGAACTTCTATCACTCTCTGATGACACCTGAACATAAGTATTAAAAATGACATCTATATGTTGCATCATACAGGCAATCACACACTTTAGACTCTTTGTCAATTTAACCCTGATCATCAAATGACCAATTCAAAGATCTTCATGGATTTAGTTGCAATAGAATTTGCCTTTAAAAACTGCACTACTTTTAAAAATAGTCCATATTAAATGTAAGTATTTTTTCTTTTTTTTTTTCGTCTGTTTCAGGCATGCAGAATGCACAGTACCTCTTTGTATGAAGACATAATCCTTTCGATAGCATCTGCTCCAGAGATCAGCAAGTTTCGTGATGTAGTAAAAGCTTCTGTTCTTTCACTAACCATTGCCTGTTTCTGGCCATCTTCCAACTCTGAAAGTGAAAAATAAAAAAGTTTTGTTAAAATATTCTGCTGAAAATTATCTCCACAAATTAAACTATTATTAGAATGTAAGCTATTACAGAGCAGCTTTGTTCTTTTTTTAAGAAAAAGTTAACTCTATGAAGACAACTTTTGAAAAAGAACAGGTGAATATAACCACCATAGCTTGGTAAAAAAGAATAAGTAGGAGCATATGCAATTCATTTTCTTAGGCAAAACATATTATTTTATCTACATGGATCATTTTCCTTTTAATATATCATCATACAACATAAATCTTTCAAAACATTAAATAAGTGAAACCTAAACAATGATCTGAAATAGATTTTTAACATTTTTGCGGTTACTAATTTTCAGCCTTACTTATTTACTGACTTCATGTAAAAGGAACCATTCACATTTGTGGAAATCTGGCAACACGATTATATTTCTGTAAGAAAGCAGTAAGCTTTTTAGGTATCAAAGGCATGGTTTCAGTGGGATACCTCTCCCTCACAATTAAGTTTCTCTCTTCATCTGACCTCAAAACAAAGTTGTGAGGCTTTATTTATGACACTGCACCCTGTTAACAAGAATACTCCTGCTCCAAAGAAAGAAGTTGTCTCATAAGAATGTCAGCAGCATAAGGCAAGGAGAAAACAGCAGCAGAAATTATAGAAGATAATTGAGATACACGTATATTTAACATATCTACATATACCATCCACCATGGGACCTATAGATTCAACTTGCAAGGTTTGTTTCTTGAAGGAAACAAGATTTAAAAAGAAATGTCTGACTATTTTGAGGCCAAATGTTGTTCCAGTGTTAATAACTCCAACCACAAACTACTGGTGTAGTAAACCACTCTTAAAGATTTTCCACATAAAAGATTTACAATGAAAGACCTCAAGGATTTTCTTCATCACATAATTTTATATATATCTCTATATATTGCTTAAATCTTTTGCAGATTGGGATCTGGATATTATTTTTTTCTAAAGTTTTTTTTAAAGTTTCTTTTTAAAACTAAGCTGATGCTAGGAATCACACTCAGCAGGGTAATAGGTGGATACACTGGAGCAACTCCTGTACTAGCAATTGCTGATAACATCCATGTTTCCCATAGTGCTCATGATCAAGAAAATCTAGGAGGAATTCCCTGCAGGTGTAATGCGACTAAATTTCATAGGCTAAGTCAAGCAATGCAAGAGTAGAGCAAACAGTATTTTTTTACTCTCACTTTCCTGACAAGATCAGATTCTAGAAATGTCGTGTCTGAGAATCTACAGGCAGTACCAAAGCCAGGTGTATCTTTCTGTCTTTATTATTTAAATCTAAATGCTATTTTGTTTTCCTTTACACATCCATAAAGGTATTCCTTCATAACTAGATCAGTGAAATACACTGTATTACAGTGAAATACACTGGGTGATTAATAAAAAACTTAAAAATTGCTACATCATAACTTTTCATATATATGTCTGTGTGTGTGTATAAATATACAACATCTATGTTATTTTTCCTGGTTTTAATAATGATGTTTTTTCATTTCAGTTCTGTATCAGCACACTGTCAACTAGTTGTATGCAATCTTGCTGAGACACAAGAGACATGCTTTAAAAAAAAAATACAGAAAAGATCTCACAAAGGAGAGATTACAAAATTCTTGCTCATTTGGCTCTCACTTTAAGAAGTTATTTCTACTCCAAGAAGAATAAGTTTAGTGAATAGGGAGAATTCAGTTAATTCATTAGTGAAAGCTGATTTGAAATCTGTTTACTTCTGAAACAACCAATTTTTGCTGATCTTGTTGGGATTATAGTTCATGCAGCCCCTGCTATGTAGAACCACCACAGTTAAATAATCTAGCAACTAGGTATGGTTTAACTATGTTAATGCAGCACTCCTCCTTAATGTAAATGCAAAATTTACTGATGGCTGCTTCCAGCACCCAGGCCAGCTCATCTAGCAGGAGTTTAAGGATCTCTACAAGCCACTGCATCAGTCAATTTAGGGGTATTTAAAAAACTGAAATGATATAGAATTTCACAGTCCAAAAAGACAAACTCTTATATAACCCACTGATATTACTTCTCTTGAATTTTTTGTCCAAAACATTTTCATATGGCTGGCTCCTCTGTTTGAAAGCATCATGTTTTAACAGACACAGACTGTTTCATACAGAAACTAACATTTCCATTTTCCTCTTCATTTATGTAATTGATAGTCATACTTGTTTTATAAACAAAAATAAGTATTCACTGTGTCTAGAGAAATCAAAGTCTTGCTTCAAAAAATAGTTACTCTCCATAAACTGAGACACATTTGGAACATGAATGGTTTAATACAAAAAGAATGAGAAATGTTATCAAACAGAAATCTTGTCTTTGCCAGCTAATTTCTTCTTTGAAATATATGACAAAATTTAAAAATTTCAGTCAGAAATATCACAGTCAAAGGAGGTTCTTTTTTTCTTATTATTGAACAATTATTTTTTACTTTTTCCTTCTCCTCCTTGAAGAAGTGTACAAAACCTATGGCTTTACACCTGTAGTCTCAAACCTGGCCATGGTACCAGTTTTATACATACCCCTGACTATTTTGATTCATCCTAAAAAAATAAATCCACTATCTCTTCCTTCAGATGTGAACAAACTTGTGTCTGATCTGCTGAGGTATGAAGCACTGTTTTCCCAAGCAGGTCAATGGTAATTTCAAGGTGTTCTTGATTCTTTGAATACCTCAAACTGGTCTTGACAGTGCTGCCAGTATTATGTTTGTGAACCATCACTATGGTAAGCCCCAGGACTCAATAATAAACCCCATGTTTTAATAGTTTAGGTTGCTGATAGCAAATATAATTCTGCTTTACAACACAAACCACTGCTGCATCTTTGTTTTCTCCCATATTTGAAATGTATTTAAAAAAAGAACAAACACGAGTAACAGGAATGTTATTTAGTTTAGCATGAATAAAAGTCCTTTTTTATTCATGCTCTAATACCAAGGAGACATTTACAACGTGGTTAAACGCTCCTTGTCTTGATTGTACCCATTCTCATCTTAGCAGAAAGACTCTTATCACTTTTTCTGTTGTGTTGATAACCTTCACTGTGAGGTGAAATGCCTTTGGACAGCCTCTTCTGTTTGGAACGAGACATCCTGATATTTTTGAAGCTGTTCCCAGAATGTGAGCCAGGGTGCTGATAGAGTGCCCTCCTGAGCCACCTGATGGGCAGCAGTGCAGGGAGCTGAGCACCCAGCCGTGCACTGGCACAACTGTGAGATAGCTAAACCACGTGGGCTCTGCACAAAGCCATCCTACAGGTCATGCCAAGCTTGTCCACTTGGACGGTCCTGACCTGGAATATAACTACCAAGAAAGAAAAAGAACTACAGCACAGAAAAGAATTCACTCATTCCTAATTCAAAGAACACAATTTAGGACTTTGTAGGATTTGTGTTTAAGGTATCTTCCTTAATACCTTTCTTTTTGCTTTTTTTTTCTTTTCCTTTTTTCTTTTTTAATAGCATCTGCAGTAACAACACTATTTGAGTCCCATTTCACTTCTAGGAAAGTTGTGATAGGATGTCAAAAATGTTACCATCCTAGCCTGGAATCTGAATTTTACCTTTTCCCAGGGTGTCAGGGAAAATCTGCTGTTTCCAACAAGTCAACAATAAGAGAAATTACCTATAATTACCTGCAATTACAATATGGTTTATGGAAGAAAAAGAAGATAAGAGTTCTAGGAAAGTTCACAGTATCATTACGTAAAAGGAGATACTGCAAAAATCAGCCTGCCATTCCAACAGTGACTAGTGAAAAAGGAGACTGCAATAATCATGACAATCTCGTGTGATACAAGGATCCTCTAAGTCCTGACTTCATACTGTTTATCAGGCTTACACACAAAGTTGGATCATTTGTGTTGCTCTCTGCTCAGCTGACTTGCTATCCTTGCAAGTTATACATAAGACACAGATGTTTTTAAGAAAGTCTGTGAAAAATAAATCAATGTGAATGGCACTCAAGGGAACTACAGTCTTTTGAGGACACAACTTTAAGGAAACGTTTAGAAATTAGGTAAAAGATGGTATTACCGCCATCTGCAAATCCTGTTGCGGTGATGATGGGCACAGCGACCATGATCATACCACAGCTACTCCAGACATACTTCATCAGGAACTGCTCTATCATGACATACCATAAACGTTTGGACAAAATGAGATTCATTTGATCTGTCAAATCCTTGTAGCTTTTTTGCAGTTGTTTCAATTCTACCTACGGTTAAAATAATAAAATAATTTATACAATGAAACAAAGATGCACACGTAGTACAAGATATGTTCACATGCGTACATGAAATAATCGGGTACCCAGAGCTATCACTTCTGAGTCACACCTGCCATGTGGTACTTTATTCTCAGTGTGCTGCAGTCTCATAGCATAAGTGCACAGCTTTATGGAAGTCAGTGGACCTGGTTCTTGTTATACCATTGTCCCTCAACAGAACATAGACAGGTTTTCAACTCTTTTAAGATCTCTAATATATACAAGAGCAGTCTATTATATACAATAGCAGTCACAACAGCTGATTCCAACAATCAAAATAAGACTGATTTCACATCCTTTGAATAAAGCTGCAGCTGTAGAGTTTCACAGCAACTGAAACTTATATTGGAAAGCGTTTGGGGATCAATTATCTCCAACGACTTAAAGTTGCAGAGTTGATTCCTGAAATGCAATGCTGCATGTTTTTGCCAGCAGTCTGAGGAAAGAGAGAACTATTCTAGGAGGTTTAACAAGTAAAAGACAGTTGCAAGTCAATACACTATATACTCAGTTCAAGCCCATATATGTGGAAATTGAGAAAATGTTTAATTTAGCTGCACTTCAAACATTATTACAGACAGCTTTTGAGAACGACTGTGTCTACAAAAATAAACCATTAATGTTATATAAGCATTGCTTGAACTGAAAGAGTAATACTTCAGGCTGGTCTCCAGTTTTCATTTTCACCTTGCACAAAACAATTTTTCCCAATTGTGTTTGAAAGGCATTACAGCCAAAAGTCACTTCTAATAAAATATTAAGGGTCCCTTAATAAGGTGGCTTTAAAACAAGCTACTGGTTTATGTAACTGTGATTGCAGAAGTACTGTACTTAAGCTATTTTAAGACTGGTGACTACATCTTTGCTTAGCTATGTGAAAGAGTGTCAAAGGTTGTAATGTGCTCTGAGCTATCACAGAGTTTCCCCCCAGACTTTCTGGTGTGCCGTGGTTGCTATTTCTGCTGAATTAAATATACGTTCATACACGTGGTTGGAAAAAAAGAAGTCTGGAAAAGTTAACCAGAATGGACCGGGTGGGGGAAAAACAGTAATGCAGATGAGTTTTATAGATAAGCATAAGATCCATCTGCAAAACCACAACACTGACAGAGTTCAAGGGAACTGTGATCTGCTCCCCCCAGACACTGTTTGTGAGACGGCATTTCCTAAGAAATGGGAAGTGCCAAGCTGTAAACAAGTTTAATGTCAGAGGGACCCAAAGTGCTCAAGAAGAGCATCAGGGGAGGCATGGATCCACTCTGGCACTGCAGGAGCGACCCCAATGCCTCCAGTTTCTCTCCTCCTTACCTTGTGCCCTCGGTAAAAGGCAATCTCTTCCACATTGGCAATGATGCGTGAATGTATGAAGCGCAGATAGCCCTTCTTGTGAGCCTCCTCAGCCACTAGTTTGCCAAACTTGGGCGAGCAGGCTTTGAGCACGCGGGCCGTGGCATAGACGACGAGACCAGCCAGGACTGTGGGCCCGATGGGGTTGGCCCCCCGGGACCGCGCTGTGCGGATTAAGGTGTATGAGGTGAGCACAACATCCAGGATGGGCTTGGTGAGGTTGGAGTAGAGATGCGCAACGGACTGCGAGAACATCATGATGTCCTCGGTGAGGGACTGGTCAGGGTTGGCGAGCCGCCCGTCCATGCTGATCACTTTGTAGTAAGTCTGGTTGGCAAAGTAGGTCTCATAGGCGTGATCCACCAGGCGCGTGCGGAAGGCGAGGGCCAGCTTGCACTCCAGGTACCGTATGGTACTGTTCACGAAAGTGGCTGGGATTGCGATCATCAGCCACTTGATTAATTTGAAGACAAAGCTCCTGGGCTTTTTCTCCACAATGCTCTTCACAATTTTTCCATCGAGGGCGGCCACATAGATGGAAAGGAAGGTCCTAGACACCAGAGCAAAAGAGTGGAGGCAGAGCAAGCCCAGTTCGGCACTCACCAGCTTCGGGAAGAACAGTTTGCGGAGTTCCAGCAGCTGCTTGAAAAATTCCGCGTCCACGGCTGGGGAGGCTCTGCCTCGGCTGCCGGTGCGGAGCGGGGCCCCTTGGCCCCCCTCATCCTGCGTGCCGCCTCTGCCACTCGCCCGCTTCACGCGCCCGCGGATGATGGGGTAGAGGATTTTGAGTCCGTATGCCGCGGCCAGCAGGCACGCAGCCCTCTTCGCGGCGCCCGCCCGGCTCCACTGCACCCGCCGGGCCGCCGCATGCAGCATGTGGGCCATCCTGCCCGCCGGGGCACCGCTACGCGCCGCTCCTAGTGCGGGTGGCTCATGCCCGCTGGGAAGGCCGGTCCCGCCGGGTCTTCATCGGGGCGCTGGGCCCGGCCTGCCCCCGGCCGCCCTGCCGTGATAGATGCCGAGCGAGCGCTGCCTCCCAGGGGCGATGGTGCCTTCAAAGCGCGGCGCGTTGCACAACGCAGCCCCGCGCGGCGCAGCCCGCCCCGCCGACCACCATTGGCTGTGCCGCGTGGGGCGGCACCGGCACCGGCAGCGGCCCGGCCGCTCAGCACCGCCGCCCGGGCCGCAACCGCTATAGCTCGGGGCGCGGCCGGAGCGGCGCCGTCAGTACTAGCAGCAGCAGCAGCGCTCCTGCGCTGCGCTCGACCGCGCTTACGGCGGGTCCCCCGGCGCTTGGCCCCGGGTTCGCGGCGGGTCCCCCAGCGCTCAGCTCCGGTCGCACCGTTGATCCCCCGGCGCTCGGCGGGTCCTCGGCGCTTGGCGGGTCCGCGGAGCTCGGCCCTGCAGAGCGCCGGCTCGCCCCAGGCTGCGGCCGGCCCTTTCCTTCCGCCTGCCCTGCGGAGCAGGCGCCGCCTCCGGCCCCGGCCTCGCCAGCGGCGCGGGGGGAGCGGGACGGGGGGTGGCGGCACCGGAGAGAGCTCGGGTCCCGCGGCAGCCCCGGCGGGGAGGGCAGCGCGTCACTCCCGGCGCCCCCCGAGCCTCCCCGGGGCGGGGGGGCTGTAACGCCGGCGCGGGGGCGAGCCCGGTGCGGGAGCGACGCGGCAGAGGGCGGCGCGGCCGGGCCGGTGCCCTCGGGCAGCCCCGGGTCGGAAATCGGCCGGGCGGCCGCGGGAGGGAGTCGGGCAGCTCGGCGTCTCCGGGGCAGCGCCTGCACTCTGCGCGTAATTTATTTCCTGTCCTCTCGCCGAAAGGAAACCGGTATTGTGCACTGGCAGCGTTATTAGCCCAAAATAACCCCGACCGAGTCGCACGGCCCCTGCAGTAAAATCCGCCTAATTTCACACAAAGGAAGCAACAGTACAGGCAGTTGCCTTGCTGCTTTCTTTTTTTCTTAGTTACTTATTTCTACTGCTTCAGTTATTTGGTAAAGGTACTGTATTTGAAATTGCAGGGGAAGGATCAGAGTACTTACATACTCTGGTCTTTTTATGCTTTGAAAATGTAGTACTAAGGCAACTGTAAGATAGTATATAAAAAAGTATTAGTTTAGGATAGGTCTATAAAAGAATGTTTTTAAAATGTGGTACTAGGCATTTATGGCAGTGGTGAGGAGCCAGGCTTTTCCCTAGAAATGGAGAGTGAGGCCACCTGCCTCACAGTAACTCAGCAAATACTGCATTAAATAAGTCACGTTACTGTTATAAAACAACCCCCCATTGAACAGAGTGCGGTGCTCATCTTTAGATAGCAATACAAGCTTCAGGATGAAGGAATGATATAATTGATTTGAGATCAAGTGAGGTTTGATTTTAAAAATCAGACACCACTTATCAAAACATCCAGGTGCCTTCTGAAAATTCTGGTGAGCCAAGACCAGCAGTACAAGAAGGAAGCAAGGAAGATCTGTTTCTCATTTCTTCCTAGGAGGTTGCACAAATTCAGCCCACAGTGGTCTGGACAGTTAGGTAGAAAAGATACGGGGTAGTCTTTAAGTGTATTGTATTTTTGCCAGTGAGCACAGGCCAGAGATCTGGACAACGGTCTTTCTAGCTTTTTGTTGGGTTTTGGTGTGGTTTTTTGTTTTTGTTTTTTTTTTTTTTTTTCCCTAAATGCACAACTCAAGATAAAGCTAGGAAAATGTAAAAATCTGACCTAGTGCAGTGCAGAAGACATTCAGTTAGTAGGTAAACCTGATATCACTGCAGATTATTTTGTCAGGAAAATAGGTTTTTCAGTGCACAAAGATACAAGATACACTGGCTAAGAAATTGCTTTGCTTAGGGCTTGTTATTTTTTTAATCATGCTCTCTATTGGATACTTCCCTTGCTGGCTTGTCTGTAGCACAGCATACTCTTAGATTTTGCCAAACCACAGCTATTTGCAATATTCCATTACTCCAGCATTTTCTTACCAAAGTTCACAGATCTCTTTCAGTTCTGTGTATCTGCTGACCTTTCACTTCACAGAATTCTGGATGACTGAAATTTCTGGTGATTTGGTGGTTAGTGCAGACATACACCCCACAGTCAGATCTGTGGGAACATTTAAGTGAAGCAAATCTAACCATACAGTGTTTCAGTCAATAAAAGGAATGCATTTCTTTCTTTTGAAAGGATGAAGAAAAGCCTGAACTGTTGTTTTAAATACTCCCTTTCTTCTGTTCTTGCTGTCTCAAAAGTTTTGCTGTGCCACAGTCCTGCTCAGTAATCCATGCACAAACTTCTCTTTGTGGAGCATGGCCTTAGGTGTTAGATTTTTTTTTCTTTTTTTTTTTTTTTTTACTGCTGAAGGCAGCAATTTTACTACATTTAGTCATAATAAAATGTCTCAGTGTTACTGGAAAAATAACTGCCAAAGCTACAGTAATATTGGTGCAGTGTTCAGTGCTCTGTTGTCTCCATATTTTCTACTGACTTTATAATAAACTTCTGAAGATAAGTGCAATCAAATAAGTTTTAGTAACTGAAGCTGTGAAACTGGAGGGATGTTGATATTAGGTCCAGACTATTTGGGAGTTTATCTTTTCTTATGAAGAAACTAATTTTTTAGTGCCAAGTGATTGGTTTTTAGTCATATGGTTAATTTTCATCAAATGCATTAAAATAAAATGTGGGCATTTTTAAAATACAGGAACCAATAACTGAAGAGGAAGAATACATGGCAGCAATCAGTATCACGGTGACTAAAGTCCGTGAATGTTTGAATATGTAGAATCTAGAATGTAATCATGATAACTGATGCTTTATTTTGTCTTCTATTTTGTGCCTACAGTCTCCCACACCAGCACTTCATCCTTGCACAACTTTGTGGTTGTGATGAAGGTAGTGGAATTGGGACATGCGGGCTATTACACAAGAGATATCAATCAGCCTTACTCAATGATCATTTTTTCTACTGTTTTATTTAGTGTTTGAAAAAATAATGTGCAATTTTTTAAGCAAGAGACCATTAATCTGATGTTCTATGTGATCCTAAAAGAGGGTCCAATAGCTGTAACATCAGTCTGCAGTAAATTGAAATTTCCTTGCTGCTTAATGAGTTATCCACTGTGCCATAAAGACATACAAAATAAAAAATAAATGTACTGAAAATGGATATAAATTCTATATTTTGAATCATTGCTGTTTAGGACTTTTAAGATTTAGATACGTGTAGGTCATGCATACAGTACATAGCGCTTTCCATGTGAATGAGTGTATGTGAAACACAACATGAATCCACACAGTGCTTGTTTTCAATTACTGATACTGAACTGTAAATAATGTCTAAAATATGATGTACTGTAATATGGTGAGCTAGGAACATCTGGTTTTTTCTTTAATTTTGAGCTGTATGTTTGCATAGTGGTGTGGGAATAATAGGACTCCGTGGTAGTCCGATTCAGTGGAGTACAAACATAGAAGCCATTATTCAAGTAAATACCTTTCTCTGAAGTACTTCCAAACTTTCTATTTACTTTAATGTCATCACTTACATAAGTACAGAAATACACCCACAGAATTAGTTTGCAACATCAAGGCACACCAATGGCAAATTTGATGTTTTTATCAGAAAAGGGTGATAAGATACCCTGACCTTTGATTTCAAATTTGCATCAGCAGAAATTATCTGTTTATTTAGTCTGGTTTAGGGAAGCTATTGGCTATATTCATATACCTCAGTAGAATATTCAGACACTGTAATTCCTTTTGGATCTGGAGATCTAAGATAAGCAGGAACTTCAGTTTTAATGTCACAGATATGGAAGCTTGTTGAAGAAGTGTCAGTGTGGTGAGACTGGCCTGATCCTACCATGCAGTTGATTCCAACTCTTGGTTCTGATGAGACTGTAGGAGTACCCAGACTAGGCACAGGTATACTATCACAGGAGAAGAGAGGGGAAACAGGAAGATACTATTCTGTTGCTTGGCTCCTGAGTGTAAGCATCAGAGAAATGGTGTAAATGGGGTGCATTCCTGCACCAGAAGTTCTTTTTCCCTTATTCTGTCTTTAGGGACATATACCTGCTGCTGTAAATTTGAAGCCTGCATGACTTGTAAGTTCTGATAATTTATCTATAAGGGATTTGAGTAATCTGTCTGACAGGACAGTCAGTGGCAGACTAATCACTCACAGTTCTGACTTCTGAGAACGGTGGTTTTCTAGAGAGAATACAGATCTAGAAAGAAATGTAAACAAGTTGTTTTCCCTTTACAAAGTGAGAAGGAGAGGGAAAAAGGCAGGGGTAGAGGCCAATGTCAGCTGCTCCAAGCCCAGTAATTTGTTGAGTTATGTTCTCAGACAAGGAATTTCACTTTAAATATTTAGGCTTTAATCCTTAAACCTTTAATATCTAGATTTCTCTTTCTTGTAAAACTTACTCCATACAGATAATCCAGCTGAACCAGGATATGTGTTTTTATGCCTTCAGAAGTCTCAAATACACAATGTATGTTTTTCAGGTTTTGCTTTAAATCTGTAAATGTTTCTATTCTCAGATCATCTGAAGAAAATTCTAATGCTAGCTACTTTATTAAACGTTTTCTCAAGTGCATCATAAACCCTTTAAACAAGCTACATGCCAAGTGCAATAGTACAGGTGTAAGTGGTAAAATCATGTAACTGGTGTCAGTTAACAATGGTGATACTGGCACTGCCCACAGCAGAGCCAGTGTTCTCCTCTGCAAAAATGAAGGCAGGAAAAAATCCAGAAAAAACATCTCTTTTACTCCCGCACCCAAAGCACAGGATCTGCTGCCATCCTTTTTTCATGCCTCAAAATTTATTTGAGGGTTTGCAGCTGGTGAGTATGACAACAAAAATATCATCTGCTGTAGTTTACTTATTAACTCTTATTTGTGAGGGTTCTAAATATTAAAAATAAGCAAACAGGCCAGTGCTTCACCGAGCACAGTAGTCTGTCTCTAACAATAGCTCTAAGCAGATGCCCAAAGGAGAAAAGAATGGCAATTTAATGTGATGCTGCATCCCCTGCTGCAGCTTCATATCCTCCCAACCTCTGGCCATTTTAAGCTGTGAGAATTTTGTGAGGCTGGAAGGTTTTTCTGTTAAATATTCCATTCTTACAATTACTTGTTCAGTCTCTCTTGAAATCATGTAAACTCTTCCATAAATAGAAAGATCTCTGACAAGCAATTCCTCAGATTTACTATCTCATTGGTGAAGAACCACTCCTTTCTGCTTAATTTGACCCTGGCTCCCACAAGCTCCACTTTATGTCCACCTATGCCTGTTCTGGAAGAGGCATTCAGCAACAGAGCTCACTCTTGCTCACTCTCTTCCCCCTCCCCTAACCCCACAGCTTTCCCATACCACTCAGGAGTTTGTCAGCCTCTATTCTGTATCAGCCCCCAGCTCTTGAGTGCATAAATACAAGAACTAAATCATATTTTCCCTCCCTTTTGCATTTTACTCCCTGGCAGGGCCTTCCCTTTTATTTCGCAACTTTATTTTCTTAAAACCTTCAGTAACAGATGTTGTCAACAGCCTGAATTAAATTCATCAAGACTCCAGCAATCATTCTTTTCTACATGTTTTCTACTAGCAACTTCTGTCTATAGAAGCTATGCTGGCTTTTCACATGCTGACTAATGTTATAATGCCTGCTATTTCTTTGTGTGGAAGTAAGCTTTCTGGATTGCAACAAAATTGTTCTTTTTAAAATTTTGTCACATTTGCTACCCTCTTGTCTCCAAGATGACTCCGAATTCAAGTTGTCCTTTCTACAGCGCTGTGTTATAGAGCTCTTCATTAAATAGAATTTATTCCTAGTGCTTTGCTAGTCTTCATTCTGTCTTGGTAAGATTATTTTGACCTTGTCTGCTGTTATTTTCACTTTGGACAGGTCTTCATTGAGATCCTCAGGAAGGATTCCTGCATTAGGTTCTCCCCAGTTTCCTCATCAATGAATACTGATGCAAAAAGCCCAACTTACCTTATCCATAACATCCATGTCTGTTCTGATGTACCTCTTCATGTTGTACTTTGGCCAACTATTGTCCCTTTAGACTTTCTAGCAAGCTTTTGCTCCTAGTTGATGTGAAGAATGATTTATTACTTTGTTTACTTTGGCTAGTTGTTTCCCAGTTTTTTCTGGCCTATTGTAATTGTATTTGTATTTCTGTGTTCATGTTCCCTGCTGTTGTCTTCTTTTTGCTATGGTTTAGACTGTCTCTTTGCTTCAAGTCTGGTATCCTTCAGCTTTTTCGTAGACCTTTGTAGGGATTTAATTCTTTCAACTCCCTCTCCTGGTTTGCTTTTGACTTTCTTCCCTAACTGGAGTTTGGCACATCTATAGAGGATTATTTGGTCTTTGTTAATCTTTATAGAAATAGTGTTTTTATGAAGTGGGGTTTTCAGTGTGAGATTCTGTAACAGATCTCATTCATCATTCTCCACCAAGCCAAGGACTGCATTTTCTCTTGAGAGTTCATTCTGTAAAAAATTATTCCATCTAAATTATGCCACCTAAGAATGGCATCTACTTCATATAGCAATGTGTCAACCTACTGTTGTCAGTGGTACTGTCCTGGCTGGTGGTTTTCCATGTAGGTCCAATCCCATGTTCTTCCCAGCTGGGCATTGAATTTTGACCTGGGTAGATCAGATGATTCTCTCTGAGCCAGCCAGTTAGCTGTGTTTGGAAACTATTTGGCCTCTCTACAATCTACTATCTCTCCACTCTTTAAAGGTCAATAGGAAGAACTTTTCATCAAATTGATTGAAAGAGATCTGTCTTTCAAGAGGAACTACTTTTAAAAGGGGTAACTTTGTTTTTAAATTGAGCTTTGTCTTCTGTTTTTAACTTGCTCAGACTCTATCATGATTTTGCAATATCACAGCCATCTTTTAAAAAGAACTCTTTTAGGGCAACACCATCAACCAGGTTGGTATAAAATACCACAAGGACAATGTTGCTTTATTTCTCCATAAGCTGACCTCTCAAGGAAGGGAATGGGCATAGAGTATTGACTGGAAAAAGGCCATACAACTCTGTTAACAAAGTTTAAGCGCTGCATTTGCCAAAGAAAAGCTTCCATTTGGAACAGAGTCAGGCATCTTTTAGTCTTGCATTCCTAGCACTACATAATTAGGTCAATATTTAGGGATCTAAGTAAGTGTATCCTGGCATTTAAAAGTGCCAGAAATTTTCACCCTAGATAGAGATGGAAAAGCACTTTATTTTCCCTGCATCTTTTATGCCGTTTTCTACAGATGGATTTAGTTACCTAATGCTAGATATCAAGATCAAACAAAAAAACAAAGTTAAAATGTGTTAAATTAACATTAAAAAAAATCAGTAATGTTGTTAAATATTTAAACTCAACTGTGAGATTCACTGGTTTGTGTTTTTCACTTCACATTTGTGGAATATTAATGGAGTAAAAGACAGTGCAGGATGGGTAATCTCTGCAGTTCAAGGTAGCTCCTGAAACATGAGGTTTATTTGCAAGGGTTGTGGGTGCAGGAGCTCTGCTTAAGCTGCCAGCCACAGCTTAGAGCATGCCCCAGAGAGAGTGAGAGAGAGAGAGAACCAGAGAGAGATAGATCTAGAGAGTGAGAGAGAGCTTGATCGAGAGAGAGAGAGAGAGTGAGAGCTAGATAGATAGAGAGCGCTAGAGTCTGGTTACATGATATTATATCTCTTTCTATACTGGATATGGTAATAGTACAACATCCAATCAGTAGAAGACAAAAATCCTTATAGAATTTACCTACAACCTATCAAAACTACTACATTACCATATTGTGTTACATTTCAACTCCTAAAAACGACTTTCTAAAACTACTTTTGTCTTCCCTGCCATGTTGGCAGGGTTTCTTTGACCCTTGGACTTTTCTGTTTGCTGAAGCATCCTCTTCTCTGCTAAGGACATTGTTCCATCAAGAGGGATTCTCCTTCAGCTGGCTAGCCCATTGTTTTTTGCTTGTACAGTAACTAACAGCTTGGTATCCTATATCTCAAAGCTAGCTTTCATTTCTATTTCGCTTACAGGTTTCATATTTTCAGAATCTTTTGCCAAGCAGTCATATTTATAAGGTTTCCCTATCTCATCCTCCCCAATATACATTCATCTCTTTAGTTATACCTTCTTTTATTAAAATGAGTGCCAGAGTAGGACACTTACTGGAAAGGGGAACATTCATTTAAGAAACATGAGAACTATTTGCAGTTAGTTCTAAGAAATTGCTTGGAAAGTTATCTCTCTGTTTCTCACTGTCTCTGGTGAGTATAAGATTTTACATAAGCAGTGTCTGTTTACTCAAGGGAACACACTTAGGGGAAGAAGTGTGTTCAAACCTTCAGGGTACAATAATGCTGCAGAGTTGGCACACACTTTGAATTCACACAGTTTCATTGTCTAAATTAGCTGCTTCCTATCTGGGTGTGTTGGGACACAGAGTAGGGGCCTGACTTAAGTGCTTGAGTCACCCATCAGAAGACCTCCCTCTCTCTTATTTGATTATACAGGAGTTCTGTAAGGACCTACTCAAAGCTGGGTGCCAAAAGTTGCACAGTCAACATTTCAACACCAGCGTCCCTGGAGAAATGCTTTCTTAGACTACTTTGGACTGCTTTAATATGTCTCGTATCTAGAGCTGACCTGATAATGAAGAGACATGTCAGAGAGGAAAACTCAGGTGCTGAAGGTTGGAAAGCTGTTCTGAAGAAGATCCTGTATAGTACTTTCTTAACAAAGCAACAAGACATAGAGTTATTCTGAAGAGTGGCTGTAAAAGTTAGAAAAAAAGGGAAATCTTTGAACTACAGTTTCTGACAGATAGAGGGAGCCTCTGTTCTCTACTTACTTCACTTTACAGGGAATCAACTAACCTCCATGAAACTCATTCTTGTGACCTTTTAAAAATTAATAATAATGTCCTGAAACTCTTTGAAATTATGTTATCACTCAGAAATTAAAATTATTTCAAATTTTTTAAATGATGACAATCAAGGCAAAATATACCAACACTGGAAATATAGTCATATGCATCTCAGGTCTTATTTCATTTTTTACTTTGCCCTCCTCCAAAAAATAACTGATTTTTTATTTTATGACTGTTTGAAAAGTCACTAGCTTTATCTGCAAGAAGTAATTCGAGGAGAAGAAGATTTCTTATGTTGAAAAATAATTAATTGAGACAGCTATGTCACTTTTCCTGGATTCTACAAATAACTGCTAACTACCAAATAAAATAAGGAAAACAGAAAGAAAAGCCCACTCTTTTCCTTTAAATCTAGACAATAGTGTGAAAAGAGGAAGAGTAAGATTGATATAGAAAATATATATTAGAAAAACAAAAGTAAAAGGGATATGATTGTGTTATACAAGAAACTACATCTTAGACATAGTATTAGTAAGTTAAACATTTAAACTAGATGGAATTGAAAATAAAACTTAATAGTCAATGTGATAAAATAAAATAAATTTTAAGTCTGTCACCTGTTGTGTTAGCTGTAGCGACACATAGACTTAAAATATAGATATAATTTATTATGAAGATTTTAATCTACTATTGTTACAAGAAACAATTATGCATACTTATCAGATCCTATACACACCCTAGCCAAATTAGACGTATTATAAAGAAAAATATCTTGGCTGGTTTTCAATTTTAGACTCCTAACATCTGCTCTGAACACTCTTCACATTGTTGCACTAATGCTGATCAAACTTTAGTACCCTAAAGTTTGTTAGGCTAAAAATGTTAGGCTAAAAAATGTTAGGCTAAAAATAACTCAGTAAAGAAACACCATAGGTGTTTCATGTAGAATTTTGAAGATGGTTCTGTAAATGGGTGCCTTCACTTGCTGCGACGATGGTAGTGAATTACAGGGGAGGGAGTGAGTGGAGCTGTGTTGCTGCCAAGATTCCCTGGGTGGTTCTGTATCCCTCCTCGAGGGTTTGCCACATTTACACGCAACAGCTCATCATGCAGCACCAAAGGCAACAACATCTATGGGTAGAAAATGCTCATCAGTTCTTCTGTTACCTCTAAAATACCTGAAAAAGAGCAGGATGGAAAGTGCTCTCTTGCCCCCAAAATTACAGTGGTTGTAGCAGAGACAAGCTGCACCTGAAAGACAAATCAATTCCCTTGGGACAAGACACTCATGACTTCCTTGGGAAAGGGCGACGGCTTTGCCAGCAGCCTGCATGGAAACACCGGGGTAGAAGAAGGGCGGCAGCAACCAGAGCATCGCCTTTTCCCCATCAGCTGCTTTGCCTGGCTTTCTGCGTCCTTCCCCCTTTATCAAGTCCCTCTACCACCCTTTCCTTCTCTGCCAGCCTGGGTGTGGGGAGCAGCTGCCCTGGGGCTCCCAGGGAGGAGGAGGGCCCTCAGAAGGGCCTAGTGGCCCTGCTGGGAGGCTGCAAACCATCCCTGGGGTGGCCATTGCCTCCGCCTACACTACCAGCAGTGCACAGGGCAGCCCTCCCTCCCTGCCTCCTCAGCAACAGAAAATGAACTGGGTCGGTGGCAGTCGGTGAGTGAAACTCTACAAAGACAGCAGAAACAGCTCCATGCTGTGTCAGTGTCCCTCACAGACTGGGCACTGCCATGGTGCCCATCTCTCATGTCCTCTCACAAACCAGGCACTGCCGCGGTGTGTGTGACAGCCGTGGCATCACCTCACAAACAACACAGCCACAATGTGAGTTTCGGGCCTCATTTCCCCTCACAGACTGGGCATAGCCATGGTGTTTGTGACCGAACTAGTGTCTCTCCACAGAACAGTAGTGCCACTGTGTGTGTGCTTCAGGCCTGGCGTCCCCTTGCAGAGCAGCAGGCCATGGTGTGTGACAGCCCCAGAGTCCCCTCCTGAGCCAGACTTTGAGAAGGTGCAGGTGCCCTCCCACTCCAGGCAGGGGTCACATTTGGGCTCAGTGTCACTCCACAGATAGGGGCTGGATGAGGCCTTTCCTCACGCCCTCGTGAACAGCAGTGGTTACCATTTGGGGAAAAGGATTATGGGTATTAACATTCACTGAAATGGTAAAATATAACAGAGTTGTAATGATTAAAAAAATAAAAAAGGACAATGTTCGGTTTCTTTGGGTGCTGTGTCCTCTGCCAATCTGCTAAAAATGTAAATCCCACAGATTTTATCAGCCATTGGGAAGCAGCATTACTGAACATAGCTTTGTAATCATCCAGACTCTATGCAGAATCAAACTAAAAGAACATCCTACCCATCTGGAAGTCTTCCCAGCAAACTGGGTTTTCTGAATGTTTCCTCTGTGAAACCAGAGGAAGGGAGAGTTTTAGTTGGTAAAAACCCCAAAACACGATCACCAACTTTATCCTAAATGCCTGTCTGCCATACCCTCTGTAAGAAGACAGTGTGTAGGAGTACTGAACACATTTAGCAATAAAAATTACCCTTCTGCTTGCTGCTGCTGGTAGTATCTGTCATGGTTCCTTGGGTGAATCTGGGATTTGCATTTTAGGTGTCAGAAAAACTGCTCATCACTAGGGTTTCTCCCCACTGCAAGGGTGAATATTATATGCATATGTTTGGAAAGTTTGCTCTAACTTTATGCCAAAGTTAATTCCAAGGGAATACTCCATATTTCTAATCCTCACAAAAATCCCAAATCTAACTGACCTAAGGACTGCAGCCATGCCCACTCTGCTCATAGAACAGTGACCCTGAGTTCCAATTTTATGCACCATGTCCTGTAGACATTTCACTTAAGGCTGTTTTAGAGGTGAGACAAGAAGTTGGAGGTATAACTGTCTCCTGTATTGCACAAAAAACAGGAACTTGTAGAGTCAATCTGTTTTTCATTCTTGTTTCACAAAAGGTCCCTAGTATTCTGTAAAATCCAAAAAGGTAAAAGCTCATATAATGCTCCTTTGGTTTGTTTGCTAATATAGTTTTGTAGCTGCATTGCAACACAAGAAAGAAAATTAGGAGAAAACAATATATTGACAAAGATTTCTTAAGTTTTAAGAAATTACAAATTGATGAAATGTTGCATTACAAGTCCAATGCCTAAAAGCTTTTTCTGTTTTCTTTTTTCATGCTAAATGTATTTGGTAGCCTAATATAGAATATAGCCCTATCGTTACTGGAGTAAACTAGGATCAGTCAAAATTACTTCAACAGAGAGATGTTGACTTTACTGTCTGAAGGTTTGATCCATTATAACATAACATTAACATATTTGTTAATCTCAGAACCATTGATGAGAAATTCAAGCCATGACTCAAGATTATACTTTTGCAATTAAAATAATAATTATTTTCATTTTTCAGAAGCAGAATCATATTAAAGCAGGAAAGGAGAAAACAAAAGGTAAACGGTTTCAGCCATATTGGATTTTATATTGTTGTATAAAAGCTTTAGCACGTTCACTTAGATAAAACTTTCAAAGCATTCGGAGTAAGATTCAAAACAGTGGTTTAACTGTTACAATGTGTTTGCCTGACTTTTAGGGCAAGATTCTTGTTCTAGATTTACTGCACTGAATTCCAACAGGAAGAGGAGGGAGCCAGACAAGGTGTGAATGAATGAATGAATGAATGAATGAATTAATGCCTGTGCCCAGTATCGGTTTTCCTGGATTACTTCTGTTACCATGTAGTGTTGGTATGTGCGGACACATGGGATTGCTTGAAGCTGCAGAGAGATAACCCCGTGGTCAGCTGGCCTAACACACACATACACAGTCTTTTTTTCTGGGCCCCATAAAAGGATGTCAGGCTCATTGAAGTCCTTTATCTGGCACTAATAAAAGGAGGACAGCTTATTGCATTTTGAATCTGAAAGTGAATCAAAGAATCTAACTTATATAACCCTGGCATAGCAGAAGACATTTCAAACAAGAAAGAGAAAGAGAACAGTAAGAGACAATGGCTATAACCATAATAAGTGGAGTCAGTTTCCTCCTCAAAGAAAGGGGCAGTATAGGGAAGCTCCACCACTGAAGCTGATACCCCCCACGCCCAGAGGAGGTGCACAGGCATATATAGAGGTAGAGTAAAAACAGGCTGACTGTATAGAGACTCAAATTAAAACATTTACTTATGGGAATGTGGGACCAGTCAGCAGCTCGTCCTCATCACTTTCCCAGTTTCCTGGAGGCCTGTGAGTTCTCACCTTTTTAGTAAGGCAGTACTAAATTACTAACCACTGTGGTAATTTTCTAATTGCTATTATACAATTATTAGTAATTTATAGGTGATGGGGAGAAAATATCTGGGACACTGGAGGGAGGTGGATACATTTTGGGGGTGTGGACCCCAAAGTAACATGAATTTTGAAGTGTTGATTTGTACACAGGCTGATTTTACCTGACTGAAGATACTCACCTTAACTGAAGAACAGATATTTTCCATAACTAATATCTAATATCCTGGAAAGCTAAAGAAAATAATAGATTATACTAAAATTAGTTACCAATGAACATGTTAGGTATATTAGTTACATATGAACTGCAATTATGAGAGGAATTGTATTTCAGAAGAAAAGCCAATGCTATTTTTTGCTTAGGCATAGCCTTTAGTTTTCAATATCCTTCTTTTGGATAGAAAAAATAAATCTTAATGGGTTTATTTATCCATCTGCTATAGTTAATGTTGGCGATTTTAGGATGGTTATTAATAGTCTCTGCAAAATAGAGGAGTTTGTTTCCTATATTATTGTCCTGATATATTCAAACTGTCAGTCATATGACTTTTTATTCCTTGTAACAAATATTCTTTCTGAATTCTCAATCTTTTTCTTTCCTTCTCTTTCATATATGAGCCTACCATAGCTTTGTTTATTCCCCATAATTGATTCAAGAAGACTTCTATGAGAATATACACTTTGTTTTTAAAAGAATGGATAGAAATCAAGAATATATTTCTTTGTGTGTGTGCTGATTTTTTTCTTTTTTTTTTGTCTTTTTTTCTTTCTTTTTTTTTTTTTTTTGTCAGAAGACTATTTTCTTTGTCCAGAAAGACAAATTTGGAGAACAATAAACCCTTTGTGTCATTACAGATGGCACATCTGGTGTATGTAATCTTGCTGATGTTTTTTGCTTATTTCATATGCTCCATAAAAAGCCCAAGTTTAAATTTTTGTAAGACTTTGTCCTTGCCACATTTGGTATCTTTTATTTTAAAGAAACATTTTTAGTGATTGTAAACAGAATTTGAGAAATGATCACTTAAGCCCTAAATATTTGGCATCAAGATAACAATGATTTATTTTGAATATGACCAAATTATATTTGCATTCTTTTTCAAGGTAATAAAAATAAATTAACAGCAAACAGGGTGTGAAAATTCAGAGATGCTTAACCATGTGCTTTCATTAGGAATAGTTCACCAAGTCTTGCTTTCTAGTTTCGAAAGGATTACCTATAGTGGTGATGTGTTGTTGAAGCTTCTGTCAAAAACCTATTCTCTCCTTTAAAAAATTAAGGAATACTTTGAAAGAAAGAAGCTTAAGTCAAAGATGAAGCTTCTGGAAGTATCATCTCCTAAAAGTTCAGCAGTCAGTTTGGATCTTCTTAATCTATATGTGGTTAATCAGATATCAACCAAAAAAGACAACACTGGTGAGTTTTGGGTATTCTGACACTTCAGAATTAGTTAATCTTAACTATTATTGCTGTTATTTTAGTTCTTGTTCTTCATTTACAACTTAACGCTCAAGTAAGTGTTGTTTTATTTTAAAATTAAAAAAAAAGTACATAAATACAAAAATTATGACTGAATAAAAAGTCAGGGCGTAAGAGGAATCAAATAACCTTGGCTCCTGCCTGCTTCACCTTTAAAGCCTTGTGCAGTGTCCTGGTGCCAGGCCAGGTTAGTGTTGGCAGTGGCCAGGAGAGGCATGGCCAGGACCCTGAGGTTGTTCTGCACCTCCTCACGTCACGCACAGGGGGCAGCAGGGGAAGGAGTCCCATCCTGTGGGGTGGCGGGAAGAGGGTGGCTGGGGAAGGTTATGCTCCCTGTGGTGAGCACCTGCCTGTGAATCATCACTCTGTTATTAATATAATTTCTTATTTCATTGCTGTTTCCAGTAAATTGTGCTTGTCTCATCCCATGATCTTCACCTTTTTTCCCTCTAATTCTGCTCTCCATCCTGTTGCAGAGTGAGGGGGAGAGAGGGAAGGAAAGGGAGAGGGAGATGGAAAAGGGGGAGAGAGTGAGTGGCACGTGGTTTGGAGTGTTTCAGTGGGAATATTAAATTGGAGAATACCATTTCTAAGCCACTACACACGCTTATTACCTTCTTCATTCTGTTCAATAATTTTACCCTACACCCATTTCTTTTTCTCTTTGCTGTAGAATGGGTCTATTTCTCATACACTAACTTTTTCAGAACTTTGGGGGCTTTTAGAATAGTCTTGTCAGTTCTACTCAGATTACCTCTCTTAAAATCTCTTATTAAACTTCTTGAGAAACATCACTAAAACTTGGGTCCTAGCTTTTTAATTGTAGATGTGGTGCTTAGTGATATGGTTTAGTGGTAGACTTGGCAGTCTTGGGTTAATGGTTGGATTCAGTGTTCTGAACAGTCTTCTTCAACCTAAATGATTCTATGATTCTAGGACTGTTATCATCTGTGACATATTCATAAACCAGATTATGGAACATTTTTTGTCCTATGTTCAGAAGAGTAGAAGGTGACTGAGGAAGGTAACAGAGCCTGTACACACACAGTGGCTCACTAAATAATTTTATACTATCATGCCATTTAGAATAGAGTTTTTGTATTGTTAGTGTCACCCTGATTTTTAGAAATCTTTTAGCCTTCTGATGTTTTCATTCTAGTTGCAAACTTTCCCACACATTTTTCTGTAAACAACTCAGTTGTTTTGCATTCCTTCGTAGAGGTGGAGAAAGCTGATGGATTGGTAACTTGTCCAGTGTCATTGGAGAGGTGGCCCTTTCACCCTCCAATCCACTGTCACTTTTGTAAAACTATAAGTAGTGGAGTCAGAAAATAAACTTTGCCTTTTTTCTCACCTTCAGCTGTTGCGTTCACGCGTGTGTGCTCTCATGTCCTACAGTGACAGTTAGTAGCAAAGAAAGCAACAAATATGTCTTTAAATGGATTTAGAAATCTAAACCAGCAGCTTTTGTACTCTAACAAAAGTTCAGGAACCTCAAAACTTTCTCCAAGCCCAGCACTGACATATCAAATACTTTCCTTGCAGAGAACATGAGGAAGCCAGTCCACGTTGATATCACTGAAGATGAAAAAAACCCTATTAGGAGACATAACTTAGAGCTTCCCATGTCACCCCAACGTACTCAACATAAATCAAACTTAGATGATCTCCAGAGCAGGTACTTGTATGAAATAGGCAATAGTTACACAATAGTGAGGTTCTGGAAGAGGTATTTAATGACAGTCTTAACATTTGGGGTATTAAGAAAACATAAACATACCATTGTAAACAGGGAAGTTTCACAACTGCTCATGTCATTCCAGTGATACTCTTACGATGAGAGAGTACTTAATAAATTCTGAATACAAAACTGCACATGAAGCTGAGAGATTTTTAAAGGTAATGTGTCTGTACCCATGTCAGGTACATGCACTAAGTTTATCTCAAGGAGCAAGTTATTCAAACAGAATTACCCAGTTATACTGTTTTTCCATCCAGCTTCAGATACCCTAAAGTGACCAGCTCACAGACAGGCTGATCAAAACTGCTTAAGAATCAGGCTGCTTTAAGATGTGTGGAAAAATATTCCTAAATTATTTTGAAATTAATATTCATAATATTTTAGTATTTTAGATCTTGTATCTTGTGTTTCATAGGCTTTTAAAATTCATTTTACAAGGTTACAAAAGCAAGTATTGGACAGCAGAAGACAGCATCTCTCAGAAAAAGTGAAATACCAGCATAATGTAAGTTTATTTTTCTAACGATATAAGACTAAAAATGTGCAGTAACTGCTGTATTATTAATGATTTTCTGAAGAGTAACCAAATCTCATGGATACTGAAACACATAAAGTTTTCTTTTTCTTTAAGACTATATCGCTATATTATTTTCATTATTGCCTTAAGTTTTTCACATCAGAATATATGAAAATTTTCTCTTCTTTGTGTTTTATGTGCAGAGATGTAAAAGATATAGAAAGGCTTGATTACTTTGAACTTCATGCTTAAATCAAAACAGTTTTAGATAAATAAAATATCTCTTTGTTATGTTTTGTCTAGCTGTCACAAGTAACAGAATTAAGCTATGTTGATTCTAGTATGGAAAATGAAGACAACATGGCGAGAGTTTTTAGTGCTTGTCCGTCGTCCTCCTCTGGTTTTCAGTTCTCTAACCATACACAGCTTTCAGAAGAAAATTTCAACACAAAACTAATGGGCAACATTTGGGAACAGACCTATGAAAAGAAGCTGCAAAACCAGGTTTGGTTAAAAATTTACTCCCATGGAATTATTTTAAACTAACTTGCATTTATTTGGTGTGTAAAATTAGTGCAATGGTGAAGACAATTATGAATGATCAACATTTCTTGTAGGCTAGTGGCAATGAATATTCTATATATACCAATATATTTCTTTTATTGTTTTGAAATAAGCTCAACTTGAGTGTTTGTTCACTGAGCTCTCAGTATTGCTGATATCTGCAGAAAGAGAATTAGTCACATACTGCTGGTGTTCTTTTGTTTCTGACTTGTAAAGCTGGTTAAAGAAAGCTGAAATGTATTAGTTATAAATACAGCTTTCTTAAACATACAGTTAGACTAACTGGGTGTTGCATGATCCCAGGTGATTCTGTGACCTAATTTTTTATCTTTTAACATCTCAGTGAGTAACATAGTTCTTACAGTGTTCTCAGTGCTCTTCTGTTTAACTCTACATTTAAGAATCAACTGAAAGTTATTTGTTCTGATGCATGTTACTGGTTTTTTTGTTGACTTTGTGACTCTTAAAGGAATCATTGTTAGAAAAGTGACAGCAAATATAATATGCTTTATTTTTAGCAAATATATTATTCATTGGAAGTAATAAAACAAATTCTATGTGTTTTACTTGAGGTAAGTGAGCAATAAATGCTCCAGATATTTCAGAAGGGGAGATGATGGGTTGTTCAGGGAATGAGTAAGCCAGAACCCCACAGGCAGCTGACCTGGAGAACAAAGAAGCCTAGGAAAGATGTTTTCTAAATACAAGGACAGTCCACCTCTATGTGTAAGAGAATTATTAGATTCTGGAGACCAGTTTGGCTGAACCAGGGACCTCCTGACTGAGTTCAAATGCAAAGAGGAGGTGTGGAAGGAGGGATGGGCAACCCAGGAAGAAGACAGGAGCATCCCCCTAGCTTGGAGGGCTGGCATTAGGGTGGTCAGAGCTGAAAATCACAGTGGCCGAGAAGAATAGCAAGGAGTACTTCTTGTCATCAAAGGTGTGTCATCAAAGAAAGGAAACCAAGGAAAATGATGTCTACTGTTAAAAAGAGTTGAGACCTAGTGACAAAGGGCATGGAAAAGCCTGAGTTACTCAAAAACTACTTTGCTTCAAGTTTTTCAGACAAGTTCTGCTCTCTGGCTCATCTTAAAATGCAGTCAGAAGTTGGAGGACAGTTGTACAAAACAGTAGGGAAGGAACGAGGTAGAGAATCCACTGTAACCTAGACTTATAGAAATATATGAGACTGGACAGAGTCCATCCAAGTATATTCAGGCTGCTGGATGACATCACTGCAAGGCAGATATTTATCATCTTTGTAAGGCTGTGGTGATCAGAAAAGCTTCCCAGCGAGGAGAAATACGCAGATGTTATGTCCATCTGCAAAAATGTAAGCATGATCTAGGGAAGCATCATCTTACCTCTGTCCCTGGAAGGATTAAGGAGCTAAGCTCCCAAACACGGTTCCAAGGATACAGGAGGAATAAGAAGGTGTCTGCAAACAGCCATCAGATTTTCCAATGTCATACTCTGCCTGGTGGACCCAATTGCTTTCTGTGATGAAATTAGTAGCTCTGGGAATGAGAGACAAGAGCAGGCATTATTTACCTTGACTTTAGGAAGGCTTTTGAAGTGGTTTCCCATGGGATCCTAGTAGCCAAAATGGGCAGCTGTGATCCAGATGAATGGACAATAGGATGAGAAAAGTGTCTGTTACTGTCACGCTCAGAGTAGTTTTCTGTTCGCTAAATTTTACTTGGCAACAGTTGGGCTGTAAGGAGGTGTGGGCTTCTACTGTGAAGATAAAGAGAAATAAAAATAGTGGGAAAATCTGTATATTGTTTGCAAGCCCAAGCTGAAAGTTTTGAAGACTATAACAATTATGTATATTCACAGTTTGACAGCTTCTACTGTTTTGTCAGCCAGGAAACAGCTTTGATCAAGACCCTTGGAATACAAAACCTCCAAGCCAGTGTATTTTCAGGAAGTCTGATACAGTGCCTCAGGAACTCTTCGAGCCATTTCATAGGTAGTCACTGATTTTACATTAACGAGTGAAATAACAGTCAAGTTTAATAAAGAAAAATACTAAAATAAGCCAAAGGTTATTGCTACCTGTTTTTTCTCTGACTTTTGGTGTTTTTTCAAATAGAAATTGGAATCAAATGGAAATAACAAACATACAAAGCTATTTAAATTTGCTGAAAGACAGTAAAATCTGAATTTTGGGTAGGCACTTGGAACAACGATCTATTTTTTGCAGTGTCACGAACATATCAGTGTTTCTGAATTCACCTTGAATGATAGCACAGATTTGCTAAGAGGCTATGACGAGGGGAAGCTGCCCCAGGTGTTGTTAGTTCTGGGCACTGTTGCAAGTGCTTTTCTGATGATCCTGATGCAGTAGCAAATCTGAACCTACATTATTTATACTTGGGATTCCATGAACAAAGCATTTTCTTTCCTTCTCTTTCATATGTGGTCCTACTATAGCTCTCTTTATTCCCCATAATTGATTCAAGAAGACTTCTATGAGAATATACACTTTGTTTTTAAAAGAATGGATAGAAATCAAGAATATATTTATTTTTGTATGTGCTGATTAAAAATCTTTCAAATCACAGATGGTTTAGGGCCAGACTCATTTGTACTGAATATTTTCCTTTTCTTTCCACAGGCTACTCCTTGAATCTAGAGGTCTTACATAGCTAATCTTACTTTTCTCCTTCTATTCCATTAGTCTGCCATCTGGTTTAGAGTTCGTGTCCATCTCTAGCTTAGGCTGGATAGAGATATAAAAAAGCCATATAGTATTTTGCGGTTTCTGAAGTGCCTACCGGTTCACTTGGGGAGTCAAGTGACCAGTAAACTCACTGGCCAAATACTGAAACATATCAGCCACCTTAACTTCCACTCTTCTTGTAGCTTCTCCTGGCTTTCTCCAGCAAAACCTAAAATGAGCATAGCATTCACCTTGCTGTATATCTAGGTGAATTCCCAATTATTATGTTTACACTGAAGTCCTACATAACCTTATCTCACATCTCTCCTTTCATTTCTCCACCAGCCATTAGGCCTGCACTCATCTGCTTATGGCACATCCTCTCGTCTTCTACCCATCCATGGCTCACTAACAACATCTTTCCATCTGCTCTTCCAATCCATTTCTTTGTACTGTGCTTGTTTTGTTTTCATCCACTGTAGCCAAAAATTCTTGTACCTCAGGAGGTCACAGTTCTTTTGTGAAGGGAGTTTCTTTCACTCTATGTGAAAAGTAGAGTGTAAATTTATACAATTGTTTAATGTAACATACTGATGATGTAATCAATGTGCATAATTCTGAGAGCTATGGCACCTCAAGGTCATTAAACATTAGTTAAAAAATTTACATGTCATATTCCCTCATCTATTCTTAACTTTTACTTTGCATTACAAAATATTCAGCTGGAGTTGAGAAAGACACTGAATTGCTTCACAAAATGCTTTTACCTTCCTCGTGTAGATCTATCCAAGTATCTTCAGGAACAAACTCTAGTGTGTTTAGCCATCTAAAACTGTTTTGGAGAGGTTTCTGTAAGCAGAAAAAACCCGTTTCTCATTTAAGTTCCATAGAACCTTTATCCAATTCCAAATATTTGCTGATCAAAACACCACAGATGTTTTCTCCAGTAATAGTTTTCTGCACTACATTTAAGTTTTCAAGTTCTATTGATAGCTTTACTCAGAGCATTTTTAAGAAAAGGCTTTTTTTGAATGGCCTTCTTTGCCAGATCTCTGTTCTTCAGAAGAATCTCAATTTTTTGCTCAGTTTCTGAAAGGTCAGTCAGCAGATCTAGCCTGGAAAAAACCCAGTGAAAATGTTAGATTAAAAGCCAAGTAAGTGAAAGCATGATAGCTTTCATAACCATGATGCTCATAGAATAAAATCTTCAAAGCTACTGCTCTCAGAGGTGGGGTAGGGAAGCAGGGGCATAACAAAATATCTGACTGGCCTCCTGACACTGGAACAGAAAAATTCTGTGCTAAATCAGCATTACTGATTTCAATGGGCTTTCAGTATGGAAAAGAAATATAGTCTTAAACAAACTACTTTTATAAATGGAAGAAACTGTCTTCCTCTTTATTTTCCCCCCTTTCCTTTTTCTCCCAGAAGTGGCTGCCTTTGGTCAGCTGGTGGAGCAGCAGTGACATACTGTGGCTGATTTTATAAATCACGGTTTCCTATCCAGGAATCTATCCTATCCAAAGCTCCATGGCTTTGTATATTTGGAGACATTAAGAAACAGGACCCCTTTTAAATCAATCTTACTATAAATTAGATATAAAACATAGTAAAATACACACTTTTTCAGTTGAAATACTGCACATTTAGGACAAAATCAAGTGTAATGAGCAATGAAGTTTTTGAGATTTTTATCATCAAGTTATCATAAAATGTTGTGTTAACAGTCAGTATTTTACTTATTTGTGTACTAAGCAAAATGCTTTTTTCTTTTCTACCCCTGTTACACCTCACTGCCTACCCCCAGGCTGGACCATATGAATTCTGCCAGGAAAAATCCAGTGATAGTGGCCAGTAATGAATCAGAAAACTGTGAAGGAATAAAACAACCAATATTTGATGTTGTGAAAGAAACTGCAGAACTGAAAGGTCCCCAAGATGGAAGTGGTTGTTCCTTTCTGGCACTATTTGAAGATGAGAGTCAACCAGTCCATAATAATCCTTCCGAAAAGCATTTTAATCCTTTTTCTAACCAAAGCAACACTGACATTTTTTTCACCGTTCCTGATGTTAGAAATCAAATAACCAACAGAAATTATTCTCATGGCACTAGAAAGGTTTATCCTGCAATCAATGCAAAAGAAAATTCTGTAGACAGACACCTTGAAGGCATTTTCACAGCTCCAGAACAGGTTTTCCTTAAAAGCAACAATGCCTCAAGTGCAAGCTGCAAGGAAACCAGTGGACTTCATAAAACCCACCTGCAGAACTGTCCTGAGGGACAGCGCTACTTCATACCCTGTGGAAAGAAAGGAAAAAAAGCAAAACTTGAAAAAATTGGTGCGTGTCAATATTTTAATGACATATATTCTGGGTTTTGTTTTCCTTTTAAACACATATGTTTTTTTATAACCAGAGATGTATCTGTTCCAACTGAAAACATCATGAATTTTCAAAATGCAGTCACTTTATTTTAAATTCAATTATTTAAATTATTTTAAAACTTTGACAGAAACCTTTCTATTCAAATTGTATTTATTCTATTGAATTTTAAAATCAACATTTACTTTTTTATTTTAGAGATATTTGCTTATCACCGTGATCAGCATAATAGCTTAAAGGAGAATGTGCAGAATTATTCAAGAAAAAAAAGGTGAGTGTCATGGAAATTACCAATCTATTAACCAGTGATAACTACAGAGACCTTGCTGAATTGGAGAAATCCTGCTAAGAAGACAGGAAGGCAAAATTCTAAACAGTATTACTGAGGACTCAAGTTTTCTCAGTGAAAACAGTAGTGTGCAATGTGAATAAACCCATGCCCATGTAAACTCATTATGCCTCTGTGTCTGCCCATAAAAAGTACATATTGAAATTCTGCTTCATGGGACAACTTGGTGTTCCTGAAGTTAAGGGGTTGATCTGGCTTGTCCTCTGAAACACCATGTCCCATTCCACTGGCTGCAGAGCAAGTAAGTGTCTTCCCTGGGCTATATGAGTGCCCAGTGTTTTACTAAAGACTTGTTTTTCAAAGACTAATACATAGCACCTTCCATTTTACAAAACAGCACCATTTCCTGTCATTGCTTCAATTCCATTTTGCATTTCAACTGAAATAAAGGTTATAAAAATATATTCTTGGTGTTAAATCTCAGGTTCCAAGATAAGTCCAATGATCTCAGTAGTGCAAAGCATTTAATGGTTACTGAAGACAAAATAAAAATTAAAAAGTCACCAGTAAGGACTTTAACTCAGAAAGAAAATAAGAATACTAGGGGGAAATCACTTACCAGAGAACTTTGTGTTTGCATTCCTCAGTGATGACAAGTCTGTGAAAGAAACAGCCTGGAGTAAGAACCATCTCTTTGCATTTGAAGAGGTAACTTTAAAAAAATTTGTATTTTTTGTCAAACCCACTGTCTGCACGATTCAATCGAAGTGGAGAAGGATTGTCCACAGTTTGAATATATCTTCACTGAATTCACTACCATGGAAGCTTCTTTTCCATCATGGTTTATATAAGGAATTCAGAAAGAACTGCTTGTAGTGATGTGGTTCAGTTCACATGGTTTGATTTACCTTAGCTGATGCCTGAAAGACATTGTGTACGTTACCCATCAACACTCAGGATCAGGTTCTGCAGGCAGTGCCCAGACATTGTATGCAGGATGTTTCAGTATTATAAAGGAGCTTTGTGCCAGTATACATATAGAAAGTGTTTCAGATGCCTTGTCTGTAGAAGCCACATACGATAATGCTCAGGGGTAAAAATACCTCTTAAAATAATTTGTGGTACCGTGCAGTGACTCCTTTATGTAATACAGAAACTGAGTGTTCCTCTCTTAACCTGAGATGCTGATCCAGCTGAACCCTCACTATGAATGCTTTATTATTTTTAACAGTTCACACCAGCACAAGAGGAAGGGTGTAAGTTTGGAGTGAGTTCATATCCTCATGAGATAGGTTAGTACCATTTTTACATTATCACTTTAAATTTTTTTTCTCTACATGTGAAACTGAAACATTTACTTTTAAAGCTAGGGAGAATGATCTTTTTTAGGATGTTACTTTTGATGAGGGCTAGTATTTCTGATTCACACAGTACTGTAAAAAGACAACTTGCATTACCAGGTAACTAAGAATTACCAGTGTTTGCTTTTCCTTGAAGAGATATTCTCTTCCACTAGACTATATGCTGTCACTCCACGTGTGGTCAGAGGGAGGCGAGTAAGCTAGGCAATCCTAAATCCTTCCTGCTCCCTCAGTAGTGTGGGGTCAACTGCACTGGCTGCATTTCAGAGCAGATCTCTCAGGGGCCTCCCAGAGAGAAATATGTAACTTGTATGGCAGCCAGTGTGCACATGGAGTCTGCTGTGTTCTCTCACAGCCTGTGCTCTGCAGAGTTCCTCTTCCTTTTGGGTAGCACAGTTCTGCTGCTGATTAACAGCACAGCTGAGGCTTTGGGGGACCCATCTCACAATCTCTGTTGTGTTGATCTGAGAAGAGAAGAACTGGCTATTGCTAAGAACTAGATTGACCTTGCTAACATTCTGTTCTTTAAACTGTATCTTAAAACTGCATCAGAAATAATAAAGTTTAACTCTACATGGTGTACTTGAGAGTTGGATCTCTGGGGAGTTTTTGATGTGAGTAACCTTTCCTTTTCATCTAACTTTTCAAGATGTGGAGTCGCCACTCAGCAGCCAGTCTCACTCTCCAAGGCAGAATGAGAGCTATTTGAGCTCTAGTCCTGACACAGTGAGTAAACCCTTGTGGGTTGGCAGGGCTTCATTTGAATCATATCTCTGTGCCTGAGTGCACCTAAGGGTGGACGTAGCTGGAATCTTGTTTTGTTTGGTACAATGTAACTTCATGTGTGATGAGGACAAGAAATTATTAGCTGTAAATTTTCCTAAGTAGTTTGATGGACATGTTCTCTTGATGCCTGGCCTTGTGGAATTGCAGTAGCATGACTGTGGGAAGATGCTAAACAAACTTCTGTGCTCTTCCTGTATGTATAGCTGCTTTACATTACATACATGCCTGTAGAGCACTATGGTTTGACACACAGTCTTTTCAGTCATTCTTGAACACAAAAATGCTATGGTGTTGATGCCTTTTCCTGGTGTTAAAATCAGGAGCATAAATTGCATGTGAGAATGCAGGTCTGCCTCAGCCATCTTCTCTGGTAATTGAATAGCTTTGTACACTGCTTAATTTCTGTGGTAAGCTTGCCTATTTATGCCTTGGAATATCTTAAACCATTTACAAACAGCCTAAATATTCCTCAGCTGTGCAGCTCCACTTAAGCCAGTGCCAGCTGTTAACTACTCACCAGAAGCAGAAGTAGAGAAGAGAAATATTGCTCAAACCCCTCTATGACCTTAAGTAATTTATTCCCTCTATCCCAAGAGACAGAGCACCGACCTGGGCAAATCGGCCAGAGGGTAAGAGGCCGAGGCTTTGTGTCCAGTTGGTTTTGTCACAGAGAGGGGTAAAGGGGATACCAGGGGCAGGGCTGGGATAAACAACCAACTAGATCAGAGCCTGGGCTGCTTGAACATTAGACAAAAGGACTATCTCAGAGTCACATGGCAGGGACCTGGCCAGGGGGACCGAGGGGGTCCACTGCAACAATTCCCCAGTTTTTCTTAAGCTGACAACCTTCTCTTCAACAAAAGCCAGAAGTACATCCTTTGAGAAGGAATGAAAAAAAAACCACAACAACCAAAAGCAGACAGCTCTGGCCTTTCTGTTTATTTCACTTAGTAAGTAATTACTTTAGTCCTTAGTTATTGAACTATTTGAACAATTACAATTGCACAATTCTGTTCAAACAGTCTGAAGAAGAAGACACAGACAAAAAGAAGGAATATCTGAATGAACAGTCCCTGAAGACCCGTGATGCCAACCTATTCTCAGCCTCAGCACTCAGAGAGGCCCCCAAGAGCTCTCACACCCAAACTGTGGCTATGCAGCCCAGCAGTACTTTGGCTGGAGAAGAAGCAAACAATCTTCATGAGAAAGACTCTAATTCTTGTGCCACAGAGGAGGAAAATAAACCCCCCACAGCCCTGTCTCAGGGCTCATCACACCGCACCCTTAAGAGGGAGCACGTCACTCGCAGCAGCAGGTGCGATGTTTGGTCGCAGACCGGGCGCTCTGTGACAGAAGTAGAGAAGGTGGATGTGGCCACGCAGTGCAGCACCTGGAGGGTGTGCAGCTGCGGGGGGTCCCTCCCCGCTGCCCGCAGCCCAGGCGGGGTTCCTCTTCCCAGCAGCGCAGGAGGGCACACACGGCCAGTGCAGGAGGTGCCACAGCCCGCGGGCACCGGCAGCACGGCCGGGACAGACGCCTTCTCTTCTGAGGCTGAGTACCTGAGTCTGGCTGGCAGGAGGACTCTAGAGGTGCTGAACTACATTGATAAAATGAAGGACAGAGATAAGCAGTGATCAACTATAATGGCATATAAGGAACGCGAAAGTTTTGTCCTGTTCTCAGTGTGTTTCATCCAGTTGGCATATTTTGATTTTTCTAGCCTGGTTAGACAAAAGATATTTTTACTGTTTGTTTGCTTTAACTGTGAATTTCTGTCTGCCTATTGCTATCACAATGTATAGGTTTCCACAGATATCCAACTGTTAACAAAGGATTTTACAACAGCCCAGTAAATACAAACATTAGGAATTAGATTGGTTTCCTTAACATATAACCATAAGATTCTGTAGTTTGGAATTGATTGACTATGTTTCTTCTAAGATAGTGGAAAGATGTTGTTCTACTTCAAAACATATTTAGTGTAGCTCTGAGTTTAGAGCCATTGTCTGATTCTTACCCATTTTAACAGACAAACTTGCCTTTGCTGTGTGTTCATACTAATCACAAAAATAGGAAACAACAGAAAATGTACATCAGCACACATAGAATAGAATGTAATTTAAAAAGAACTAATTTATTATTTTTTTTTAAATGTTCTATTTTCCTTCCACAGCAGATACATTCATTCATTTTCTGGCTGTTAATACTAACAAATCTTTCATGTGTTTCTGTATTCTGTCTGTATATTGAAAATCTGAATTACTTTCCTCTTCATTTCAGTATTTGTATGGAGCTACAAATACAACAAATAAAAGTTTCTGATAATATTGTTTCTAGGTTATAGTCTTGCCTTGTAAAATGTTCCTGGTAAAGGAGGCAGGGAGACTTATTAACATCTGCTTACAGATCCATACACCTTCACTTCTAGATAGATATCTCTGTATCTTAACTATGTGTGTGTATAATTATAATTAGAAATAGAAATAGAAATAGAAATAGAAATAGAAATAGAAATAGAAATAGAAATAGAAATAGAAATAGAAATGCCTGTGTGTCTGTCTGTACTGGCATTAGCCAGCTGGCTGCATGGGTTCCTCTTCTTCACAAACTCAGCTTGGGCAAAAGCTATGCTGGAGACTTCCTTAAACAGAGCATGAGATTTGCCTCTATAAGGTTTAATATGTTGTACTTTCCTCTTGAAGTCTGCTCTTGAATGATTCACTGCCCTTATTCCCACGAGGCTGGTTTTTTTTCTGTTTTGTAGAAGGTGTGTGTGACCCAGCCATCCTTTTTCTCTGTTCTCATCATCAAACTAGTGGCTGTGTTTGCTGCTGGGTTTTATTTTTTTAAAATTTTTATTAAGCAAAGAGCCATTTTTAAAAGGTTTACATCGCTCAACAGTTTGGAGGTTTATGGCTGTGCTATTTTTAAAAATAGCACTTCGGAAATTTCAGTGGACTTTTCTGTACTTTGAAGAAAATAGCATTGTCTTTTATATGTATAAATTGCATATATGGGAAGTGGTTTGCACAGCCAGACTTCTGAACTGTGTAACTATCACTTAGCCAATTCACTGCCCACTTCCTAAGGCTTGAAAAAAGCAGATTTTCTTTTTTAGGTTGCCTCCATTTATTGTCAAAGCAAACTCCCTAGTAATTTTTTTTAGTGCAATATTCATCTTCTTCACAGGAGATATAATTTATTTGAATAACAACTATGATTTTCTGAAAGCTCAGCTGTTACCAGTGGTTTCTAAAGCCCAGCTGTTCACTCAGTGTGACAAATTCAGATTGTGTCACACCAGCAGTGGCCCATGCTGGCTTGAATGAGAACATCTCTGCTTTCCCAACAGTCCCTCACACCTGGTACGTACCTGCAGCCCTTCCAGTGGTGTGTGTCCTGCTTCCCACCTCCCTCACAGCTGATGTGTCTCCAAGGCCCTCGGCCTGCCAGCCTCCTGCAATACACTGGGAGGGGCCAGAGAGTGGCACATCATAGCTAACAGCTCCAGCACTGTATGCTTTAAACTGGAGGGGTTTTATTACCCCAGCAGATGTAAAACTGCCTCGTGGCCAGAGAGTTCTTCGGTGTCGAGGTTAGAGAGGTGCTGGTGACCCAAATAGAGGTGAACTGCCATTAACTTGCAGTGGAAGTTCTGCTCCTGATTTCTCTGATGGTGGCATTGTTGCTGGGACTTTTAAACTGTGGTTGGTTTTACACTGAAGTGAACTACCCAAGTTTAGGCAGATACTCCAGATCTGCAGAGCTGGCCTCTGAGCAGACACATTCCCAGTCTGTGCCTATGAACCTTTGGGACAAAGAATGCAGGTTGTAACTGGGAAAAGAGGGACAGTTGCACCATATGGATGTATGTGGGGCTTCAAACTCTCTTTATTAATTTATCACTCATATTAATTTATCACTCATATCATTCATTTAAAGCATCTCAGTGGGTATTGCTTATTTTCACTTCAGCCACTGATACAGAAGTTCTCTCAATCTGTCCAGTTCCAGCCAGGTTCCAGCCTGGATTGCACCATTTCCCAGTAAGGACTGAAATTCCACTGCTTAGTGCCAGAAACTCACCCTTTGACTGGCTGTAGATAAGAGCTGCACACATATCTCTACGGCAATAATTCACCACTTGGGATATGTCAATCACTGTAGATAATCATGTTTCAAAGCCTTTGGATGAGAGTATATAAAATCAAATTACCTTCCCATTTTTACCTGTAATTGCAAAGCAATCAGAAGAAAGAAAACTATCTTTGTAGCAGTTTGTGTACTGGCAATGATGACAAATAAGGCAGTGTGCTCTTTTCAGCCACTAAAGAAGTATTTTAAAGTATTTACATTACTATTATTGCATTAAAAGAAACTCATGCTTTCTCCTTAGCTCAGCACCAGTCTGCCCCTCTGCTCAGGTGCTTTCTTCCCCCTGATTTTTTTGCGACTTCTGGGAAGAACTAAGTTTGGTTTAATAGGAAGTAGTAGACTCAAACTGTGCTTTCTTCAGCTGATAATTCAGCAGCTGATGCTATTAATCCAAAAATATTTGTACCCTACAGCTATGATTGTCATCTCCCTATAAGCATTCAGGCACCACTAGCTTTCTCTGAGGCAACAGCTTAGGCAGAGGCACTTCTTTTTCATCCATGTCATTCTTCCTGGCAGCATGCTGAGCCTTCAGGGAGGCCATGGAAATATACTTGTTTTTGACTGTGCTTTTGGTAAGCATCAATTATAAGTAGAGTTGTGTTGGGGAAAAGGACAGAAGGGTACCTGTAATTCACCAAAAAACAGGAGCATTTGTTTAGCGGTGGCGGTCAAGTGCTTTTCCATATAGATAGAAAGACTCACTGAAAATACTACTGTAAGCTTCAGTCAGAATCAGTTTTAATATGCAGCTTGTAAATTTTTTTCCCTCTAAAATCAGCTCTAATTAGAATAACCTGCAAGGTAAGGTTTACTGGGCGAGCACCAAAAGAAGTTTGTTTATTAATGGACAATTTGTTTCTAGATGTTCTGCCAAGAGCCTCCACAAATTTCATAGAAATTCTTATTTCATTTTCATGAAGGATTATCATTATAGAAAATGAGAGGCTTAAGTCTTCATGCAAGTAATTATTTCTCTGCTAGAAACTGTGAATTGGCCTTTAAAGGGTTTTAGCAGACAGTAGATTGAGGAAGGATGAGTTTTCCTGGAAAAACTATTTAACTCTCTGCATTCAGTGCCTCATTTGTCCCCACAAAAGTCAATGACCTTTCTGCAGTAGTTCTTCAGCCTCTTCTCCCTGACAGCCTCTGACAGGTTAGAGGTGACAATCCCAGTCACCCAAATCAGAGCCTGCTTCTCCAGGGCTGGTGATGTGGAACTCCAGCCAGGTCTCCTGACTCTGAGCTGAACACTGAATGTTTGCCCACTTTCCTGCCACACTGCAGTGACTCCACACCCTAATGGTGCTTGCTCTGGGTGCCACAGCCCTCTGGATGGGCAAGCCAGCAGAACCAGCTCGTGGAGAGCTCTCACACAGCACACGGCTGCAGAGGGTGCTGATACACCAGCTCTTGAGTGAGGTGTGGGGAATCTTGGGCCCAAAGACAGAGGGGTGCAGAGTGAGTGAGTGAGTCAAGGCAGGAGGCTGAATTTAATAGAGCTGAGAGAAAACATGTCCAAATCAACCATTTGTGCATGTTTTTAGAGAGAGAGCTGTGATTTACTGCCAGTGTGTCACACCCAGCACTTGGATGTTGGCCTGGCTCAAGGACCCAGAGCTGCGGTCGATTATAGGACAAACCAATATGTCTTATTGCAGAAGATTTATTTCATTTCCTGGACTGAAGTAATTATTGGGAAATAGGAGGTCTGTAAGGAGCTTTGCTCTCCAGAGAAGCTGCACTTCCTGCAGACAAATGAACTTTTTGAGAACCCCAGACCACCTGAAGCTGTCTGGGATCCCCAGTGCAAGCCCCACTCATAGCGGGGCCAGCTGGAGCAGGGTACTTTGGGCCATGGCCAGCTGCTATCACCAGACACCCGGACTGGGGCTGAGGGAATAAGCCCTGCCAGGTAGGGGACTCCAGGGAAGCTGTGCCTGCTCACAGCAGCTGCTGCAGATGGAAGCAGCCACTGCCTGAGCCATTTCCTCCCTGTGCTGGGAGCAAGGCAGGAGCCTGGGGCTGGAGGAAGAGGAGCTGTAGGTGTATGCAGAGGGAGGCTGGGTGCTGCTGCTGCCCTGCCTTGCTCCACCTCCTTGGAGCACAACTCCTGCCTCTTTTGCCTCTCCTCACACACATTTCTGTGCAGTAATGAAGAGCAGCAGTGTTTCACCCCAACAGCAGCTCGTCCCTGAGTGCACAGCCACAGAGCCTCCTCCAGCAGCCCTGCAGCCTCGGGCTGCACTAACTACGGGCACTCATCACTCTCCCATCAGGGACTGCAGGGGTCCCAATGCCCTCAGCATCTCCCTGTGAATCCCACCAACCACAAGGAAACTTGACATATGGAGAGAATACAAAAGCTATCTTACCTGGTACCAGGCTGGGGGTGGCAGTCAGTCTTCATCCAGCTTACAAAAACTTTGCTTGCTCTTGATTTTTTTCCCATCATTTTTAGTTGCCCTTGAGAGAGCAGTGGACACACCAGCCCCAGCTTAGTTCCAAAGCTGCATGGGGCAGCTGCCTCTCACTGACCCCCTCAGCCAACCTGCAGGTTGTGGGTACCTCAAACACCAGGGAGAGCATGGGAGAAGCCACACCAGACTGATCCTGGCTGCAGTCACATCTTGTGACAATCCAGTAACAGGGCACACTGTCAGACATCCTGGACAATGAAGGAGCTCACTGGGAGCAGTCAGACAGTTTTGATGCCATCTCACCATGAATATATTAAAACAACTACCAATTTCATGGCAATGCTTATTCTAAGGCACCACTTCCCAGCAGGGACCCGGCCACCTGCTGCAGACCACAACTGCCACTTCAGGGATGGAGAATCATCTGGCACTTGCAGGACAGCTCCTTACGTGACTGCCAACAGCCTCCCCCTTGAAACTACAGCTATGCTGAGTGACCCTGATTGAAGGCCTCGGGCAGAAAATCTGTACATGGGATTTGGTGACAGCTGGATGGGGACACAGGGTCTCAGCAGCCTCAGCTGTGGAACTGGTTTTGAGAAGAAGGAAAAGCGGCAGGGCTGGGAAGACTGAAAATGTCACATTTTCAGGAGAAGGGCAGGAAGTGCCAGCAGAGCAGGGCTTGGCTCGCCCTGTTCATTTTTTACAGAAGTGAAAAATTAAAAACAAATTAAAAATTTAAGACTAAGACAATGAATCTGAGTCCTGGAAAAAAACCCTATTTTTTAGAGAGAGATTTAGACCTTCGATCGCTGCAGCCTCAGCCCAGTGCCTCCCTCTACCCAGGACAGCTTGACAATGTCCCCTGTCCTCATGCATTGGTGTGGCCGAGACACCACATCCCCACACTCACACTTCACTAACCATCCTCCATACCTTATGCCCTACTTCCTCCCTCCAGCCTCTGCTCAGGATTTGCTTTGTGTTCTTTCTGCTCATGTTGCCTTGGCAACCTGATCTAGTCTCAGTTCCACATACCACCTTGATTATGAAATGTAGCTAATCCAGCCCCTTCTGCCCTCAAATTGCTCATGTATCACCAACCACCTCCCTGATGGGCCCCCAAGCTCTCACTGTTCCTTCAGGCATGGGCCTTCCCCACAGCTCCAGCCCCCTTTCTCCACCTTTAATGGTATTTAAGTAACGCTTCTTTCAAGGGGAATGGATACGTGATTCACTGTTTTTGTGCAAGTGGGGGGCCTTTATTTTCCCTTCTCACACCTGAGTCCCCTCAAGGGGTGTGCTCCCTTGGCACCAGTGCGCTGCAGCTTCCACACTCCTTACACTGTGCATAAGTCCTGCATCTTTGTAAGGATCTGCTTATTCTGATCTTCTGAAGAATGATCCACAGAACAGGGCTCGTTTGGAAGCCTTTCATTTCCCTGCCCCCTTTTATACCTGCTATAAAAGGCACCTAAGCCCACCCCATGTGGTGCTGGTGTTAATGTGTTACAAGACAGTGGGTAGGTCATTCTGGATGTGTGCTCCTCTTTCTTCCTTCATACAGTATATATCTTACTGCTCCATGTATGACCCCCTGCTTTTCTGTTTGGCATTAAGGATTCTATCTGAGCTTTCATGGGATATCACAGCAGCCAAAATCAGAGTGTGCTAGCTAAGGCAAAGGTTTCATGCATCAGAAAAACAGATGGATCCTTGTATCCTCCTGAACCCAGACCCCAAAATCTCCTATAAAAGTATACAACCAAATTAATCTCCCACAGCCCTCCAGATTTTTCTGTCAAAATCAAGATGCAGAAAATATTCCTGGTAGTTCTCCGGTTAACTCTTAAAAGGCAAAAGCTTTCCAAACTTCATATCTATACAGAGCTTCTCAATCACACACACATGCAGGTACTGGGCAGGTCACACACGTTAAACAAGCGGGTGAAAACCTGCCCTGGAGACCAGCTAACAAACAGCCCCAGGATGAGGCTGTGGAACTGCTTAGGGCAAGTGTGTGACTGATTCCCATAGAGTTCAGCTGGTTGCTTGATGGGCTGAATGTGTTGGTCTGTCCATCAGGAGAAGAGTTGAGATTCATTTTGGGTCATGTGGAAGTGAAACTGCAGCAGCTGAGGCACCCGAGCATGTTTGTGCAGGGAGCTCTGCATGGCTGAGGGCTGACTGGAGGGAAACCAGCTGAGAAGATGATCAGCAGCAGGTCTCTTCAACCAGCCCAGAGCAACTCAGCAGGTGACAGCCGAGATTAGAGAAAAATGACATTTTTTTTAGGCTTGTCTTTAAGTTCCCCACTTACTTCCCACAAACTGTAGGAGCCTTGAAAGAAGCACTCTGTGCCTTGCACAAAGCAAAGGCCACACAGCACTTTATGAGTGACTTTAGTTCAGATGGAGCATCACCCAGCCCTGATATCAGGGGGGTCTGATCCTGAAAATGCTCACAAAGATTTGGAGCAATTGCTGTTACTGCCTGCAGTTCAGTTCTATAGAAGGGAGAACACATTTGGCAAAAATCAATCCATCAATAGTTGCTTTGTCATAGTAGCTGTAGCAGAGAGAAATGGCAGGAGGCAAAAAGATGGAGTGTTTAACAGCAGAGCCACCAGATTTTCATTATCCCACAAAGCTGCCATGCAGTTTTGGTGACAAGTAATATGAACTGCAGCCACTCATCACCTTTATAAGCACTATCAGCCAGAAACCCAGAAACAGAAGCTGTCAATGCACAACGGTGAGCTGCCTCGCTCCCCTCCTGGAGATAAGCCCTGCCACAGACACAGGATTGCCGAGCAGTCTCCCACTGCCAGCATCTCCCCACTGGCTGTAATCTCCCTGCATCCTGGACCAAAAGGCTACAGCTCTGTCAGAGCCAACTCTGGATCTTGCCAGGATTTGATTGAGGTACCTGTGGTAGGTGGAGGTAACAGAACCATTTTCCCCTTGTTCTCGTGGGTGCGATTCCTCTGTCGCACTGGGGAGCACAGCCAGAGCAGCCTCAGCACAGCACAGCCATGCTGCTCTTTGTTAGCCATCAAACTGATTCCAGCAATTTTCTTAATAAAACACACAGTTAGGACATTTCCCCATTAGAAAGCAACTCCTGCTCTTTTCCCAGTCCATAACCAGGTCTGATGGTGTAAATTGCAGTAAGGAAACAGGTCTGTTTGCACAGAGGACATCGCAAACCCATGGCAGGACATCAGGACAGTTGGCAGCTCTGCATAGCTGCATTCAGCTCTTCAAACAAATCCTCCAGAAAGGAAGGAATACTTACCCAGTGTCACAGAACCATTCTCTGATTCAAAACATGTCCTATTAAGATCATATTCAAAGTTATTCTGACCCTTCTCTTATTTCAGGCAAGCCCATGGCCTATCTGAGCTCATTTTGCTGAGAAATGCAAAGCTGCCACCCTAAAAAGGGACCCAAATATCCAAACAAATGAAACCTTGAGAAGAATTCTGTAATTAAGTATCTCACTTTTTATTTTGTTCATTTACACTTCTGGCACTGACAATTCTTTGAAGATATTTATTTTTATGTAAAGACCAAACTTCATTAAAGCCATCAGAAGTCAATTAGATAACTTTACATCACTTAAGTTTCAGAAAATGTACAACACTTTCATACATTATAGGCTTGACCGGTTGGAAATGAAAATGGCACATGTTTAGCATGGTTAAGAAATGACTTAGACAACCCAGCAAATTGTTTTGCCAAAACCTGTTTTGTACTGAATACCACAGCCCGTGCCCAGGGACTACAGTGTGCCTGATGGCACCATGTGCAAATTACTATTCAGCTATCAATTTGGTCCCCAATAATGTCTCAAATATTCTACATGGCATTCATCACACAAAGATCCGGTTAACCATTTTGTAGAGGAGTGAGATTCACAATGGAAAGCAGAGACATGACTCGGGCCCCTTCCCAGCGATGTCCCGGACCAGCAGGACACTGTACATGGAGAATATCAAGCACATGAATAATCTTATCAGTTTCATGGGGACTGTTGGAACACTTGAAATCAAACAGAAGGCAGGTGTGCACTAGACAGGGCCTGCACTGACTGCAGCATCCCAGCACCATGAAACCATCTCGTTTCACACCTGCTGAGGATCCATGAAGTTTCTCCTGCAGAAGTCACGATGATGGTCATACATTCAGTCCTCTACAAAGTCTGTGTAATGTTTAAGGCAGCAAGAGAAATTTGCCTTTATTTTAACACTTCAGAAACAGATGGTTCCTTTAGAAATAGGTGGACAATATTCATAATTCATCAGTATGCTCATTATTCATACAAACGTGATGAAAGGCCAAAGCAAATTTTGACAAAATGTTTCTCAACAAAATCAAGGAGTGTAACTGAACTGGAGGTGAAGCTTTAAAATTACATGTGCCAGATCATTCACATGTAAACTGTCTAGGGACAATGTGAAAAAGCAGGGATTTAGATGAAGTCTTATTCTTGAGGCCTGACTCTTGTCAAACTTCCCCTGGCATGAGTGAGCTCTACTGAAGCCAACGAGTGAGCACCTCCGATGAGAGGTGTGAGTAAGATTAAAAACATGCTGCTGTTCACACTAACAGGTCATTGTGGCTGAAGTATATTCTCATATACAGAACTCTGCAACACTATTAACACCCATTTACAAAACACTACAGTTATGGTTATTGGCACATAAAAAACTCCTTCTCTATATGAAAACATACACAAAATAGATAAGAACTGCCATTTTTTTTTTCAGACTTTTAAAATGTATATATAGTTGCCTTTGAGGAATTTTTACCCCCAGTATCACAAACAACAATATTTCTTTAACAATGTTCACCTAGAATTTTACTGTGCTGACATTTTTAACACTGCCACAATCTAGACCACTTGTGGATTATGCTTAACTGTACTGTACACAAGGTGATGAAGATTGATAGAAAACCACTAAGATTTTTGCACAAAAATATGACTTGTTAAAATCCAGAGAACAATTGAGTCACTTTATAGGCAGCAGCTACATGTAAGCTGTAAATGTTACCCGCAATAAAAACACATTTTGCCATAAAGCACATATTGTGGCATTATCTGCTTCTGGCCTGGTACGCAAAGCTTGATATTCTTCCCAATGCAGAGGAATGGGAATTGGTTAGCTTGACTCTCTCAGAAAAAAAGTGCACACATATCTTACTCTTTGAAGTGCTTTGCAGAACTGTCTCTTCTGCCATGATTTCTACCCCAAGATCACTCTCTGCTGTAAAGATTCTGCCTCTTCTGCAGTAGTGATGTTCAGCCAACAAAGCCCCTTATGCAAGTAAAATTTCAAGAAGAGCACTGACATTGAGAAGCAGAAAACTGGGTAAAAAGCCGAGTACAGGGTCTGTCTTTTCCTTGCCCACTGAATGCCCGTGGGCCTGTACCCAGTACTCCCAGGCCTTGCTCAGGGCCTGTAGCAGCACCTGAAGGACAGAACTTCTCCCCAGTGCTCAGCCCAAGTGACTACGAATCGCAAAAGGGATTTTACCAGGGGAAAAATTACTAGCTTTGCCAATTCCACTGCCATGTTCTCACCTCCACACAGGCATGGGAGAGGAGTACTAGAGTGCTTCTTCTCCTGACAACCCCACCATTCCTATCCACAGGACCAAGCAGAGTCCCTTGCCCCACCATCCTCACCCCACAAGGGAGACAAGTCAGAGACTACTTCTGTTGGCTACAACACCCATCTTAACTGAAACATGACTTTGTGGTGCTTTTGACACATCATTTCCTTCTTCTCCACTCCCAACCCTAACTCCTACACGAGTGAAATGCTGCATTATCAACACATGCAAAAATAAGTTAGTGTTGGGACAACAGTCCTTTGTGATTTACCCTTTCTTGCCCCACAATTTCTGCCAGCATTGTCCCTGCACCTCCCAAAGAAACATCACCTATGAGAGTGACTGATCCAGGGTGCCTGCAGAGCAATGCAACTCCAGCCCTCCAAACGACTCCTGGGCCTTGCTTTGACTCTGTTTCTATTTTCAAAACAGGTTTGGTTCTCTTATTAAAGGATTATTTTGATCAACAAAGTGACAAGGGGAAGAAAAAAGTGGCAAATCATCTTCTCCCCCCAACACATTTTGAACTTCAGTATGGTGAACTAACTACTCTATGCAAATTAATAAGAATTAAATTTAAAAATATTAAAAAACACATCAAGACTTGTTTCTTTTATACTTGGCCTTAGACCACAACATGTAGAGTTGGTAGATAATTCAGAATTAAAATATCTCAGATTGTTTTGTATAATCAATAAACCCAACTCTACCAGCAGTATTATTCTAGCACTCCTGATGCACAGAATACCTGAATTATGTGTGCAGTCCTTGTAAAGAATCAATTTCACATCTTCTGCAGAAAGCTTTCAATAAAAGAATATTGTGCTTAGACATATTATTTATGCTACTTCATAAATTAAAATCTTGTAGTAAGAAATTATTCAGCTACACTGTATTCTTATTCTTCTATCTGGAATGTTACTAAGTCTACCTTTAGCAAAAATCTCTTAAAACTTAAAATACAGATAAATATAAAAAATATTTGCAAAATAGAAACATTTTTCTAATTTTCTTCATAAACTCTAAATGTTCACAGATTCTAAAAATAAAACCCCAACAGCATACGATTAATTTGAAGTATCTTATCTCATTTTAAATATACATGATGCTTGGTACTATGTTCTGTGTTTCTAAGGTACAGAATGCCGTCTTGGTGTGAAGAAACTCTAAAAGGAAGACTTAAACCCAGCCCTCTGTGGGCACAGAACAGGGAGGGACAATAAAGAAGCCAATATATAGCCAGGAGGCTATATTTTGTAGCCTCCTGGCCAGCAGCAGTGAGGAATAAAATGCATGTTTCAACTGCTATGTCTTGTGAGAAAGGACAGGGGATACAAACCTTCAGGAAGCTGCTTCCAGTAAGACTGAACCTGTGTGAGAAAATGAGCCCAGTGCTGTTCGCGCCTGAGCGCCCCTTTGAGAATGTCCTTGAAACAAGGCTGGCAGAGAGAGACCGTCTTCTGCTGCTAAAAAGCCCCAGCACTGCCTGCAAAACAGAAGAGGCTGCTGACCCCGGGGCAGTGACCTTCCCAGCACCTTCCCCTAAGTTCTGCCCAACACCTGCAGCGGTTCCTCTCCCTGTGGGCCAAGCGCGAGGTCAGCGCTGACACGGGGCCGGCGCCAGGATGCCGGGGCCGCCTCGGTCCTGCTCCAGCAAAACACACCAAGCAAGGGAACGTTCACAGGTGTGAAGGTGAGTGTGGGCTTGTGCTTTTGGGGTGATCAGAACCCTAAGTCCTCATCCCCAGAAGCCAGTAAATACCCACTTAAACCTATCAGCTGTGTAAGCACAAGCTGGCTGTTACACAGCTATTCACACACTGCTCTAGGTAGTAAAAGTGCTCCCCATATGGGTCTACAAACACATACTTTTTGATTTCAGAAAAAAAATAATTTCTCCTTAAAATGATTTTGTTCTTGTCTGTGCCAAGCATCTCTTTTTCTCATTTCAGGTACTGCACCTTCAGTGAAGGTTTCAGTGAGGTGACAGCCCAACAGAGACATCCACAGCGGGGGCATTTGTAGAGAGGTCTGAGGACCTGAGCATTTTCAACAGATCTCAGGAGATCTCAGCATTTTCTATAGCTGGTGCTTTCAAGCATAAAAATATTGTGCACTTAGAAGGAAGGCAAGATGGAAGGCATGAGAATCCAGCCCTGTCAACACACAGGAGACGTTCAAGGTCGAGCTGCTCTTTGCAAAGATTCATTTGAAATTCCCTCTGTCCAATATGTTTTTCCCTTTTAGCCCCAGCCACGTCACAGAAAGATTCTTTAAAATGTTTTCTTTCAAAAAAAATTTCTCTGATTAACAAAAAAGGAAAAAGAAAAGAAAAGAAAAGAAAAGAAAAGAAAAGAAAAGAAAAGAAAAGAAAAGAAAAGAAAAGAAAAGAAAAGAAAAGAAAAGAAAAGAAAAGAAAAGACATCCAGTCCTTGAAGGTCAATACTTGGAGAATAAGAACTACCTCCACAGAAGATTAGGCAACATAATGTCAGACTTCTTTCCAACAAGACTCCATGTTATCCCATAAAAATAATCTAGTAACAAATGTCCAGGCTTGGTTTTGATAACAATCCTACATTAAAAATATTTTTTAACCCAAGAAAAACCCACAAACCAAATCTCTAAAAGCTAATGAACCTAATGACTTCTTTAATCTTTATACAATGAAAAATTAATATATTTTTACCAAATAAATGGGCACAGGCAGAGGAATTTTTCCACATTCTTTCATGAGGCAAATGTTTCAAAGACAAGAATTTGAATTGTTGATGCTTTCAAACTCGTATCTTTGAAGACTTAAAGCAGTGAGGACAAAACAAGGAAAAAAAATAACATCATATTTTTATGTAGCTGCATAAAATTCGATTTGCCAAGGCAAGCAATCATGGCAGGCGAATAAAATACCATTCATATTTTCATTACCATGCTAAAGGTAGCCAAATTAGTTTTGTGCCTGACATTTTCTTGAGAAGTTTGCAATGCTTCAGTAAGGCAATTAACATGAGATGCAGGCTCCTGCCCATTGCTAATATTACTCTTTAGATCCAACAAGACACAAGTTGACTAAGGAAATTTTGAAGAAAAATGTGCTAGGAGTCAAATACTCTGCACATATGAAGATAAACTGAAGGCAGTAATTGTTCACAAGGAAAAGGCGCAGGAGGGATGACCACTGTGCATTTAGAGCACTAAACTCTCTCCCCTCCCTCTCTTTTTAGGCTACAGTATTTTTGCATTCAAAACTAGGCACAAACCAATATGTTCAAATGCTAAAAAGGAAAACAAATAGATTTTTTTTTCTAAGTGAAGCCTCTATGTTTCACCTAGCAATATGTACTGGTACATTTGTATGTGTGGCCAAGTACTGAGCTCTGTTTTCCTGCTGTCAGTAATTAATTTTTCCAGTTTCTCTCACAAACATGAACTCCCAACCGCAGTGTGTACTCAGGAGCAGCAGTGGGTGGATAACCCGGTGTAGCACAGACACACACCACCCTAGTGAACCCCCATCCAGGTGAGTATGGCTCTCTACTTGTTAGCTCAAATAAATAATGGAAATTCTCTTTGGGTAAATTTGGGAAATGTTCCTCTGATGGATACAGCTAGTATTTGTATTTTCCCAATCAGCTAAACCTTTTAATTGGTTACTGTTAGAGCAGCTATTCGTTCTTCCATGTATTGCACAGCAGAGCTTCTTCCTCGGCTCCTAAGGGATGGGGATCTGACAGCTGTCAGCTGCTTTCTCATCAGCCACTCAATTATTTTAGCTTTTGTCAGTATTAGAGATAAGGACAGCCCCTGACCATCTAGGACAGCCTTCTGTATTCATCTGGTACAGTGCACCCTACTAAACACCTGGGGATGGAGCAGTGTCACGCATACTTGGTAAAGTCACATAACTGTGGAATTCAATCTCTTTTGGAAGCCATTGCTTAGAGTTATCAAGAAAACGCGAGCATATTGAATTTCCTCCCAAATGGAGCATTTTTGAACATGAAGGCATTTACACAGTAGAAAGGAGAACCAGACCAGAAGCAGGGCAGTGAGGTCATCAGAGAGCTGCTTTTCCCCCAGAAGGCTTTTAAATGATTAAATACATCAGCAGCTGAAAATTATTCCACATCAGAAGCATCATTGTCAGAAAGATGGTAATTACTTCCCTTCACCCGAATATACTCAATATACCTCCCTTCATCAGAATCCGACATACCACATGTACATAGCCTGTTTTCAAACAAAGATTCAATTTCCTCCAGTTTTTTCCCTTTAGTCTCAGGAAGGCAGCCGTAGATAAAAACCAGTCCCAAGGCAGCAAATCCTGTGTAGAGGAGGAAGGCTCCTGCAATGTAAAACAATTGTCACAGTCAGTTACAGAGGTTCCTATCCCATCTTCGTGACAGAGCAGAGGGAGAGACAGAAGCAGCAGGATGCGGCTTCAAAGGAGAGTGCAAAAGCAAAGGCTGGAGCAGCAGGGTTGCAACAATGAGCTGTTGCAAAGAGAAAGATTCTTTATTGCCCCATTCCTCAGCAAAGTAAATTGACAAAGGCATTTCCAATGCAAGTGAAAGGTAAAAAATACACATCTTTACTGGACAAGTCACTCTGCTCTTAAAATAAACAGCAATTAGATAATCACATGCCCAAATAAAAAAAAGCAGATGTGAAAGGCAAGAGCTTTCTTAGTTTGTCTTGACAGTGAAGGACACATTAAGACAACTCCTAAAAGTGTAAACCTCTAGCAAAAGAATGAGTCAGGATGAAACTAATATTTGGGACTCTCACATCTAGTTATTATTTAAAAGAGCTTTGTGGTGACAATTTATACTGAGAAAGAGCTTGTTCCTGTCCACAATCCACCATACCTAGAGGGGCAGAGCAGGTACCAAAGAGCCAACAAACATTTACCTCATACTGCTAGACTGATGGCTCAAAGGAATAACAAGCAGAGCTGAAAGGCTCTGCACTAGTAAGGATGTGAAGGTCACATCAACTCCCTGGCAGCTTAATGTGATTTAAATGACTTATGCTGGAGTGGCTGAGCAGTAACCTGACAAACACTCTGCAGGTTGCTACAGACAGCACTTTATCAACAGCTGCATTCCTGCAAGGACCATACGATACTGGCCTTGGATGCCACTATAAACTGAAAAACTGCATATGCTGTCACCTTAAGTGGTAATCGGCATTATTTCACTAAGTCAAAAGTGGTTTTTTCCCAGCTCCTCTGTTTTAATCAACTGTCTAGGTTCTCAGTTAAGGACAGAAAGAAATGTTTGTTATGAAATCTGGACCAAACTCTGTGATCCAAGCAGGTTGTATCAGATCTCTAGTCTTACTAAACCGTGTTGAGAACACGGCTTTGACACTTTATAAAACCAGTGGAGAGACCCAGAACCCAGAGAAAATCTCAGTGCCAATGGCAGTACTGCACATATGGACACTGTTACTCACCATAGTATGTCAGATACTCAGCTGTATGCAGAAATGTCAGTGACACGAGCACATTGAAAACCCAGTTGACTCCAGAAGAACACGCGTTTCCTGTACTTCTAGCCCAAAGTGGATAAATTTCAGAATTGACAGTCCAGGGCATAGGACCCATCCCTACAAATTAGGAAAAAAAAGATCAATCTGACTTTAGTGGCTGGACTCAAAAGAAAAAGTAACACATAGCCTCACTATTTGACATTTTAAGCCTACATGCAAAAATAAGTATTTTCTTACCAGGTGCAAAGAATACCAAATACAAGATAAGGCCTAGAAGTGCTGTCCAAGAGTACGGAGTGGGGCAGAAATTGTATGCCCAAAACAAGTCTTCCTTTTTGAATACGGTTTCATTTGAACACCTGAAAAATCAACAAAATCCCTTTTTATTAAGGAATATTCAAGGCAATAGTTGACATTGCAATATAAACATGGCAAGTAATGTCTTAATTAAAGCTGGCCAATGTACAAGTAAGACAAAAAAACTTAATCCCTGTTAATTAATCAAGATCTTCGAGCAAAGTTCTACACTCAGAAACGTGTTTTTTTTCTCAAGCCTAGTCTCAGGAAGAGTCATCAGCACAACATCCAAGAATTTAAACACTTGCCTTGTATTTACAGATCTTCAAACAACCAGTCTTTACTACACAAGTGGCAATACCAAAGCCAACAAGACCAATTCACAGGAATATCACACAGTGCAAAACCAGCTGCAGGAGCAGGACTTCTGCTAAAGATTTAAGGTCAGGTGAAAATTAGTCCTTGCATTACTGAAGAACCAACTACACGCTGCACACTTCAGGTGTAATCAGCAGTGTCTACGGAGTGTGCCTAGGTCAAGTGAATTTATAAAGAAAAGAGGTGTGTATTTTCCTTCCTACACACTGAAATAGTTTAGAAGAAGGTAGCACTTGTAATCATCTACTGAAAGAAAATATGTCTCTATTCCAAGGACCATGTGGAAATTCTGTATTTTGAAGAATAAGTGTAAGACCAGGTATTTCCCTCTGACTGCCACAATATAACATTTTTAAAAGAGATACTGGCAACTTCAGTTTTTGTTATAATTTTTAAAAACATTTTACATTTGTTTAAAGGAACAACAAGTCACAAATGTAACTAGTGAAACTTTTCAGCTGCTACCACATCAGTTGCTAGAGATGAAAAACCCTATACTTTTGGGAGAGAAGACTTAAGCAGACACTACTCTTTCATACGCAAACAATATTATTTACTTGCAAAAAAGAAATCACAGAGAGCTGAAAATCTGCCTGTGTTATGATTTCCAGATCAGCTGAGCACTTATGTGAAGGACATGACCCTCTTGACAGTAGGGAAACCAGAAAGAAGATGCCTAGAAGGAGCAAGAGGTGGGCAATGAGTTGTGGAGCAACAGCCACCCTGCAATGCTTCAGAGTTGAACAGCAATGTGCTAAGCACTTATGACCAACCCACCACCACTCCTGGAGCAAAAATCTTCCTTATGTCATTACTGATGAAAGGACAAAATTTAAACCAGGATATCATGAAGTCTCAATCCAATTTCAGGACAGCTGGAAATCCAAAGTTCCAAAACATTTACAAGAGAGAGTTTAACCCTAAAAATACTGGAAACATGCACATCTGAAACCTTGGAAAAACCCTAATGCTGCCTTAATGGCAGTAATCTAAGATGCACAGTTCTACTTTGCACTTGAGCAGCACCTGATCAAGCAGAGAAATGCTGAGCCCTTCATGTGGAGCTGGCAGCGCAGCCAGTGCCGGTGTGCACCTTTGCACCCTTCCACAGCTCTGGCCAAGTTCCCCTGGAAAGGCCATCTTATCCAGGGCATTGATTCATTTTCACTCTTGAGGTGGAAAACACGTAGAAAACAAGTCAGCTGAACATCCCTCTCAAAGACATGTCCTTTGTGCCTGGATAGAGACTGCCCCACTGCAAGAACACAGGAGTGCTCAGTTTCACACTGCTTTAACATACTTTTGCTTCTTTTGCTGTTACTTGGATTTCATTTGCAGGTGTTTGTAATGAATACAAGCTGATGAGCACTTTTAAGCATCTTGATGCTGAGATGAATTTCTCCATTCTGCCCAGCCAGATTGGCAGCTCTGTAGAGAAAGCCACATGCTTTCTCTCAAACAAAACCGTAAACAAAGACATACTTGGTTTATTATCCTGCATCCTTCTCAATGAGCACAAGCCAACATGCTGATTCATAGAGACACAACTACAAGCAGGTCAGCATGTTTCCTTCCCCTGCCATCTTTCCCCAGTTGTGTCCTACTTTTGACAAAGTGGAACACAAATGATACAAGGGAAAACCAGATGTCTCCAAAGCCTCCTGTGACTGAGGCCACTCATCTATTCTCTGCTGTCTGCCCCTAACTGAGAGGAATTTTTGTTGCAAAAAAGCAGATTCAGTGCAATGAAATGGGAAAAACAGCACTTGAGACTAGATTTGATAGAAACCTGGCAGTAATAAACTGTGCTTTGCTTATCCTTTAGTTGTAAACCAGCATGGCACACAGAATAAAGGCAAAGACATCTGCATTTGCTGGCATCTTGCAGTACTGGGAATGTTAAAAAAATAACACTCCTTCAAGTCGGGAGATTTGTTCAAGCTCTATTACTGTGCTAATTCTACTGCTAAACCCCTATTTCTATAAGACCTATTATTTTGCTGAAGAACATATATATAATTAGCATACAGTGTATTATCAGAAAAAATTCTGAATTTTGTCCTGCTTGAAGGGACCATATGTGATAGAAGCAAAGGAGCAGCTACCCATTGCTTCATGAGCTGAAACACAGAAGAAAATCAGAGTCTTAGAATGGTGTGAGCTGAAAGGGACCTTAAAGATCATCAAGTTCCAACTCCCACCTTCCATGGGCAGGGACACCTTTCACTATCCCAGGTTACTCAGAGCCCTATCTAAACTGGCCCTGAACACTTCCAGGAATGGGGCACCCACAGCTTCTCTGAGCAACCTGTTCCAGTGCCTGACCACTCTTACAGTAAAGCATTTCCTTCCAAACCTAATCTAAACCCACCCTCCTTCAGCCTACAGCCACTGTCCCTTGCCCTATCACTACCTGCCCTTATAAAAAGTCCCTCTCCATACTGGAAACCTGTGCAGGGTCTCCCTGAAGCCTTCTTTTGTCCAGGCTGAACAACTCTCTCAACCTGTCCTCATAGAAGAGGTTCTCCAGGCCTCTGATGATCTTTGTGTTCTCCTCTGGAATTGCTCCAGCAAATCCATGTATTTCTTGTGTTGAGGGATACACACCCCAGATAGGGTCTCATGAAAGCAGAGCAGAGGGGAAGAATCACCTTCCTCAGCCTGCTGGTCACACACAACCTGCATGGAGTCCAGGTTGTGACCAGGTTTCTGGGCTGCAAATGCACACTGCCAAGTCATGTTGAGCTTCTCGTGAATCAACATCCCCAAATCCTTCTCTGCAGGGCTGCCCTTGACCCATTCTATGCCCAGCCTGTATTTGTGCTTGGGATTCTCTAGGTCAGGTGCAGGACTTGCACTTGGCCTTGTTGAATTTTAAGATGATGAACTTTATCTATCAGTAGTCCTGGCAAACTGGAGAAGTTCCAGCTGACTAGAAATTAGCAAATGTAATGCTCATTTTTAAGAAGAGTTGGAAGGATGATCCAGGGAACTACAGATCTGTCAGCCTAACCTCAGTTCTAGGTAAGGTTATGGAAAAGATCATCCTGAGTGCCATCACATGGCACACGCAAGACAAAGATGGGATCAAGCCAGCTAGCACGAATTTATGAAAGGCAAGTCCTGCTTCATCAGCCTGATCTCCCTTTATGACAAAGTGACACACTTAGTAGGTGAGGGAAAAGCTATGGATGTGTCTATCTAGACTTCAGTAAAGTGTTTGACACATCTCCTACAGCATCCTCAAAAGACTTGCTGCTTGTGGCTTGGATGGGTGGACCCTCCAATGGGTGAAAAACTGCTTGGAAGGCCAGGCCCAGAGAGTTGTGTTCAGTGGAACTAAATCCAGTTGGCAGTTGATCCCTAGTAGTGTTCCTCAGGGCTTAGCTTTGGGCCAGTGCTGTTTAACATCCCTATTGATGATCTGGATGTGGGAATCGAGTGCATCCTTCAGTAAATTTGCAAATACTAAGTTGGGTGGGTGTGTGGATCTGCCTGAGTTTAGGAAAGCTCTGGAAAGAGACCTGGACAGACTTGATCAGTGGGCTGAGGACAAAACGGCAGGAGGTTCAACAAGGCTAAGTGCTGGGTCCTTCACTTGTGTCCCAGCAACCCCATGCAGTGCCACAGGCTGGGGCAGGAGTGGCTCAAGAGCAGTTTGGCAGAAAGGGACAGGGGTGTGTTGGTTGACAGTGGGCTCAATATAAACCAGGATGTGCCCAGGTGGCCAAGAAGGCCAATGGCATCTTGCCTTGTATCAGGAATATTGTGGCCAGCAGGACCAGGGCAGTGATCACCCCACTGTAATCGGCACTGGTGAGGCTGCACCTCGAATCCTGTGTTCAGTTCGGGGCTCATCACTTTAGAAAGGACACTGAGGTGCTGGAGCATGTCCAGCAAAGGGCAGCAAGGCTCATGAAAAGTTTAGGAAACAAATCTTGTGAGTAATGGCCGAGGGATCTGGGTTTGTTTAATCTTGAGAAGAGAAGAATTAGGGAGCATCTCATCCCTGTCTGCAACTACCCAAAAGGAGACTATAGTTCAGCAAGAGGAAACGGCCTTAAGCTGAGACAGCTGAAAAGCCTGACCTACTAACACTTGATGCAAAAAACTCAACTGACTGGAAATAAGAGAGAAGAGCAGTAGATTTTCAAATTGCAAGCATTATATGCTCAGTTCCAAACTTTCATCAATCCTCTATCAGATATGGTCTGAAGCTCAAAAGAACTAAAGCTTTGCTCCCTATCTCCTTAAGTTACCTTCATACGGCACATAAAAGAAGGTAAGAAAAGAAGTGGTGTGGGGGGTCTAAAATATTATTGCAAATAACAGGAGGATGAAACAATGATAATCAATGTAAATTTTCCTAATACTCGAGCCATTTTGGCTTTACAATAATTCTGAAGCACAGCATTTCCCCAGTGTGGGAAATGGCTGGTAAAGACACAGCACAGGCACAAGACAGAGACCAATTCGATTTTCTCCTCAAATTTCCATTAATTTTTGCTTTGCTGTAGAGTGAGGACTGTCTAGACCTAAAGATACAGTTTTTACGGGAATTAATTGTTTCATTCTGAACAGTTCATATATTTTTAATAAGTAAGCTGCTGACTTCTCATTGTCTTTTAAGCCCTTCAGAAGCATCTTAAATGGATTTAAATCAAAAGTCTTAAAAGGTCAAAATTCAAATCAAGTCAGGCAAAGGAAATTACTTCTGAAGAAAATTGCTAATGTGATTGTCCATCTCTGTAAAATGCTTGTTAGAACAAGCATATTTCACTCTGCTCTGAGATAAACTTTGACATCAGGTGCTGATGGCATAGAAAGATTTTATAGCTAATTCACAGTTTCACTAATCCCCCACTTCTTTGTTCTAACACAAGTAAAACTACTTAAGGACTGCTCTTATGCCAGACTTTTGTGCCTGGGTTATCAGGATGATGGTAATCTATAATTTGCCAATTTAAGTCTCAAGTGTAACATAAATATATTTGATTTACTTAAAATCTCCTTTAAGAAGATTTTTAAAGTCTCCTGTGTAGAGTGCTGACTTTCATATCATGGCAATCCACTGAACAATAGAAATATATGCCAAGTTTATTGACTCATGTTTTCATCTGAAGTCAGTCATGGAAAGGACAGAGGACAAAAGAGACATCATTTAGAGCAGTGGCTGTTTGGATGGAGGAAGGTTTTTACGGATGATGCTTGGGAACAACTAAGATTATTTACCCACAAGCAATTACTCATCCTTCAGAAGAATCTAGACCTCAACATTTAGGTTAGTTCTCATAAGTTCAACCCCATCTTCTACTGCTAAAGGTATTTAGTTGTCTGAACAAACCCCCAGCTATGTAAGAGGGCAGAATTTAGCAAGGTACCAGATGAACTGTATAATAATTTGGTGGCAGTCAGACACGTAACTAAGGAGAACTTTGGAAACCACCTCTACCCTGTCCATCAAGCAGCCTCTCAAATACACCCATGTACATCCAAAATAGTTACATTAGCACAACCCATAGAAACCTTTTAAACCATAAGGTATAGTTTCACTGTAAATCAGCACATTTTGATTTAAAGAAAAATCCTTACTTCTTTTTTATACACATGGTAAGATGCTGTCTGAAGTATCAAGTGAACTGCAACTCTTGACCTGAAGGTGAATAGATTACTTTAACCCTGACTAATGTCTGAATCAATAATTCCTAAGCTTTTTCTCAGTTCCCTAGCTACTGTCATCCATGCCTCAGGAGCTCCACGCCTCTCTGGAGAAGTTTGACTTTACTTTGACTTTATAGTTTACACGGAGAAATAATTCATCCATTAAACCAGATGTTGCCTAAAAATATGCAGATGAAGCTTCTTACACCAGATGACAACAATTGAAAAAACAAAACCAAAAACAAACTCCAGAAAACCAAAACCCCAGACAACCAGAAAAGAACAAACAGATGCAGCACTGAAAAACTACTAGCATAAAGCTCCATGGGATTCAGCTACACACTGCTTTACCTGCACTGCATTACCTAATAAAATAATTTAAATAAAGTCCTCAAACATCTAAATATATTACTGCACAAACTGAAGAGTTTTTAAAATATTAACATATGCTTCAAAAACTTGGGAAAATAGTTTAGTTCACAGCAAAAAAAGCAAATTACACCTCAGGAGATGACTGATGCAGCTGCACATGATGGAAAAAGCCTTTATCACACTGACCCCTCCCTGCTACAGCATCCATCCATTATACCCAGAGACTTGATTATCTTAAGGGTCTTTTCCAATCTAAATGATCCCATGATTCTCAGTCATGTCAGAACACACACCTGCAAGAGATTTAGCACACTGTTCTCATTTACCTCTGTCCTGGCCACTTGATCACAGATTAACATATTTTTTCTTTATTATTATTTATTAACAAAATAATTTATTAACAAAATAATTTTTCTTTATTATTATTTATTTAACAAAAAATTTTTAGATTTGAATTCAAACACTTTCACCTTCCCAAGCTGAGAAATTTCAGCTTTGCAAGTGCATCTCAATTTGTCCAATAAATAGATTGCTGGAGCTGTTTTTCAGTCTGAATAGACTAAGCAACAGACTGGAAACAAGAGCAATTCTTTCTCATGGCAAATAGCTCTCCAAAATCAGTCACATCAAAGGGGTTCTTAACTGTTTGCTGATCTTGACATTTCAGTACTTTTGTAGCCACCTGTGAGTGGATTCTGAAGTGTGGGCAACACAGTTGTTGTGTCTGTTGCCAAAGGAAGAAGCTCAACTGTCTGACAGTGCCAGTTGGACACTCCTGAGCTGTGGGGCTGAGCAAGCATGTTCAGTGGGATTAGATAACTCTGATCTCCCAATGAAAGATGTTCAGTTTGGGATTTGCTTCGGACTTCTTTTATCCTGTACAGGTACCTTCCAAGTCCTTGTGGCTACCTCCAAGCTGTCAGCTACAATTCCTCACTCTGCTATCACACCCCAAGTGTTTCACGCTTCGTTCTTCATTATATCTACCAGGAGGGGAGAGAGACAAATCGCAGCTATTGCCAGAACTTTCTGTCCATCAGGCTTCTCCATCATCTTCTGTGCACTCCTTACCTTGAGAAATGGACTCAAACCAGGAAAATGCAGAATAATGTTTATACCCAGTGTTAAGGCCCAACCATTTCAGACCTCACAGCATCTGACAGCACACTCAAAAACTGGGAGCAGAAATAAGTATATACCAGGTTTTTGTTACAGGAGACACAATCAGCTTGATCACACGACACAGAGATTGACTTACACTTCTTACCAAGCCTTCTCCTACTCTTCCAAATTATCAGATGGTAATAAAGTGTCAGGAAACATCTGATGCCTCTGTGCTCTACAGTGTTCTATCCTAGTCCTAATTCTGATTCTGACTGGACACAATTGGTTTGCCCCAGTAAAAATTAAAATTAGCAAGTAATAACAAAATTGCATGATTTCATAATCATAATAATTCAAATATTATATTAATAACACATGAACTTGTGAGAGGTCATACAATTATGGAACATAATCAACTTAACAAATACCTAGTAGTCTAAGGTACAGAATTTTTATGGGTAGAATTCAAATTAAAACCTGATCAAAATGCAAAATCTTAATTAGTTTTGAGTATAAGCACCTTAGCTGAATATCATCATCCTTCACGCATTTCTGCCTATCATCATTTTAACTACTTCAATCACTAAATAACAGGTCAGAGTTTCAAAATATCTTATTTTGTGTTTCAATGTTGGACACGTTCAGGGACAGAATCAGTTGTTCAGCTAAGGGAAAACAGAAGAAGGAATGTGGCTTCTTTCTTTCTTTTTTTTTTGGTAAAATGCTTCCAAACTGCCCCAACTTTCAACAAAAACATGAAACAGATAACAGTAAAAAAAAAAAAAAAGAAACAGAAAGTTCATATATATTGTGTCTTGATTTTGTTAAAAAAAGATAAAAAGATATTTTTGCACTGTTTTCTGGAAAATGATTTAAAAATATTTATATATATATATAAACAAGATTAGCACCTAATAAAATAATTTAAATAAAGTCCTCAAACATCTAAATATATTACTGCACAGAATGAGTGCACAGAGATTCCATCTATATCCATTTTTATCCAAGTCTAAGAGTACAATCAACAAACAGCTGGCAGAAAACAACTTGGTTAACATCAGCTAAGGGGTTGAGAGGTTGAAATATTAGCGGTAAAAATTAGTATTCTCCAGTTAAGAAGACATAACAAAAATGGGTTTATTATGTACTCCCAGAAAACTACTTTAAGGTTTATAAATGAAAAATTCAGTGACACCAGGCAGCGAGTGATAATTACAAGATGGAGAATAAAATAGCAGTGTACACAATAAATAAACAAGAATACAATCTGGTAATTATTTCTGGAGAGATTCTTCATAAAGCTGAGTAAATATTTTAAAGATTCCTTTTTTTTTGTAAAGATAGTGGGTTTTTTAAAAATATATATTCTGAAGAATTTTTTCTCAAATTGAAGTATGACTCAGCAGTTTAATATGCTGATATTTGGTGGCAGAAAATATTTCTCAAAAACATCAGAGAAAGTTTCACTGGAGTTTGACATCATACAAGGTTAAAGTTACAGCAAGGTAACATTAAAGGAGCAGCAGAGCCCATAGCTGTGAAATGTTTTCATGAGAAGACACAAGAATATATTTTGGCAACTTCAAACATAATTTAGTGTACTTATAAGCTTAAAAAGTGTATGAAAAAGCAACAATGAAAGAGTGACCATTTCAGGTAGGGGTCAGAAGGCAACAGCGGGCAATATAAGATTTCTGCCCTTTTTCCCCATCAAGGGCACACTCCAGTGGTTTACTGACAACTTATACCCGTGTACTTTAAAGACTAACACCTTCAGTAACTTTTCCTGCCTTTCATCTGTAGAATACAGTGATTTCAAAAATTTAAAATAACCACAGTGTTTCACAACCATTAAACTGTCTGACAGTTCTTATTGAAATATTCTTAGTATGCATATAAATCTTAGGTTTTTCCCTTCAGCACATCCTGTTGCTAAGGTTTGTGGCTCTACAAGCAATTGTTCCCAGTGGTTCACTGAGATTTCACCTCTCACCAAAAAATTTTTATTTGTTCATGTCCTCTAACAACTTTACTAACTCTAAATCTTTTATATTATTAATGTCTCAGCCAATCCTTACAAAAAGCAAGATCCAGTAAGAGACAAAGAAATAGTTTAGTTCAGTCTCAATTCTCAAATTGAAAAATCTCAGTTAAATGCTGCAGTTCTCACTGTTTCTTTCTTTTGGGTATTATCAACTCTTGAAGAACCTCACCAATGTGCAGATCAGCAAGGAATGTTTAGAAATGAGATGATACTATTCAACCTTTTGAAGCCTTTGTCATGATCAGTAGGTATTTTAGTATGATGGTAATATAAAAAAAAAATAAGAAACCTGCTGCATTCTACCAGATGGAGTGGAAAAAATGTCACGATGTGGTAGAGAGAAAGACCCACAATCGGGGTGCTACAACATTTTTATACTCATGTATTCATGTATGGGTCTTGATTGAGATGTGAGGTGTGTGATGGGGCTGTGGCTCAGTGATGTGACTTGCACACAGAGTGGCCAGTGGGACATGAGAATTCCTGCTCTCACCACCTTGTCTGCTGCCACAGAAGCTCCATCTAATTGTGTTCACTGCAATCAAGCACAAACTGAAAAGAAACATCTCATGCCGCAGCAAGGGCAGAGGCACACAGCAAACCCTCGCAAGAAATGACATGTGGGAATATTTTACTGCTTGTGAAGTAGATGCCATCTCACAGATTTTAAACACAAGCACAAAGCTGTCTCTGCATGACAACCAGCAAAAAGGTATCACAGAGGCATTCTGGAAACAGAATGAGCTATTATTTCCCTCCTGGCAGACATCATGGTTGAAAAAGGCTTGTGGACTCCCTGTGACCCCAGAATGTGGTTTAAGAATGTTTGGTGGCTTTTCTGTGGTTATACAGAAATAGTTCACTTTTGGAACAATCAGTTTCAAGTGAGCATGCACATTCAGTCTGGCTTCATCCAGTCATTGCCAGCTTCCTCTACTTCTCTGAAAGGAGGGAGTCTCATTAATGATTTGGCCATTTCTTCTGAACCACAAACCTTTGGGAAATTTCAGTGATGAGCACTAACTGGAAAGTGTCTACCAGTCACCTTGGGGGCTGCTGGAGCTAACTTGTGCTGCCCGAGGCTTTCCAGCAAAAAGCAGACAGAATTGGTCACTCTGTATTCCTGCCTGCAGGCTTTATTCTGCTGGAGAACTTTCAGGACAAAACCACTTATAAGTGTCAGAGATTCAAGTATTTTTTGTTAGAGACAGACTAGCATTGAACATCTGTGATAGACTAGCTCATTAACAATCCCACTTGTGTGCAGACCCCTCACTGCACCTCAGTGCTCCTGCTCTTTCCCTGAACTACAGCTCTTCTGCTGCTCCCAGTGTTTTTGGTGGTTTTGGGTCATCCCTGCTCTGACATGTTTGAGAGCTTATGGATGGAGCACCAGACTGCAAACTACTGACAGAACAGGGCCAAGAGAATGGGAGAACTTTTAGCTTTTCTTCCCACATTTAAAAGCATTTATTCTCTCTGATTGTACTTCATTGCAGCATTGACACTCAGTAATAGAATTACTGAAACAAAATGGTCTGAAGATTATGATGTCAAATGCAGCATTTTAGAATTTCATGCCATTTGCCATAAAATAAATCTCCACCTGGTGTTTAATTTTTTTTTACCTGAATTCACATCTAATTTTCTTAACAATTATAATTTCTAAAGTTCTTTTGGTTATAACAGAAATATCAACCAGCTGCCTAATCACTGCAGAAATATCAGTCTCCCAGGAGATGCCTCTTTTGTATGGTACATAAAGACAGATTGCTCCAATGAATACTGGTGGGAAGGGCTGAGTGTAGGGTTCAATAATAATAAGTATCAATATTTAAATATTAATTGAAGAAATATTAACTGAACAGCATGCAAGAACTGCTAGCATGGCCTAAGGAAGTCTGTTCTCTAAAACACAGGCAAAGACCAGCTGCAAAGGAACAGAAAGGAGCAGTTTTTACTCCATTAGTCAAGGAACTACAAGACAGCTCAACGTCACAATTTTAGACATATGAACTTGATTCAAGCAAATTCCATCCAGACTTCCTATTCTTACTTAAACAAGTATTCTTACAAGTATTCTTATTCTTACTTAAACACTTATTCTTACAAGTGGCCTGCACTGATGCTTGTGCTGTTCACCATGTGCCAGTGATAGTGTCAAAGGAATGTCATCATCTCAAAAGCATCACTTGAGTTACAATTGCCAAAAGTATTTATAAGACTGTGGTAATTAAAGACCAAAGAAATCAAGGTGGTTGTTGCAACTTATCAAGGCATCTCAGTACAAGATATACCTGAGCATCAAGGTAACTTAGCACAAATATTCATTGGAAGTTCACCCTCCAAACAAAATAGGTCCTATGTTACAATCTTTTTTTCTTCTGAATGCTTCCAAACACTTCAGAAAACAATAAAGAGAAAACAATGTATTGCTTTTAACTACCCCAAAGTTTTAGACATACAGAGACACTGTAAAAACTTTACTTTCATGTTGAAACCTGGTATGTGAAGTTAGTGAAGAATGGCAAGATTTTATACTTCAATTGAGAAAAATAAAGCAAATCCCACCCAAACCCCAAATGCAGACCACAGATGGGACATGGTGACACAATTCCAGCACAGCCTGGGTCAGCTCTGTGCCTACAGGCACACTGCTGAAGCTTTACAGACAGTTTATTGCTTATTCCAGGCAGCAGACCCTGTGCCTCCCAGCCAAACCACCACTGTGCAGAAAATTTTCCACAGAGCTGTTAATATCTTAAAATCTCAAGTCAACTACATATTTCAATGGGAACTGAAGAGAGAATAAAGTATCAATACTTTGGAAATTTCTACTGAAACAAAAGGAAAGAGAGGGAGGGAAATAATTTATGAATTTGCTTTTTTTGGTGAATCTGAGACAAAACACATAAAGACAAGGAGTTTAAAACAGAAATCAATATTACAAGTATCAGTATGCCTTTTTAGCACTTCCTCGCTCTATTTTATTTCTAGTTATTGACATACAAATATAGTTTATGTTTCAAAAGTTCTAACAGTAACATTTTGACAACTTTCCATCTAAGTACTGAACCATGCCATTCATTTTCTGTAACTGCAATTCAGACACAAACATTACATTTTAACTACTGCTAGCAACTGTTTGCCATCACAAATGAAAACTAACCAGACAGTACTTGAGATCTTGCATTCATTGTTTCAAATAGATGATGGAACAGTATTTTTTAAACAGAGCTTTTCCCTGTTTCCAGTAGGTGGCAATACCTCTGCCCTGAAAAGCTCAGAGAAACCTTTTTCAGAAGGGGAATGAAGCACCACATCCCCACCCATCCCTGCTGTACTGGGGAGGCTCTGAATTAAATCACCCAACAGAGCTCTCCAAAGAAGATTCCTCTGCTGTCAGCCCTAAATTTCACTACAGATCATTAATGTTGTAACTGAAAATGCAGCCCTAAGGCTCTAAGAACACTTAAAACAAGGTAATTATTTCATGCCTGAGTTGTGAGACTGAGCACTTAATACAGAGTGTTGCTCTGCTTTCACTTGTGCATGCAGGTGCAATACCTATGCCTAATCTAACGAATTTTATAAAATACATAAATGATAACTTGTTGTATTATCTCTACTTTATGAAATTTATCAACTTTAGATACCAAAGTCTTCATCGTTATATGCAACTCAAAAGTCTGGGATCTGACAGCAGAAGAACTCAGCAGAAATCAAGGTAACCACCTATCTTCCATGGCCTCTGACATCTAAAAAGAGTTTTACATAAATAAGGGCGTTTTAACAGTAGTTATTTTGCCAAGAAAATACTCTACATGGGAACAGATCCCATCTGAATCAGGTCTGAAGAACTCAGTAATCATGCAGAGCCTCAAACTCGTCCTTTATTATTATCTATGCAAAGCTAACGTGACAGCTGTGGAAAGCTACAGGACAAAACAAAGTCTGTACATCCTGCAAGGAGGAAGAAATGTGCAAAGTGCTGCTGTGGAGAAGTGTGACCTGCCACCTCACAGGCTGCCCACTTCCTAGCCTGCACTAACCAACGAGCTGAGTTAAAGTAAGGTCATGACTTTAAATCAAATGAATCGATAATTGCAGTTCATCTTGCGCCAGGGAGGGATTGATGTCACTGCCTCAAGAAAATGAACCACACGTGCAGACAGCACATACAGTAATTTCTATGAATTAAACTTATCAAACATATTGAGTTATTCAACGGTCCTACTGCACAAATGTGTTGGTTTATTTTCCCTTAAAAGTAAAAAAACACTGTTAAAAATGTCATTATTTTAAGAAGGGAAGATACGAAAATTTTACTCTATCAGATGATGTGATTATTGAAGAATTACTTATTATGGAATAAAGCTGTAAGGAAGTCTGGGTTCGGCTCCATTGAATGTTCTTTATCAATCCCCAACCACATGGGTCTTTCCAAAATATTTTCAGCCCTCCAAACAGAAAGAATTTCATTTTAGTAAATCCATTTCATAATGTAAAAGCCCAAAGGAATCTGCTGAGACAGTTTTCATAAATTATTTTTATTTAAAGTCAAACTTCAGAGTCAATAACCAAATAAATGTGAAAAACAACTATTGGAAATTCTCCCCTCAGAAAAAAAATCCACATGCTCCAACTATGAGTCAGTTCCCTTTCCTTGGCTCCAAGGCAGAAGGGGAAATCCCCATGTCTGTCCCAGCAGCAGCTCCCTGCATGCTCACACTCTGCTCTGCCCCTCTCAGATCCCCTCGGATGAGCAGAGCAGGGCCGTGCTCTGCCCCTGCTGCAACACTGCCCCAGCAGTGAGGCAAGGATGTCCCTCAATCTGTGCCTAAGAAGATGAGCAGCTGGAGAAGCTAATTAGCAGCAGGCTCCTACGGGCAATAAAAGACTCTCTAATGTACATTTCATATGGAGAGAGAAAAGCTGCAGGAATTATCCGAATACTCTCAGCACATTGATCAGAGACTGACATTCTCTCGTACACATTGGCATTTTTTCTCCTTCACTTTCCTATCTCCTTTGTCAACTAGGAGCAACCATGCTTTTTAAACAGGGAACAAGAGTATTTTCCTTCCAGCTCCCCTTCAGCTGAAATAAGCAGAAAGCTTGCTTCTTCAGCAGATGTATATTTAAATTTTGAACACCATACCATCTTCTTCTTTAGACCACTTTTAGAATGAAGAGCACTGACTCAAACATTCTTCCATTTAAATAACACATTTTTTCCAGACACAAACAGGCATTTGATAGATGATGTTATAGCTCAAAGGCCACTTTTGTTTTCATATTCCAGTTACCTCAATGCTATAAGGATCTGAAGTAGCTGTAGCAAGTAACCCATATAGCAGTTGGCATTCCCTATCAGAATGCCTTTTAAATAGTAACTTGGAGTAAGATCCAGAAGCATGTTTAGCACTAAAGTGAAATAAGAAGGAATGGGTAGAGAATAAGTGTATGATCAATGTTTCAAACTAACTAGTCCAGCTTTAAAATCCTATTTTGTGCTGGGTGTCTCCAATAAATAAATACTATCTTCAGCATATAAACTAAACATTTCCCAGTCAAAACATATTCGCTTCATTATAGGGCTTCTTTTGAAACATACAGAATTTTCTACTGGTTTAGCAGAAATACTGTATTAGAGCTATTAATAGTAATTCCTAAATAATTATCTGAAAGGAATAGAAATAGTTTAAGTTTAGATTATTGTGTTGCTCTGCTCACTATTTTAGACCTAAAATGCAGCTATAATATATAAAGTATCTTATTTGTACAGGCATTAAATGAAAAGGTAATGATGTTATAATAAAAATTTAAAAATGTCTTCCCCCTTTAGCAAGTTAAACAGTTGAAAAAAAAAAAAGGACAAGACTATCCTCTATTAAAGCTACAACGAAATTCCACCCTCAATTATTTAATTACACCCTTACTATATTTCAGTATATATATAGATATCACCATCTATATATGCTTAAGAAGAGCTTATTATGGTTTTCAGTTCCACCATGAAATAATTTCCTTTTAAAAGAATTTAAAAGTGTGATGTTTTAAAGATTTGAGCAGGAAGAGTGGCTGAAAGGATCAGAACATTAAAATCCCACTTATTTTACTATCTACTCTGGCATCACCAATAAGACAGGCTCATCAAGGATTAACGACACTCTATTCTATATTATTTTATCTTTCTATTCTTCCTCTTTGCTCTTAGTTAGCAGAAATGGCTTCAAACTATGCATACGAGATTTCTTAAGTTCCTCTGCTACATCCTTTTTACAAATCACAGTGGTAATATGCACCCAATCGACCATGATTACACTGTCTGATAACCTCCTCCCAGGAAAGACCTCGTGCCTTAGATCTTAGGCTGACAAAGACTGTAATCAGTTTCAGATCTTTTTTTTCATTTCTGTTTTCTCACACTTCACTAATATATATTAGATATTATTGTGCTGAAGTATATCCTCCTAATCAAACAGGACAAACAGGATTGCATCTTGCACCCAGCTGCTCCAGGTTTCCCCACTTAACTAGCATTGGGGAAGATAATCAGAATTTAATTCTATTTGAAATTGCATATATTTTGATTTCCTTTTCTAAACAATATTGGGGCAGAGAGGGGGCTTTTTATATTCTGGTTCCTACTGAAGTTATGAATGTTTCAATTTAGCCAACATTTAGCATATTGCCTATCAAGAGATTTCTCTAAGACTACTGGTTATAATCACAACTCAGATTCTGAGTGCTGCCAGTATACATGCAGATGTGAATATTCTTTTCATCCTGCTACTTTCCTGAATCATTTACACCCTGTACTACCTTCTAACATGGCAAATATGAGAACCATAATCCTACATATAACCTTCATCTATTGATGATCTGATGACTTCGTAAGAGAAATACTAGTGTCTCTTCTAATTACTGCTGAGTTAAGCATGAATTTTCAATGCAGACCCTTGCAGATAAATTTCAAATAAACATTTCAGCAGTACAATCTTCTACCAATACTTGCTGCATGACAAAACAAGCTATGTCTACCCATGGACAGAAGAGTACTTAATTCCTGAAAGATTGCTCTGGGGCTAGGCTTTCTGTGGTAACAGCAAAGGTCTGTAATGCTGTTTCCCATGACGTACTAAAAATAGATTCTCAGTCTTTAAATGTGTAAATATGCACATACATTCTTTTTGCATTAGTAAAGCAGTCACAGGAACTTTTACAAATGCACTTGTCACGATGTAAAACAAGTGTAATGAACTTATATGTCTGTCTTTATCTACAAGGGGGAAAAGTAATAAGATATTTTAAGAAAAATCTAATGTTCTTACATAGAAAAAGTATTCTAACAATTTTAAGAGTCTCATCTTCTATGCATTATACAACAGACAGTGCTGCTCCCCAGAACACTCTCAAGGCTGTGACAGACACTAGCATGTCCCCTGTTGGACATAAACCAGCCTGTTGTCTGAGAATCCAGCTAATGAACTCCCATGAATTTATATTTTCTAACCAGTGAACTCTAGTTAGCATCCAGGCTCAGATGCCAAGGTCATTAGGCACATTCCTGAGGTGGAAACCCACCTGAAGCTGGGAAAGAGGGTTTGATTGCCTGCCTGACCTGCTTCCTCTCACTGCACAGGCAATTTAAACCCACTTTTTCCCCAAACAGGTTTCCAAGATACAGTTAACCCCCTCAGCAAACTAATGAGTATGAGCAACAGGCACACAATGAAACATAACAGCATTACTGAGCATCTGTAAACATGCCATTAATTTTACATGGAAGGATGATGCCCAAGAGAGCACTGGCTAGAGGAAAACAGAGCTTCCCAAAGACAGAGCTCTTCTGCACTCTCGCCTTTGCACTGCTGCCCTTAGAGAGAGGAGTGCTCCTTTACATGGACAAAAGCAGGATTCTCCATAAAGCATTAAAGTCTCGTGGCAAGGAGATGTTCCTCTAATGAAGTTAACAAAAATGGCTAAAAAAAGCAAATCACTTAGCTCCTCTCTCTATAGATTTCTGTTCCCAATCATTCTCCTTCAGGGACTGTGGAGACCTGCCAGCTAATTTTGTGGACAGGATGGCTTCTAGGCTTGTCTCTGATCTGCTGATGATGTTATTATTTCTTCATAATTGTTTACTGTATAAAATCAACATCATTCCCTCCAGAGAAAGATTGCTCAGAGCTGCTCATGAGAGCGTTTTAACTCAGTTGTGGGCCTGCTGTCGTCTTGACAACATACTCATGTCAAGGTTAATGTCGCATCAAGGCACTGTAAGTATCTCCTTCCCTTCTTTCAACTCTAAGGGTATTAATGCAATTTAAAGTTTCTTCATTCTTGGCTGACCTTTAGGAGTATTGCAATCACACACACAGAAATTTCAATAGAGGAATTTCTCTGAGTACTGTAATTGTGGGGAAAAAACCCTAGATTTTGGGTTGTGTTCAGAAAGCACAACACTGAAAGCAGTGCCCTCCACATTTTCTCCTGGCTGAAAGATGGACTCTGCCCATGACCTCTGTTGTGCCACCTGAGCTTCATACTGGAACCCTCCTATTGCATCGCCATCCGTAAAAGTGAGATAATGCTTTTTATTAAGTTCATAATTCAGTGTTCATGAAAAACAGAACTGCAAGCCTTTCTGTGCTACTGCTAAGTGCAAAACTTCCCTAAATCTTGGAGAGCAGAGTCCCAACACAGAACCCCCAGACCACACTGAAAGATAAGATACAGCTCTCCTTCTTTTACTGTAAAGTGAATAATTTAAGAATATTCTTGCTCACTGTCTTGAAACCATCCTTTATATGTCCCTGGGCAGAGCTGGAGGCAGCAAGATTTGCATGTCAACAGCTATTCTGTTGAATGGTTCAGAATTACCAAGGGCAGCAAAGCACCTGCCTGTGCTGGTGCCCTGGGCAAGACACTCCTCTCTGTGTTATTCTCATACCAGTTGTGCTTAAGTAACTGATTAAATAATAAAAAATACATCTCTGCTGCTTGTGGTACATGTATGATCTTACAGATACACTCATTGCACATTACCCATGCTGCTTAATCTCTGACTTGGACTCAGATTTATTCTTGCAGTCTCTCTCCCCCAGGGCCGCTGCCTGCCACCGAGTTCCCTACATTTAAAAGAACCCAAACGCTATACTCTTCTTGAAAAATATGTGGATGCTTTAATTGTCTCCCTGGGTTTCTATGACAACCACAGCAACATAAACAGCCTTGCTGGCAGCCACAGGAGACTGAAATCTATGCTGTCTTCCCTCCCCAGAACTTCTCAATGTAGAACACACCATAACCAAATAAATACAATTAGCAACAGAGGTGGTGTCTAGTACACCTGGCTGGCACTGGGGAAATGTCTTGCAAATAAAATGCATTATGGTATTTTATGATAACAGTCAAAGCATTGACCACAACATCAGTGATATCAAAGTACCTTGGGAACAACAGTGAAAAACAGTGCAAAGCTATAAATATATAAACAGAAGTTTTCTATGTCAGCCAGCTTGGCTGCAGAGAGCTTTAAAAAGTGTAAGATAAGGCCTTCTCTGTTAGTGTTTCTGAGCACCTCTCACCTCACCGGTAGGTTAAACATCAAGAATAGGTAAGGCCCATAGCAAATGTCAGGACAGCTGCGGTTCAGACGGCTGCAGACCTATGTGGGTGCACACACATCATACAGTCTGGCCTTAGGCACCTCTCCTGCTGCAGCTCCTAGCTTTCCAGCAGGAAAATCATAAACAAAATGTGATCACAGCAGCAGTGAAATGCTCTGCACGGCACTGTCAGCCCGAGTCCAGGAGAAGCTTTCTCTAACTCCCACATCAGCATCGTGAGAGCTGCTGCTTCTGCTAATGCTCAGACATCTGAGCTCCAGTAAGTCCCAAACAAATAGCTCAGGTCTTTCTTCTCTCCTGAGCAAAATTAATGGCAAAATAGATTTTCCCTGAGCCAAGCATACCCCTGGAGGCTTTAAGCCATTTAAACTCATTCATCTAATACTGGATGGCACGAAGCCATGAGGATACACAGGGGTTACAAAAGAGGCTGCTGATAGCTTATGGCTATCAGCTGTCCATAGCTCACAAAATCATCTTTCAAATTATTAAACTACTTTCTGATCACCATAATCCCATGTATTTTTAAAGTAATTGCTCCTGTATGTCTAGGTTGTGACAAAGTAACTTTGTGAAAGAAAGGGCTGCAATTTCCTTCACCAGTGCTGCTAGTTTGTCTCAGGCACTTGTTCTCCCTATGCTGCCAGGGAGATGCAGAGGCCTCTGGCAGCTCTGAGACACAACTGGGGATGTAACTAAGATGTTTTTCCCTACAGCAATCCTCCCTTGGCAGGGGAATCCTACAGCTTTGAGGAACTGATTTTGCTGTAAAACAGACTCAGGATTTGAATAAACAGAGGTGGGGGGTGGTATGTGAATCTGAGCCCTTGGAAACAAAATTCTATGTGGATTCCCTCTGGGCCAGTAAGCAGAAATACATGTATCTGTGAGGAGGAGGAGAAGGAAAAGGAGAAGGCAAAATGCCTTCCTCTTCTACAGGGCTTGGAAGGCACAGAAGGTGCCACCTGACATTTCACAGCTTGAAGGATCAGCTTTTTGAAAACTCCCTGATTACACATACCAGGTGGAAGCAAGAGAGAAATTAACGAAATAAACACTAGAAATGATGATGATGAATATTTTCAAAAAGAAATGTGGATATTTTATTGGTTTTCCATCTTAAGCCAGGATTTTCACTATGGTGACTACCAATATAACCAATTTAAAGTTGTTTCATTTCCTCTTGAAAGATTTTAAGCAAGGAATTCTTTGGAATTCTTGCACAACATAGAAATACTGCATTTTGCAATATGGAAAGGAAATATTTCTTCTTCCCTAATTTGCTCCAATAGGCTGTATAGCAAAGAGTCTATGTGAGACTGAATCATGAATATGAAAAAATTGCTTATGCCCACATTTACTACACTAAGCAATTACACTAGCTAATGAAATAAAGTTTATCTATCAACTATTCATAACAAGTTTTTGTTTACCTGTATGTCTCCCAGCATTCTAGTGTGATTCTGCTAATTACAGACAAGTTACTTAATACTACAGCATACAGGAATTGAATGTTGATTTGGAATATAAAACTACATCTGTTACCTTGAGATATATAAGAGTCCAGGTGCTGCAGATCACATTGGGTATCAGGCAATATGCAAGGTTTGTTCCATAATGTGACATTGAAGTTAGTCACAGAACAAGCAGGTCAGATGAGATTTTTTAGTTTTCAGTTATTTAATAGCCCCAAAATGATCACAGTGCTTTTAAATTAGGATTACAAAAAGTACAAGCTTCTCTTTTCTGCACCTGGAACGAATTACTAGGCCTAACAGTACTGAAATCAAAGCGAGGGCAATTTTAGAGTAATTTAAAATTAATGATTCTACAACAAGTAGATATTTTCATACCTTTCAACCTCTGTCCAATATGACTCACTGCCATGAAGACACTTGGGTTTAAATTCTGAGGAATATGTATGAAAGTGAAAAAAAAAAAAGGGGAAAAAAAAGGCCCAAAGCAACACACAAACCTTTGCCTATTTCCTAAGTATATTCATGGTGTATGGGTGGCTGAGATGAAATATGGTGAGGTGGTTTTATCACAGGTAATTGCATGATTCCCTTGTGGCTCCAAATCATTCTAAACCCTAATCCAAGCCCTAATCATTACTGAAGTATTCAGTATAAGGCCTTTACAAGACAATGTTCCAACTCACAAAGCCATTCCTTAGGAATAGTCAGTACTTCAGAAAACTTGAAAGTTGCTGTGACTTCACAGGAAATCTTTGTGCTGCCTAAGAAAGAGGTGAGATATATTTTGCAGTTCCACCTATGAATCCACGTGTTTTTACACTCCAAGTGCAACATATGGCATGACACCCCTTTCAGGCACAGAACCACAGAAATCTGTGGCCAAACCTCATACTTTTGATAATTTGAACTTTTCAGATTTTGGTAATTGTAGTGTATTCAGCTAAGCTAATTGTTTCTTTAGTAAGCCAATATTAAAAGTGTAGTTTAATTAACACATTTTGAAAGGAAATTAATTCAGATGTAACCAGGAAATATGCCACCTCAAATGAATGAAAACATTAAGGAAAGGTAATTTTCCTCATTTCTAGTGTACTTTTGTCATACTTCCTAAGTGGCATACTACACTGAATGGGCTGCACACATCAGGGTCAAGGCTTTTCTTTATTGTTAGAAAGTCATCACCCATTTTTGACAATGCCAAGTTATTTTCTTCTTCCTGAACATCTTAAGAATAACATTTTTTGTAAAAGCAAAACTGTTCTCAACAGCATAAAAGACACTCGCTGTAGAGCACAAGGCTAAAAAATCTTGACTGGTGACATACCTGCCCCAAGCTGCTTTCATTGTAGAATCTTTATCAACAGGAATGCATGAGGACTCAACAACACTTGATTTATTCAGTTTGTAGCAGAGACCACAGTCTGGATCTAACATACATCCACTGCAATAACTGAAAGAGAAAAAAAGAAATATTTAAGAACCACTTCATTCATATGTAGATGTCAAAACCAACAGCACCTCCTAATCAGTCTTGGAACGCACATAGTTAAGTTGTCAGTGTGGGAGACAAGACAGTAAGTTCCCCAAAAACTATCACATACTGCTTTCACCTTCTTCTGTAACACATTTTGGAAGCTCATCTGCATCCACCGTGTGACACCTGATCAGGCTATAGGAGAATTCACCCATAGAAAAAATTGTAATTGAAATTTTATTAAATTACTGCAGAATTTCTATATTGTCTCCATTTAGAATATAAATCTATTTTCAACATACCTTCCTCTTGCTTAACTGATTGGTCAAATTCCAGTCTAAACAGTTTGGGGTTTTTTTTAATTAGGAAAGTCGCATTAAATCTGCTCTTAACTGAGACATAAACTGCAGAAAATATTTTTACAATAGAGATGAAACAAAACCTTCAGATAAAAGCCAATCATTTTATCTAACAGTAGTAAAACTTCTTCTCTTGCAAAAATAAATGATAAAATTGTAATTCTGCAATTAGCAATTTTCAAAGGAACAGACAATAACTGTTACAGTAGTGAGACTTGGTTACATTTTGTTACATCAACATTAGTACAGCAAAAGGCAGTAACCAAAAGAGTTGACAGGAACCAAAGACTGCAATTGAATAAAAACATTTTTATAAATCACAAATCTGTTGGAAATATGCAACAATACTACTAAAAAATGCATAAGATTATAATATTTTCTTATATTGAAAAGAATCCCATTATATCAAACAGGATTGTGACATATGATTTTCAAACTGTAGAACATTTTCCACTCAAATGATGTAATCGAAGTGCCTGTTAACAACATGAATTTATAAAAAGATACGGTGATGAGTGTCATCTCTATGGTGTTGCCAGCAGAGGACAGGACAGGGACTGGACACCTGGTTTTCCTCAGTGTCCTCACAAGCATCAATGCAGAGAGGAACAGCAGAGCTGAACTTGCACAGTCTGCTCTGTCCTGCTGGGTAACCTCACGGGGTGCTAGGTACCAGTAGCCAATTGAGTGGGAAGCACAAGAGATCTTATTTATTTCTCCCTCCTATCCAGAAAAAAAATTGAGACATTTGAGTATTGATTCCAGTGTCTGTCTACATGGCTGCTAGTTCAGCTGATCCTCTGGCTTTATTGGATATCACAGAATAATTTAGGTTGGAAAGGACCTTTAGTATCATCAAATCCAACTGGTCTTCCTGTTGGCATTCAACATAATAAAGGCAGCTGGATTTCATGTCTTGCCAAATGTCAGAGGTTATAGAGAGTTACTCATAACCATTTAAATAACTTTAAATTACTATTTTCCACATCTTTTCTGAAGTGTGTCTTTCAGATTGAACAGTTAAATAACAACTCTTTATAAACCCTTTACATTTGGGCTAGAATTTCCCATCATTATCTATACAGTGAGTTCATACAATCAGACTTTGACTTCAGATTTTAAAGACAAGACCAATTTACGCCAGAGGAAACACAGAAATGAAACATACAAGACATAAAGCCATTTTAAATCTAACTCCCATCAGACTAAGAGTAGGCAGTTTCTATTCAGAACATTTAGCATTCTTCTGTGCCCTGTTTTATCACTGATATAAAATTTTATGTTGTCTTTGATGAGGTATATGGTCATTGCTTTTTCCAAGAAGAAGACCAATGTTTTTTCTTCCAAAATCTCAGCATATATGTATTACAATTGTTTCATAACACAGTAAAGAAACCTCTATCAGTTACTAGGTATAATGATAACAGAAGATGCAGCATGAAATAAGCAAGGAAGATTTTTTTTTCAAAGAAGCAATTAAAAAACAATCAAAGACACCATGTGCTGAGACTGCCTATTCTAAAAATAAAATATATAGTAGTTTCAGGTTTATGCTCTTCTTCCCTCTAGCCCCATTATTACTTGCAAAGCTATTTTAACAGTTTGAATTTGAGCACATTATCTGACATACATGCTCATAGTGATATAAATAATATAGGATATAGAATATACCAGGAAAAGAAATGCACAATATCATACTGATATGAAACTATCTCCTACAGAGCTCATTCCTGTCCTCAAAAATACCTACTTATCAGTCCTATCGATATATGTATTGAAAAATATGTCAGAGGATGAATCTTTAAAAATACTGGTAATTCTTCAAATGCACACAGAGATCAGTTATTGCCTTGAAAGCCCTATACAGGAGTACTCTCAGATGTCTAGGTAGGAAAGCAAATTTGCATCCAATTATAAACAAGAGATATTCTTCCTCGACTTATCATGAGATATTTATATTTGTGCTAAGTTTATGAGGTAGTGTCTTTAAGACAAGTTCATCCATGAAAAGCCAGGTGTAAATTCCCAGGCAGGATGGTTGCCTGTGAGATTGACAATTCAAGATTGAAATACCTGAGAGAGATCATTTGATGTTGATGAAACCAGGCAGCATTGCAGCAGAAAGGTTTTACAACGTGCCTGTTTCCCTCCCTGCTTGCCAGCTGGGCTCCTAGGCAACCCAACGAGAAGGCAAGTGTCTAGACTTGAGATGCTTCAGCCTATGAGGCAGAATAACAAGAACCAGGACTCTGAGGCTCCAGAAGTCCAAAAATGCCAACCTTCTTTGAAGATCAGTGGCATGAACTCAACAGAACAACGTAGCCTGGCCTCTCAGTTTATGGAGAGCTGCCATGGAATGGGATCTCCAGATTTCTGCTTCAACATCACAGCATGTTTACTGAGGAGCTGATGGACTGTTAGCAGACTAGATACCCTCAACCCTGCAATTCTTCACTGATTCTGCCAACACACTCAACACATGTCCCCTTCATCTGACCTCTCAGGAATAACTGATATCTAGAAAGACTGACACCACTAATTTTGAGGTCCTTTGATAGCAATTTCTTACCAGCCTGAGCAGCAGCAACTTTCATAATGTTCTGCTCTGGATCAGCCTGCCCCATTACTGTTCCTGAGATTAGAGGTTGATCACAAAGGCCACAACACCACCCTCTCTCGCACAGATCTTACACTAGATGGATGAATTACTAACTGACTGTATACATTTTTCTTGATACCAAAGTTACTGTTTTCTTTCTTCCTAGCAGTGCAGTTTACTAGGCTCTAATGCAGTCTCCAAAAATATTGAATAAGATCTCTGATCTGCCAAAGTGACTCTCCACATGCCGATGAAAGGTTCATAACTGCTTCTCCCCCACTGCTTAGAATATTCCATATTTACATTTGTTCCTTCGTAACATTTTGCACTTTAAATTTGCAAAATCACCTCGTAAGTAATGACTTTCCTACAATTCTCAGCAATCTTGTAATATGAGCTGCAAGTTTTACCTTGCCCAGGGCCTTTACTCTGCAAGTGCCATTTCTCTTTTTTTCACACTATTTTGACTTTTTCAAGCTGAACCTCAATTTCTGAATTGTTTGTTTCAAAACATTTCATTGATTTTAATTTTTTACAGATTTTAAAGAACTTTCAACTTTGCCTTCCATATTCTGTCATCAAATTACAAAATGTTCCTAATGTCCAGCTACACAAATGCAAACTGAACCTGATAATGTATTATGGACTGTGTAGCTGTACAGAATGTAGCACCTGATTTCATAACATTCTACTGCACAAGTAGCAGAACAGCCACTCAGAGAATCAAAACATCCCCAAATACACACTTTTTTTGGACTCTTTTAGAGTCATCATTCACACTGCAGAATCAGCCTGAGTATGTGAAGAAGGTTCTATATGTGAAAATCTGATAGATCTGCCACCTGCAAGCTGGACCTGATGATCCTTATGGGTCTCTTCCAACCTGAGATATTATATGCAAGACATTTTGCTCATGTCCTATCTTGTCCACAGAGTAAATTCCACTGTTGTGATCTTGTTTAACTCACTGCTTCTGCTCTGTGGGATACAAATATTCATATTCCTGAAGACGGTTTTCCTCATAGAACTGCAGGAACAATAAAAACTCTCAATCAGGAAAGGCTCAGCGTAGGGACAGGAGGGTCTTGCAGTACCTACTGAGGATTAGCACATCCCACCCAGAGAGAACATAAGCTGCAAATCATTGCAGGCTGGAAGAAATGTCACTTTGACTGCACTGCTTTCTGCTATTTCCAGCTTGCTGTTTGCCACACTGGAAGCACGATCCTAGGCCAGGTGGACCTTCCATCCTACCCTCAGGTTACTCTTTGCTCTCAAGGCTGGCTATGTACACAGTCTCTGTCTCCCTTAGCTTGCAGTGTGCAGTTCCTTTCCAGCTCCTCACCGAACAACAACAAGCTGCTTGCTTTCCTTGCTTCTGTTCTCGTATTCTATCTACAACCAGACAACGTCTCTTCCTCCAGCCTCAACCATAAAAAAATGGCCAAGACAGCTGAGCTGAGTATCACTGGTCAGGGCAGGCCTACTCAGCTGGACTCACCAAGGGACACAGGCAACCGATGAATCCAAACAGACAAGGTGATTAGTTCAACAAATAAAAGTACAAGGAGTTTTGGACAAATACTGCAGTACTTATTAGCTCTGTTGACATGCCAGGATATTGATACTTTCAGCCAGATACACAACTAAGGATCTTAGGGGTTTTTTGGTAAGTGGTTTACTTCATTTTTATACACAAACTCACCTCAGTTAGGTACTAGGACCATGTTTAAAACTGCCTGATGCTTGTGCCTGAGGGCTTGTGATAGCTGTACATGCTTCACTAACCTCAGGCACGAAATCAAGCCTTTCTTTATACTTCTGATAGTTACTGTGTTGCTTCCAGAAGTGAAGCATTAAACTGAGATTAAATACAACTGGACAAGAATATAGGGGATTCTTTAAGCAGTTAAAATGTGTGCCAACTGCAGATACCACTTCCAGCCGCTGTATCTAGGACGCAGGAAATACAACATTTAAAAAAGAATGAGAAAAATCCACTTGGACTTGACGAGCACTTTCCTGCTATTATAGTAGCAAGTGACAGAAGCTTATTTGCTAAGCTCTACCAGCACTCTGTTAGGTAACACATATATCTATTTAGTGGTGTCCATAAGGAAAAGCTATCATTTATAATCCCAGTACTTGGATGCTAACTGCAGTTCTGTAATTTACCACACAGATATTCCAACAGATCTAAACCATGTTCAAGTATGATCAACCCTTTCTCATCTTCAAACCAGGCTCCTGCTCCATCTGTTCCACTGAGATGATCCTTTGGTGTCCTCTTTAAAGTTCTAGACCAGTCCTGAATCCCTCCCGCTCCTGATATGCCAGCCACATATAAATACATTAACTCTTTTCTAACATTCCTCCACCTTTCTTCACAAAGGCTCCCACTCCTCAACTATGCAACATAATTTATACAACCTCACAGAAATTGTTTTCAGCCTCTTGGTGTTTGCTACTTCAGCTTTAGATGTGGTGAGGCTGTGAAGGCTCACCTCCTCCTCTCGTCTATCATGGTCCTATGAAGATAGTGACTCTACAAACCTTGCCTAGTCCTTAAACCATCAGGGCTATCCCACCACTGCTATAAGCACCTTGGCAGCAGACTGTGCTGGAAAACTGACATCACAGGAGAAGTGTCCTGGTCTACTTGCTCATTATTATCAAGTGTTTCTTGTCTTTGATGATCATTTTTTCTGAATTTATATTGCCTCCAACTATAGAGCTTCTTAATTTATTCCTGGAACTGAGCAACACAGGCAATAAAGAACAGAAACAACTGACTTACACATGCCTTTATTTTGGACAGAATGGCTGTCTCTGTAGCGTAACTTGTTTTTAAAACTACTTTTCTAAAGAGACCCTACACATAGACACTATATTTCCAGCTTCCAGGCAGATCACATAGAAGCCCTGTTCAAACATGATTAAAATCATCCTTGTGTGACTGAAACCTGCAGACCATATGAAGTATAACACCATCACTTTGGAAGATTTTAAAAAGTCATTTCCTAAGCAATGTTCTGGTTTTGTTAAACAGCAAAGTCTTAGAAGTGAGCAGAGATGTGAACTGTTAATAAGTTCTTATATGAGTAACACCTTGTTTCCTCACCAATGCAGAGTTTGAGTCAAAGTATGTGGAAAACTTAACAATGGTCACAGACATTATAGTTCAGGTAAGTTACTTTTCAGATCTTTGTGTTTAAATTGATGAGAGGAGTTTTTTCTCATTCCCATTAAAGATGCTTACTAGATAGATTGACATTTTTCTTCCTATCCTTTATAACTTAAAATTAAATTAAAAGTTTTGATTGATAGAACCAACATGCCAGCAAAGGGAAAGTTGTTACCGAGCAATATATCATCATATTATTTACTTAATAAATTTCAAGTCTATGTTAAGGTTATTTTACAGTTCTGCAACATAAACCATTAGAATTTTAACTACACTTCATAAGAGCTGGCAAAAGCATCCTCAAACATGTTTATCTCTTTACATATTAATAATTTTCTGACCTCAATAGCCAAAACACATTACTATACTTACTACTGCAATTCTCAATTATCAGAAAGACCAGTAGCTCAGGCACTTTAAAAAATACTGGTTCCACGATACAGTGATAAAATGAAAACCAGCACTGCCTAGTTTGCTGATTGTCTTAGGGTGACTTGGCTAAACTACCACACTGATAAATCAGATTGTCAATAAGTTCTCAATAAAATAAAGTACAATAGCTAATACACCTACTATATGCATCCTAAGGTTATTAAATACAATAAAACCAGCTTCAGTTAGCTGAGTTTTTCAGGACTGATCACAATTAAATACTTCTGCTACATTAATAAAGACATATTTCTGTCCATTAGCTATTTTACTAAATGGCTACGTGGGAGTACTAAATATTGGTGCCTTCATCTTGGTGGTGTGTATTTGTACAATGAGCTAAGGATCATGAACCACGTGAGGGTGACTAATTCAAAAATGAACAACAGAGTCCTTGTGTGCCCAGAACAGCTGGCACCGCCTGTATTATTTTAATCAGTCTGAAGACAATCTGTTCAGGAAGGATTCTGAGATACTTTGTGTGCACAGGTAACATTTCCCAAAGATATGAGGGTTGACCTAAGTTTAACACAAGATTTACCACTTCCATATAGTAACTTACATGAAAAATATTGCTTAAGCAGAATAGGTTCACATTATGTCTTCTAGAGCTGACCAAGTCTTAAGAAGTGCAGAGAGAGACACATGAATGGAGACAAAACAAGCAAAAATACAAGACAGCAGGACATTTTACAGAAATGGCTTAATGTCCCAAACAGTCACACCATTGATCCTTTAAAGACTGGGAAAACATGGGAGGGTAGCTAACACACATGCCCTAACTAAACCTTCTTCCAGAACCAGGAAAAACAGGAACACTTACAGAGTTTTGGTAGTTGGAATAATAAGAGGAATGGATAGTTCATCTTTTCACTTCTAAGGTGACAAACTTTGGGGTGGTGTTGCTTTGTATTCTTAAATTTACCTTTGAGATTTCTGTGGCCTTGATGATAAGTAAAATCACAGCTGCTGAGGAGATTAAAATCATATAGAACAGGTGGTCACATTGCAAATATCTACACAACCTTATACAGCTAAGTGTGAAAACGAACTTTGATTAATGGATGGCACAAAGAGGAGCATTCACTCTGCCTCTCCCCAGCAAGATACACACCCACTTTCAACCATATGGAAGCAAAAAAAATTTCAGTGTTTGGAGTGCCCTGCTGAATTTGAAATATTTCCAGGATTCTTTTTTTTTTTTTTCCCACAGATTTATGGATTATTTTTTGGCTGTTCAGCTATAATATTCTACATCTCTATGAAAATACTTTATTTGATTTATTTTATTAACAGCATATCTTACCGGTTGGTTTTCTGCAATTATGTACAGGTATCCTGTAGCTCTATTTGCATGGCATAGCTCTTTGAGAACACAAGCCCTACATGCTTTTTTGAATTAGGACAATGACTGCACTCTTTAATTGCTAGTCTATCTATCTTCATTGTCATTCTAGCAGCAGGAATTAGTCTGTGCAGAGGAATATGGATCTGAAGGAACAACAAGCAGACTGTTTGTAGTAGCACTAAGAGTTCCTTAATGGACACCCACACTTACTTTAACCCAATGGATTCACAAACACAAAAAGCATTTTTACTCTGCACAGTATCAGTGAAACTTCTGTCAGGGAAATAAGTTCTACTGATGTTTTCATAACTTATAAATACATTTTGGCATAGACAAATGCAAATTATATTTAGGAATGCCCACTGAAATGCCCAAGCTGAAAACAGGTTTAGACTTTAAGTTTACCTCACCTTGGAGCAGCACTGTGCCCTCATAAGAGGAAGGGGACTACAAGCTGCATTTGTGCAGGCACATATCTGAAAGCAGTTACAGGAGGATGGCATTATGTGTTCATTTTCTGAAGTCCCACTGACTTTTGCTATTCCCAAACTGAGACCTCTCCAAGACTTGCAAGACACAGTGTTAAGCAATCTGAGACACCAGCAGTTATACTGGAACAAGCTAAGATATGGGTCAAAGAGCAAGAGGCCACTGCCATGAATTGACTGCCTTTTACTTTGGCACATTCTGTTTGTAACTGTCACTACAGCAACACTTGCTGCCCTACACAGTTTCTATTGGTACAATAATGCCATTATTCTTAGAGTAGCAAAGAAAACATGCAAGACTGGTGTCATACAGAGTAGACCTTTACTTCCAAATCCTCAGGTCCGGGAATTTTTTTGATTCAACTTCATAACTGCCATGGGGAACAATAAGGAGAGAGAGGTGAGTCACAATGTAAAGCCCAGCCTTTAGCTCTTCTTTGGTTTACAGTTCCCATCTCCTCTTCCTTCCAAGATCATCCATGTTATGCTCAAGTTCTCCTAACTCAAGTGGAATGATAACACCATCTACTTTCTCATGTCAAAACCAATATTTTAAATTTCATTCAGCTTATTGACAATGTGCATAGAAAGCAGGCATACTCAGATCTTAAACAGCCACTTTTCCAAGTCAAATATAACATATTGTATGTCATATCCTCCAGAAATAATGAATACTAATATTCATGATGCTGAAGGAACATTCTTCCTTTGGCTCTATCTGGATCACAGTTTAGTGATGTTTTGAGGCATGAAAATTTATACAGTTCTAGGTATAAAAGTTGTTATGAAGCATATCAATCCCTCTTTCTTTGTATAAACCTTTTAAATACTGGGTGTTGTAGCCTAATTCTGTGATTTGTGGGCAAATGTGTCCATTTATTAGTTTCAGCTTTCCTGGCTTCTGTGTGTCTCTACTACAGTACAGCATAAGATTAAAACAGAAGCATTTAAAGCTTTCTCATATGTTGCTCATTATTTCAGACTCCTTCACTTCTATCTCTAAATAAAGAGCTCCTGCTATTTCAAAATGAAATAGCAAATCAAATATCTCAAAGGAAAATGTTTAAGTTATTTTATTGCTCTTTTTCCAGAACCTTTGAATTTTTATCATATCCGCTTTTGACCACTTCACATCAGAAACAGAAATCACAAGAGATTACAAGTAATCCAATAATTCATGAAACAACATGCCTTTACTAGAACTACCTGCTTTAATTTTTCATGCTTTTGCCCAGAAGCGCATGCAATGAAAGCCATGAAAATTTCCTTCCAGACTGGCTGTGATTAACTGGAACATGAAAATTCTGTTGAATATTTTTAATTGTTTTTTTTTTTTAAGTTGGACTACCCATATTTCTTATACGCAAATTTTATTACACTGCAGGTTACATTAACTACCTAGCTTTATTAAATAACGAATTATGTGTTCTGCAAAGGGTGCATCTCCTCTCTCCAAACATCCTTTCCAGTTAACTGAAGTACTAAAAAATTCCTTCTCATGTTTTTCTTTTAACGTAATCTTATTCCAAAAGGAGAGCATCTTCCCCATTTACTTCTTTGAACCAGCCTACTCGCCATTTTGTAGACAGGCCCATCTCAAAAATTGCAAATTATAGCTGACTCTGCAGTAGAAAACAAGCAAAATTACACATTTTCAATATAGGAACCATTATATCTGGTAGTAACCTGTATTGCAGTTATTCATATCTATTTACACTCAAGGAAGTCCTTTGAACCCCTCCCCAGTTTTTATAAACCTTCAGATCCTCACTATCTTTCACCTAAGACATTGCTCACTATCTTTCACCTAAGACATTGCTCTGGCATCAGAAAAGCCATGAACCATATTTCTAGCCAATATCACTACAAAACTAGAAGTGTACCTCTCATTTCTTGATATTTATTTCTACTACAAACACATGTAAGATGGATGTTGAACATAATTAAGAATTTCTTTAGCCATTTGAACTAGTCTTCTCTGAATGGGGAATTTTCTAGTCTGTCGGCTAAATGAACATAAGAGCCCTCATATGAATAAATCCCACAAAATATAGAAAATTACACATTTTTAAAATCCCAGAAGTAATGTTATTTGAAACTATGACTGCGTATGGAAGAAAAATAGGTGAAAACCTGCACATTTATTGCAATTGTTAATGGGTATGCAATTATCTGAACATTACTTTTTCTCACTCAGGAAAACAATAGGCAAGGAATACATCTTCTTGAAGAGTTTACAGCTGCTATACATGACAAATCTACAAGCAGATGAATAACAGCAAGCATTTTTATAAATTCCTTATAAAATATTCCTGGCTGTGTGTACACTGTAACTTGCAGCAGGTGTGATATATTAGAAGAGGTATGTGTGGAATTTGCCACACAATTGGAGTCCAAGAAACTCCAAAGGATTACTGAGAGAATTTAATCAAAGAGTGTAATTTTCTCTACAGAGGGAAGTTAGGTTTTTAAATTTACCTATCTAGTTTAATTTCTTGTGCTAGGCTTTGTGAATAATTATCTGTTACTCAGACTAGGTTGCAAAACTCAATTAATTGGAAACAATCTTCAAGAAGATCAGATGAATGACCACGAAATCTCACCTGTATTTTGTGCAGGTAGAGTTTTGATGTGAAGGATCTGGTGGATTAAGTGTGATTCTTGGCGAGACCTGAGCTGATAGCAAAAATCCCGAAGCTAGGATAATGAGTGCTACAGCAGTACCTAAAAATACAGATAAAGAACAATGTGACACTTTTCTCCAGAGCACATGAAATAATTCTCTATTGAACTGAACTCTGCTTAGGAAAGCAAGGCACCCCATCAGTATGCATACAGCATTCCCTAAGGAGTTGTGATGAGAACCTAAGAAAAATACCCTTTGCTACATCCACATCCTAAATTAGGTTAGATATTAAAGTCAAGTGCACCAGCTTTAATGTCCAGATACTCAATTAGTAGGTTGAGACTTTTTAATCTGTGGAATTGACGCTGCTTGAATGAACAGGTTTTATTATTTCTGGTGTTGAAAACAATGCTGTAAAGGTAAGATTTCTTAGTGACTTTGAAATCACCATACTTCTCTCTACTCTCACACCCAGACTTGCAGGCTTTTCTGTAAAACAGAAAGTAGCAACAGCTTTTTCACTGATCTGCTCCCCTTTGTGAAAGTAGAGAAATTTGGCTTTTCATAAGAACACCATCAAAAAGTGCAACATAACTTGTTTCAAAGAGCATACATAACATCAACAGGGAAAAAAACCTCTTCCATCTGTTTGCTCCTGTTTCTCCCCAACAAATTCCGTGCATACAAACTGGACAAAATTATGAGAGAAAAATGACAAAAAAGGTTCATACTCTGTGAAACAGGCCATAACTGGAAAATAACTCATAGTTTTCCTACCTTATTTGCCACGCCACACACACACACAACATACTGCATCATTTTAATGAAAATTGAAAAACCTCACTACTCATGATACCACTGCAACTGCTTCAAATACACACTTACAAAACTTTTACTTCTTGCTACTCAATGACACATTGAGATCTACGTTGTATAAAAGTTTCCTAGCTGGCAAACACGCCAAGTATGCAAAGACCTTTCTCTGAGATAAAAATAATATCTAAAATACCAAGATAAGTGCCATAATGTTATCCATGAATATGCCACAGCCAATTGGCAGGAATGGTTGGACCACCTGAACTGAGGTGGATGGTTGGATTGAACTGAACTGAGGCACGGAAGACCTTAAACTCAGTCACAAACTACATGTGCAGAAAGCACACTCCCACCATAAGATATTCCATACTTGGCTCTCTGCTGCTGTGGCTGGTAGGGACACTAACAATCCCAGTTTTCTGGGCAGGCTGGATATTGCACTAGACGTCCTGTACATCCAAAATGCCATAAAGCAGACAGCAAATATAGACAGGTCGATAAGCTTACTTACTCATTCTAAATATGCTTTGTCTATATTTTAAGTTAACCAAATACACTAATAATCACTTTCGGTATCTCTGTAAGTACTTTGTTTCTTCGGAAAAGTACTGAATATGTAAACTTGGCAAATGAAGTTTAATATGTTTTCAATCTGTGGGAGATTTTGCTACATGAACAAAACCAATCACAGTATGTCATTTTCTCAGGTGGGAAAAAGCAAAAGAAAATATCCTGAAGATATTTTAGATCCTCTCTGTTACAAAAAGAGATACAAATTGTACAATGCCCAAGTACCTTTCAAATTGACAATTTCTGAAGGGAAAGAAGAAAACACAAATAAAACGGATAATGCACTTGTCACAATGTTTCCCAACTAACAACTTCAAAGAAAGAAATTAACTGAGGAAAAAGAGCAGAAGAAATAAAAGAAATTATACCGAGATATAAAATGGACAGGAAACTAAGACAAATCCGTAATTGTAGTAAAGAGAACTAAAAAAGTGAGGGTTTTTTTTTTTTTTTCCCACAAGTTTACTATTTTTCATTTTGGTTTTAATTTTTTTTTAATTAAAAAAATTTAAATTCAATTAAAAAAATTTCTAATATTCTGAGAATGATAAAGACAAATTAAATGAAACCTAAAACATCTCATTGCCAAATGTTTTCAGAAAACAGGAAAAGTTGCACAAGATTACAAAATTAAATTATAGTACATTAGCTTTTAATCAAAATATTAATGTCACTCTACTGATTATTCTGGGGTTTTTATCTAATAAACATCTAATCAATTAGCCTTTATTAAAAAACCAAAGCCCCACATCCTTGCAGTAGCAGGCAAAAATAGTAGTTTTGTCTTCATTTTATGCAGTGGGAGAATTGGCTTCCCCAAAGACCAGAGAAGCTGCCAGTTGTAACTCAGTGTAAATTGTAATGTCCTGAGAAATGCAAACCAAAGTAGAGCAGTAAGATATGTTTACCCCATGAGAAAACTCAGCATGGAAATCAAATCCATCAGTAGATTTAGTAATTATCATTCTATTACACAGCCCTCTTGCTAAGGCAAACACACCGTATTCACCACTACCTAAATCAAATGTTGCATGAAAAAATTCTAAATAGTACAGAGGGATGATACAAGATTTCATGACTCTCATTATTTGTATTTTCCTTACGGAGGGATTGTAGGATAAAACGGTCTGCAATGCAGCTTAGCTCAAGTGATGCTGCACACAGACGGCCAGCAATCAGCCACAAAAGAAAGACCATTTTTACTACACATGCTCCATTGTTAATTCTGTGTGTTATTTCTATATCCTTCTCTGTTCCATGACTAGTATGCTTTGTACAAGACACTTATATCTATATTTCATATGGACAACCTCTGCATATGTTTAGCAGAGCCAAAAAGTAAAGAGCTCTGAAAATGTGAAAATTCCATGTTGGTTATCACAGCTATACAGCTGGGTCCAGACAAGCAATAAACTCTTGGGGGGGCTGGCCAGATATATGAGATTACTGGGACAGCTAAATAAATAAATAAACAAATAAATAAATAAATAACCAAATAAACAAACAAACAAATAAATTCTGTTTCAGTAAACATTAAAGGAGATGCAGCACCCAAGAATCAGAAGTGTCAGTGCAGGGCCTAGAGAGATCGACACCAGAAAGACAAGAAAACAGACTGTCTGGAGACATAGAAGGACATTTAGGGGAGATGTATCTTGACTGATCTGGAACAGACTGTGCTAAAAGTAGCAATTTGAGATTTTTGTTCATATCTTTAAATGCAAGAAACATGCTTTGAGTAACTGTGCACCAAACCAGAAGTGTCACTGTGTTGTCATTGCTCTGCCTATATAAACACATTCAAGTACTCGAGTGTAGATTAACCCAGCTGAGAGCTGGGAACTGCACATCCAGTGACATGGCAGCTGGTGCCTCTCTGCTGTGTTGCACTAACAAGAAATTTGTATCCTTGGCAGCAACAACAGAACAAAATACAAAGACATTAAACCTTTACAGCTAACACTTGTGAACATTATTTCAGGAGGAGCAGGAGCAATTTCTCTTTACAACAACCTGCACTTGGAAACATCTGAGCCTTCCAGACATTCAGCCAGGGGCAGGCTTTGGTCACAGATTACTTCAGCCAAAACGAGCACATAAGGCAGGAAAAAGCAGGGAGTTACAGACCTAATAACAGGACACACTGAACTGCTTTTTCTGCCTTTCCCTGCTTCCAAGAAAAGAATATGTGATAAGCAATAGTGTTTAAATATTTGGACAAAATGTACAAAACTAGAATTCCGTCTTTGAGTACCTCATACAGCAGGGGAATTAAAATCCCATTAATGTATGTAAGGTATTTACTGCACTGTATCTGAGGCAACTATGGAGAGAACTGCATTACTTTTTACAAAGTGCTGCAATGGCTGTGCAATATGCTTTCGCTGGTACACCTTCATCAGATGATTCTGAATTCCAAATAATAAGCCCAAAATTACATATGAGATTAAAAAAACTAACCACCTGTGAAGTTCTAGGCATTTGATTACTTAAACTGCAAAAAAAAAGGCTAAATGAAAATATTGTAAAACATAGCTTTAAGGAGAAAGTTACCTGAAAAAACAACAGGTTGTCACTTTTAAACTAGCCTCTAGCTGTGGTATTTTACTAATAGTCTTGAAAACCTCCAGGGAGAAGATGGCATCAACACTGTAATACTGAAGAGGACTACTTAGAAAAAAATTGCACTTGAAATTTTATTTTCCTTTCGTTAATAATTATGAGGAAAATATAATACACTAATGGAACACTCACCTGTTAAGCTACCAAGTGTAAGTTTCCGGCGACCCATTCTTTCAACAAGCCAGACTCCCACAAGAGTAAAAATAAAGTTTATAAATGCTGTCAGTGCAGCCAGCCAGATTGCAAGTCTGTCATCTTCCACTCCTGACATCTGCAAAATGGTAGCACTGTAGTACCTGTGAAGGGAGGGAGAGACACCATTTATTTCAATTTGGCTCATGTTATAGTTTCTGATTTCATTTGAAAAAGATCATAACAAATACTGAGTGGGACCTCCTGCATAACACAGTTGAACACTGACACACAATTACCCTGGGAAATCAGGCATAACCAAGGTATAACTTGCACCTGACTAAAGTTTTGACTGGAGGACATCAAGAAATGAGTTGCCATTCTCTTGGCTGCTTATATTTTCAATGATCAATCATATTCTGCTAGAATTGGGGGTTGCATTTTTAATTTAAATTAATCTGCCATTCATACCCATCAATTGCTTTATGTTCTTTTTGGGATTTTAGCACTCTATGTATTGTCTAGGGGAAGATAGCTCAAAATCAAATAGATTTTCAGTCCTGTAAAAGGTCATACAGAACTAATCTATGGCATCCAGCATGTTGCAAGCGACACTTGTATCCTCCTGATTTTAGGTTTTGCAGTTTTACTTCAGTGCCACCGAAGCACACAAATTCCTCTCTATGGCATTACTTTTGTCTTAACCAGAAAATGATTGCTTTGAAATGCCCTACCACTTGATTCACTGCAGGGATGTGAATCTGCACTCAACAGGAGCATTTGACAGAATGTTCTACTTCTTTCTAAATGGAATCAATCGTTCCACACAAACAATAACTCAT
>JACBWW010000005.1:42591127-42806951 GCA_020086605.1 Lanius collurio
TTGCTTTGAAATGCCCTACCACTTGATTCACTGCAGGGATGTGAATCTGCACTCAACAGGAGCATTTGACAGAATGTTCTACTTCTTTCTAAATGGAATCAATCGTTCCACACAAACAATAACTCATAAAAAACTGAACTGAGCAAAATGAAAAGGGAGGAGAAAGGAAGCCTTCTACCATTTTTCACACCAATCAAATGAACACAGACTTTGTGCCCATGTTCTCTGGGTGAGCTAAATAAACGCTCAAGGAAACATGAGTACTTTTGTTGATGCTGTAAAGCAATTTTCATCTTCTATTAATTTATGCGGAAAATTTATGTTAATATAAATTATTTTTATATTAAGTATATTTATATTTATATTAATTTATACTGAATATTCAAGCCCTCCAACACTTTGCAGCCAACAGACTATCACACAGGAATAACCATCAAGAATGTCAGAGTTCTTTTTTGTTATCCCTGGTCAATATGCAGCTTGCTTTAATGTCCTCTTGTTGTCTTAATGCCCGGATGTGCTAGCCTCAGAAATGTTAGTGGTTCTCATTCCACTTTTACAAGCACATTCCATTTCTTACTTCAAATCAATATCCCGTGATGGGCAATCTGCTGAGATGCCACGTAAGACACTGCCACCTGTAACTGACCGTGACTATGGCTGGATGTTACCCCTCACCCACAAGGCATTCAGATTCTCACAGCTCCCTTCCTCAGCTCCTCTTCCCCAGTGCAGCCACTTGAGGCAATGCCTACACAGCCAACGTGTGGTGCAGCAGGACAGGACCTCCAAAGTGAACCTGTTGGGACTGAGGACCCAGTATCTACACACGGGTTTGAGCTGGGCTCTGTCTCTGCCTGCCTGCTAGCAACTGCAGTGACTCATCCAGGCTCATCTCCTGTGAAAGAGCTGCACACACTGAGATCCCAACAAGGGTGTGATTCTTAGGGAGAGAAGATTCACAAAGGATAAACATCAAAACATCAACACTAATGTGTCCTTGCTTCTTAAGGCCCTCTATATTACTAACCACCTGTCAAAACTTACATAGTACTGCACTGTTTTAGCCACCAAAATGATCCAGTCTCTGATTTTCCAATACACCTCTCTTTTTCTTCCTACGCATGGGAAAATAACAATAAATGTCAAGTCTTGGCCTGCTGACACCTACTATGAAACCCCTATTTACTTCCACCAGACAAGGCTTCAGGAATCCACATTTAACTCCACACATCTAAATCGTCTCAAAATCCAATTCTTCTGGGAAGTCAGAAATTGCCAGTTGTCAGCAGCAATGTATAATGTACTGTCTATACAGTCAAAAAGAGCAAAGAATAAAGAATCACATAAAAGTATGTAAATGTCTACTGCCTAATCCATACAAACAGGCACCTTTTGCCCCATCATTCAGTTTGGTAGATTATTGCACTCACAGGTTATATATTTTCATTCAGAAGCTTACTGTTTACCCAGAAATAAACAACATATTTCATTTCTATGGAAAACAAGCCAGGGAAATTTAGATTCTGCACATCCAAATGCTGAGCTACCAAAGCTCGGGTGTTGGGCAATGATGTTCATAGTTATTACAGCATAGCAACCTAATTTCAAAAATTTAAAAGGGCACTAACAAAAATTATGACAAGTACTAAATATATTTGCTTATGTTCACCTATTTTAGTATGCCCATTTTTTATACCAGTCTGTGCAACCCTGCCTGTATATCAATATAACATAATAGCAGTCTTGTCAAGTTTTTCCTGGCAATGGAAAAAACCTACATGGCAGAAATAAGTTAAGTTGTGGTATTATACAATCACAGAGAATACTGCAAGTCCTGCAGGGAATACCATTTCAGTGACAAAATTATGCAATCCTAGCTTATTTTCTAAAATGTAAAGAAAATTCAAAACACATGTGCATCCTTGGCATTTTTAAGCAAGTACTGTATCTTAGAAAGCAAATAAATACAAGCAATTACAAAGACACATAAAGTAACTGAGTTGGATATATACAAAAAGATTTTTAATATTGTTCATTTCAAGGTTCCTAGGTCAGCATCTTCAGCAGCAGAGAAGCAGCCCACCACACCAGGCTTTGTAGCTCTCAGGGAAAATAAATGCTTGTTGATAAGGCGCCATCACTGCTCTGAGTGTCCCCATCTTTCACAAGATGCTGCTCCAGCCCACCTGTGGTACTAAGTCCCCTCCAACAAAGTTTCTGTCTAAGGATTTCAGCCTTTTTGGACAGAATTTATAATACCTGTAAAATTAATGAATAAATCTAAGGCTGTCTTTACAGAGATCTGAAACTGAATTAATATAACAGTATAGTACTATTGTCATTAACTGTTTTTAATCTGCAGATGTACACATCGTCCTCTTTAGTCTTTTGTTTGCAGCTTGAACTCATCAATTGTACCACATTTGATATTTCTGAGAATTCAGAGGCACTGAAGAAACAAGAAGCACAGGAAACTCCTATTGTTATTACCACTGCTGAAAAGTAGCCAGGCACATCAGGTTAACTTCATTTTTCTAAAAGATGGACTACACAAGCTTGAGAACACATTCTAGAGCAAAGTGGGCTTGTAGACAGAGCAAGTTTGCTTCTGCCTGTCCCACACATCTACAGCTATGTTAAGAAAGGGATTTAATCATGAAAGTCTACGTTGACATTTTCATCACTAAGGTCCTGTAGAAGTACCGTGGTTTCACTGATATCCTAAAATGTGGCAACTCATCCATGTAGATGAACCTACAGAAACTGAAGGAGGAAGCAAGAGCATCATATGGGAAATTAGATGCCAAAGTAATGGAAATGAAAACAAATAGGAAGAAGTTGATATAACTGGAATGAGCCACAGATGCAGATGCTCCCAAGTGTGGAGAGTCTATGATGGGAGGGATACTATGGCCCTGCTAAGCACCACATGAAGCCCAGGGAATGGGAACAGGCCTAGTGGCAAGATACTGTAGAAGCAGCAAAGAGAAAATATTCCTTGGTTAGATTTGTTTGAAATAAGGACTGCAGAGCAATGTAACAACACTGGCTCATATAACCAGGGTGTTGGATAACGAGGTTCAACTTCTCAGCTTCGTGTTATGCACACAACACTCTGAAAGAAGAGTTGCACTCTGCCTTTCCACTCTCAAATGCTGCACTCAGAGCAAAGTCTGGTGACCCAAGCATTTTTGAAACTCTGCTGCTTCCTTGTCTACATCTCTAATCATGTCTGCCTAATCTCTTACCTTGCTTTTTAACATCCCCTGCTTGAGTAGCTAGATTGGCCCAGACGACCTTTAGAGGTCCTGTCCAACCTTAACCAGGCTGTGATTCTTGAAACACAAAATTGTCACCCCTCTGAACTCCTGTAATATTAAATAATAACTGTGGTACTGATATTATTACTGATTATTATTACCTGACCATAGATCTCCTTTTCAAAGGGAATTGCTTCTGCTGGAAAGAACTTTGTAGATGCTGAATCTCCATTAGAAAATGGAAAGTCAGAGCAAGGATAACAACAAACCTTACCTTCGACACAAGGGAAGTAAATCACAAAAGCTGTAAAAATCCATTTCATCACTATGATTCAGCATCAGTCCCAGGACTACCACATTAGTCAGTATATGGCCTTTAGATTCCTTAGAAAATTAAAATCCTAAAAAAGCACCTGTTAAGGTGACAAAGGGAGAATCAAAGTATCCCAACCACCCTCTGTAAGCTCATACAGTGACAGGGCAAACTTGTCTTGCCAAACTACTTCTGTCAGGTCTTGTGCCACTCCTTCACAATTGCTGCTCTCCTCTGATTCAACCTGATTGTAAACTTTTTAGTTGTCTATTCACTGACTTCACTTCTTAAAATTTTGCAAACTCTTGTTTAAAATTGCATGACCCTTTAGTACATACACCACCTTCCTTCAATTTTTACTTTGAAAATGTACTTCATGATATAATTTGTGCCATTTTGCAGACTGGAAGTGCCCAAACCAACACCATCAGCTTGTCTCAAGGTTCTGCTCTGTTTCCGTGCCAGTCCCTCCAGCAGGACACCCTGCTGGTCTCTAAAATAGTAACAGCTATTACGTCTCACAAATATTACTAAGCCTGGCTCCATCTTTTGCATTTAAAAATCCCAGAGAATGTGAGCATGATATTTACAAAAAAAGAAGTGTATTTAAATACCTTACTGCATTCATTATTATCTACACATACAAGGGAGTATCAAAAAGCCCATATAGTGACAGACATATACACACACAAACTTTGTGGCTGATATTGTTCCATTAAACACAGTTCATCATTTATTTCACATGATGAATCACTTCAGCAGGGTAGCAGGCAACACTTTGTCATATCTACTGTTGTCTTCCAAGAAATTTTAAAAATACTTTTAGTCAGTTATAAAATCCTGCTGTTTGTGCACATCAGCTGCACCTCTCCCAAGAGAGAAGAGATGTGCCTGAATGACAATGTACACACAAGTCTTTTATTCTCTATGCACAGGATATCAATAAGACTCTTCCTGCTCATTAGTTCCTTAAGCAACCAGCTTCTGGTATGAAACAGGTCTATTCGGACTCAAATATCTTTACTTTCAGGTTAAAAAGACAAAATATCTAATGATTACATCCTGGAATCTTACTGAAGCCTGCCAATTCACAGCTGATGTTTTATAGGACTCCAAGTTAAGATCAACAGTTGAATATTCTTTACTTAATTCTACTTTTGAAGTCCCAAGGAGCTCTTCAAGGAAAAGGCTGCTGTATCATCTCTTAGTCTGCAATGGATTTTTCAAAATCAGTACCTGAGAGGCAACCTGGGGAGCTGCCACTGTACCATTATCTACTGTAATTAAACCTTCAAATTCTCTGTTTAGCAGTAATGATGTCTTGTGTTATAAATGCTTCCAGCATAGACTGAAATGACATCATGAATGGCACTTATTACAATCAATATATTATGTTAATAAAAACACTCAGAATTTAGTACTGTTTGACAGGTAACTATATACATCCAGTAGGTTCTCTGATTCAGCATGTGTTATCCATGTGCAAGGTACATGAAAAGGATTTAAGAATTACCATATAATTATGGTAATTAAGAAAATACGGGATTTTTTTTTTGTGTTCAAGTAGACTAAACTCTATAGCTATTAAGCAAAGTAAATATACCAGTGTTTGTCAGGGATTAAAAATACCTTTAGAGGATTAAGATCACCAAGATACACAAAGAAATTCGCTTTCCTAAGTTACCAAGGTACTGTCACCCACCTGTTGGGTCATGTGGAAATACTGTTGCAGTATCTGCTGTGTGATTGAAGAAAATTCTTTTTTTTTTTTTCCTGAACTTATTTGCTCTGCACCAGATAACTCTTTGCTCTTTGCCAACAGCCAGTGCGCGTTTTACATTCAGTTATTTCACTTACTTATGTGGGTCCTTCACAGGTCTCACATGAAATTATGGGGGAAGGAAATTGTTTTCTTTTTCATAATAGAAAAATGTTAAAATACTAAGAAGAGTTGGATCTATTAATGAAAAGAAAAAAGTATCAGGCGAAAAAATAATACCAAACTTCTGTATCAGTCTGCAAAAAACGTTCTGTAAATTTTTGAGACAGAACTCTGCAGTTAAATCCATTGAAGAGGTAGGCTGAATTTGCTGGAGAGGTAAACTGAAAAGTAATAAGCAGAGCTGAAAATTAAATGAAAGGACTGGAAGGAACAAAGTCTTTATCATCCTCCTACTCTTCCCCAAACAGAGATCAGTTTCCAGCACAGACAAAATAGTTTCAAGTCCATAACACCTGTATGTTTTGCACTGAAACAAAAAGCAGAGTTATGTCAACATTTTCACCTTGTCTTTAGTGCCTTAACTCAATGTACAAGTGCCTAACTCTTCATCAGAACTTCTATGAAATAAAATCACCACTGCCATCCCTGTTTTATAAATAGGGACCACTGGGGCTTTTGGCAAGAGGAGGAAGAAGAATGACTACTTGCAGTTATCCACCAGTACTACCTGCAGCAGAATAATGACACTCCAGAGTCTCTGTGCAGGTAACTGCTGTCTGCAAATTAATAAGTATAAAAGCAGGGAAAGAAAATCCCCCAGGTGTTTCACAAAATATACCTTGTTCAATTATTCATTTATTCTGACAATTTCAGTTAAATTTAAATTAGGTTTAATATTCCAAGGTATTCTAATGCCTGATGTAAGTTCTCTGGGATCCCAGAAAAATGAAATCAGTCCTCATTAAAATCAATAGACCTGCAAAATATATGTAGCATTAAAAAAAAACCCTTAAATGTCAAGCTAGCCCCTGTGTTTAAGCCAAGGCCAGCTGCAAACAATGGAACTATAGACACCATAGTCTCACAAGAGCCAGGAGCCAGCATGCTTAGAGTAATGGGATCTTGAAAGGTAGGTTTAGATTAGATATTAGGATCAAATTCCTTCCTGTAAGGGCAGCAAGGCACTGGAACAATTGCTCAGAGAAGCTGTGGACACCCTATCCCTGTCAGTGTTCAAGGCCAGGTTGGGTGGGGCTTTGAGCAACCTGCTCTAGTGGAAGGTGTCACTGCTCATGGTAGAGGGTTGGAACTAGATGGCCTTTACGGTCTCTTCCAACCCAAACCGTTCTATGCTTTTCAATTTTAATTAGAAGATGTTGCATTAAAAATATTTTTCTTGCACAGCTCAACAGCCTAGAGAGTGGGTCACACCTCTGGAAAGGCAAGAGGATGCACAAAAGACAACACAAGTTAAGCTACTGAGATGACCAGTTGTCAAGGGATCCAGTAACAAAAAGAAATGGAAAAAGATATAACCAATATCAGACTTTGTTGCTGGGGACACAGGGCTGGACAAAGGGCAGCAGAGATGACAAAGCCAACAATTAAAGACTCAGTGAGAAAAAACTCTTCTGCAAGCTAAGGGAGGCTGGGAAAGGCCCTGGCACATGGGGCTGGGTGGAAGTGCCCAAACACAGCAAGACAGCCACAGCAGCCTCTGGCATTGCTCCGCTGTTAGGGAGGAGGTCTTAAAGCCCCTGTGATGACCCCAACACACATACTCAATGTTGGAATAAATGGTGGAAGCCTTCTTTAACAATGTTGTATTAAATAAACACTTTCTTCTCATTCTCAATTCGCCTGTTACAGCACCAGTAACACACACACACACACAAAAGCCTTAAAAACCTACTGGCACCAATCCCACGTTCCCTCAGGAAAAACTCCATGATGAGCAAAGAGGAATAGCAGTGTGCATATGTGCATGAGTACACTCTAGTCACTGCTGGGCACAGTGCCCTTACTACTAACAATTTTAAGCACATACTCCATGTAAAAAAAAACAAAAAAAAATTGTTTCCGGGAAATAAGTGGCACAAAAGTCTTCCCTGGACTTAAATGCACAGATGTACCCATACTACTAAAAGTCATTTCAGGACTGTTTACAAAACAAACCCAAAAGGGTAATTCTGATGTGACTCTATCTGAGCTTGTATTTTGGTGGTAGATGAGATCCTATTTAAGGAGTACTTGTTGTGGCAAAAAAAAATCTTAATTTGACAACCTCAACTGACCATTCTAAATCTGCATTCAAGAATTCATATGTTTAGATTTTTCTGGAGCCAAATTCAAGGAAATGTCAGGTGTTCAGTGTCTTTCAAATCTATGCCACTCACTTGCAGTGCTTTTATTGAAATTTCTAAATCCAATCTCAGGTTTTAATATTTTCATTTCATTTCAGGGTGGGTAAAATCATAGGATTTATACCAACACAGCATATAAATTACAATCAAAAAACCCAAAAGATTTAATTTCTGATGTTTGAATGGTTAATCTACCTGAATGCAGCACCTAGATGCTGCTTTTGAAATTTCCTCTTCGATTTCAACAGTAGAAGGTGTCACAATAGCCTCATTCTTTCCCTCTCACTTACTAAAAATGAATCTGTAAGCATCCCAACTACTCATTTCTGCTTTTCTGCCAATAAATGAAGCATCAGTCTCAAGTTTTGATGCTCTAACCTGAGAATTCCATTCCTACTCATGCTGCTTCACTCCATGCCCTGACTATACTTTGCAGAGATGCTCTGCTTACAGCAGAGGTGAGAACTGGACTATAATTCCCAGTCCAAAAAGCTTAATAGAAAAATTTAACACATCTGTAAAAACCCAGAACAAGCTTTTAGTACCAAATCTAGAGAACTGCTTGCAGAAGCTGAGCTTCTTTCAGCAAGTTTACCTGAGGAAACAGAATTCACTCACTCCTCCAAGGATTTAGCTTTTAGCTTGCACTTTGTGTGAGTGCAGAAACATTTCACCAGTGCTGTGAAGTTGGTGACTTCTGCACCAGTTGCCATCCATAAATGGCAAGGACAATTATCACTGAAGCAGCTGTTAAACAGACCTTTGGCAGAGGGCTACAATACATTTCTAATGTACTCTGAGAAATGTATGTTACAACACAGCCCGCCCAATGGAAGCAAAGCATGTGCTGTGAATGTCCTGCCTCTTGAAAGGGACAATCACATTGCTCTTCTCTTCAGTACAAAATGCAGCAATTAAGCACCACATCAAAATTGTTACAGCCACATAAAGCACTGCAAGGACTAACATAATACAGAGCTACAGGCTAATGTAATAAGAGTTAGATTCTCTACAGTGCAGAATAGTAACCTTTTAATCTGTGAATCATGTGCCGGACAACAGATTTGTTCAATAATCCCTGGAGTGTGTTACATGCTGTATACTTCTATTCAACAGGGAAATTCCATTCTAGATTTATACAGACAGTATACAGTGTTCTTTAAAAGTTATATATGACTTAACCACATAGGAGAGAGCTTGCTGCCACCATTTACTGCTATATGTTATGTATAGTATTTACATATACTTCGCATTTAAAATTCAGTGAAGCTGCTAGAAAACACATATAAAATAAAATTTAAGATAAAATTGAATGAAAATTTCAACACAAAGTCAATAAAGAGCTGAAAAGATTCTATGCTAGGTATTTTTAAGAGTCCCTTTTGAAAATATATTTTACCTTGTCTCTGAAATAAATCACTGTTACTTGGAAACACCTAATAAAGGACAGATACAGAGCAGTCTTTGTGTTTAACTGCTTTGAGCAAATACTTTCCACATCCACAGTCTTCCTTTGTGGAGGTGAAGATTGCTTTCATGTTTATCATTTCCTTGTTACAACTAATTAAGCTGCCAAGTTTTAAATCCCTGGCATCTTATACAATTCAGACCAATTACTCTATGTGCAAGGACATCTTGACTACATTAAATTCATGTTCTCTGTCCTTCAGAATTCATCATGGGAGCTCAAAGCCAAGATCAAAAATCTAAATATTAATCTCACTTCTATGAATTTGTAACCTTATGGATGTAATTTAATTTCTTCATCTTTGTTTCTTCTCTGCAAAGTTTTAAATACCTTTTCCCTGCTTCTCATGAGAGAGTTCATATGTGGATAATACTTGAAAACAACCAGGAAAAAAAAAGGGAGACAAAGGTAGGTGTTGATCAGTTCTCCTTATGCTCACCACAAGTAAAACTGAACAGGGGGAAATGTCCAAAGCAGGGAGATGAAGACTCACATTACTCTTCAGGGCAATGAAAATGAAATTCAGATCTTTTTCCTAAAGTGTTAAGAAGCTGAAATTGTCTTTTGCTACCTTTCAGACTCTGATTGAGAAAGTGCTGTCAAGGTCATCTTCCTGGCCATATGAGGAGCCTCTTCTGTAAAGAATGACTGGACAGACTGGCTCTGCTTTGAAGGTAACATGCAGCAATTCTCAACACAACTTCAGCGTTTATGGGCTCAGGTGACAAGTACTTGAAAAATGCTTCAAAGGGCTACAGTAACAGCATCAGCACTAAGCCCTGCACTTGGCAAACACTAATCACAAAAGCAAAGTGAAGGAAAACTAAGGTACTCTTTTTTAATTAAAGAAATTGAGACAAAGTATAAAGAAGGATAATTACATTTCTTTGGTTGTCTATTAATGCTACAACTTCACGAAAAATTAATCGAAACATAACCACACTACACAATCTGTTTTATATCACCTACTCTTGAACTAAAACTAAACCAAAAAATCACAATTTTCCAGATAAAAGAAATTTTCAACATATTCTTGTTCTATCAAAAACAGTTACTTGTTCAATGAATAAATATCTGGTTGTTCTACAGTTTTATTTTTCTTTATTAAATCATTGCACTGTATCCTATTTATCCCATTTTACTTTTATTTAATTATTCTTCACACTTTAATTAATTTTTCTTTTTTTGCTTGCACTCCTGTAGTCAATTATTTTTAACTGTAATCTCTTGAATCAAGAGCTGTTCTGCTCTACATTTCTACATCATTTAGTGCAGCACTATCCTGCTTCACAAATAAGCCTTTAAAATGCAATAGTTACACAAATACATTTTATCAGCCTTGAGGCCAGCTACCACAAAATTACTCATTTAATGAAACAGCTTTATGTTTTCTTGTATTCATAGGCCAATAGTAATGCTTGCTGTTAATGGATATAATGGTCTCTCTTTCTGAAAATTTCTATGATTCAGATATTACTGAATTGGGGAAGGAAGAAGTACACTTTCAAGACTTCTGTAGCACACTAGTTTTTGTATGTTTTCTTCTTTTTTTCCTTTTTCTTTTTTCTTTTTTTTTTTTTTAACAACAGCAAGTATATATACTAAAACATAATGTATACAGAAAGCCAGAGAAATCAAACATTCAAATTAATGGAATAAGAAAAGAGGAAAAAGTCCTATCACTCCACTGACTGTGCCATTACCTCATTTGTGAGATGAATTGTGTTTTACACAGTAATTGTTTTTCTACACATTTTTCAACACTCAACCACTCTCAGCAGGTAAAAACAAATGACAACAAATGCAAGGTTTGTTTAGAACAATCTTCTGGGCTTTATGTTACTAATGCAGTAAATAGAAAACAGCACAAAGTTGCCTGAGGCATATGTAATTCAGCCCTGCTGCATTTAAAAGAGTAATTAATCTACCTGGTTTAAAAAAAAAAAAAAAAAAACAAAAAAACCCCAGCAAAAACGCATTACCAAAAATGCATAATAATAACTTTGATTTTTTTCTTCTGGACTTTGTTTCTTTCTTTGATGATGATGGTGATGATGTGTTCACTGCTTGTAGTCTGCAATGTTTGTTAACTCCTTTTGGTTCATATTCACAGTTCATCCAGTAGGTTCTACTGAAATGCTTATCTGGTAAATTCCTTACACTTCTGATTAGACAGGTTACTTGGAAATCATGAATGAAATTTTTATTGAGATAAAGGAATAGATCTGTATAGAAACTCAAGTGAGAATATGGCCTTGTTAAGGTCTCCAGAGAAAGCCAGTCTTCTTGACAGCTTTAACCCAAATCCCACAACTGGGATTTTGCTCTAAAATGTCACATTGAGCTGAAGTTTACTTTACAGTTGAGAATTTCCATGTCAGGTATCTAGAGAATTTAGGGGCATACAAGAATTGAAACTGAAATATTTTAATGAAGTAGCAATTACAGGGCAACAGGCATCAGTTTTCAGACAGTCAATTCTTCCCAGAGGTCCTTTTAGAAATAGCAACCTTAGGTAAAAACAGCATCTCGACCTGACAGCCCAGTGACAGAAGATAAGTGCCTTCATGGCATGCAAGAAGATGATTTACTGTTTCACAAAGCATTCTGCATCAGGCAGTTGAGCACTGTGGCTGTGTATCCTCACTGCACTGGCTTTGTTGGTCTCCTAAGGAGGAGTCCAGAAATAACATTGAGAAGAAATGGACTTTTAGTCCAAAGTGGCCAAGATAAATTAATCCTAGAGGGGCAAGAACAGTGAAGCCAAGAGGAACAAACCCATCACATAAATGAAATTTCTATGAGTTTCACTGGCACAAAGGAAAGGCCTTCTTGCCTGAGGAAATTACAATTAGCAGTCCTGAGCAAGATTTCATTTACAGGAGGAGAACCAAAAGGCGAATGGAAGATGGAGATCTATAAAAATATGAAGCAGCAGTTCACTGAGCAGACACACTTGAGTTACGAGGCAAGGGAAGAGTAAAAAATCTCCTCAAGCAAAGCTTTCCATGAATAGGCTTTTCCCCCTTTTAGAGCAAAAAACCCTGACTGAAGGTCACACATTTTGAACCAATTGTTCTGGCCCTATTAAATTCCTCAGATATGGCCTAAAATGTCTGGAGCAAATTTCTTATGAAACTATTTATTATATATATATAGGTATATATAAGCATGTATTTATTATTTTCTTTATTTACTTAAGAGCTAACAGACCTATTTTATGAACTAGGATCAAATAATTTAGCTTCTCATCTACTTTTTCCCTCTCTCTTTATTTAAGGTCAGATAGAGCTAAATTTGTCAGCAGGTGACTGTGAATGACTAGTAGGATGACACTGCCTTTGTTCTGCTCATTCCCACTCAGAGTAAAACATCTCTGCATGCAGGAAATCTGGGTCTTTTTGTTATCTCTGTATTCCCAGCCATTAAATCTGAATGCTGTTGTTTTATCAGAACTCACCTTTTGTGATTTGGAAAAGTTCACAAGATTTTAAAATATACAATGAGATGGATGGCAACAGATTAGTCATCCACAAGGTCAGCCAAACAGCGACTGGCTCACAATAAAAAAGCAAAAGAGTTTAAAAATGTAGGATACAAAATACTCCCACAAAAATTCAATGGTGTATTAGTATCTGATACAAGGAAACATTTAATAAAATACAAGTATTTAAGTATTTAAGTATTTCCCAGGCCAAGATAAGAGGAGTTAACAGACACACTAGTGCACTAAAAGTCATCTGACTTCCTGCTTGTGTTTCTGCCTGGTTTTCCCTCCTGACTGCTGCCTTTGTCTTCACTCTTCTTTGCTTTTTATTTGGGCTTAATTCCTTCCCAGGATCTACTTACTGCATCAAGAACAACACCCAGAATCAACCCAAGTAAGCTGAGTCTAAGAGGGAGACACTGACTTTCTCAAACTGAAGCATGCTGGGGATGCTTGTCAAAAGAACAATATGTGCATATGCAGATTCACTGTTCCTCCAAACTTGTTTCCAATTTCCTCACATACCTGCAACAATATATTTTATTTCCATATTTTAATGTGCAGAGAAGCTAACACATCTTCCTGAAAAAAAACTTCCTCTACAGTAATCTCTTAAAGCTAATTTGCTATTTTATTTTCTAGTTCTACAAAACACATACTAAATGGGCATTCTTTTCCTGAAGATTTTACCTTTTCCTCTCAGTCTGACCTCAAGCCTCAGCCTTGGACTCTCCACACCTCTCTAGAGCATGCAAAACTCCATGACCACTGGGGCTTCAGCAGGCCCACGGCTCCTGACCAGGGGAGAGCCTGGCACTCTTTGCAGAAGATAAATATTTCACTGTAAAATACAGCATGCTGCAATATAAAAATACAAATATTCCGGGGTTAGAATGTAAAGTTCTGGTAAGTATTGTACTCTCAAACACCAACCCTGACATTGCAAAAGACAGACTTTACTTGCACTGGCAAAAAAAGGGTGTTATCAGGCCATTTCTCACAAAGAATTAAAAATCTCAGCTTCATTTATTAAAAGTGCAGTCAGTAAAGCTCCTTTCTCTCACTGCAGTAAATAGAAAGGATTATCTATGCGGGCTTTTTTTCCTTTAAATGGAAAAGCTACCTTTGTTAGAGAAATGAGACTCTTATGGCCAGTGCAGAAGCTGTTGTCTGTGACATTTGGCAGGGCAAGACGACGACCTTCCTTCTGGAAGGAAAGCCTTGGATAAGGACAGAGCAAGCTTTCCATTGGTGAACATTGGGAGGAAAGAGGAGGGGAGAAATCAGATCATTAGACTGTTGGAAGCAAAACATCACATAGCTTCATTCCTAAAGGTTGACTACATCACTGAAATATCTGTCTCCAGCACCAGGAAGGACTCAGTGTGCTAAGTGCAGTTCAAATACAGAACAATCAAATCACCTCTCCCCAAAAGCTTGCAATATAAACACAAGGCAAAAAAACAAATGGATGCTGACAGATGGGAAGAGATGAGATAATGAGGAAGAACCACTAATCCCTGACTTGAGACCACGTCAGCACAGTGACACCATGAACCTCTACTGCTCACAGAGATTTTGCTTTGAGAAGGTTGCCTTTTTTTTAAGAATCAGGTTCAGGAACAAAACTTGCATTACAAGAAAAATGGAAATTAAAGATTGAGTGCTTACAGTAGATAACACAGGTGGGAGGCCTGGACTGGGGTCATACAAGATTGGTACCACAGAGAAAGGAAACATCAGTTTTCCTGAGTGGCCAATTATACAACTGCACAGTGTATCTACCTGTCAGCTCTGTCCTTTACAGAGAACAAAGTACAAAAACCCCTAAAGCTGTTAAGCTCTTTACACCTAGTCCAGTGGCTACAAGTAAGCTATGCTGTCCACTTCTAGCTGGCAGAGACCTGCATGTTGAATAAGCCAAAACTCAACATATTGTTCTTAATCAAAGTACACTGCAGCAGCCTAGTTCAGGGTGCTGAAAGCTTGGATCATTGTGGCGTCATCGTGTTGGAAAGAAGTAAGCGCCATCTCTCATCGTCTCCTGACAATTTTTATTAGGAATACTGAGAGAAGCCAAAAGGATATGTGCTTTGTCCTTGAAAGCTGGAGATTTGAGCACCCCTTGAAGGTTAAGTCTGACTTGCTGCTCTTGCTTTGGATGCTGCTGCTGCCTTACCAGACACTGTAACATTTTCTCCAGACACAAACCTTATGCCAGCTGCCTTTTCATTCAAGTCCTTATCTCAGACTGGCACTCAGAAATCTGAGTGACGTAACAGTCTGCATTTGATGGAAATAACTGTTGAGCTGGGAGTTGTCGGCATTTATTATAGGCATAAAGAGCACCACGTAACAGGAGATCAGAGAAAAACAGAACTTACACAGTTTTGAGAAGAGGCAAATGTGTATGATACAGAAGTAGTTTCTGAAGAAGGAATACTGACACAATGTTAGCTTTTGCTAGTCATGTTCTCACATGGGGAAACATGGGAAAAAAAGAGACAACATCTATGCAAAATACTTTGAAAAAAATTAATAATACTTATCTGGCAGACAAGTCTATGTGGCTTGCCAAGTTCAAAAATTTCACATTTAAAATATATCAAATAGCAGTACGCACACAGCAAATAACTGTGCCTTGTAGCCTCTCTTCATTGCTCTTCACAGATATCTGCAGGTACATCATGGAAGAAATCTTCCTCAATAGCTGTGTCACAAGAACATCAAATGAATGACTGCACAAATCACAAAAAAATAGCTGACTTTGCTGGACAAGTAGCCTTTATGGCTACTATTTGATACATTGCTCTTTGGTGGCTGATACCTTGCCAGAGGATTAGAAACCAGAAGAAGCCTTTCTCTGCTGGGGAAATCTGATCCCACAGGCAAGGTGTCATCTCCTGAAGCAGTGATCTCACTCTTCCAGCCAAGTCAGTCTTCAAGCATGATAGACAGACGAGATGGGTTTAGAAAACTGCATGGTGAAAACCTGATGGATAGATAAATATTTGTTCTATGTCTTCTCATCACCGGGTCACACACTGTTCAAGCTTCTCCAAAAGCTAGTACATCTATGCCCTTGATATTGGTCATCACTGTGATCACCCTGATTTCTTCAATGAAGACAGTGCCATACTACCATAAGTGGGTTCCATTTGACTCAGATATATAGTGGTCACTAAGATTACTGTGTGTAATCCTCCTGATGTCCAGCCTGAACCTCTTCAGAGCCTTCCTACCCTCCAGCAGATAATATCCCCACTCAGCTTGATGTCTGTGGATTTACAGAGGGTGCACTCAATCCCCTCAGCCACATCAGTTATTAGATTAATAATACATATAAACAGTAATTATTTATGCTCACAATATAATGAGGTGTTCTTATCCTGAAGAGAATTACAAAGTGCCTTTTCTTAAAAACCTGAAAAAACAGTATATGTACCTAAGCAGAGGCAGGTGATCTGTTTCAAGGAAAAACCATAGGACCACAATGAAATAGCAGCAGAATCAGTGCTATGTGTTGCTCTGCTTTAATGAGGAAAGCAACTAAATTTTAGCATTACATTTTGCTCCCATTCTCCCCCTTTTGCTCCTCTCTCGTCATAATACCTCTAATTTCACATAGGTGAAGATCTTCCTTACAGAGCCTTCTGCCTGTCCATTTCCTTCTACAAACACAGGTTTTGCTGGGTTTAGATTCCTCTGTGCAGCTCAAGCAAAATTATGCCAGGCAGCAGCATACTTTTTCTGACTTCAGTGCCAATATAAGAAAGCTGCTTGTTTAAAATCTTGCACAAAACCAAACATTCAGAAAATAGCTGATACTTTGAATTTTTTAAAAAGCTGACTGACACGACAAAACAGCCAAGCCATGTCATATTGCTGTACTTAATCATTAATTAGTCTAATGAACACTGAAACCCTACCAGATAGTATGAAGTTGTGACTCAAAGCAGCAGATGTGATCCTGGTCTGAAACCTCTGGGGAGTATCTGTGACAGTGACTGCAGCAGTCAGTCTGGAGAGCAGTGCCAGAGAGGAAGAAATTTCTGCCATGGAGGAAGAGATTAGTCCTTAAACGGCAGTTAATTTGTTCCAGACAGAGAATTTTGCTTTAGGAAAGGAAAATGTCTTTTATAAAACCAGAATAAATCCCCAAATGGGCTCTCTACAGAGAACATCTAGTTTAGAAAGGTGTCATAAACAGTGGTTGCTTATAAGCTCTTCATAACGTTATTTAGAGAGCACAAGAAGCAATAAACTAATGCTCAGAACCTAAGACATGCTTACAAAAATAAAAGTTTTAAAAGGTGTATGGCAAATACACTTCAATGCTCCAGTACATGATGTTAACTGGGCAGCAAGCATGGAATCACTGCAAGATAATGTTGTTAGCAAAAAACAAAAGTTGACTTATTGAAAAGATCAGCTTTGCTACTGCAAGAGAAGATGGAAGACAGACTGTGGAGCTGCCCAGGCCAATGACAGTCATAAAGCTCTAGCCACTCTGTGTGACCCTGCACATACCTCTTGGAATACTAAGAAACTCAGGGAGATCAAGAGCTGTACAGGAGCTGAACTACAATTTTTTTCCAAGGTAATAGTCCAGATGAGTCTCTTGTCTGAGAAAATCTCGAAAGTATGAAATGTATCTCTGTGTGGATACTACTGTAATATGCACACTACAGGAAGCTAAAATGTATCACTTAAGTGCAGTATATTGCAAGCCTGAGTTAGAAAACGTGTTAAAGTTTCTTGCAAGCATATAGTGGAGGGTTTTCAAGTCATTGTAAAAAGGACTAGAGGCAAGTAACATGTTCTTTGTAGGAATTTACTGGCTTCATTTGTCCCTTGACTAAACAAGTTTCAGAAATAACATTGCCTCAGAAAAACAAAAAAAAAATTCTTTTACTATATGGTCAATAGAAGAAGCACAGCATTTAGAGAAACCTGCAAAAGAAAAAAAAAATAATATATCATCTTTTTCTTTACACGACCATTTGCTTCAGCATATCCTAACAAGACATAGCAGAAAAGACGGCTCAAGTGTGGTCAGGGCTGACCAAGAGCTACTTGTTCAGTATTCAAAAGGTAAAAAACCAAGACGGGGCTCTTGGATTCTGCTGAGAGAATGGGCAATTGAGCCAAGCTTCTAACCATGGAATTAATGTTTTTTACCATCAGTACCTTTGCAGGACATTTTAAAGCACTGTCCATCCCAGCTGATGAGTTTTTCTTTTTCCTGTACTTCCTTTTCCCCCTCCCTAGCATTGCCTAGACTTCCTCTAACATCAGTTACCTGTAGTATCATATTGCACAATTAAGGGAATTAAGATTTCCAAAACTGGACAGAAGTCCACAATCTCAAACTGCTTACCTATATTTATTGCCTGGTTATGTGCATTTCTGCATCAAAGAGTTTGCAGAGATGGTGGCATCACTTACATCTATGCAAGGAAAAGTCAGTGGACCTGCTCAAGCATAACTGAAGACACAGCAGGGCAGCAGAATCTTCTACAGAAATGTTTAGAGAGGAGGTGACCAGACCAGAGTTTGCAAGGGAGAAGGAATTTGGCAATATGGGGATTTGTTTAATTATTTTCTAGCTGTTTTAAATTAACAAATATGATAAATCACTAAATAATGAGATTCAAATATCTGTGGAGGTCTGACCAGTGGAGTATCTTGCAGTCAATTGTGATATACATACATACATACATACATATATATACATATATATATATATATCAGGGTGGGGGGGAGGTTGGTTTGGTTTTTTTTTCTTTAACTATGATACATCCCAATTCAGTCTCTGCTCAGAATATGGTAATGCTTGAGTTAATTTACCATAATGGGACAAAAATCAAAAATTTGGGGGTTGCAGTAAGATATAAATATTTTGAATGGGACTATATGCCCTGAAAAATACAATGAGCTAAGCCTGGCTAATTTTACTTACTCAAAACTCCAATAAAGCATATAAGGTAGAGAGGACTACTGTAATATATTTGACAATATTCAAACCATAAATGTGTTAACACAATTATTATTTCTCTATTATATGAAATAGAAAAGAAAGAAAGATTATTTGGAATGAGTAGGTTTTTCCATTGAGAGCTGTTCTATTTCACTAATAAGGCACTTTCCATTCCTACATGCACCAGAAAAAAATATGAGCTGTATCCTGTCTTTTATTTCCACTGTAAATTAGTGACATTATAGGCATGTGTGACAATCTGAAACAAAATTTAAACTTGGTTCCTAAACATTAAGATGGTTGAAAAATCTAAATTTCCTGGAATGTGCCATCACTAACAAGCATAATTTACACTTCTCATTCTGATAAACTCCCCTTTCTTCCTTCCTTCAGGGGCAAATGGGACAGAGCTGCTGGCTTAGGGTAGTGCTAAGATTTCTTTTAGTTTGTATCTCATCGGGACCAAATTCCTCTATCATCTGTATTACATTGTGGTTACACAATTTCAGTATTCTTACACAATATAAGAATACATTTCGTGAAGGGCTCAAACAAGGAGGTTTTAAAAGGTTACATTCAAAACTTTGTTTAAAAATAGCCAAATTGGTCCAAGTTTTACAGAGCTCGTATCTGATTCTTTACATCCCAACATGTTCCTTACAGCACCAACATCCTTCAGGACTTCTCCCAGTATTTTCATCTGCTTTCCTCTCTCACCAATTTGCAGGGGCAATAAGTATCCCTTTAGTAACAGAAGGCTTTAGCTTTTGTCCACTTTTGTTCTCAAGAACCAATTTCAGTACTTTCATTTAAATATATTCTTTAAAGAACCTGAAGTTGAAAACATTAACGTTTAACTGCTCATTTTCTCTTCTCCTTCCCCAGTCTATAAACATAGAAGAGAAATTATGTAACTGAGGAAGTAATAAGAAGGAGTAGATTAAGAAAGCCCGAATTGTCTTAACTGTTTGTTTTTCTTGTGCTTTTTTTTCCTCCCCTGGCTTCTAATAGGGCTCTCCCTGTTTCTTCTAAAAAAAAAAAAAAAAAAAAGCCTCTTCCATTCATAACTCATCAAAAGATTCAAGTCTAAGTGAGAAAGGGACCTCCAGCAAGCAGAAGTTTTAATCAGAAGTCCAGTATATCCCTGTTCCACTTCTCCCTTGTGAAACATAGGAAATTTTGCTGATAATAATCTGGTCTCACATTCTTTTTCTATTTTCAAGATGTCTGTAAACATGATTTGGGCAAGTGCAGTATACAAGTGACTATTAAAAAGTAATAAAATATCACAAAAGGATTTACTCTTTTACAAAAATATTTTAAAATAATTCTCTGAAGTATTATTACCTCTCATAGACTTGTTAGAACTCTGGAGGAAAAGTCCCCAAACATTTTAAGCAGCTATAGGTGAGACTCCTCTCACCTGCAGAGGCTTAGAATCAACTTGCACCCGTCCAGCTGTGACACCACCTGATTTCTGGAAGACACTCCAAGAAAGAACCAGCTCCTCCAAAAGATGAGAATTCAAATGTTCCTCCATCCTGTTATCCCCCTCCCTCCCTGGACTCTCCTTCTCACTGGCCTTACAGATATTATTCTTTCTCACCACACTGAGGAATTAAGAGTTTCATCAGTCATTTCTTATTTTCTTTTGATTTGCTGACTGTGCTCCATATCACACCTTCTGGATGGCCTATTTTCACCACAGCAATATCTTTGTTTTGCAGACTGCTCACAATAAAAAGGTCTGGATTAGCTTTTACATGACACCATGTTTTATTTATGGTTCATTTCTGGACTATTTTCATTTATACCAAATCTTTGCAATGCACATAACTTTTCAACTTTTTTTCTTTGTGTCTCCAACTCTGTGGCACAAGGCATATTGACTAGCCTGTGGCAGCTTAACTCTTATTGACAGACTCCAAAGAATCCAATTTACAGAACCGGTTCCTACGCCCTTAAAGTAAAGGTGAATAAACAGATCTAAAGGGCATCATATCTCTTACTCTGTGTTTGAATGGCATCAGTAATATATTTCACTAAGGTTGTTCATGTTGCTGTATTAGGCAGCACCTAACCAGGTGACCTTTTACACTTTAATTTTATGTCTTTTCAAGATTGATTATATTGAGCTTTGAATTGTTTCACATTTCTATATTCTATATTCCTTGTCTTTTACCTAAGAAGACACTTCCTTATTGCTATGAATACAGTCCAATACCTGAACAATATGTGCCCTCTAGGTTTTCCAAAGGCAGCAAACTCCCTACACAAACAAATCCCTCCCCTTACTATTCTATTGTGCTTAATAGAGAGAAAAAAAAAAGTCATTGATTGGTATCTGATTTCCTGCTAGGTCTCAAAATAAATGCTAGAGACAATAAAAATGTACAGTTCAACAGAAGGATGCATATTAAACATTAACAGCTGCATAAAAAATGAATTTTTACAAGATTATTAGAAATGTTTAACAGAAGAGAAACTGTTAAGACCAAACTGTGCTCCAGGAGCTGTTTAGGTAAATAACACATAAAATAAATCAGTAGTGCTATTTAGGGAACTTCCTCCAGTGATCATTCATGAATGATTTAAAAACAGCATCACTGCTCTGACTTCATTTCATTACTTGGCTTTACACATGAACAAACTGAATAAGATGCATTTATCTGACTTAACAGCTACACTGTATGTGTACTACAGGTAAGGCAAAGCCATTTTCACACAATTCTTCCTGCAAGGCCCTGCAGTGAAATTAACACTGGATTGGTGACCTGAAAGGCAACAGACAGAAATCAAACAGTGTTATGACTTCACTACAGGCAAAAGGCAGAACAAAAATCAAAAGCAGAAAAATGTGGAAAATTTTCTATTAAATACAAAACCCCTTCAATAATATCAAAAGAAACACTAGAAAATACTGGTTCAAACATATTTCTTCTTTAAATAAATACGTTGTTTTAAAGTTACCTCCAAAGTGACAGTCCCTAAAATAGGCTTTAAGAGCCTGAAGAACTATAGGAACAGATTTCATCACTTACTGATAAGAAAACCACAGTAAGGTAAAACAAAACAAGAGTACAATCAGCAAGTCTGTGAGTTGGTTTTCAATGTTTTAATACAAATGTCCAACCTTCTGACTGGTTTTCCACTGAAGATTTCATTCATGAAAAACTGAGGGTAAGTTGTGCACTGGTGCACAGCCCCTGCTGATCAGGCTACATTAAAAATAAAACATGTTCCATATGAGAAGATAGATAGCAGGATTTCTTTTAAAGTAATTTGGTATGTTACTCCTATACAGTTCTTTGAATATGTCTTTTTGAACATGTTATAAAAAGAAACATTGATTTCTAAATCAAGATATTACAAATCTTTGTATTATTAACAGTCAACACAAAACTTATAAGGAATATATTTCTGTGAAAGCATTGCACTGAAAAATGTCAATTTATTAAAGGAATTTAACTTAGGTTTTTGTTGTTTGGGTTTTTTTTTTTTTTAATTTTAGTGTCAGTTAATACACAGAAGAATCCTTTCTAATACATCTGCAACATTTTAAAAGTAATTAACCAAACCATCAGCAGACGGGTCCAGACTGGCAAATCATTTGCAGCTGTCACACCCTGAGGTTTACTTTTATTCATGCTATTCCATTCTTTAGTATATATTCTTCTAACCAATAACTCAAAACAGAACTCAATAAAGACAGTAAATAAGAAAAATATTTCATGCGGTCATTCTTCAACTCATTGATTCATAGGTCCAGATTTGGGGAGAAAAAACCCAACAAATAACAAAAACCCAAACAACACACAACTCCCACAACAAAGCAGATGTTCAGCACCCAACAAATAAGGAAAACACTAATAGTTAAAATACTTATGAAACAAAAAAAAAATGCAGTGCTTCAAAATAGAACGACAGCCTACAGTTAGGAGCCCATTACAATACCTCACACCAGCACCCTGAACCTGCCTACATCCATCTCGGTCACTCAGTCTTGCACTTTGCTGGCTAAGTACAAAACCAAAATGAAGCCTCAGGCCTAACTACTCCTCCTAGTTCTTGCACAGGTGTAGAGCCATATCAGATGCCCAGCAATATGACCCAGCTATTTTCTCTCCCCACTCCTCTCCATGACTCTGAATACCAAGCCACTACTACCTGCCCCTGCATCCTGCCTGTGGAACAAAGAGCTATTTCTTTTATCTCAGACCTGCTGCTCTGTTCCTTAACCAACTGATCTTGTGTTGGCTTGTTTGGTTTTAATTCATGGATAAAGCTAGCATCCTGTCATCAACAGATTTATGTTTCAGCTACTTCCTAGCAGATTTACTACGACACACTCCCCTTATTTGGTGGTATCCCCTTCCCACATCAGTATTTACTAATGACTGAGAAGAAGGAACATCATCAGAGCAGGGTCCAGAGAAACTGGTCAGGCTCCTCCCTGACCTGCAGTGACTGGGAGGTGAAGGCAAACGCAGAGTGGATGGAAAGGACTGGCTGCTGTTTTACAGCTGCTGTAAATACTGCCCAGGGTTCTTGCTGAGAGCATGTGATGGAAGAGTTTCACATGTTTTGTGACCTACCCAACCACCATCTCAACAACAACTGCTTCTGCCCAGCCTAAGGCTCTGTCCTTCAAACTACACTTTCACCTCCAAATCTGAGTTTGGCCTTGGCCACAGTTCCAAAGCTACTGCTTCTCTCTATAGGTTGTGTGATAATTTTTCAAACTTAATGGACAGATTTCCACAAACAAACCTAATTTTTCAGTTCAGATTTACCATTTTACTGGGGGAAAAAAATTAAAATTTAATAATAATCATCATCATCATCTATGTTTCAGGGCTTGGAAAAATACTGTATAAGCTGGTTTCTACACAATAAACCTGTGTCCAATATGTACAACTTGGTGACCACCACATGTTTGAAGTTGGGGTTTTTTTAATATATTTTATTTTCAATACACTCTTTACTTCAAAAGAAACAAGCTCAGCTGTGATAACAGTACACTGCCTACAGAAAAGTGGTTGCTGAACACACAAAACTTTCAAAAAACCAAGTAAAGGTTTAATTTTCCTTTTCAAGTACTATGAAACTGATATAGGCAGTTTCCATAAATTCTCATTCAGAATGTTTTACAGTGATTAATATGAAATAATTTTGCTTATTAACTACAATTTTTTCCTCTCAAGAGCTGTTACAAGTTAATCACATTATTTCTGTACAGCACATACAACAGAGATGCTGTAACGGGAGACTCGCCTCACCTACTGTGTTTGACTAGACTAGTCACACTGTTTCATTTGTTTCTGTTTAGTTCTTCCAAAAATATCTGCAGTCTATATAAAAAGCATCTATATGCTACTAAAGTATTTTACATTATGAGTTTGCACATAGTACTATCAAAAATATCAAAGTAAGGCTAAAATGGTAAAATGAAGGGTCATTTCTCAAAAAAAATGTTATTGAAAGAATTTATGAAAACCTAATAAAAATCTCTAATGGATTATTATCTGAAAAGCAAATGGACATGCAACATAGAGGTTATTTTTGTTTTATTAAACGTCTCCTAAAGCCCAAGAGGAAAATACAAAAATTACAAGTAAGTTATAAACTGGACAGTTTACCCACAAAAAAATGCTGAAGGATGAAAAACCTAACCAGACAGCAGCCTTAACACTATGGAGTCATCAGAGAAAATCCGACTTGTCAATTACCAAATCTTCTCAATTATCCTGACAATATTACTAAGTTTGTATCTGGAAAGCATTTATGTAACAGTCCCACCTTCCATCAGACTGAAAGCCCAGTTGCATCTGAGAATACTCAAGAAAAACTGCGGTGACAAGTTACTGGCCATCCAAAACTGAATGCCACGTGGCAGTCTGCTTGGGAGTTACTGTGCACAGTTTGAATTTAAATCAAGAGTACAATAAAGATATTCTCCTTCAGCAACTGCTCGGCAATTTGGATGACATTTAGCATTTTGTCAGCTTGGGGTTTTCTTTTGTTTGTTGTGGGGGTTTTGTTTGGTTGGGTTTTTTTTAAATACAATATACTACTTTCCAGATTGTGTTTTAAAATGCACAGCCAGAGAACACAATAGAAACCTACAGAACATTAAAAGTCAATGCCTGAATACAAATCACAAGAAAAATGTGAATTGCCATTACTTTTTGCCAGCAGGACTTCTGTTTACAGATATTCAACAACTATTTTCCAATATCCAAATCAACAACCAATGCTCTAGAAAAACCTCAATTCAATGACTAGCTTATTCATTATGAATCTGAAATAACCTATATGGCTGCAGATGCTGAAAGAGTAGAGAAAGAGAGAGTTGCTACTACTTGCGCTGTAATTCACAAAAGGTATTTTTTCAATGATCTTAAAAAAATGAAAAGTTTATCTGCAGTCAGATATGTCAGATATTGTCCTATGTCCCCAGTTCAATATTTCATTTCAAAGAAGTTAAAAAACTGGAATTTAAAGACAAGTTTCTGAGTCTTGACTTTCACCACCCCTCTGGGGATTCAGCTGTACATCCATGTTAAGCAGAAGTACCAAGAGCTTGGTTCAGAGGCTACAGTGAGCTGCTCAGAGGTTTCAGCTCTGCAATCACTGCACAACAGACCTGGTGATTAAACTTGCCAAGAAATGTGCTTTGCTTCCATTAAATGCCTCTCTACCCTCTATTAAACTCCAGAGGTATCCTGGTTTCTTCTTAGTCCCACTCCTATTTTCTTTCATTCTCTCACTCACATTCAGTCCAATATTTTTTCACTTTTCATAATTAATTGTTCTAATTCTCTTAACCTATCTTCAAACTTTCAAGTTCCACTTCTTACATAACCTCCTCATGTCCTCTTTTGTATTTTTTTTCTTTAGTCCAGCTTCTTTTTCCTCTCTCATTATTCTGAGCTTTTTTCCTTCTCCATTTAGTATGTTATTCCTCTCCCTATTTCCTGCCAGCTGAAGAAAGATGCTTCTTTTTATCATCCTTTTTTTTTGTTTGTTTTTTTATTTGCTTGAATAAATTGAAAAAGCAAGACTGTTAGAGCTCAAAAGCATCTGAGGACCAAATCCAAATACCAATACATTTTATATGCGGATTCACTTAACTTTTAGGAGATGCAAAGATATCTCAGAAATAAAAAACCATTTTATTAAGTAGCAATAACAGATGATATACACTTGCAAATAACTTAGCAAAAATGCTGAAGGCCGTATACTCTTCCTGTTGACTCATTATACCACTTTCCTGTTGCAGAAAGCTTTTTTAACACAATGTGAAAAAATAATGGCAAATTACAAAATCTGCACCACATCAAACTTAGTGTTTCAACTGCAGAACAAAGTATTTTCGTTGGCTTTCATCAAGTCCACTTAAAGCTTTGTGAGAGTAAGAATAATCAAGATGACACAGCTGTCTTTTCAGTCTTATCTCAGATTTATAGTCTTGAGGGCACAGGCAGTCCTTGAGAACAGACAACAAGCCTCTCAAAGAGCAGCAGAATCTCCAGTGCAGGTCATACCACCTACGAGCAATTCTGACAAGACAATACTGAGCTCTCTCCAATTATGGCTAAATTACTGCCTAGTATTCAAGATAACTTGGGATTTTTCCAAAACCTTTCTTCCCCATGGTTTGGAGGTCATTTTACTGCCATGAGGCCACACATTACTGGAAATGTTTTCAGAAGTCCTAGTTCTGCAGGAACATGAGCATAGACATAAAACATCCATTGATGTTTTTCACTGTCCAGTGTGAAATAGTTCAAATCCTTCAAGCCCCCTCCCCTTCCTCCCACCCCTCAAAAATGGAACGTCTTCCTTTTTTAAACTTTTTTTGTTTTTCCTGAGAAACTGATAGGGAAAATTAATTTAAAGTTTTATCTCAAAATGGCTCTCGTTTCCCAAGTTTTAACTATGAGCCACTTTCGGCTTGAAAATATCTTAACATCACTGTTTCAACCAAATTCTGGGATATATATTACTATTAAAAAAATAATTTGTAGTAACTGCTCCCCTGGAATATAACTTCCTTCACAAGGCCTTTCTCAGTCTCCTGTCAGCCAAATTTGGGCTCCAGGCTTGAAACAGTGAGCTTCTGGTTTTGAAATGAGAAAACACGACAATGATAAGCTACTGAGAAGTTAAACTATTTCAGACCTGCTCACACCAGTGTGAGAGATGCTTGTCTATAATTGTGTGACTTTATCTTTAACAAGTCAGTTAAGCTGGCAAAAGCCATGACAGAAAGGAAACGTTTGTTCTGCGTTAGGCACTCCATCAAACAGCAGTGATGCTCTCCATCAAACCTTTGTTCTTAGGGGAAAAAAAGGAATCAAAGCAATAGGTCACCGAGCTTCATTCTTTTGCTGACTAAATTTATCACACTAGAATTTGTTCCTGTGACAGTCACAATCTCCTTAGCCTATTTTTACATTTTGCTTCTCTTTTAGATCCACCTCCACAATGCAGAGGTTGCTCTACATACTGTTCTCACCCATTCAGTAACATCCTGTTCATGATGAGTTTCTGGTTCCTCACAGCTGGATGTTATACACATACATGGCTGATTCAAATAGGATAAGAAACTATTTCTGTGCAAAAACCAGATCAGTTTATTGCACAACAAGAAGGGCTGAGCACAGCCCTCAACAATTCTCACAGCAATTCTTCTGGTTTTCCTTTCCCCAACTCCAACTACACATGGACTTCGTTGCTCTCATTGGCTTCACCACTGATATTCAGTTTCCAACCAGAAAATTTATACCAGATTACTGAATAATTAAGCATGGAAGCTCTAGATTTTTATTGCCATCTCCATGAGATTCTTTGCAAGTAATTTTTGCATTTTAGCATCTCTTCTTCTACTGGGTACAATCAGTGACTGTTTTTAGACCCCTGCAAAATTCCTCTGATACCCATAATTTTGATTCAAGCTTTTCCTCTCTAAAATTGCCAAGTTACTCAGTATAGCATATACAAACTGCGGAAGTATTAGATCATTCCACTATTGTGTTCTTCTTTATATTTTCATGTCCCTTTGTGATGTGGTTATGGGGGTTTAAATGAGCCTTTCAGATACACAAAAATTTACTCTGAAGGCCTCACTTTCTTACAGTAAAATACAAGATTAAAAAAATTATTTTATAGCAGAAAGTAGAAAATCTCAAGACATAAGATTATGGCAAATCAGGGTCCATCATGGATGTTTCCATGTTAAGTTAACTGGTCAGAGGGCAAGCAGAGGTTAAATTCTCTGCCACGGAAAGCCAGGCAACTGCAAGCTGGAGTCATCAGCCTCGTTCTTGTACAGCCTAAAAAGGGTCAATAAACAAGGATTTATAAGAGCCCCAAAGGTACAGTGAACATCCAGTGTCAAAATACTCTTCATGACTGTTTTTGAGAAACCACTGAAGCAAAGTCCACACAATACTAGACCCTCCAACCATAACCAATGCCTGCTTGCCTGCTGCAAGAGAACAGCAATCCCAGAATGACACAACTGAACATTATGAAGAGAAAACCAGGGCTTAGAGAGCTAATACAATCTGACAGTTCCTTAAGGTACCATCTGATTACAACATTAAAAAGCAATCATCAACTTCTATATAAGCAAACCATCAACAGACAGCTGTTTACTTGTATTTGAAAAATGTCCTTTTACAAAAGAATGTTTGTCTTGCATACCTGATAACTAAAAATTTAGTTATACTGGAATCTTAAAAGAGATTGGATATTGCAAATGGTTTACAATCCAGTCCTTTAACAGCAGTGCCTTCATGTGTTTATTATAGGCATTTTATTATTTAAAGCTAAGATTCAACCATGTTTTATAGTTGTAATTCCATCCTCCTACACATCCACAAGAAAATTAGGTCAATTCCAAACTATTTGTAAAACTTTCTACATACAAAGGAGTTTGAGATTTTAAAACATAGTAAGTTTAAAATAAACAAAGTCAACCTACCAGTGTCATAAGCCTTGTGAACTGTTAATTTTTAATTCTAGCCTAATAAGGCACCCTAAAGTACTAAGAACCAAACAAGGACAATCATTCTCCTTGGCCAGAGATTGCATGCACACTACATTTCATAACATTTTAATAATGTTTATTATGTAAGTTTCCCTAATTAACTTCTAAACTTATTTCTACATTTGGCATCTGTAACATCCTGTGGCAATGAGCTCCAATACGTAATTATGTGTTGCATGAAAAAATGCTTATTTTAAACCTACTGCTGGGTAAGAGCTAGGAGTCATCAAAAACGTGTTAGAAGAAATGATGAATAATCATGCTCTCCACACCCTCTCCATAACATTAGTAGCTTTATATACCTCTTGGATTTCTTCTGACCTCATTTCTTTTCCAAGCTGCACACTTCCAGCCATCCTGTTAAAACACAGGTATCTCTTTCCCCACACATAATCTGGTTTATTCTTATTAAAAGAATGGACATCTGCAACTGTGTGGACTATTCCAGATTGGCCATGGATGCCATCATGATGTTTGTATAGAACGATAATGCAATTTCAAGAACTCTATTTTGAGTAGTAACAACTTAGACTGCCATGCATGTTAGTTACCCAGTTCCCTCCTGCAGGCATTATTGAATAACATTGTATAGTTAATGCACTTGCCATTCCACTAATTTCTTATCCTGCATTATCTTCCCACAACTCTTCATGTTCACAGATTTCTTCCATATTGTGAATGCTGTATGAATACAAGCTGTTATTTTGTTACTTATCCACTTTCACAGATTTATTAAAGCAGCAAAGATCTTCATATAGATCCTTGTAGGAGTCTATTCTTGGTTTGTGATAACTGATCTTCTATTCTCATCCTTTTATTTTCCTATCTTAAATAGTTATATACCTGACAGGACTTCTCACTTACTTTTGTGACTATATGATTTCTTCCAGAAACTTTGGCTGCAGCTGTCATGGTTGCTTAGGATGGTTAGTTTGTGTGGGATTTACATCTCTAACATGACCATGAACTCACATCCAAGCTAGCTACAATCTGTCTACAACAATCAGGCTGGCTCTTCTTTGCTATTTTATACTCTACTAGTACATGTTCATTTTTCATATTTATAAACACATATGTTATTTGATTCTATGAAGTTTTAATTAATTTTTATAAAGACAGAAATAGAACTTTCTGGGCTGTAGCTTCATGTAAATTATGCTACATTTCCAAATTCAGTGATTATGTATGCAAATTACTCCAGACCTGTTGAGTGTACCCTGATTAATTTGGTACTTTTTCATTTTAATCAGCAAAGTTCTTCCCATAATACTTGAGTGTCAAGCAGATCACCTGAGATATCTTAAGTAAGCTCTAGTGCAAAAAGCTTCATATACCCTCCATAACTGACACAAATGCAAAAAGAGTCTTTGTGAGATTTGGTGCTAAACACTTGTCTCCTGCTAGTGTACCCCCATTGTCTTGACCCTTTCTGGGCCTGAAGACTACTGGGTCTGTTTTTTCTGATGTGTCTGAAGAATTTATCAAAGCTCTTTCTGGGCCTGTCTTTGGGCTTTCATACATGACTTACCGGTTTTGTGTCCAAGTGTTTGTATCCAACCCACACTGAGTTACAATTTCTACTTTATGAAGTCTTTCTTTACCTGTTACAGATTTCCCTCCTCTGCAGTTTAATAATACTGAGTCTGGAGGACTTTTTCTTCCAGTATGACAGACAGTAGTGTTTACTCTAACATTTAATATGGTAGCTCTTGATACCACTAAAAGCCTTATCCTTTTAGCTGTTCCTTTTAACAATTTCCTAAGAAGCATGCTCCCTTGGGCATAGTTTTCTCTGTAAAATGGTATGACAACATATTTTATACTTGCTCTTAAAACAATACAGCAACCATATTCATTATGATTAGTCCTGTAGGGCAGCCCAACAATAATTTCATCTTAAACAAGGTCCTGCACATTGCACATTTGTCAAGAGCTACTCCTGTTGTGAGCTGACACCTTGTCAGAAAACTCAATAAATCATTCTTCACTTTCACATTTACTGAGTCTTCATACTCATAACAAAACCATGCAAAAGCAGGAAATGTTTCTTCCTCAGCATCCTTTAGCACTTCACAGTAATGTTCCACCTCATTAACATGGTTAGTCTGACCCTCACCTTATTGTGATCTATTTGCACACAAATTCAAACTATAAATGTGCTTTCCTGTCCAGACATACACAGCTTTGACCATAAAACCTAACACAATAATGCATCTTGCAGAATATAGTTTACATTCTCATGTCTACATAAATGTTTACCCCTATACTAACATCCTCTTGTATCAATTTTCTGTGATGACAAATGTGTCAACATCTGGATTTCAAACCAGCATTCCAGCTCTCACACTCAATTTTTCACCTTTCAGACTTTGTCCAGAAGACCATCTATAACTGCTAATGGTCTAAGTGATTTTTTTCTAATACTTTATAAAAAGAAGCAATTGGGAAATACATACATGACGGTGTTAATCCCTGACAGTTGTTGAAACATTTGCAGACCACAACCCACAATTAAGGCTCTTCGAGTTGGAGGGTATGTTAGCATTCTGCAGATCACAGGTCCAGCTTAAAAAAAAAACAAGACAACAACAAAAGAATACATAATAGTTCTTAAGTGATCACTACCAAGACAATGTTCCCAGGCATAGCAGACTTTGCACCTTAGTTTCAAACAAACTTGGATTATTTCAATCATTTTTGAACAATTTGGTCATTTCAGTTCTGCTTTTCTGCACTGTACTACAAAGCAGATTTTCAGGAAGCCTGAGCAAAAAAATGAAACCATTTTTGTACAGTGTCTACTACAGGTGTCAAACGTACAGCTCTCCTTATATCATAGTAAAAGATTGCACATCAGCTGCAACCCAATGTACTCAAAAGTTATCACAAAATATCACTGTTGTTTCCTTTCTAAAAGCTTCCATTGTTATTGAGAGGTTATTTCAAAAATGCTATTACTCACTGCTCAGATCTGGATTTTGGAGATAAAGTGTTCTCCTTAGTCCCCAAAAGACCCAATTTCCACAAACCAGTTGCAGGTGCGGGTACTTTGTAGGTACAGGATAGATCTACTCTGCACAGCTCGAAGGCCAGCAGAGGCAGCAGAAATTAATTATATTTATTCCACACCTTTGGTAGCAATGGCATGAGGCTGCATTTAAGATGCAGAACATGGTTTATCAATGGAAAAAAAAAAACACAAATTCCTGGCTAACAAAGTTTTATTCTCCAAGACTGTCAAAGTATCCTCTTTAAAAAAAAAGTAATACAGAAAGCTATGGAATAATAGGCAAAAATTCAAAATACATAACTGCAGTATTTAGTTGAACTTGTCTCTGCCCAGAGTAGTGCTTTTAGTCCTTTTTCACCAGTATAGTCTGGTGAAAAATTCTATGTTTTATACATATTGTCACATCTAGTATACTCACTCAGAACATCTAATCACAATGTAAGTCAAAATAGTTGCCACCAAAGGAAAAAGAGAGAGGTAAAGAGGGTCAACATTTTTGTATTTTCAAAGACATTCCTCAACATACAGAAAATATTTAAAGTACTGATTCAGTAAAAAGCCCTATATGAGTCCGCTAGAAAGGCAATTCACATGCAGAATTTCAGCTTCAGAAAGCTGGCAAGCTATGAAGAGTTTCAAGAACTGGACTCAAGAAGGGGGTTTACATAAGATTTTCCTCATTGAAAGATAATCAGACCTGCCTAAGGAAAACTTATTTCATTTAGAATGATGGTATTTCTAATTCATATCTCAATTGTATTATCATTTAACTTCACTTCTTTAATTTTAATAGGAGAATACAGCCTGACAAATTTTCTAGCTGGTTTCCAAGTAACTCTAACATTCAGACAGTGCACAGTCCCACATGTCCTGCCATTTAGCTACATCATTACCTCGAAAAGTCTCCAACCAAAATCAAGTGACAGAAAAAGTCAATCATAGATCTCGTAAGATAGTCTTAGGCAAGACTCATCAAATCACAGGGCTGGCAAGGCTTCCATACCCAAAAGGCATTTCCTCAGTGGAAAAACAACAAAGCCAGCACTTGCTGCTAGCTAGGAGGAGTTCAGAGCTCAAATTTCACAAATAAAGAAGATTTACTAATAAACATACCCACAAAGTTTAACTCTCAAACAACAGCCCTAAGGTTCTTATGCTCTGCACCACACCTGAGCATGGAGGCTTTGGACTTAAAAACCTTATCTGGCAACTGATTGTGCAGCATCTGCTGTAAATCCAGGCTGCTGAACACCTATGAGAGATCTTCTATTCTTCATAAACTTTGTATAAGGTCCTTAACTGAGTTCAAAATCTCTTTATCTTCAAGGGACATTTTAGACAACCTGCATCTTGAAGTCCACTACCAGTGATCCTGCTCACTGAATAAGCTGGAACTCTACAGCAGGGACTGTTAGGAAAGGAGGCAGAAATGTCCTAAGGAATTGATGCAAGGGTTTTAGTAATTCCTGATCCACTCAGCTATTTGATAGAAGTTTATAAAACTTTCTTCACAATACAGCATTGTACAAAACAATTGGGAACAAGGCACTAAAATGAATAGTGAGAAATTAATGCAGCTGTTCTCAGACAATGGTTTGCAACTCAGAAGGAGTCATGAAAACTCAACAAAACTCCATCACACAAATTAGTTTATCTGCATCTGAAGTACAGCCAGGCAGGAATTTTAAAACTATGTAGTGAAATTAAGACCTTTATGTCAGAAATTTACACTTTGGACCTTTAGAACATTCAATCAGCTAAATTCAGTAAGTACTTAGAATTTTTCAGATTTCTGATTAACTGTATCAGAAAGATGATGCCAAAAATTATCATACTCATTCAAGTCAGTGTTTAAAAAGTTTCACTCCAAATATGTACCATGGCAACCACCACATATCAATTGGCATACACAAAATTAAAGGATTTTCTTTCATAAAATTCACAGCCTTCAGGTTTACAAAACAATAAATGGAACAAAAGAAATAAAGATACTGCTAATCTCTATATTAAAGAAACTTTGCAAACTCAACTAAAAAGCCCAAAGGAGTTTGACTGTGAGGTGACTGGTTTTAACACAGGAAATGAGTGCAAAACTTTTTATTAAAACTATCTCTGAAACTAGCTATACTATATTTGCATTTTCTTAACATTAATTCTTCAATCCATATTGATGAGTTCATACGTTAACGTGTTCTTAAAAATAAACAACTCTAGCCATAATATGGATTTTAAGAACAGAAAATGAGTTTAAAGTAAAAAATGAAAACCAAAACAAGTTTTCAGAATTAAATACATTTTTCTTCTGAAAATAAATCTGGAAAATAAAATGGTACTTCAGTAGTTTCTGATAACCCTTAAATATGCTGTTAGTTGTGACAATAGATTAAAATAACACCAAACAATGAAACCACTAGACCTTTAAAAAACAACTCAACTGCTCATAGAACTAGAGGGAAACAGATAAATTAAACACACGTCACAGAAAAAAAATATTTTGCAATTTTTACAAAGGACAAAAAAGGTATTTATCTCCAAAATGAGAATTTTTTTAGTGATACTTCTGCCTTAATTGTTGTTGTTTTCTTTTCATCTAAGAGGTTTAGACATATTCCTGCATCAGAATCACTTCATTTGAACTTGAGAAAACACCAATATGTTTGTTTTCCTTCTTCTAATCTATGAATAATAATGAAGTCAGAACCATGAGACCTTCTAATGTCTTGATGAATTTAATGAGAATAGATGTGGTTGGACTTCTTGTGCTGTTGTTTCTGATAATTACTTCAACTGAAGTAAATTTCTTTAACACATAACATTTACAAGGGTTCAAAACATGCTACAGTAAAGGGCAGCTGGAGCTTGCTCTATGCAAAATGACAACACAAGATAAAGAGCAATGGAAAAACAAGGATACTGCTGAAGGTGACATTACTTGAAGTGGTGATACACAAAGTGGATTGCTGTGATCCAAGTAGATATTTCGTAGCTTAATCTAAACTGTCTACCAAAATAGACATTCATCCTTATAAGCAAAAGCAAAAATAGAATTTGGAAGTTTAGCTTCACATCCAAAAAAACCTTATTAGGTTACACTGAGCTAAACAGGGGAGGAGAAGCTGTTCTTGTCAAAACATCACTTCTGAAAGTGTAACCGTTCTCCAAACATTACATTTTATGACTGGTTATCTGAAAGTTTTAATGTCAGCTTCCTATATTTTAGCAGTTATCCCTGTTACTAGGCATAACCCACAAGTTAGGTTTGGAAATTATGAATCAGCTGGTAAGGCATTTTGATTTTCATCTGTATGAGCAAAATAGATTGTATGGCAGTCATAGGAACTTGGGTATGATCCACGGCCAACGAAAAGATGAGATAATTTTCAAAAACAACATAACAAAAACCCTAGTTCTAAAAGGAGTATATGATGAAAGCTAGAAAGCAGAAAAATGGGTATTAATGAAGTCTTAATACCTCCTTCCAAAAATGAACTGCATTTACTTCCAGGGAAAGAAATTTTTTAGGATAGACATAAAGCCAACCTAAAAATCCCACAGCAAAAGCAGGTAGACATTTGGTGTTTGGAAAACTTGTGATTCCCCATCCCTCAAATTATTAGTAGAATAACTGGACAAATTTCACAGCCAGGAAACTATGGTTAGAGACTGGGCTCTGCCAAAGTCATTTGCAGGTTCAAACACTCTTTTGCCAGCTAATCTAGGTAACAGCTTGTAGCAACAGCTTAAAACCATACAGGGCTCCTGCCAGCAATTTGCGTTCTTGCATAGAGGGCTGTTTCAAAAAGGCAGGTTTAGCCAAGCAACAGGACAGTCACTCATCAGTTTAACATCAATTAAGCTCAAGATTCAGATTATTTTTCTGCATCTTTCTTGTTTTAATGCCCTCTCTTTTACTTAGATAAATCTTCAAGGAACTGGTATACAGCAAAGACCAAAAAAAGAAAGTTTGGGCTGGTGATCTCAGTAATAGAGGGCACACATGGGAATCATTTCTGTTTTTCTTTTCCTTACAAAATGACAGCTTCCAGTACAGCTTTCTCTGCATCATCCGCAGAATTTTTCCTGCAGAATCTTCCTTCACCTAAAACTCCTCCCCTAAAGCACTTAGAGCTAGTTATTATTTTCTGTGTATGAATAATAGACTAAAACAAACACCCTTTTCCTCCCCTTGCCTATTACATTATTATTTTCTAAAAGTATCAACTTCATTCATTTTTCCTTTCTGTAAAATTTAAAAATGCAAATGAAAACAGAATTAGCTTTAAGAGAAAAACTGCATTAATTATCCTGTGAAGATACAAAACAATTTTACTTAAGTACCATGCCCTTCCTCACTATCTAAAAAGGCTTCCAGTAACACTGGAAGAACTACTCCCAGCAGTAGAAGAAAGTTCCTACCTCATATAGTTTCTTAACCATTTGAGAAAGCTTGAGATTTTTTTCCTTTTTTTTTACAGCAAAGATCCCCATCACCCAAGAAGGAAAAAAGACTGTCAGCTTGCCTAACAGCTAAGTCTTAGCATTTTTCAGCTTTCCACAGCAAAAACATCCAATGATATGCATACAGAGTGGAAGAAGTATTCATTGGGAACAGCCCTGCTAAGAAGGACTTTGGGATTCTCCTGGATGAAAAGCTAGATGTGACCTGGCAATATGTGCACACAGTCCAGAAAACCAAAGGTGTCCCGGGCTGCATCCAAAGCAGCGTGGGCAGCAGGGAGAGGGAGGGGATTCTGCCTGTCTGCTCCACCCTCATGAGACCCCAGGTGAAGTGTTGTGTCCAGCTCTGGGGTCCCCAGCACAAGACACACCCTGATGCACAGCAGGTCCAAAGGAGCAGGAGGAGGAGGGCACTAAGATGATCCGAGCTGGAGCACCTCTCCTGCAGACAGGCAGAGAGAGATGAAGTTGTTCAGCCTAGAGAAGAGACAGCTCTGGGGAGATGTTATTGCAGCCTTTCAGTACTAAATGCTTATAAAAAACGAGGGAGAGGGATTTCTGCATGAGCACATAGTGACAGGACTAGAAGGAATGGTTTTAAACTGCAAGGGGCGACATTTAGATTAGATGCTAGGAAGAAATATTTTACTGCGAGGGTGGTCAGACACTGGAATGGGTTGACCAGAGAAGCTGTGGATGCCCCATCCCTGGAAATGTGCAAGGCCAGGTTGGATGGGGCTTCGAGCAACCTGGTCTACTGGAAGATTCCCTGCCCACGGCAGAGGGGTTGGAACTAAATGATCTTTAAAGTTCCTTCCAACCCAAACCATCCTACAATTCTATTCTAACCAGACAGCCTGCTCTAGATGCAAATAAAATTACGCATAACCACTTAGATTCTAGAGAATTAAGTAGTGCAAGGAGGTTTTCCAAGCCTAGATGAACTGGAAGGGAGTTTTTATATGCTTGGGAAACCTGGATTTCAAATAAATGGTCTCTCCAAAAGACCTTTTTAATCTACACATTGTGAAAAAAATCCTAATATGGATTTTTTTTTGTTTTGACAGCAAGTTGAGTTAACCTTTGGGAGTTCTGAAAACAAAGACATTTTCTTTTATCTGTAAAAGGAAAAATGTTTTTCTTTGATACCACATTCTTTGATACAAAGCTTTGGTGATGGAAAATCTATATGACTGAGAACTTGCACAAAGGCAGCAGCAGTTAATAACACCTCTGAATAGGACAAGAAGCAGCAGCAAGTAGGAGTGCATTCTGGCTCTGTATGACTTGTTCTCTATAGAAAACAGGATCTGCTGTATTGAAGTCCTTTAAAACCAGAGAAAATACAACAGACAACAAAGAGTGGCCATTTACATGATGCCAGAGAGAGTTGAGGTAAATGGCCAGTGACCAACAAGAATCTGCACTTGGGAAAAGGGACCCCACTGTGATACTGTCAGACCCGTGGATTCGGAGAATGAGCGAGGGGGAGGTTTCCCTGTTTCATTGACATGAAAACTGGGCTGGGGACAGAGAAAAGCAAGGGTCACATGATTTCTTTCTAGCTGTGGAAAGTACCTCAGAAATAATGCAACAGGTACTAGGGCAGACTTATGCATACCTGAAGCCTACAAATCAGTAGTTTTTTTCAGGGCCTGCTCCTGAACTGCCTTATGTAGGAAACAGTTACGTGACCCTCACTTAAAGCTGCAGAAAACAGAGGAGGAAAGATAAGATGATGTAGGAGCATTATGCAGGCACAACCACAATAAACCAAGTGTTGTAACAGCCTGAAGAGCTTTCCACCCCTCTCTCTCATCAAGTAGTGAAGTGCAGGGCAGAACATTTAGAAATCTGGCATAAGAAAGCTTTTTCCTTTCATTTTAAGTTGAGGAAAGGGACTTAATGGAAAACTGCAATCAGGGCAGTTTCAGGAGTGCTACTTTTTGGGGGTGTGTGTTGCTGTTGCTGTTCTTTTTCAATTAAAAGAACACTAAAAAAGCTGATGACTCAAGAGCTCCCTCCCAGTCGGTAGGCTACCCTCAAGCTGATCTTCCCAGCTGTTACTGTTACTTATATATGTTATAAATGAGTCAAAATTCATAATAAATTAAATGGTATCAGGGTTGATTTTAAGTATAAGAGATATTAGACTGTACATGTATCCCAAGATGTTATGTTTGGAATGTGCCTTGGCATGTTCCCTGGTAGCCCACCCAGAGTCAGGGTTACTTCTCTGGTGACAGCATTTGCATCTGAAGCACAGGCAGAACTTCGCAAGGGAAGTTTCAAGCACCCATCGTTGGGAAACCAGATATCCATCTGGCACATCAATCTACTCAAAATCCACTCTGCCCCTGGAGAATCCTTTTCCCATCTGAAAGGAGCAACAGATATGATCATCTAATTTTCTGTTCCTCCCTGGACTATGCTGATGAACGGACCTCTTGCCCAAGACTCTTTGTTTTAATTACATAAAGAGAGTTCCTGGAAACATCAACATCTGAACGGACCCCTGATCTCTGGACCAGAGGACCATGGAGGACAAGTTGAATATGAAAGAGACAAAGGATTCTCTCGCCAGCGGCAAGAAAAACAGTATAAAAACCGGACTCAGAAACCTCGAGGGTGTGCACTACCTACCCGAACTGCTGGTGTTCAGAGCTGTGTATGTGACACCCAGGGTCAAGAACCTAGGCTTGGCCCTGCCATTTTATAGTGGCTATTCAAAATTGTTAATTTGATCATAAAATAAATTCTGTTTATTTTTATATTAATAATTTGGCTCATGCAATTTATTAATTCAATTAAATTGGCAGTTCATTTATAACATATAGATATTGTATTTTATTTTCTGGACAACACAGTTCAAGCCTTACATTTTTTGCAATTTGTTTCTGCCAAAAAAATCTTGGTTTAGTGATATTATTTTACTCCCTCTTTCCCTTGTTTCTAAATGAAACATCTTTATTTCTGCCCTAAGCCAGTAGTTTAACAGTAAAAACATATTTTTACTTCTTGTCCTTCGAAAGAACGAGACACAGGAACCCATTTCCATGAAGGAAGGAGGAAAAAGGAAAATTTAACAGAACTAAAAAAGGAGCCTGGAGGTCAATGAAAGTCTCCATGGAAATTTATGAATGCAATCAGTTGACCACTCTTATTTATTGCTTTATTAATAGCACATTTAGCATAGAACATCTCCTTAAAAATGTTTTCAAAACCCAATTTATCTAGGGGTCAAAAAAATCCCTCTCACATTTTAAAGTCAGATGACATTAGCATAAGAGCTTCATTAAAAATAAAAGGAAAAAAGTTAAAATAGAGATGAGGTCCACATTTAAACGGACTATAAAAACCTGCTTTGACATCAATATAATTTTAGCATAGCTCGGCTGGATTCCAAAACCCAGAGAGAAGTAAAATCAAAAAGTCACTATAGGTTAAGCTTTAACTTTGGCTTCCTAAGAACAGGACAGCACCATTGATGGATATATAGTTGACAGCACAGCAAAACAGCATGTAGCTAAAAATAATATGTCTTAAGAAACTGCTTCAATTTTTTTATTTTAAGGGAAACATTTGAACATGAGCACAAAGTTGAGTTTCACTGAAGACAGAATGCCAGCTACATACCTAAATATTTCACCAAACTGCAGCCTAAGTCACACCTTGTCTCAAGGTACTAGCTAATTCACTTACGTTTCAGTATTAACCATCTTCTACCAGAAACACAAAGAGCTCTAAGGCAACCATCACCACTCAACAACAGTATGTTTTTCAGCAGAGAAGGTCAACCATATCCTGGCAGGAGGAGCCAGAGCAGGTCAGGGAACCATTTCTTCCTCCCTACCCAGCAGCTGCAAGCCCTGCAGCAGGAGCAGCACATCACAGCGCTGCCTGAGCCTGGAGCAGAACCACCAAGGTAGATGGGCTGGAGCACATGACACACAAGCAGGTCTCAATTGGATTGTTCCACTTCAAAAGAGAAGGTAAAGGGGAAAGATTCTGCTGTCTACAGATACCAAGCAGAGGAGCAAGGAGAAAATAGATCCAGGCTCCTCAGAGTTGTGCAAGGGTAGGACAAAAGGCAACAGATAAGTTGAGATGCAGAAAATTTGGACTAGGTGTGAAGTCTGTTTATTTTGTACCATGTAAATAAACAAATACAGAAAGAGAGATGCAGACAGGTCATGGTCAAAAACTTCACTGATGAAGTTCCTGCACAACCTGCTCCAATTTATTCTGGTTTGATTAGGGATTGAATTAGAGAACCTTCAGAGGTCATCCACAAGATTCTTACATGAAATGTTCAGCATTCTTAAGATCCGTGATGGTACTAGTTATTACAACCAGTACTAATGAAAAAGTCTGTTTGGCATTTTCCATGGTTGTCTTAAACAACAGTGACTGAAAAGCATCCTTACATACAAATCCTGTAAAACTCAGTCATCTCCATACAGCCAACAGCTGATGTACTCCTTGTTGCAATTTCAGTACTAGGCTTCATTAATCAAGAACCTGTCAATCATACTTGACTGGCAGCTTTTACCCTGAATTTATAACCTCTGCAGAAGATACAGATCAATATTGAAAACAGCTAGTGTAGAATACTAAACTGACGACTTCCATGACTGGTATGAAATATGACAAAGAAATAAAGGGGAGCTTATTCCATCTTTTCAATATATAAAAGGGACTTATGAGATAGATGGGGAGAGACACTGTACCAGTGCCTGCAGGGAAAGGATAAGAGGTAATGGTTTTAAACTAAAAGAGGGTAAATTCTCTCAGATATAAGAAATAAATTGTTTACTATTAAGGTGGTGAGGGACCGGAACAGGTTGCCCAGAAAAGCTGTGGATAACCCATCCCTGGAAGTTTTCAAGGACAGGTTGGAGAACCTGGTCTGGAGGAAGGTGTCCTTGCCTATGGCAGGGGTTTGGAACTCGACCATCTCTAAAGATCCCTTTCAACCCAAACCATTCTATGATTATTAAGTGCTGTACAGAGGAAGTTTGGTCCCCTTTGCTTTCTCACCCTCATCTCAAAAGGAGGAATATGGTAGAAATAGAGAAAGATCATCAATAAACACTCCATAACACAGTTCGAGGTCTCTCGTGTACTATGGAATAAATCTGCAAGCAATCTTCATGTAAGGCAAACAGTCTTACACGAAGTGGAAAGCTTTTTCACCAATTTCAGCATAAGAGAGGATGGCATTGCATAAATGCCATGTTTATTAGTAGTTTCCTTACAAGTTTAATATATTTTAAAAGGCAATTCTTTAAAAAGCTGCTGGAAGTCCAGCAGAGTGTAAGATAATGCTCAATCTATTTCCCCAGTTAAGTATGCATTACAAGGTAGACACATGCAGGGCAAAGGCCTTTTCATTGCTTCTCTGCAGCCTGACAGACCTAGCAGATAGAAAGGAAAATCATAAAGATTGTATTAAATTATTTAGAGATTTGAAACCCATTTTTCAAGAAGATACAGGAATTCTGAGACATTTCCTCATAATTTCAGTGAAGTAGATTTTTGTGCTGCTTTTAAATCCTTTTCAAGTTAGACATTACTTAAAAGAAATTACACTACCTGAAGTCAAACATGGCGCAGACAAACTTCAAACAACACTTTTCAACATCCCAGTTTAGGAAGCAGTATGACTGTGTGCATCTCAGCAAGTAAGGCAGTGCAATAGCAGGGATCACCAGGTCAAAGTTGTTTGAAGCTGAGGCCCCTAGAGGTCCATGACATGTCATATGTAAGTCTTATGCCTAGCCAGATTTAGCCCAGTCCCCTAAGCAGAACATTGCCACATATGGATTATTAGAAGCTGCCCTGAGGCCCCATCATTGATTTAAACCTTCACATCTCCAAAAGAGTCCAAGCACATTAAATGAATCCCTGGAGCACACAGACTGGTAGTTTAACGTGCCCCAAAGGAAGTTACTCCATGGGCATTGACAGCACTTTTTGATCTGATCAAAAAGCATGTGGGGTTGACAACAGGAGATGAGAAGAGACTCACTGCAGAGCTATGCTGCTGCTCAGAGCCAAAATGCTAATGCAGATGCAGTCAATGCATCTTCTACTGACAGTAGCTGGAATGATTCTGTACAAACCACACTAGGAAAAAAGCAATTATAAGCTGCTCATATGAACTATTACATTTTAATTAAAATTAATTTAGAAGAAATATAGGACAAAATTAATTCAATATTTTGTAACATTAGCATAATGTATTCAATTGTGCAGCAGCTCCCTGGAGGTCTGAGTTTTATTTTTTTTCCTGTCATTTTTTAGTTTCCTCCTCATTACTGGTTTTACATGTTCAGGGTAAAACCCAAGGGCCACCTGATGTCCTCCATTATTACTGCTGATAGCTTTTGACAAGAAACAGAAGAATATGTTTTTTTCTGCAGAATAATCTTTCTTCACAAACAAATTTTAAGGTCCTATTCCCCCTACTTGGGCTGTACATCTTTTTAAACAAGGCTGGTAAATACTGATAGAAAACATGGGGGTTGGAGGAGCAACAGCAGCAAAATAAAGGCAAGTTCTGAGAGCCCTTTTCTTTAATCTCTGATTTTCAGGGACAACCAACAACCAACTAGGGAAAAATAGTTTACAATTTTAATATAGATCCCTCAGAAAAGGTGTGGCAAGGATGAATAGATTGGCTTTTGCTTTTTAAAATCAATTTAAAAATGTGTTTACCATGTTGCTACTGAAAGCTTTTGAAAAACAAAAGTGTGCTTTTAATTGAAAGAAACAATCTTTTCCAATGGAACACATTTAGGCACACATTATTGTTACAAAGCCAACAGCAGTGTGAACACTGAAGAGATTAGCATATCAGTGTTACTGCAGTGTGTCGAAGACCACTATTTTAGTTCATGTAAATGTAATAGTTTCAGATACAAGCCTTCACATCAAATACAAATTATTCTACTTTCTCCTTCTCAGGGACGACACCAGATTTTCTTCTGTCAGACCTGCATACATCTTCTGACTAAATGTAAGTTTCAGGGCAGGCATCCCATCCTCACTGTCCCCTGCAGCATCCCACCTTCATTCCAGCTCACCTCCCCCTTCCCAGCTGCACCCTGCAGACCACTGGTCATTTCACAGCAGCTCATGAGGCCTCAGTTCCTGTGTGTCTCATGCTTCCCTCACCAGACAGTGTTTAGAAACACCACAGGAAAGGGTATTCTCTATTGGCTTTAGATAATGACGACCTCAACTGACAACTGACTGGAGATGGCATTCTTGTAAGTTTTTCCATATTGCAAACCATCCTTTCCAGTATCAAGAAAACCTCACAAAACTTCGAAAGTAGCTGAGCAAGAGCCAGGACTGAATTAAGACAAAACAAAGCAGAAATTTGTGCTTTCAATAGGTATTTTTGAAGAAAATTATTTGCTGCTGTCACATGAGAGGGATTATGAGTCAACGTTTATTTGTGCCACAAAAAATAAAACTGATTCTCCCACATTGACTCAAAGTATATCAGAGCATTTACAGCTACTGCTTCCAGGTGTGTTGTAGACCTTTGAAGATGACATGCTGGCTCTTTCCCTTCTAGAGCAGATGTGGCAGCATCCAGCAGCAGATTGGGTCACTCTGTGTATTGGGGGCAGCAGCTGGCAAACAAGGTGATGGAGGTGACAGTGAAACCTGCACGACTGAATGCAGCGTTTTACAAAAACAGAACACACAAAATTCTACATGTTTAAAATAACATGTCAAAATGGAAGTGGTCCAATATCACTTATGATTAAAGAAAAGCACACAAGTTTCCCATGAAAAATACTTAAGTCTATAAACCACCACCCACAATGGACAATGGGAGACACAGGAAAGATGTGGGATCCAGCAACATTTCTATCAGTAAGAAACACCTGAAATTCATAGAAACAACAACAGCCTCTACAAAAGGATCTGGGGAGGCAGCAGCTTGTGGGAGGAGAATGATCCAGAGGCATAACCCCCACACATACCAGCAAAGGATATCAGCACATGCTGCCCTTACTGGAAAAGGACATAGAAGGGTAGATCTGGCTCTGGCACCTGGAAGCTTTGCAGCTGAGCCAGGCGACTGCTCTTTCCTCTGTGCTTTCTACAGATGGCCTGCAGTGACAGTGCCATCCTATGCCACTGCCAAGCCAAGTGTTTAGCTCAAAACCACCCAACAACCCTCTGCCATACGCTGTACTCATGTGTGCTCAAATCTTCCACCAGTATGCATCACAGATACCACAGTATTTTATGGATGAAGTGCAGACCTCCAAAGATGTGATACATTATGCTATTTATTGTAAGAAGAGAGTCTGAGTATTGTTTTTTACACTCATTCTTCCAGATAATTCACTCTGTAAACTAACCTGTGAGCATAAGGCTAGAAGAAATTGAAGTAATGTCATCCCCCTGTACTACAGCAAAAGAATTCAGATTTTAAACAAGTGACCTTCCTCAGTGAAGGATAGCAACTTGATTCTGTGATTGAAAGAGCAGTATTTCACTTCACCATTCATGTCTGATAGATGGTATTGCAATGGCATTGATTTAAAATGGGTGGCTTTTCTATTCTCAGTGGACAAAGACAATCATCACAAATGTCACCTACATGACACGCTCCTTCCCAGGCCTCAGGTAGAGAGAAGCTCTCAAAAGTGGCTGATAAGACATAACAATAGCAAAAACATATAATTCTGTCTAGAAAAGTCATCAACACTTGAGTAGTCATTTCAGACTGCCAGTACACCCTTGCATTTGTACAAGATGACACTAAACCATCCTAACTCTTCAGCCAAGGAAGATCTTCTAACACATACTGCTGTAGGAGAACAATCCACTGACTCAGCATTTGTTACTCAATTTCAGCATGGAAACCAGCTCTCTTAACACTACACTCTACTTATACTAAACTCCTCCAAATTCCAGGTATTTAATTTATAATCTCAAAGTTCATCAATGACACTAATGCCCTGTGACATTACACAAGGACCAACTGCAAAGATTGTATAGATTAAAAATTTTCTACAAATGCACTGTACAGCTTTAAACAAGGAAAGTCTTTACATTAAAAACAAAATAAGTTAGTCCAGTCTCAATCACTGTGATACAGATCTAACATCTGCATCTCCAACATCTTCCCTTATTTTACAAGGATGGAAAGAAATACTTAAGAAAGCAATAAACACATTAATCTGTCAGTGAAACAGTGAATTTTCACTGTTCACATTTGGTATATGCTGGAAGATAAGTCTCAAAGACATGCAGACACTAAAGAGCAGAAAACCAAAACGAATTACAGCATGACAATACATTTTCAGTTAATAAGAGGAGCACAAATGTTTATTTCTTTTTTGCTTGTTCTTGCTTTCTCAAAGAGCACCACTGTGATACCAGCAGTTTAGCACCAAAGAAAAAAGTAAAATGTGTAAATGCAATACTTTTCAAAATGAACTATACAAATAATTCAGTTACTTCTTGAAGTGCACTTCATATTTTATATATATAAGAGGGAAAAAATACATATGCTGTATTTTAAAAGCATTTTCCTTGTGGATATATTAAGTTTCAAGAATTGAAGAAAAGTAAATTTTACCTTTAAAAGTATAGAAATATGTACTCAGAATTAACATTTCAGCCATCCCTCCTAGGTATACCAAAGAAGAGCATCTGATGGTCATGCTTGTCCCAGAAGTAATAAGTTTTTCTGGACATGGATAGCCCAAAAAAGGTTTGAACAGAATTAGATAACTCATTAAATAACTTAACCTTGTGAGAGGGAAAGAAAAACGGTGCTATTAAAACTATACTTTTGACATGTGAGAAATCACTTCTCCCTGCTCTTTTTCAGAGTCTGGTTGTTCATACTTAGTGATGACTGTCAGTCTCAGAGTTACTTGGGAAGCTTCAGATGTGGCTTCTCCAAACCCAAATTTTTTCTTCCATTATGACAACACTGTCGTAGCAAGTGCAAAGTTCCCAGACTGATCCTTTGGGAAGTACATTAACTCAGGGCAGGACATTGTTGAGATGCACCACCACATCACTCATGCACAAATGGTGCACTCCACTAAATGGAAACTGTTTTACTGAAAATGCTATTCACTGGCACAATGCCATCACAGAAAGCATCAACCAACCAGCCTAAACACAGAGGTGATCACTACTTTCTGCTAACATGGGGGCAAAGTTTAGGACATTGTTCCCAATGACTAATGCACAAGACTCTGTACCCTTCTGGATGAGACATCTCTAGTAAACAAGCTATAAAAGAAAAGAAAATTCATTTAAGGTAGGCTGACATGACAGATACAGACCAAAAGTAAGCATGGGCAAAATTTGGAGTTCTGATTTCCCCAAGGTACAGCCAAACCTGCAGTTGTGAGTAGCAAGTCTCAGCTCAATTTTTCCTAAGCATGCCTTGCAGATACCAATTCATTAGTCATTGTTACTGAAACAGTAGAAGAAACAAGCAATACCTGTCTTGACAAAGTATCACAAGAATTAAAGAAATCAAAAGCCAATGGCAGATCTCAAGCAGTAATAAAAACAGGTTAAAGCAGTGAAGAAAATATGAACCAAATAAAAGTGATAGGGCAAAGACCATTCCCAAGAGCTCATCATTCAGGAGGTCTGTACTTCAAACATGCATCAGGGATTAATTTGTGACTCCTGTTTGGACTAGAAAGCCTTTTATACAAATTACATTTCACCTCAGAACCAGTCAAGATGTAATGCAAGTGATTGTCTGCATCTGTCTTTGGGGATGCATTGACCTAGTTAGCTATTTAATGCAATTTTTGGTAACTGCTTCTTAAGCTTTTTTCTTTGTGTTGTTTAGGACTAATTTTTAAAGAGATGGTGAGAGTGTTACTGTGTCTGTGCATGGCAGCTCAGTTGACACACAGAGAGCACAGGAACAGGCTCCACTGATGATGCTGGGTTTCTAAAACACTTGAGAAAAGCATTACAGCACCCTAAGCTTGTGAAAGAGCACACGTCAAGCACCAGCTTCGCATGCAACAGTAAAGCCAACTAAGGCAGATGTCTGAGACAGCCTCTGTCCCACGCCATCTGGTTGTTTCAGACTTGTGTGAGACCTACACACCACAGAGAAATCCTCCCCACAGGCATCTAGGATCCAACCACAACACAGAGACAATCTGTTACAGTTTCACCTGCACAGAGATTACCCAAACTAGCCTCCAAACAAGGATGTACAAGAGAATGCCACCCCAAATGAATTGGGGCACTATTCAAGAACCATGGAATAACAGCCTGAACACTGCTTAGTTTAGCAGCACCCACTTGGGTACATACACTTGACAGAAGTGTCAATTTGAAGCCAGCTTTGTCAACATCCACACTTGGAGCTTCTGAAGAGCTTCCACCCACGGCTGGCAGACACCCACTGCCCTCCCCTCAAAGTGCACACAGGATGCTCATGTACTTCAGCTTAAAAGTTTGAGGACAGTCTAGTACTGACAGGGGTATTTGTGGGAATCCCATCACAAGCTTCACACAACCCTTAGAAACTTCCTTTGGTGCCAGGCACTTGTTTGTTCCCTCTCTGTAAAGCGGGATTAGTAGAACATCACTGCATTAAGGATTTTGAAAATACAGTTGTTCAGAAATCAAGAGATGCATACTTTTTAAATAGAGGCATTTCCTAATCATATTGCAAAACAACAAATACTTGACTTCTGCTGAATTAAGACACAGAAAATGGGACTACAGAAGCAAACACATGAGCAGAATTACAGACAATTTAATGATTTTATTTCCCTAAAAATGTGAATGTTTCTCTTCACCTCTACACGTCCTTCTAACATTACTGCTGAATGCTCTTTTGATGCTACCAACACACACATTTTGTTAATTTAAAAAAGCCAAATATGCAACTATCTGCCTGCAGTCACTTGAGTCCCTACATCATCCGTAGCAAATGAGAAAAGAACAGTCATCTAGCAGCACATTCATTGCCACTAGAAGATGCCATGTAACAGTGAATAGTAAATGGTGTAGGCACATTTCATAGGTGACACCTACCGTATGTGAACTATATCATGTCTCAGAAATGTGCTGAAGTCAGAGGACTCGATACCTTGAGTCTGTTCTCAATTCTACCAGAAATTAAATCACATTGCCTCAACTATTTATCCTGTAAAACAGCAGGCTGATCTTGATCTCTCACCAATAAAGCTGGGTAAGAACTACCTATAGGCTATCCAGTACCCAGTGCAAGAGTTGTAAGAGGAACTGAAGCCTTTACTTCAAGCCCATTTTATATACCTCCTGTTCAAAACAATGAAAGAAAAAAGGAGAAAGTGGTTTGCTTGAGATATTAAGGAGTTTGGTTCCATGCTGTGCTTCCCAACAGTTCACCATCACAGTGCAATTTTTAAAGTTCAACAAGAAATGCTTTTTTTAAAAAGAGAAGAAAGGGCAAAATCTTCTTGTTTTAAGGCTCACCAGTAGCTCTCAATTACAGGCTACTTTACTGAACACAAAAATGTTGCGGATGTATTATCACAGTAGTGGTTCAGTTACTGTAGTAATAGATGTTTTTACACATTGTAAAAAAATAAATATAACATAAAAAAAGAAATATAACATAGGAAAATATACATAGCCCTTATAGGCTACACCAAACATTCTCTGCCCTGACCACACAGAAAAATGAATCACTGAAAAAAACCCACACAGATACTCCCTAAAGAAAAACAAAGAGTCTGTACTTCAAGTAATTCAATGTTTTAAGTAAACCACTTGCAGTTTTTTTCTCTCAATTGAATGAATAAATTCAAAACCCTCCTGAACAAATTTAAATGTCAAATCCAAGTTTACTGTACAGGTAAAGTTTAGCTATAATGCATTACTACAATTCAGGCCCTAAAGGCACATTCTACTATAAAAAGAGTTTATATGTCACTCAAGGCTTATATTCTCAATGGAACTCAAGTTGTAGATAACACTTTCACTTTGCAGCTACTTCAACTATTATAAGCTGCTACAAAAAAAACTTGAAAAAAACTACTGTGCTTATCACCATGGCAACAAAATATTACCATTTTTGTGATATCATACAGGATTTACACAAATTGAGGAATAGTTACCTATTATTATGTCTTACAATTAAAGCTCACAAATTTTGTCTAACATAACAATGATGTTTCAATATGATTATTACAAAACATAAGTAAAAATTGGTTCTAATACTGATTTCAGCTTAAAACGATATTCAAGTTTGCAAAAAGATTAAGAACGTATAGGGAAAATTTTATCACCAAATAAAATAATACATTAAAGAGGAACTAGAGGAGGAAAGAAGACTTTTGAAATTATCCAAGTCATGATAAAAGAAATCTGCTTTGAAACTGCTCAGCTAAAATTGTTCTCTTCAGATTCATTAGGTTCCAAAATATATCCAGGAATAAAGTATATACAGGTTTTGTAGGTTAATTTTTCTGTACTGAAGTTAGGGAAGAAAAGAACATAAATCTATCACCAGGGCAGAAGACTTCAAGCTTATTAAATCTACATTTAAAAAAACCCTCTCGGTTGAATTTGAAAACCAGTTTCAGCTGATAAGAAAAAAAATTATAAAATCAAAGCATATTAGAAGAACTTATTTTAAAATATTTTTGCTATGCGGCATCTCTTCACATACCTACTATAAACTGCAGTCTAGTAAAATGCATCTACATCCATCAAAGACCCATGAAGGTTTTTCAGAATTCTTGCTTTTAATGGATCTGCCTGCACCTGAACAGAGAACATCTTGGCCTCCATCAGCCACATTTGGGAGGAGTTGTCAAAGACAGAGCTATACAGACCAGATGATACTTTGTATTTTGAGCCAGGCTCTCATAGCACAAAAGACCTGGCTGCAGACGGTAGAGAATGTTTCCTGGATCAGAACAGAATGCTAAACTGCACAATAACATCTCAAATTAGTAAAATACAAATAATTTGCCTCAAAATAACTAAATAACAAAAAAATAAACTCTATGTCCCCCATAATACCACTGGACTACACTACAGTTGCATTAAAATATAGAATAAATGAAGCTACATTTTAAAATATGTCTTTCTGTTTATTTCCAGAATTTACAACAAATACTGCCTGTCAACATATCATGAGGCAGCCTTGGATTATTTCTATACTTACAAAACTTTCCATCAACCATAATTTGATGCATTTATTCACCATCACATAATATAAAACTGGGTGTTTTTTCCTGATAAAGTATTGAAAACTCACAGCTTCTTTGGCCCCTGGAAGCTCAGATATCCAAAGCCCTTTCCTTAGGTCTTGATTCTTCCTGCTAAATAGAGCACTCAAACCCATCATCCCAGTACCACAGGCAGCAATCAGCTGACACCAACCCTATATCTTTTCAAGATCTATTGTATTTGAGTAGTTAACACCAATTATTTGAATTATCAAGGACAGCCACATGCACACCCACTGTGATGAAGGCAATCAATGTGTAGATAATACCAGAATCTCTGCAAACTTAAGTTGATATTTTCACACAAAATATTATCAGGTTGTAACTCTAAGAAAATCTTGACTGTTGCAAAAGAAGACTTTATGAAATCAGACATTAATATCAAATGAAAGATCCAGTTTCAACCTTGGACTAGTATAGTATGTTCCCATCCTGCTGAATAAATTTGAGTTCGTGCACAGTTCTGTCAGAACCAAATTGCCTGAGTGACCAAAAAGATACCATTTGGTTTTTATGTACGTATACTATGCTTAAATAACAACAAATTTTGGCTGCAAAATAAAATCTTTAATGTACGAATTAGGCTGCCCACATTCCCTTCTTAGAAAGACAAAATCCCACAGACACTGAATCTTGAGTCCTCTGCAGTCTAGCCTACAGATTTGGGGAAGATTTGGAGATCAAAAAAAGCAAACAGCTTGAATTATATGACAGATAGGGCAGGATGATTAATCTGAGGCGACTCACTCGTGAATAGGTGGTAACTGGGTATTCTTTAATGGATCGTTCTACCAACAACGTGCTTCAATGGATGTGAAGCTCTGAACAATCTAATCTAGAATGAAATGATGTCTCCATTGTTCTCCTGACCTCTAATTAGAGAAGGATAAACCCTTCTCATTATGTTCTACCCTATTTATTTGCAACCTGTTAACCCCCACCCATCCCACCAATCTCCTGTTCTTTGGTAAATATTGCACTAATTTTATCTTCTGATGAAAGACTCTCATGCATCTTGCCTCTTGAGTACTACTAAAATAATCATCACTTCACAAACATTAAAAATTTAAAGTCTCAATAAATTATGAAAGATGAAAAGGAAATAAGTATCACCATTTAAATCTACTTAATAAAATCTACTTGATAAAAGATTTCCATATATGCATATTATATATACATATATCCTTGCTATGCATAGTGGAAAAAAGGAGAAATTAGAGCAGGGTAAAAATGTATGTCAAAAAGCGTTTACAATTCAAAAACTTTAAAAATTAAGTATAGGGCAATATAGATGTATTTTTCTTTAAGAAAAAATCTTGGATTTTTTTGGATATGAAATGTACTATTCTGCAACTGCCACCTTTATTTTAGATTAGCAACAGTCAGAACCACCTACATTTTATATTTGCCTTTATTGCCATAGAAACGTATGTTTGCTTTATCTGAAAAGGAAGTCTTCACGCTCAGTAGTCTGCTTTCTATATCATACACTACAGAAGACATAATTTATTCATTTACACATCCATACTTGCATACTTTTAACGTGAGTTGCATCCACCTCAGCATCCACCTCACTAGGAAAAATCACATGTGGTTTGTGTTAGATAAGATTGTTAGAAAAGATTTATATTAAAATAAAAATAAATTACCTTAATCTACTCTACATAAACTCAAAAGGCCAGAATTACTTTAAAATTGTTTCTGTTCTTAAATCAATCCAATTTCAAGTATACTTCTGCTGACTTTTACTTCAATACTAATGCAATGTTTAGTGTAGTCATGCACCATTTTATGAAATAATTCTAATTAAACCTTTCCATATTCAATGCAAGATGGGAAATAGGTCAAAACACAGAAGAAAATGTTATTTTTGTTCTCTTTAAAGTCACTGACAACAAGGAGAATGCACACAAAAAATTTAAGACCTTCAGTGCTAATAAAAAACCAAATATACTCATGCAGTTTTAGTACAAAAAGAAAGATTTAAACTATTTATGAAAGATTTAAACTATTTATGCAAAGTACTAGAGCACTGTTCTACTACAAGGGAAAGAAGTTCCTGGAAGTCCTCCCAGCCCCTAGCTCACATGGCTTTGGGCACACAGACACCCCACGACCAGCAGTGGGTTCCCACCAGCCCCTCCCACCTCTGCAAACCCACCAACAGGACAAGGCCAATAGGTGTTACAGCAGAGATGATGGTTTTGTAACCCATTACAATGAAAGTAATGGCAAAACTCGTCATTTCACTAGGAAAGGCAGAATAAACATGCAGCATGTTCAACCGAACACATTTAAGCTGTTACACGCAGCACAGCAACCTGAGCTCTCAGCAATTTCTAAGCAGTTCTACAAGCACCTTGCAACAGAAGTGGGCAAAAATAACAGCATGTAAGGTTTACCAGTGTTAATCTTGGCCTCAAGTCCACTCTCCAAGGGAGGAATAGAATACTCACTACATTTGGCAGGGAAAAGAAAAAATTTCAAGTTCCCCCAACATTAAGTTACGGAACAGTTTTAAATCACAATATTGGAGAAAAAAATTACTTTTTCATTCATAAATCACCACGGCCACACTTCAGATAACTTACTTTGACTAGATAACATTTTCCTTTTGCCTTTTGGTAAATATTTGAATATCCATAGACATTAAATTATACTGGCTTAGAAAACATTATTTCTTCTTAAATAGAAAACATTATTTCTTCTTAAACAGAAGTACTCAAGTACGCACAGAATCACAACAAAAATGTTCAAAACCACCACTATCCATAAACGTAATATTTATCTCTGATTAGTCTAACTATTCAAAGGAAAGAAAAACATACGCAAACTGACCACTATAGGAACAGCGGAGCGACCCTCTCCTCCTAGGAAAAAGACATTTAACAGAATAGTGGTTTCCTGAGGGGGAAAAGTGCTAAAAAATGACCAATGGCTTTTGGTGAAGGAATTGCTGATGGTAGGGGTGGGTTTTCTGTTGATGGAAAGTTGGTTTGGGTTTTTTTCAGAAAAAGAAAAACCTGAAAACAGGGGTGGAGATGGACCAGTCTTTCTGATTCTTTTTAAATTTTCTTTAATCATTTTCTCAATTGTTAACTGACCTAATCAGAGCTCTATTTGTGCAGGTATTTCTGGAACATGATTGAAATACTGTTAAACATTTGTAAAAGCCACAGTTTCTGAAGAGTTCATAGCAAAAATGGCAAGAAGAAAGCCTAAAGTAACTAGTAAAATTATTCATTGTGAATCATTCATGCAGCAGTAGTTATCTTGTGCACACACACACGCTTCAACCATATAAACCCGCTCCAATCTAGATGGACACTTTCCAGGAGACTTGCAGTATTTTAGAATACAAAATAGTGTCAAAAATTCCTAGAAAAGACTTCACTTATAGAAACACCCCAAAAAAGAGTAAGCCCCCAGACACATTCATTCATATGATAAAAGGAAGAGGTTGTGCTCATCCCTCCTGTTCTGGAGTGAAATAACACAAAGTGAAAGCTCTTCCTAGGGATTTTGCTCAATAGCAAGGCCAGCACACTACTAAACAGTTGTTGAGCACCTCAATGGCTTAAGGGATGCTGCTAAAAAACCCCAAACAAGCAACACACGACCAAAAAGGAAAGCAGAATTCTAACTTTTTCTTGTCCAAAACATAATGAATAAAACACAATTCTGAACCAGTTCACCATTTGTAAAAACTTCAGTCAAACAGAATCAATGTAAAAAAAGAACCTGTTTCTTATCTCCTAGATGAAAGCACTAGGCCTAAATACATATTCTAGTCAAATAGCCAACATGGAAGTACCATACCATTTTTCTTTTTTTTTCCAAAAGAAGAAATCTCAACAACTTGCTTTCTTAACATAGGGAAAGTTCAAGAATATTTGTGGAAAGGAGAATAGGTAGTTGGGAAATCACAGCAGTAACATACACAGCAACAAACTACATTAAAGCTTTTGTTTGTTTTTTTTCCAAATCCATCTTCAGTCAAACAAAACACAGTCCACATATGGTAGCAGGCCAGTTATGGTAGATGTCACATTGCTTGACAAGATTTGTTGCAATGTTCAGTGCATGAATACTTTTAGATTAACTATCAGGCAGTGTGCAAGGACAGCTGCTTATTCTGAACCAAACCCTTCAGGCTCACTAGAACAATAAAGTGCCTGGAAAGCAAGAGAGAGCGAGAGAAAAAATAAAAAACACCCAATGCTGTTATTTTAAAAGACAAGAGAAAAGATAAGGATGGACAAAAATCAGGCAGACAATACCTTGAAGGTCTCCACAAAGAACAAAGCTTTATTATAATGCAGAAGCAGAACACAGCCTTATGTAAAAGGAGTAAGTGCAAACACTGTTTATAACCCTTTTCCCTCTCTAATGGTTTCTTCCTATTAACAAAATACTTAAATTTAAACACGCTGTATGAACACTGTGCTCACCTGACTACTGAATCAAAGCAAAACTACTGCTGTTGCAGAATCATTAACATCTGCTAGGCAGACCAGGCCCTACCCTTGTGCAAAGACTGTCACATAAAAGGCTGCAGGGGAAGTCAGCTCTGCACTGGTGCAGGTCATGCAACACTGCAAAACAGCATTATCTAAAAAAAAAAAGTATTTTCTAAATTTTAATCATTATACTGAAAAGGCTAAAGTGGGATCAATAGATAAAGACTGCTCAGCTACCTGTCTGCAGCATTTACATAGAAATATTGTTATTAAAACCCTAAATCCATTTTAGAGTCTCTACTCATCTTCACAAGGTCTGAGAGCAAAGAAGCTGCAGGATTATCTCCAACTTTTCCACAGAACCTGCTCTAAGAGCTAACTGGAAGAACCATATTACCAAGTTTAGCAAAGTGTTAAAAATATTCCTCAGCAGTCTATAAAAAATTTCCCCCTATACCCATTAACATTTTCACACATCACTGTGTATTTTGTCTGAATCCCTGCTGCATGTAAACAGGAGGCTCAACTGGGAGCATTCGACTTAGAATTGTGTATTCAGTGCAGATGCTGGATTCAGCAGAGAAATGATGAAGAACTAGGCCTGTTTTTTTCTTCCTCCCTTTTCTAATTAACTGAGCTCTTGAATACCATTTGCAGCTTTAGCGGCACCGTAATTTTATTACTCCTTAAGAAAGATATACATAAATAGAAAAAGTACATCCACAATTTCAGATGAGAAACAAGTACATCAGTGTAACCATGTCAAAAAAACCCCAAGTCCCAGAGCACAAATGTGCTGTGAAGGCAGTGTGTGCCCACCTCTCTCACAAGAGTACACAGGAAATTCAAAACTGTGTTTCCCATTTCTAAACACAACCAAGCTACCACACTGCTGGCACCCCAGCTCACACTCAAGCTGCCCTTCAGCACACTGACAGACTCTTTTTAACTTTTTCTGTTTCTTTTACTATTAACCATGTTAGACACATCCATTTTTCTTTTTGTTGCCCAAGAATATTCCCCCCAAGCACTTCAAGTTCACTTTTGCAGGAATCTTTTGTCCAGCTTTCCCAAAACCTCATCACATGTCACACTATTTTTGGGGTTTTCCCCTGACTGAGAAGGAACTATTGTAAATGTAACAAATGCTGTTTGAAGTTTACGCTATTATGTAGAAGACTTTTAATAACAGGCCAAGTCATACAACTAAGCACTACTTCTCAAAAATCCAAGAAATGTGTCTAGCTTATCGCTTTCCAGCACTGAACTGAGCTCTGAGAAGACAAGGAAATTGGGGCCAAAAGCCAGTATCTTCTAGCAACTCCTCTAGGTCAAGTCAGTTAGAATAATTTAAGTCCAAAAACAAGTAGGTTTTGTGATAAAAGAAATAGATACATTTCTATAAATTTGAATTTCTGTAGCTATCCCTAACAGACAATAAACAGGAATCAGAGACAATTATAACACCTGAGAGCCAGCCAAAAAAATCTAATTTTGGCTGCTCATTTTACAAAAGAAAAATAAACTATTCCATTTTAAATTGTCCAGAGGGCAGGGGGAGGAAGCATAAGGATTTGTTTGTTTTTCTAGCACAAGTTACAAATTCTTATTCCCTTGGACATGACTGATACAAAACATACTATCCTTCTTTATTCCCAGCCTTGTCTTTAGAGAGTTTGTGATTTAGAAGAAATTCTCTCACAGAAGGATGTTAATTAGTAGTCTTATTCTTCCAACACTTTTTTACTCTGAAACCTAATTTTTTTTCACAAAACAGATACCTGTTCCTGAACAAAGCATGGGGAGCAGCTGAATGTTCAGTGGTGCATTCCAATAGTGTTTCCAGACATGGAGTCCCACAATCAAGCTCAGAAGAGTAGCAGTTCTGAACTATACAAACATCAGCAAATTTGGGTTCAATCTGAGAATGTCATTTGGCTTAACGCAAATTCATTATGCTCATATCTATAATGGAACTGATAAGAGATGAAGTATTTTTAATTTTATTTTACAGACTTGTAATTCAAATTTTTTGTAGGCTTCAGAAGCTGTGAACTAATAAAATGCTTATTAATACTGTCAATAAAAAGCTAAGTGTACTTCCAGAAATTTCATGGTGGATATAAAGTGAGGTAAAGAAACAAAACTAAAGTGTCCTGTCTTTCAGTGCTTCCCTATACCTAGAGGAAGTTTTACCGAGTTTTACTTTTCCTGTCCCTTAGGACTACCGTATGTGAAATCTGCCTGGAATTCAGGCAAAGCAGAGCTTGTTCCAAAACACACAACTGATCTGTGATCTTCAGACTGGCCATTAACCACTATTTTCAGATAAACATCCACCTTCTGTCAGTATCCTGAAAACCATGGTGAACGACTAAGGGATTGGTTTTGGTTAGAAGCCACTTAATCAAGACCAACTTGAAACACCCTTCCAGGTAAACACAATAACAGCAGGATCCTTAAAGTATAAGCAGAGCCCCAAGATAACAGAAACAACCTATCATTTTTAAAATACAGCAATCACATTTCTGGACAAGGCAAAAACCAAAAATGTTTTTTATAAATAGTATGTCTCAAAGGTCATATCTGCAAGAATAACTTACTCCTTTAAAAGACTCTAAGGATGAAAGAGAACCAAAAATTTTTTGTCTCTATTGTTTCATACAGTAATTCATACTTTCAATACACCTAGCCAAGTTCTGTAGAAAGTTTATTCTTGCTATCTGATTGCACACTAAATATAGTTAGTATACTTCATTAAGATCAAATGTCTCCATGTTTTGTTTGTTTGTACTGTATGAATTTTAATTACCCAAGAGTGCCTTTTTTTTATGAGTTCAACTCAAAACAAATTCCCACGGAGACATATACAGAAAGAATTTATGTTCTTAAGGGAACAAAGAAACACTTCTATAATAAAGGCAGCTGAAGTACAAGAATGAAACTAAGACATTCCTTTCAGGTACCTCTTGCACCAGCCAAGTGTCCCACACAACCTAAAGGCAAAACCCACTTGGAACTGAGCCTGGCATTTGGTTTGCCAGAAGGAAGAATTTCAGGCTGACATGTCTACCACCCATATTGTATTTGGGGACTTCTTCAACAAATCCTTAACCTAAATCCTTTGTTTCCTTTTGCCCCAAAGTCTTCCATCTAATTTCATGGTTACAGATAACAAAAGCTGCTAAATTATCATGAAAGAAAAATTAACTTCAAATAAGGTTTTTAGTGCCTGGAAGTGGAATTATTCAGAGATCTGCACAGTCCTACCAGAGCATCACAGTATTACCACATTTCATTAAAAAGATTCCAGCTGATATCCAATAATAATAAGCATGACTATCTCTTTTTCAACATCAAGGATGTCAGGCAAAGGCCTTGGGATAAAAAGGACTCCCAGAAGCAAGGAGAGAATTATGATTAAGAATGAAAACAGTGCAAGCTTCTAAATATCTCCCTAGAAAGATGCATATCAAATGGTTCCAGCCAAAGCCATAACACTAACAAGTTAAAATATTACTTAAGAAGAAAAGGTACAAGAACTAGAAATACTGGAACCAAGAAAGACTAAGGGTCCAGATCTCCTGCCTGATAATGTTGTATTTTAACTCTCAGTTAAATGGATAAAATTACAAGCTGAAACCTAATAGCAGTGAGATGGTTTTACCTTTCTGTCATAACACATTTATCTCCAACGGGGAAATATGAAACATTAAAATGGAGACTGACTCACTGATGCAATAAGAAATACAGCAAAAAAAGTTACGTGAGTCAAACCTACAACACTGAGTGGCATCTTTCCTGGTGCCACAAAAAAAGCTTGGCTATTACAAAAAAGCGCACTGAAATAATGAAAACACAGGAAAATGTGTAATCTAGAAGCAGCGCCCACCACATAACATTCTGGTACAGACACAGAATGCAAGGTAAAACAATATTACATTGTAATGATCAATTTTATAAATGTCTCACTGAATTTCACAGAAGCAGCGCAGTTCCATGCACCACTGAGACCCTGTAGTTTTACATGGCGAAATTAGTATGTATAACATGTGCAAAGAAGATATCTTCATGATCAGATTGACACACGTACATGGATGAAAACGGACAACAAAAGGCAAAGGTCCACATGCATAACAGGTAAGGTCAAGAATCTCAACTCTAACTCACAAGTTAGAGAAATGTGGGATAAATAGAGCTGGAGGAGATCACACTGCTCTCCTAATTACCATTCATAGTTACATGTCCTTCATCTACACAAAAATAAATGTCTAGTCTTAATGCAAATGACATCCATTTCATCAAGATGCTAAGTTAGTTCCAAACACATCACTTCTGCTTTTGTGTGAAATACCATCCATGCATTCTGGCACATCCCGAGTACAGCTACACAGAAGAGTGTGAGGAAAAGTCATGCAGTTTGCAGACACTTTTCACCCAGAAAGACAGTACAAAATGATGCTTTTCTCCAATCTGCATTGGACACTGTAGTACTGTCATGCATATGGAAAATTAACAATCTATTCTAAATGTCTCCATTGAATGCTATAATGATTTCTTTCCAGTTAGAAATGAGTACTATATTGGCAGTCAGTAAAACTTTTATAAAAGGTGTGCTAGACAGCTTTATTTTTATGCACAAACTACCACATTAAATTCACTCCCAAGTGCTCACTCTAGAACTAACATTACAAATCCCACACTTTAATTTGCTCAAGAGCACAAAGCTCTTCATCTATACCCATGGCCTGACAAATTTGGTGGCCTTCTACGACGGAGTTACATCAGTGGTGGATAAGGGAAGGGCAACAGATATTAACCACCTAGACTTGTGTAAAGTATTTGACATTGTCCTGCATGGCATCCTTGTCCCAAAACTGGAGAGACATGCATTTGATGAATGGACTACTTAGTGGATAAAAAATTGGCTGGATGGTCACACTCAATGACTCGCAGCCAACAGCTCAATGTCCAAGTGGAGAGAAGTGATGAGTGACAATCCTCAGGGGTCAGTATGGTAACACCTTTGTCAGTAACATGGACAGTGGGATCAAGTGCACCCTCAGCAAGTTTGCTGACCAAGCTGTGTGGTGCAGTTGACGTACTGGAGGGAAAGAATATCAACCAGAGGGATCCTGACAGGCTTGAGAGGTGAGTGTGGGAGAACCTCATGAAGTTCAACAAGGCCAAGTGCAAGGTGCTGCAGCACGGTCATTGCAATTTCAAGCACAAATACAGGATGGAGAATGGATCAAAAGCAGCCCTGAAGGAGACTTGAGGGTGCTGGTGGATAAAAAGCTGGACATGAACCACCAGTGTGTGCTGGCAGCCCAGAAAGCCAACCACATCTTGGGCTGCATCAAAGAGATGTGACCAGCAGGTCATGGGAGGTGATTCTCCCCATCTACTCTGCTGTCATGAGACCCCCACCCAGAGTACTCCATCCAGCTCTGGGGCCCCCAGCAAAAGACAGATGTGGACCTGGAATGAATCCAAAGACAGGGCAATAAGTTGATCACATAGCTGATGCATCTCTCCTACAAACACAGAATGAGAGAGCTGAGGTTGCTCAGCCCAGAGAAGGCTCCAGAGAGCTCTAAGAGCAGCCTTCCAGTATGCAGAGGGGGCTTACAAGCAGGCTGGAGAGGGACTTTTTACAAGGGCATGTAGAGACAGGACAGGGGGAATGGCCCTAAAATGAAGGAGGGTAAGTTTGGATTTGGTATTAAGAGGAAATTCTTTACTGTGAGGGTGGTGAGGCACTGGATCAGGTTGCCCAGAGAGGTTTTGGACTCCCCATCCCTGAAGGTGTTCAAGACTAGGCTAGATAAAGCTCTGAGTAACATGGTGTAGTATAAGGTTTCTTGCCCTTGGCAGAAGGATTGTAATTAGATCATCTTTAAGGTCCTTTACAGCCCTAACCATTCCATGACTCTGTGATTAAGCCCCTGTGCCAGCACTTACCTGCATTGCTATGACTTGACTGCCTATTTTTAACCAAGGTGCAGTACAGAACCTCTGCCTTAACTTTACTAAAAACTGCAATTCAGCAGCAGTGTGAGTCAGACTTGTTTTGCTAGGAAGAGTCTGCCCGAATGCTCTCCCAGCAATGTCTTTGATCCTTCTCTCAACTAAAAACCCTTCTGACCACTCTCTCCCTTTTCTCTCCATAAGGCTTCAGAACCGAAGCTAAGCTCTAGGCAATCTGTGAGATCCACAGCATATTTGAAGGGGAAGGCCACTCTGTGCCTATAAATTACTCTTTGCCCAACTCTTGGGGAACACTGTTTCTAAAATCTTCCTTATTCCAATTTTCCTATCAACAGCTTGATTTTGCACAGCATCTGAGAGAGGGATGATGTTAACAGATGACAATTAGCTGGACTTGACCAAGATCTGACTTGTCTTGCAATGTTACTGCAGAATACAATGCCCCTCCCTTCCACTTCTCAGACTGCAAGGTTACAGCACCAGAAGTCACACTGCAAGTACAGAACAGAGCACACAAAAGCAGTATCCATGACTGCCAGAAAAATGTCATTTGCATAACCAGTCATGAGGAAAGTATTTGTCAAAAAGATACATTATTTTCCTGATGCCAATCTCAAAATGCTAAAATATAAGCTGCTAAGCAGTATCAGCAGCACTAATTTGATTGAATGTATTGGAATGGATATAGAAATGTGAATCACTTAACAGGTATTCCATGACTGTACAGAAGACTTCTGAAGCAGAAGTTTGTTGCTGGAGGCATTTTTTGCCATTTTGAAAACAGAAGCTGCTTGATGACCATGTGGAAAAATGGAGTTAAGTTCTCTAGTTTTATGACACACATTAAAACCAAACTTTAAAGTAGCTTAAACAATACAGATGAAGTTTCCCTATGATTCATTCTTCTGTTATGAGAACAGCTGATGAAACAGTTACAAAAGGCATTACAGTTTTTAAGTGTGGGACTGGAGAATATGTTATGGCTACACTGTGTTACTCCCTTGCAGAGAAGGAGTCAAACACAGCCTTAGTTTCACTTAGAAAATGATGCCCTAATGAACTGGCAAAGATGCTTGTGTATCAGTCAATGAAAAACAGCATCTGTCCTTTTTCAAGAAATAAAGACAGGAAAGGAAAAGGCACTTCTACCTAAAAGTAAGCCAGATTATTTTCAATCTGCAAAGTCATCTTTCCTTGAATGTCATGTACACACACTGTCAGTCTGAGGTTACTAAAGTTTTTTGTGAAAATGGAATGAGGTTCAAAATGTCTGATAGGAATTACAGTCATTTGTTGTTGCTATTAACTAGCATTTTGAAACACTGTTTGCCACAAATTGGAGAAATTAATAAAGAGTTTTACAGTAGTATATATAAAAAACCCCAAACAAACAAAAAACTCCCACAACTAATATACCCATAGCAAAAAAAAAAAAAAAGTGCAAAGTCTTTGCAGAAGCATACATTTAAGTTGTCAATACTTGAAAATCTGCCAGTGAAACCATGAACAGAAAGTTGCTTTTGCACTATACAAGCAAACTTCACTACTGGGGATCCAGACAACTCCTCAAGAAATGAAAGCAATTGCAACTTAACACCACCTGTAAATACAGCCTGTAAGTCATAGAAAGGTAACAAAAGCAATGTATGTCTTGAAGCAGACACACAACATATCTCTTTATAACAATGAAGATCTTGAGTTAAATGAGATGAAGTGCAATTATAATCAAAATCAAAAGTTACCATAGCTGTCCAATGCCTGTCTGCTAAGCACTTATAACAAATGGGACAGCATATACTTGTAACTATCCTCAGTTTTTTAATGCCCTTGGGTGACAACTCTCAATCTGTAGATTACCTGAGAGAAAAACAATGATTCTCTGTAACCAAGATTTCTCCTAGGAATGTGCTTGATTTAACTAAACTCCAGGAATACATTAAGTTTTTGGGGAAGTGTGTGTGGGAAACCAAAAGACCTGCAAATCCCTGACAGCAATCTTGTAATTAGTGCCCCAGTCCAAGTTACAAATGTATAGAGGACTGATTTAACATTGGAGTCAGTCCTACTGCACCTACAACACCACATGTGATTCACAATTGTGAAAAAGCATCATGACAAAAGATTTAAGAGTGACAAACAAGGTCATACCCTATGGTCCAGTGATGGAAAACTAGGGACTGAGCAGGCCAAATGCCTGTTCCTTTTATTTCTACAATGTGTTAGACTTTAATACTAGACATTAAGTGGTTTTCCACAGAACTGAATAGCCCATTCCCAATTATAATGAAGAACCTCAGTACAGGACTCTTAAGCCCAAGTTGTTCTATGAATATCCATTTCATCTTTTTAACAAATTAGCTTCAATGAACTTCATTTCCCAACTGCAAAGAACTGGGAAATAAAAGCATCCAAATCCTCAAAAACAATGTGAAGAAAAATTCCCAGTCCTGCTTCACACTAGTGATGAATATTTAGAAAATGCTTCAACTATATGTCAAATAACTTTTTCCAGACACATAATTATTTATTTTAAGGTTCAAAGGCAAACTCAATGAGGCAGTGAGAATAGATATCATAAGATGCTGAATCTCAATTTACACAGTTGTAAAGTAACATCCATTTTTCTTTCCACCAGCCCTGAGAAGTTACAGTATTTTCTTATCAATGATAAGAGCCTTACTTGACATTCCCAGGTTTACACTTCCACACTTTGCAGAAAGCAAATAAAAAATATGCAAAGTACGGAAAGTCAATCGAATGGTAATCTTATTTTATAAGTATACACATGAACACAAAGTTTTGAGCAAATATGGCATAAGGATTCAAACGAATGAAAGAAGGATTGGATTGAGGTGCCTTATTCTCTTGAGGGCAGATCAAAAAGACTTTCAGAAGCTGCTTTTACAGAAAAAGAACCTCTGTATGACAGGCCTAGTTTTGTACATCTTTCCAAAGGCTTCTTGTCTAGAATGCAGTTTGCTGGGAAGGGGCCTCTGGATAACTGAGGCATGTGCAATGCCTTCTGACCTCTCTAGTGCCCATTTGGCCTTTTTCACTGATGAAAGAAACCAAACTTTATTTTATTATTTTCATTCTTGGAGATGTGAATCCTTAAACAGATCAATTTTCTGAAATCAATTCTCACATAAGCATAGGTGGTATAAACTTGGAATCTACACAACTTTACTTTTACCTCACTTAAGAAATTAGAACCTAATTTAAAAGTGTAGGATCATAGGAATATCTTCATTTTTAAAGCTACCAGTACATGAAATACTTCAAAGAGCAAAACAGACAAGAAAAAGCAAAACATCAAGTTCCCACAGGCTACAGCTTCAACATTTCTTCTGATTTTTAGCTCCTCATTGACAGAGTGGTCAACTAGTATTCAGCATACCTGCTCCAACCTCTTTTTCTTCTTCTTCAATGTTGTTTTTGATACTGTCATACTCCTCATCAATCGCCTGGTTGCCACGCATTTGAGACAGAATTCTCCGTGCCCTCTGAGTCTGGCCTTTCTGAATGAGCCAGCGGGGACTTTCAGGAAGAAACAGGAACCCAAGAAACTGTATAACTGCTGGCACAGCTGACAGGCCCAGCATGTATCTGGAAATAAACAAGCAAACAGATAAATACCTAATAATTGCCTACAAAACCACACCATGAGAAGATTCAGTTACACCTACTCAAACTCTACTTACAGAGGAAATCTTCCACGCCTTGTATTCTTTCTCACTGTAAGTTAAGGGGGCAAGAATCATATTCTGCAGGTATTTTAGAAAACATGACCCTTTCCTCCATTTCCAGGAAATCTCAAGGGCATGTTGACTACTCTACCACTACTGACTCTACTGCCACTGGTCCTGAGGACACTAAGTTAGACTAAATAAAAATCCTGAAATATTCTACTAGTTTGGAAATTGGTAAGCCCTTCAGTGACAATAATCAACAGAAAGAGAAACCAAATGCATGGAGAAAACTGGTCACTGTAGATGTCAAAAATGAGATTGAAATCCTGGTAATTGTTTCATTGACATATTAAAAACAAACAAACAAAAAAACAGCCAGAGAAAACTGCATAATTTAGTCAGTAGTACTTATACACAGACACACGTGCCAGTTTTACATTTGAAAATTTCTGACTATAAGCAGAAACATTGCAAAAAATTCATTTCACCAGCACAGCAATTTACACCAGATTATTTAGAGAGTCTGCTTTTAAATCTTCAGTCAGATGCAGTGTTAGGTTTTAAATCAAAAGTACTTTGATGCCAAAGGATAACTATTTACAGCACTATGGCTAGTTCTCTACTCAACAAAGAATTACCACTGGTAAAAGCAGATTTATGCTTCCAAAGATCAGCACTGACACCTGTGGCAACACCCAGAAAGGGCTGCTTGCTCCATCCAAAGTGGGGGGAAAGGCTGTGGAAGACAAGCACACCACCAGTTTTCATGGGTGGCTCTGGTATAAAGGTACCACATTTTTTTATTTCTTCAATAAAACAATAAAAGGATAAAAAGAATTGTAGAACAATGTATAATTTTGTTCTGATTTTAAATCTGACCTTTTCCCATTTACACTTCACCAAGATTCTTTTCACTTTCATTAAAGACTTTAAACAGTGCTGGTGTCACCTGTACATTATTGCTGTTGTCATGGGTTTCATATCAGTGGATATAATCATTAAAACACCTCCACAAACCAGTACCTCTGAATACTGAGGTAGCCTGTACTCATAAACAGATTTACACCTTGACATCAGTCAAGAGATTAAAGAGATTTCCTTATCTCTCCTTTAGCTCCTCTCTCTATACCCCAGGATGAATGCTTTCACAGGTGATTCTGCAGTCTCTCACCTGGATCTTTTTATAAAGCATGCATGAGATTGCTAATTGAGTAGGAAGGACAGCACAACCATTACTGAAAACTTTACGTGAGGGCAATGAATCAAATGTATTTGTCAAGTCCAAACGCATTTTGAGTAGAAATGGAAAAATACTTTCTTAGAGGCAGTGGTGGATTTAACAAAGGGAAACATGAGCAGTACAACAGGCAGAAAACTAGAGAATGGTAAAAAGAATGCCCAAAAGGCAATGCAAAGAGGATGATCATCCCAGGAAAACGTGCTTGTACACCAGTTTTCCCACCTCCAAGCTGAGCCCTTAAGTTCTTCACAACAGTTAAAATTTCTAAAGGTGATACAAGCAAATCTTGCTCCAGAAAGAGCTCTGTGAGCACCTCTCTTTTTTTTTGGTAACACCTTAAAAATTATATAGCTCATCATTAGTTAAAAAAGAAAAGCATATGAAAGAAAATAAATTCAAACCACAAAGTTTGTGGAAGGCTTATTAGTTGAGTCATTTTTGGCCAACATATCTAACAGTGCTCACTAATTCACTAATGTTCTCATTCATTAAAAGCCTCATTTCTTCCTATGCTTTTCCTTCTCCACAAACATTTTGGTATCTGTATACAAAATACATAGACCATTGAAGCACACCAAATTGTAGATTTGATATCTTCATTGGAGTGGTATTTAGAAAGCCTTTTCTATTTCAAATGAAGAGTAAAACAAACTCATAGACATTAAAAACAACTGCTGTATCCTGTCAAAGCGCACACAAAAGTACGTTTTAACGCATCTAAGTAAGCAAATTTAGTCCTTCAGACTTCTATTACTCAAATTTCTGCTCCTCCAAAGCCCTTCAGTCACTTAAATGCAGCAGAGCCTCCAGAACTAAGCAGCTGGGTGCCTGCAATCATCCTAGGAGGCAAAATCAATCAAGGCTCCCGAAAGCTTGATCCAGCCGGTTAAAGCTACCAGCTGGACTCTACTGGATTGTTTATCACAGGCAAGATAAAGAAATGTACAGACAGTGCTCCCTCACTAAAGTTAGTTTCCAATCCATAAAATTCTGGTTAAAGTTGAGTAAAAAGAGCAGGCCAGAAAGAAAATGTTTCATTGAGAGAGACCATCCACTGCAAGTTCTAGAGTTGTACTTTTCAGAGCAAGCCATTTTGATACAATCAATTTAGAGTAAAAGCAGGCAATTTTAGACATTTCATGCAGTGAGCCAGCTTTCAGAAATCTAATATACAGTTTTTTCCTACACAGATTACAAGACTTTGTGTTTGAAGCCAGATGCCTAGCAGACCTAAAAAAATCCAGCATGAAATTTAATAAGTGTGCTGTAACATTTCTCCTTCTCTGACATACTGCTGCAATACTATTAAGATGGCATTAGCAGGGTTTATAAAGCTAACCTGACATAAGGGTCACATTAAATATTTGTTTTCTTTGGTTAATTTTTAATTTAATATCCAGCATTTCCAAGAACAAGCAGAGCCAAGAAAAATTAAAGTTCCTTATTGTTTGTTGCAGCACTCCAGTGCTTAGCCACTTAGTAAGAGATAAAATAACTGCTGTAATGTTCCTTCTTATATGTTATGACTCAGGAGTAAATATTTGTGATTTCTCTCCACGCATTTTCTGGCCACTCCTTCCAGGTGACAGACCATCTGTACTCTTCCCTGCTCAGCCTTAGGTTGCAATAAACTAGCTGAGGACAGTACACCATCCCCAATTAACAGCTCCAGGATTGCAGCTGAGAATACTTGGATACCTCATTACTGAGGTGACAGTCTGCTCTCTTCACAGAAAGTTTTGACTTCACTCCAACTCAATCCAACAGAGCAGCAGTTGGTACATACACAAAATACAGCATTACTGCCTTAGCAAAAGTTACCCAGCACATGCCAGCAGGCTGCAAAAACAATTGCTCTTCATTACTCAACACATCATGCTGCACTTGGAAGACTGAGACTCTGAATATAAGAGAAAGCTGCAAATCAGGAATAACAATGGATCACTAAGACAGTCATACAACTGGACCATGTGACAGAAAAGATGCTGGGAGAACTGGGTTTGTGCTGCCCAAAAAATAGACTCTTATTACTCTGTAACAAATTTTTAACTATAAATCTATGCTACAATATCTTTCAGTCCTGATAGATTACCACTGTTCAGACTAAGAATATTCAAAATTCACCTCCATTTTGCACATACAGTGTATTACTTACTGGTCATTTGCCTTTTGAAAAATCAGCATGTGATTATTCTAAATGCAAAAGGCAGTCATGACATCATGACAATCATTTGAGCTTGTGATGCATATTTATTGCTCTTCTATGGTCAAGCTTAGTTAAGTCAAAAAACCTGTGCATACTGTGAATATTAAGCTTAAGTAAAACCAGTATGGATCTATTTTGGCAAGATTTAATTACTGAAGTTCCATTTTAGTACACAGTTTTACCACTCTCTATGTAAATTCTGTTTTACCAACACGAATTATAGTAGCTGTCAACCAAATCACAACTATGCCAGTTGCTTTTAGCAAGGAAGGCTCACAAACCTCCATCCATCCTTCGCGAGGTAGCTGAAGATTCCATCGACAACACTCGCGAAAAACTGCCCTCCAGTGATGAAGAGACTGTTAATGGTGACTAATCTGCCTCGTAAGTGCGGTGGGGCCACTTCTGCGATGTACACTGGCACAGTCATAGAAGCTACACCTATGAAAATAAATTCAGTTACAGTTATAAAATTGAAAGTCTTACTACACCACTTTTTCATCATAAAATACTATTTTGTGCTGGGTTTGGCTGAGATAGTTAATTTTCTTCACAGTAGCTAGTATAGGGCTATGTTTTAGATTTGTGCTGCAAATAGTGTTAATGATTCAGGGTTTTGTTCCTTACACAGAGTCACAGAGTGTTCTGCCTCTCACCCCACCCCACCAGCAAGGATGCTGGGGCTACACAATTTGTGAGGGGATACAGCCCTCACTGAGCCCAGCTGATCCAAGGGATATTCCAGACTACATGGTATCATGGTCAGCATATAGAGCTGGGAGAAAAGAAGAGGAAAGAGGGGACATTCAGAATTGCAGAGTTTATCTTCCCCAGTAGCCATAACACATGATGGAGCCCTGCTCTCCTGCAAATGGCTGAACACTTGCTTGCCCATGAGAAGTGGTGAATGAATTTCTTGTTTTGCTTTGCTTGTGTGCGTGGCTTTTGCTTTACGTACTAAACTGTCTTTATCCCAACCCATAATTTTTTTCACTTTTAGTCTTCCAATTCCCTCCCCCATCCTACCAGCAGGGAGTGAGCAAGCAGCTGAGTTGCTGACCATGGATGGGCATGACAAGCAGTGACCTGAACTGAGCTGGCTTTGGTGCCCTGTAACTCTCCAGAAAACACCACCACTCCTGCTCCGAGTGACCACCCTAACAGATGGAGCCCAAAGTCATGGACTAAAGGAACTCAATGGACATTTATGGACACTTTACAGACATTTCATGGGGTGATCCACAGACTATGGGAATGATATCTGTGTATTATATCAAAGGATGGGAAGGAGGTTCATGGGTCATAAGAATGCACTGCATCTAGATGGAATGAGGGATGGAGAATGTGCTGGTTTCAGCTGAGGTAGAGTTAATATGCTTCATAGCAGCCAGTATGGGCTATATTTTGGATTTAAGCTTAAGACGTTTATAAAATTAACTCAATTCCAGTCAAAATCTGCTCACATTTAAATGGAATACGCTGGACAAATTTGATTTCTGAGTCTCAAAGGATGAAAACAAAGAAAATGCAACTAACAAACTCTAGAAGCACACTCAGAGCAAATAGTTGCTAGTGGCTGTATCAGAATTTCGAGGTTTGATAAAATGATACAAAGAATAACTTTCTTCAATTCACATCGCATGTATACTGAGATTAAATAAAAGGGTAGATATAACTATACTTTTGAAAGAAAGAGAAGCTATGATCCAAGTAAGCACACAAAAGTCAAAGTAACTAACTGAAGGCATCAGGTGTTCACAAAACTGTTTAAAAGGACTTTTAGCATGGTTTCCACAGCCAAAATAAAAAAAAAAACAAGGCCAAGCATTATTATTATTGTGTGATTTCATTATTGTTATTGAACAAATTGTTTCTTGACTTGGTTTAAAAATATTGCATGTGCTATATCAAGGACAGGTTGTCTGTGCCCTGAGCAACCTAATCTAGAGAGTGGCATCCCTGCCTATGCAGGGGGATTCAAAGTAGATGCTCTTTAAGGTTCCTTCCAATCCAAGACATTCTGTGATTCAATGCTAAGAACTCTATCACCATAAGGAAACAAGGACTATAGCTAAACCACAGCTGCTTTTTATTCTGTCTTAACAGTGGTAGTATTTCATACTAACTATGAGATCAGTAATTTGTGCAAAACACAGAAATGTCCACAAGGAACACACACAAACTGGAAAAACAGAGTTCCACAGTGTATAAAGAGCACACCTGGGTGCAGCACACACTTTGGTGACCCAAATCCCTACTTCCTTACAATAAGCAATACTGACAAGTAACAGTGTTTTCTTTTGTAGTCATAACTGGAAGTACATTAGCAACAGCCACCCAAACCCACATTTTAACTGAAGTCAGCTGAGATACAACTTGAGCACAGTGAGCAGAGCCAAGCACCCTCAGAGACACCACATCTTCTAAGGTTGGGGCAGCTCCACCAGGTCCATACAGAGAGCTCCACACCAGCATGGGCCAGTGCCACAGCCCCAGGAAGAAATGGGGTCACCTGAAGCACAGCTACGATTCCTGGCTTGTGTCACAGTAGAAGGGCTTCATCATGGGATGGCAGAGGCTTTGGCCAATGCCCCACTGCCTGCCTGATTTATCAAACTAAGAGCACAAAATCATCTTCAGCAACAAGGTTAGCCTGACAGGACTGCTGGGAGCCTCCAAAAGCTCAAGCAAGAATACAGATTGTATAATAATAAAATGGCATGAGAAGATCCTTTGTTGCGACAGGTAAACACTCACAGCAGCCTCTCAGCATGATAATCCAGTTCCCAGCAGAGCCTCCCAGGACATGCCAGTGCCTCCTCCTCCTATTGACTGAGCAACCAGCACAGAATAAAAAATGTCAGGGGAAAAAAAAAAGAGCATTAAAAATTTATTCAACCAATTTTCAATGCCAACCAGAATGCACCATGGAAAGAAGTATTCAAACAGTCCTTTGTACGCTTGACAGAGAACTTTCAAATCCAGACCACTATTAGGGGTATTTCACTCCCATCTTTCATATTAGTATTTGAAGTAATTGAGATTAAAGTGATAACAATTAAAGTGATGGAGATGGCACACATAAAAGAGGAAATCCTGTATGGGAAAGCATAGGAGTGTGTCCACTTGCTGCAAACAAAATCCACTGAGGACCCAAGTGAGGCAGCGACTAGAGCAGAGGGGAAAGGCCCTCTGGCTGCGGAAGCCCTGGCCTAGTGAGGCTGGGCCTTACTGCACCCCCAGCCACCCCTCTGCCTTGGGCAGGTCACTTCTAATGCCCATGCTCCTTCCCCCACTGCGGTGTGTCCATAGGCTTCTTGGGACTGTATGTTAAGATGTATCTTTGACATAATCCAGTAGTAAAGCTAATTTGAGAAGATGGCAACATCCATATCTGGTTTTCACTGGAAAGCAGTTAGAAAGATGTGCACAGCCAAAACCAATATATGCTGTGTAGAAAAGCTACCTTTTACCCCCCCTTTTAGCTCTTAATGAACACTGATTTTACACAGGACCTGCAGAGGAATCTTCTTCAAAATGTGCCAGCCAAAAACACTTCTCAGGCATCCAAAAGAGCCACACCATTGGCCAGACCAGCAGCTCTCACTAATGCTCAGTGCACAACATCAGCCCGGAGATGTTGCTAGAATCACTGGTAGCCCCAGCTACAACACTTGTCTCTTACAGGTGAAACTAAAACCTGTTGCATAACATAGAGGTGCGATGAAAGTTAACACGTGTTTGTAAAAAGCCTTGAACAAGAGGCATCCTGACAATAGATTTATTGTTTCGGCTGCATTCTTCTCACAAGTTAATGACTACAGGAATATACAGAGAAAAGGAAGCTTGCACACCTCAACAGCCCTGTCACAAGCTAGCCAATGATACCAGCTATTCAGCTGGCATTAATACAATAGTTGAAATTATGTATTATCAAACCGACAATAAACAGCACAAGATTTCTTAAGGAAACCTAAGGATTCAGAGTATTAGTTCAAAATTACACAAAATTGCTTAGATTGGCAGAAACCTTTGACGATCTAATATAACCTCTGCTCAAGCAGAGGCAGCTAGAGCAGGCCGCCCAGAACCATGCTCAGTTAGGCCTTGACCATCTCAACATACGGATGTCCAGCCAAAATGACTCTATAATTCTGCAAGTTTCATGCCAGCTTTCTCACCCTGAGAAATGTGTTCACAATGTTGCTATCTGAAACAGCCTTTCTGGATTTCTGTTCAGACTTTGCTTCCTCTACTGTGTGTCCCAAAACTTGAATGTTCAAAACATTCATGCAAAAATCTCAATTCAGAAGACACATTTGTTATATACTTTCAATTATCATTTAGATATCAAAACATACGCTTTGCTACTCTGAGTCTGAAAGAGTGCAGCAAGAGGTTTCAGGGAAGAGGAGGAGGCAATTAGGAAAGCCTTCTTAGTTTATCTGACTGTCATGCAGCAAGCTTTCACACACAAAAGCAAAAAAACCCACCAGGAGTAAAAATGGCTATTCTGAAACAGATCAAAATAAAGGAAAAAATCATATCACTTTAAAGAAATAATGTTTTAGATTCTCTAGTGTTATTTACATTACTCATTTACTTTTAGTTGCCTTAGAATGCACTAAAATTCTCCAGACTTTCCACCTCTGATTTCCATTTAAGACACACTAGAACATAGGAGAGTAAGTTCTTCTGAAAAGGCATAGTGAGAAGCAAGGCATTAAGTATTAGTCAAGTATAAAAACCCCTAAAATACATAACCAGTATTTGTTATGTAATTATTTTAATAGCTAAATATTAAAGAAATTTGAAAACAAAGAACAGCTTTCCTAGCAAAGCAAATACAGCTGCAATGGAATCTTTCCTTAATCTTTCATATGAGAATGCTTTCATTTACACTTAGATGACATTTTCTAATATGCTGTCACTGTCAAATTGCTCACACCAAATAAAAGATTCTTGCTGCAGGCATGTATATTACTACCTAATAGAGCTGATAAGTGACAAGACATGAGAAAAAGAAAATGAAAACAATTAACTGGAAATCTGTCAGAGAAGGCTGAAGCTCTACACTGTGCACCACAGCTATGAAATATGAGAAAAGAGAGCGGGCAAGTCCAGTCTTTATCCTCTTGAGTAACCAAGGCATGAACTTTTTGTCCTCATTAAAGGATACAGCTTAGAAAAAACATAACAGAAGGTTCCTTAAATCTTGACCAGAAGATGTATCTAATTATACAGGAAGCATCAGATGACACAATGGGCTGAAATCATCATATTAAATGCTTTTTTCACTCCTAAAATCACTTTAGAGACTAATTACTAGGGCTCCTAATATAATCTGCAGACTTACCATTAGAAAGCTGAGACAAGTCTGTACACAGCTTAATTTTAAGACAATCAATAGAACAGAGGTGTGAAAAGACATCTTAGAATCACTTTATCATCCAGAAAGGTATTTCCAGTATGAACCTGTAAGCATCATAAAGAATTCACCAAAAGTTCAGAAATTTAGTCAACAAACCTACTGAGAACAGAAATAAAAAGGTCAGTCAACGAGAACTCCTACGAAAATTAGAATTATATTTTAAGAAATGTGATTACAGTAGAAAACACAAGGACTACAAAAGGAATCCAAGTTGTTGTTTACAAAATGCATTTGAGCATAAATACTAAGGAGACAGAATAATTTTAAAGACTTTTTTTTGCAAGATTAAACAGATATAAATGTACCCTGTCCATATCGGGACTTCCACTACAACTCCTGTCATGTCTCCTGCAGATAGGAGGGAAGATGCGTCATAAAAACAACAGATGAGCAACAAAAGCTGGAGGCAGGGTATTGGATAAGATGCACTTTTACTCCTAGCACAATAAAAAAGCTCTAAGGTAGTAGGAATGTGTCAGTCTTTTCACTGGCATCAGCCAATAATCAGTGTCAGGAGCAGCAAAAACATAGGGAAGGATTCCTGATGAACTTCTGTTGTTGCTGCAACTCAATTAGTCTTTCATGCTTAGTAGTAAAGAGGACTGATGGTTAACTAGAAGTACTGAGGAGGCACATCCAGGAACCGGTGTCTCTTCGTATCATGGTTCTGTCCCTCCTGTCCAGCTTGTGCTGACCCTTTGCATGAAAACCAAGCACACCAGGGAATATAACCAGCTAGAAGGATATCCACCTGCCTCTTAAGGGGTTTGTACCACTTATCTCCTTTAAACAGTTCACGATGACATCAAAAGACTGTACCAGCCCATAGGCAGGGCTAGTTATGACAATGGGGTGACCTGAACCACCATGGGACTCCAGACTGTCCAGCTGGAAACTAAAATTAGGATGTGAAATTATCATAAAAAAGGCACAAAGAAATCTCTGATCCTATTTCAGAGCACAGCAACTCAGCCATTTATCTCTATTAACAACAAAGATCATACACACCTTATTACAAAAAATTTTTGTTTTAGGACCTCCAAATGAACAGGCAGAAACCAAAATATTTCCTTTCAGAACATCCTTCAATAACATATAAAGCTGCACTGAGGTACTTATCTAAGTTAAAATACTTCACATACTTTTGAATGAACTTGCAAGAGCAAGTTTTCATTAAAATGTTTAACATTATCAACTTTAAAATTCACTTAATTAAGAAGCATCTCATAATGGTTTGTGTTAATTGTAAGGATTCCAAGCAGCAAGTGGTTCCACAGACAGAAAATTTATGGAGGCAACCCCATGAAGAAGCAAGTTTATGGCAAAGAGAATCAGGAATTAAATATTTACAGAGGTTGCTATGCTACAAGAAAGTTTGAATACAAATCAAGGTGAGCTTTTCTGTGGGGGTGCGAGGGGAGTAAAAGTAAACAGCAAATTCCTAAGGTGACAAGGGGAAACTTGCCAACCTACAGCTAAGCTAATGTTTTTGCCCAGCAACTTTGCAGGAAATCTGGTAAACTTCCTACATCTTGGATACTGGACATGCAATCTAAATTTAGTGCCTTGGAAACATGATTGACCCCAGAAGCATGTCAGATTATACAGACAAAAAGACTTTCATCAAGTATTTTCTTTCAGTTTGTGTTCCCACCAAATTATACTTTAAGGGTTTTGCTTTACTCTGACAAAACCAGCTTTCTTGCCAACTGATAAATTTAGAATATTGCTCACATCTGAGTAGTAAAATTCTGGAGGACAGGGGCAACATGCTGGTTGAAAGAACTGAAAAGTTCTACAATAACAGTATAATCTTCACCATCAAAGAAGAATCTATTTAAAACAGGTTGTGGAGAAAAGAAATTCATCACTGACAAAAGGGATCCACTTTAACTGCAAAGCCATTAGCTTTCACTAACACTCATAACAGGAGCTGTCAACAATCAGCTACCTCGTAGGCTACAGACAACTCCACAACATATTACAATTATATTGCTCAACCTAAACAGAAATTAAGCCCTTTTATAGTCTCATAGAGACCTTTTGTGCTGTTACAGTTAACACTTCAGCTTTCAGTAATGACAGTCAGCCCAAGGGGATAACAGAGTGCCTTATCAAACATGCTAATAGGAAATACTTGAGAAAGCAGTGCATTTGAATGCTGTTCTAGTACACTAACCATTTCCCCAGCAGATAAAACTAAAACATCCACTGCACAGCTTGTATTTGAGTGTGAACATCAGGGAAAGCTCAAGTCCCCTCTAATCTAGGCTTCCCACCCACTGCACATATCTAGTAAAGGCATTATCAGCAGTTTATAACTGATTACTGAAATTTATTTCAAGGATGATTGCCAGCACACTTTCCCATTCAGTATCTCCCCTACATCAGATTAGTAGAAGTCAATTTCTTAGCTGTGGTACAACTGTACTTGGCTACAGCAGAGCACTGAAATGCCCAAGGGCAGTTGGACAAACCAGCAGCACTAGAGCTACACGAGAACACAAATCACAGGACAGACTTAGGTGCATCTCTTCTAGAAAGTGGCCTTCATTTAAGTCTAGTATTTTAACACTAATTTATTTAATTGTAGAGAGCTGGTTCATCACAGCTTAAGAACCTGTACTGTTGAACATCTAATAGACTAAGTAATTCCAGACCTTTATGTCCCTATCTAGCTACTAGTCCAAATCAGTGTGACCAATATTGTAATTATAACCAAAAGCCTATGTTACTACGTGGCATCCAACTGTGAAGGAGTCAAGGACCACAGCAATGCAAAGAAATGCAAATGAAGCTCCTCAGTGGTTTATATTGTCTCAGATATAATATACTACAATCATATCTTAATGATATCATATTTTAATGAGCCTGGATAAATAATCCTTCCTGTTGACCACAAGAAGGCTTTTTCATTGTTGTGTGTTATCTATATGGCTCAAAACCACAAAATCCTTCTTCACTTCAGAAAACCTCAAATATATCCAGTAGAAACAACCACAACTATCATACAGTAAATGCAATCCTCCAAGAAGATAGCATTAGCCTTACAGAAGACTAATTTCAAGTCTCAAGCTCTCCCTTGTTCAAGAGATACAGAAGTAAATCCAGTTCATAAAAAAATTAACATGCCAATACAGAATACAGTCGCTCCATAATTAGTGTTAAGGCCTTTCTGTGGCATCCCTAGAACAGTATCTCAGAAGAACAGCCTAGGGTGATCACATACAGTAAAGAGACATGAATATTCAACAAAGCATAATCAAGGAGAGACTATTTATCACAGTACTGATTTTCCTACACTGAAATTCTTTATAGTCAAGGAATATTTTTAACCTGGAAACTGCGGGTTATGTAAAGGAAAAAAGTGAGCCATGATAGGGAAGACAGACAAGAACCACCTACAGGCTATAGTGTGAAAGTTTATTAAAATAAAGCTTAATTTGCTCACTTCATTAAAAGAAAACAGTTTAGCAGTTACATGCAGAAATCTTTGATAAAAAACAGGCAGTAATTTAAAAAATACTGAGTATATTCTATGATTCTAAGCATTAGAACCACTTCATCTGTGGGGTCCTGTTCAACTCAGCCTCAACTTAGTACTATCTATGTAAGAGACATTTTGGGAAGAAACTATTCTTAAACAAGTAACTGTTTCTATCCAAAATTATTTTGAGATTTTTCACGGTTATACTAATCAAAAAATAACCATGTTAAGAGGAAATTTATCTTGAGTGACAAAGTCAGAGAGAGTAAGATTTAATTAACCAGAGGCAAAGTAAGCAAGATAAGTATCCATAAAATGTGAAGCAAAGGTCTTTGCAACTGTCCAAGCCTATGACCACACCTAGCACTACAGATGTCAGTTTACCCTTCCCAGCAACCCACAATTAGTTACCCATATTCAGTCATTCTTTATGGCTACCATCTGTTCCTATTAATCCAGGCTGTGAAACTCCCAGCCAGACCCCACTCAGCTGCCTGAGCTCCCAAGTATCCCACTGAGAATGCCATACTGGGAACCTGTGCCTGTAGCTCATAGCTGTAAGATTTCATTTCAGAAAGACTGAAGAAATCATGAAGAAATGCATTTTTGAATCATTATAGCAATACTAGAATAACAATCAGCTCTAGGAGTGAGTAAAAGCTACCAAAAGCAACTAGCAAAAAGTCCCAATTTGTTCTGTTTCTGAATTAATTTTGATCTAAAACTGTTTGTAAAAATCTGTAACTTGTAAGATGCAAACCTTTCATTGTGAAATAGTAAAGCAGGCTAGATGTTTACTCAACACTCTTATTTTTACCACATTGCAATAACTTCTCACTTCAGAAAATAAGAGCATTTTTATTTTCACTTGAAAATTATGAATACAAGATAGTTTTCTTCATGACAGCTTGTATCAACACGTAAGTCAAGCACTACTTGATCTACTTAAAGAGTGGTTTCAGTTATAATAAATAGCAATCGAGATAAGCAGTGCTTTGCTTAGACATTCTTTAGCACCAGCAGGCTGCAGTGTGCTGCTCACACCCAGGAAGAACTGGCAGCTGAAGGTGGTCAGGTCCTGACACAGCCCCAGCCACAGATCAGGAGAGGCTACTCCTCGTCCAGTGAGGCAGCGGATCAGGCTGTGCAGCCACATCCTCATCCCCCATTCGCCACTTGAGGCTTCTGATCCAGTGGCAGGCACTGACTTGTGCTGAGGCACAGAGCACCACAAGCAGTAACTGAGAGGCTGGGGGTGGCAACCTGGCTCTTTCTGCTGACTTAACCATGCAAACTGCAATTCCCAGCAGGGAAGTATGGGTTTATAATTATCCAGAAAGAAGCGTCAGGGCTCATCTGCACAGCCATTCATATAGGCCAGAAAGTCAACATTATGAACACAATCTTTACATTGTTAAAAAAAAACTAATCCCACATCAAAAACCTGAGAACAGTGGTTGAATGCTTCCAGGTCTAGCACATTTTCTCTGCAGAGAAATTTTATTTTCAGAGGACAAGGGTAACTGTTTGAAAGCTGTACAGAAAATGAATGTTCCTTTATAACTTTGCACTTTTGCTTATATACCATTTTTCCATAATTCTATTACAGTGATGCTTTACCCAGCTTACAAGAATTCTAAGAGAAGTGACATCTATACAAACATGAACAAGCTTTAGAAGCTGAACTACACCTCAGCCAAAAGCATGCTTTCAAATTATACCTGAAAGCTATAGCTATACTCTCAACTAAGACCTAAGTTGTTTTTAACAATGACTCTTTCTACAAGTGCAGCTCTTAAAACAGTGAAACTAGTTAATTTCTCTGTAAACTGCTTCAGTTTTTACTGGGTTAGAAGCTTCAGATGAAGATGAGCAGAAGAATGCATTTTCTTATCTATCAATTGCAATTAATTAAAAGAAAAATAAAAATTAGAAAGACTAATCTCATTGCAAACTTAGTATTTTAGAGAAACAAGCTAACATTTTAGAAAAAACTAGCATTGAATGAATTAATTCCCTATTCAGGAAAGCCATTTAAAACATACTGTCTAATGTATATTCTAAGTAATTTTGTGCATGCCATGGGTAAATACATTGCAAACATCAACACAGAGAATTATATTTTTATATGAATTGCTACATTTATTTATCCACTTGTGCAGAAAACAGCATGATTCGTAGGAAGACAGGTACCAGTTACACAGTTTATAACTATTGCTCTAAAAAATAAACAAAGCCTTGTAAGCTTTTTACAGCCAAAGGCTTGATTTTAAAACTATGTCTCAATTATAGCTTTGCAATGCAAGTAGCACTCATAACAGTAATCTAAGTATAACTACACTTATAATGAAATTACAGGAATCACAGCAATTGCTCAGTTTCGTTCTACACTAGCAGATTCATATACAACCAAGCTTGTGTCTACAAACACAAGTGATCCATGTAGAGATAATAAAACATCTTTTTGACTATATGGGAAAATATTTGCAGTATTGGAGGATGGGGGCGGGTAGAAATCAGTACAGTACTTCTTCCTCAAGATACCTTCTGTAGCACACACATTTTGCATGCTAGGGAGAGAAAAGCCTTCCCCAGTGCACAGAGGTTAAGTCAACCAGTGCTGCACATTTCTTCGTTTTACAGGAAGCTGCTCAGCTTAAATATCTAGCTTCTATGAGTCCTTCTCCTCATGCCCTGGAGCTTCCCTGCCACCAATTCAGTAACAGCTGCTCAGTGCCAGTGCAATGCAACTGTAATAAAACATGCTATGGAGGAATCCCAAGTAAAGATCTCACAAGAAAAGTGGTTAAGTCTCAGACAGGGTTTTAACTATTAAGACAAGGATCTTGCATTAGAGTGCCCTTAGCAGTTTCTGAATTTCTTCATGTCATACAGGTTTACACAAAGAAATTACTTGTGACTGCTCTCCTAGACTATCACAAATGCAGTACTCATGGTGCAATACTCAAGCTGTCAAGGGACACAAGGTTACTCTAAACTATTTTGATGTGCATTTACTTTCATCAGTGGCTTATACTGACCAAAAAAAAGAAGCTACAAGTGAAGAATGAGGCTGCTGCACTTGAGGGGGAAAAAAAAGCAAAACAGTAGCGTCAAGCGCTAAAAGGAAAAAAGGAACAGATCAACTACTCCATTATCAACATCTAAGGAACAAAAAGCTGAGGAAGCCTCAGCTAACCGGGATGGATACTGCAGGTGGGAAGAAATAACTGCTAAATTTTTTCAGGGACACAGACTGCAAAACAGCTTTCTGGGAAATGTTGCTCTCATGACTTTCAATTTTTGACAACTTGCAGCTCCCTAGGTGCATTGTGATGGACAGTCATCTTCCAAACAACAGATGTAATTCTGGTAGCAGTTGCTTTACTTCAGCGTTTACTTTGCACTTTGTTAGGTCTGTGCTCAGAGCATTGAGCACAACTCCTGAGGTCCCCCTGCAGAGCAGTTCTTTCCTACCCTATTTTCATTCTCCAGGCATATTAGCAGGGGAAGATTCAGGCAGAGCTCCTGGTCAGCCTACAGAGAAAGCTGGGCAAACACTGCATTGTTCTTAGTAAATTTCATTAAGTAATACAAGACTTTGGTAACTCTAGATAAGATAAAGATTAGGAGGAAATAAAGATGGGTATCTAAAGTGCCTTTCTGCAACTCAAGGCACTGCACTGATTCCCCTATCCGTCAGTCTGCTGTGCTGCCCCTATCCAGTGAGTGAAAACAAGAAATTGCAAGAAAAACTGGGAGTTGCAATTTTAAAAAGCATATCTGACAGTCCCATTCCAATTAACACAGATATAGCAAGTATCTCTAAGATAAAAATCTGCTTTTCCTGTGACTTGCACTACACAAGTTTGCAATAAATCAGTGTAAGCTGTCAGATAAGCTGGGCAATGAAATACTCCACTGCTTCAGCTTGCTGTCTGCCAGCCTCTAAGTGACCCAGCTTTTCTGTACTTGAGGCACAGCTACTACAAAGTAGTAAATTTTAACTCCTTCCTACCTGTTCCCACTTAGAAGTGGAATCCATCCTTCAAACTGGAAGATTTACAGTTAAAAATGAAGCCACATTCTCCTTCAAAGTGACAAGGCATTCTCATTTAAGGTTCAGCTTCAAAGATGCATGCATAAGCTACCACTGAGAAAAATGACTACATCCAGGATCTCTGAAAAACAAACTTTACAAGTTCTGTGATTACAGCATTACTCCACTTTCTTAGAGAAAAATTTATGAAGAAATTTCCATATTTGAGAAAAACTGAAAACTCTAAGACCAGAGCAGGGAAGGATCTCTGAATCCTCACAGGAATCTTTCCAAAGAAACTCTATCAAGTAATTACTGTCTCCCATCTTGATTTTCCCTATATCACATTTCACCTGATCTTTTAATTAAATTTTTATAAAGCAAGATTTAATTGAAACATCAATTACGGTAAAATCTAGCTACATATAATTGAATTTTCACTTAAAAGTAAAAATTACTTTATTTACAACATTTTAAAACATTTTTGGTCCACTTTCTCTTTCTTATTTCCCAAAACAAAAGGTAGGGTTTGCTGACAATACTGCAGGAGAGCAACATCAGAAAGCAGAACTAATTACCCACTGGGAAAGAATCATTAAACTGAGCACTAATAAAGTAACTGTGAGTAGGAAAGGAACCAGTTGTGAAAGCTTCTAATAAAGCACCAAGAACTGGCAATGAAGCACAAAACAGCTCATAGGAGACCGGATCTCTGAATTAGTCACTTACTACCTACTCCTACCTGCCCAGTTAGTATTATTTATACTTGCATGCAGTAAGAAAATAATAAAACCACAGTGTTTTCCCCATAAAATTTTACAATCCATTGCAAATCACACATTGATGACAGGCTTTTGTCAATGAGGTTGGGAAGAAGACTCTACTCTAGCGGAATGCTACTCTTCCTGACACCAAAGACAGCCTCCTTAAGAACAGAATTCTCTTCCTTAACACTTGTAACCTACTACAACAATATAACAGCTAGAAAAACTCCCCATGGACTATGCTTCCAGTGTGTTCTTTCAGCACTTTCAGCACTTTATATGCCTACTGCTTGTCATCTTGAGATCTACCTTTCAAATACTGTCAAGTTCACATGCACATACTCATTCTGAGTTAACACTGTTGTCTTTTCTTAGTTTAAACAACTTTTTAATTTGTAATATGTATAGACTCTTTGAGTAGTGTTTCAATATACCATATCAGAAAACTTAAGCTTAGGTATGACTTACCAAAAGCATTTAGTGGCAGTCCTCTAATGACTCCTGTGCCAATTGCTTGTAAGGCACAGAAGAGGGAGAAACTGAAGAGTAAGCATGGCCAGTGACACAGCATGTCAGATTACATTCTGGAAGTGAAGTCTATATTACTACACTGAGATACATCTTAGAATCCTTTTTAGAGGTGGCTAGATTTTTGGCAATCTTCTCCTCAATAACAAGTATGTGACAATTTGTATGTACCTGTATCTATCAGCTTGCACTTCCAGTTAAGTAGAATTACCTACAGTTACAAAGTCATTGGAGAATTAAATAATAAACTTAAAAATTAATTAAATTGCCATTAAGTGTAATTTGTAACAAATAATTTACCTGCATTTCAGTAAGACTGAATGTCAGGCTGTCCTGAGACCAGACTCTTCTAAGTAGTACCACCAACAGCACTGCCTGCCTGAAGGACAAACACACACCAAGGAGGGACAGAGAACAGATCTGACTAGAGGAAATTACCTGAGAAACTGAAAATCAGACTATAAAGTCCATTAACAGAAATTGTAGTGTTGAACATGTTATGACTGATAGAAAAAATTATTACTATTTGTTTTTAGATAAGTCCAAGAATATTTTTGAAAATGCAAACACCAGTTCTACTTTACAGGAAGAAAAATGGAGGCATAAAGCACCATAGTCACTTGATGATCCAAACACCAGAAAGTGACAAATCCAAGAATTACAGATTGGTCTTATGTTTATTAAGCAAAAGACTGCATCAGACACTTGGGGTTTCATTGTGCAGGTCAGGACTTTCAACAGTACAACAGACATTTTCTTATTCATAGAATGGTTTGGGTTGGAGAAGACCTTAAATATTATCTAGTTTCACAGCATGGGCAGGGACACCTTCCACTAGACCAGCTTACTCTGACCCCCTTCCAGGGTAGATCCACAATTTCTCTGGGCAATCTGTTCCAATGCCTCAGCACTCTCATTGCAGTATTTCAAGTGAGTAGCAAAGTAAAACAATCACTTGCATGTATTAACTTATAAACTTATTTTAACATAAGACTGTCATTCAGGCTTGTGCATTACACAAAAAACTTCATGTTATGGGAAGATGAGTTTGAGGCTTTGTGTCTGTAGCTCTTTGTATCAGCATGAAATAATTTTTTTTTCTTGCAATAGTGTTCTTGCTAGAATTGCTTCTACAGCACACAAGCAAACAAAATGGGTTCCAGGTTGTAGAACAGGCAACCCCATCTGGTACATGCACTGGCAGTTTGACTGTGACTTAGAAAACCAATGGCTACAGACCCTGTAACAAGACAGATTTCCAGAGTACAGAACACATAGAGCAAGAGTGAAAGTGAAATGCAGCAGACCAGACACTTCTTGGCATATTATTGCTTCAGGGATGTATGTATTTTAGTGGCTGATAATGCATGACAAATAGAAATCCAAACCAAAGGATGCTCAGAACAACTGTGAAAAGGAGAGAGAGCAAAGCAAACACTTCTCAACCTATTATTGCTTTAGGGATAGAAGTATTTTAGTGCTGATAATGCAGGACAAACAGAAATCCAAAGAAAGAGCCATACATTTCTTCTGGATGATTCAGCTACATTTGGAACATATTTGTGTGAGACTGAGAAGCATGCACTCAGGCATTTTTGTGTTTTACTACAACTAGCTGAATCATTTACTCAAGCAAGAAACAGAGCTGTAAGCATTGCTGTAATCATAGAAGATTAATATAAGCATTTATGAATAAATACTGTGTTATCTTCAAATATCAGTTTAAAAGCCTTACAAACTAGAAAATCTGCCTAAACCTATACTTTTCAGTTGTAGCTCATTATGAAATCCATATCTATCTTACAGACTTAATTTTATATGAACCTACAATTACCTGAGGAACAGATTTGTATATCCTGTAAAGTACTGTAATAATTCGTAGTTTATCATTTCATGAGGTAAAGAAATTAATTTTGCTGGGACTGTGCCAAGTCAGGCCTCTTGAAGTTCTTCCTCTTGCTCACTGCCACAGCAAAGATGAAAATCAGTTACCCTGTGCAGGTGTTAAAACACACAAATCCATATTATCTAAGTCAAGAAACACATCCCTATTTGATAAAAATTTAACAAAAAAGAAAGGACTGAGAAAAGAACTATATATCCCCACTTGATAAAAAATTTAAATAAGCAGAAAGAATGGCCCCATACCCCAAAGCCATTCTTCTTATTTTCTCTTGTGCACAGCTGTGGAATCTGTTTCAAACACACTAATTCTGAAAATCTGTACAAGTGTACAGTATCCTCTTGCATAACCATCTTCAATCTCCTTTTTTCTCACCACAAAAATACAATCAACCCTTAATTAAAACATCCAGCAATATAATTTTATTTCAGAACTCTATTCTTTCTGTGCATGTGGAATTCTCCAGATGTCTGCACTCCTTCCTACTTCCTAATGTGGTTGTCTAGAAGGCCAGGATCAGACATTGTTTCTCACCAACAGGGGCCAGGAAAGACAAGTATGGCAGATGAATTACTGAGGTTCAAATAGTGCTAACTTCAGCACTCGCACTTCCAGATCCTCCTTCTATGTACCAGTGCAAGGACTGTGATTTCCCTACATCCCAGCCTAAATTAAATTCCCTGGGGAAAATTAGGGGTAAGAAGCCATTGCAGCTAGAAAAACTGAAACACTGACTAGTTTGAGTGCAGCAAAGTAGCTCATTAGAAGTCCCCATCACACAAGCACAGTTTCCCTCCATGTATCCCAGAATGAGTCTCCAGGAAGAAAAGCAGAATGAATACCAAAGCTTGAGACAGCAGGCTAACAGGCCTGTCTTCATCCAACCAGCACACTGCCATAGAGATTTATGCCTCAGCAACCCATCTAAAACAGTCACACACACAAATCCATACTCAGGGATCAAACATACAAGGGAGTATATAACCATAAGCAGAGGCTCTATTAAGTCAGCCAGAAACATGCTAAGAATTTAGATAAGGAACACCAGAAAACATACACACAGTGCCTTAGAAGTTTCACCACTACAAGGTGAATTACGGAGAATTAGCTTCTGAATAGATTGAACACAACTGTTCTAAACAGGTGGCTCACATCTTGCTAAAGATCCAGCTGATATTACAGAGGAGTCAGGACTGCTGGTCTTCAGCTTTGAGGAAAAGCCTTCTCCACACTCCTGCGTAACAAGCTCAGAGCACTGTTTCCTCCTGTGCAAGGAGACACTCCACATCTAAGAGGATAATGATTAATAGCACAGATAGTACTTGGGTGCCAGGCAAAGCAATTAACTTTGAATCAGGGAGAGGCCTGCAGACTGATACAACAGACAGCTTTTGAATGAAGGGAAGGAGTAGGTGGGGACAGAGTAGGAAGAATCAAAGCCAAAACAGGAACAGTATCTCTTCTTATTCTAAAGTCTCCATCAGAGACACAACAGAAGGTAAAACAACAAAGCACAACCTAAAAAATACGCCATGAAATTCCAGCTTTTTCAGAAGCACACAGGCTGTTGAACATGATAATATTTTGTGTAGCTCAGTTAGTAAAGCTGCAGACTGGGGTCACGAGAAGCCCTAAGCCTGCAGGACACTGAGATGCACAGACCAAATCCCAGAGAGCACACAGGTGCGAACAACCATTGTGCCCTACCCAATGTTAGATTTTATGATAAATAGTATCTTCTCATCCAAATTGTCAAAAATTTAGTAAAGTACATTCCCACTCACTAAAAGGGAAGTTAACATTATTTGTGTAATGCTCTACTCAATGTGTGTCCACGTTTCTGCTATAAGCACCAATGACTTTTTCCAGGAACACGACAGTCAATCATTACAAGAGGAAGGATCTGTGCTTTATTTCTCCTCCTACCCAAGCACAACATGCAGCACAAAACCAGACCCAAGTACTAGCTCAAAATATTCTCACAGTGATTGAGGTTTTGGGCTAAAACATCACAAATGCCTATGTACAACATTTAGCCTTTTCTACCTCCATCTTCAGGATCTCAAAATTGCCCAGGTGGCTTTGGATTTCATTCATACCATGTTTTTCCAATCTGAATTGGACTGGTGAGGTCAGCAGCACCTATGATTAATGCAGAAGCAGGGAGTTCTACCAGGCAAAAGAGTTAGCTGAACTCCATAGTGAGTAAAACCAAAGTTACCTTTTCCCTCAGGCAGATTCCCCATTCCTGTGCTGACATAGCTACTACTGACCTCAACAGTCTAATAATCAAGGACCCGTGAACAAACAAAAAAGGTCACTTGTATGCAAACATCTGCTGAAGTGCATGCTTAAAGTACACACAGCTTTGGACTTAACCACTACTTCCTCCATGCTCAGCACAGCCTATTTCATACATTACCACACTGCCTGCCTTCCTCAGATGTTAGACTCTCCACACTCTCCATCAGAGCTCCAACCAACAATTCTAAAAAAATTAACTAACCAAATCAGAGAGCAAGTACTTGATGGTGGGTCCCTATGATTTTTTTATCTCCTTAACATCATAAATAAAACGTGCTAGTTAGGCAGCTACAAGCAGAACAGTAAGCTCAAAAGAACAGGCAGAGCAGGTCCTCATACAACTAGGACAGCAAACAAAGCACACTGACCTGAACCTTAAACACATAAAAAAATGCCATAAGGAGGAGTATTTCTTTCCTACTATCATCTGTTGAATAAGTAGATTCCAAAGGAGTACTAGCTCTGACTTGAGTCCTCTGACTTTGGGATTCTGGTATACCATCGTCCATCAGCTATACAAGAATTTAGGTTCCCAGCTCTCCCTGTTCCCAACTGCACTCCAGTTAGATATTCAAACAGACAGCAAAAATATTCCATCCCTAACACCTCATGTAGGCTTGGTGTTTCTACTGTCTTTCTAGATTGCTGAAGTTGCTCCAGACTTCTTGTCATGGCTTTCATCATAATTAGTTATCTACCACTTTTCCTATAAAAATCTTGTAACTACTTTATTATGTACATTTATTAGCTTCAATAAAGAGGTCTTGCTTCCAAATTTCTATAGGCACCTTTAAGATAGTAGCTTCTTTTTTCCCTTTCATAACTCCTGATAATTTTAACAATTGTAATGTTTACAATTTTTACAGCTGCAATGTGAAACCTATGCTACAACAGCATAAGAAAAAATTGCAACATGCTCAGAAGTTAGCTGTCTTCAGCATCAAGATCATCTTACTCTTTCTTAAAGAAATTATTGAATCCTCACTGCCTACTCATTTCTGTGAGCTAATACTGCAAGTTTCTCCAAGACTAGAGCTGTAAAATGTAATGGGTCATACTGTTTGAATTTTCATATTAGTTTAAAAACCCACAGAATCACAGATAACTAACAAGTATTGTAGTACTATTACAGGCTTTGAACAAGAATCAGTGGTAATTTAAGGGAGGAAAGCAGAGGGATGCAAACAGGAGCTGCCAATTTCCACCAGCTGGTCTGGTCTTGTTTTGGAGGCTAAACTGCATCACAAGGCATGAGAACAGGATAGCACTAGTGCTCCTTCTCCCTTCCTGCTCCTCTGGGTACAGCAGTTCTGCTCTGGTACTGCACCAGGAAAAAGGAGGAGTACTTCTAGATCTGCTCATCTCTCACCCTTGGAAATGAGAGACACAAAAGCAAGATCTGACGAACTGCAGAAGTCGGCTCAGAGAAGGGTATGAATCAAGATAATTGCTGTAGTTTTCAAATACTACCAATACCTAACTCTTCTATTAGAAAAAACACAATTGATGACTTATGAATGATGGCACTGCTCTCACAGCCATATATCAGTCCTAAAAACATGAAGTTATTTAATGACACTAAGGTCACCTTTATGTTTTTATGACTGTAAACTTAAAGGAAAGGAGACAGTCAGACAAGAACAACCAACCCAATGCAAAACTTCGACATCCACCCATTTATTAGAGACATGGTGAGTTCAAGATCGATTTGCAGTTCCAATTATTGGTGCCTTCAAGTAGGCCTAATTTCAAAGCTCTTATCTGGTTAACCAAGAGTAGAAGTGCTAAAACTACGAAAACATACCTAGAGAACTATCCAATGTTATCATGAAAGTGAGTTTGGTCAAGTCTTTGTAGAGTTTCCACATTGTTCTAGCAGGGAACAAATATTTAGGAGAAGGAACAGGAGAGAATTTCTTAAGAGCAAAGAGAAATTAAAAACCTTCTTCCATTGGCACATGCCAGCAATCAATTCGGTAGATGTTTCTCACCATAACACATTCCCTATTTACAAGACCACACACCCCACAGCATGGGCAATACAACCTATGTAACTCCAGGCAGGTTCTTCTGCTCTTTCCAACTTAGAATGCATTCCCCTGTATTTCCAGAGAAAGGCAGCAAAACACAAAGACATACCTAATACTTCTAGATGCTGGAAAATAATCTTTTTCCAAAGTGATTATGTGCATAGACACATTAAAAGCACAATTATTGGTTTTGCTTCCCTTGCAAAGGAAGCAACAGTGGAGAAAACCACATACATGAGGCTCCTAAACAAATGAAAAGGGAAACAAAAGGGCTGTTACTTCTTGTTTCTGCAGGTTAGCCTGCAGAAATTCCCACTTCTGGGAAGAGGCTTGAAAAGTCTTGCCATGGGACTCCCACTTATGGTACAAGTTCCTAGAGCAATTTAATTTTGTCTAGACTGTGAAAATATGGGTGATGGCAAGGTGACTCAAATTTTAGATACACATTTTTGTTTACATAGCAGGTTCTCCACCAATTCTGGCATCTCCTAGTTTTGTGTCTATCATCTAGAGATTGACAACTACTTCCTTCCTGCCTCGGAGACAATTGAGCATGCAGCTGTATGTGCTTGGCTGGCTGTCCATTAGATTAGAGAACTCCTCAATGCTACCAATTGAGATGAGACCTGTGGAACTCAGACCTCCCCAAATTTGCAGTGTTGAAAAGAGACCAGAAAGTTCTAGAACTGAGGCCTGAAGCAATTGTCTCCCTGAAGACTGTTCAGCCTTGCAGTGTCTATCAGCCCATGTGCTAAAAGCATCAGGTATCACTGGGGTTCACACTGCCTGGAAAATTGTTTTGCCTTGAAGTTGTCTTGCCACTCAGGAGTAAGAAAAAAATATGCTTGTTGCTGTAAAACACTCACAAAGGATGAGCCCCAAGGTCAGTGCCAGGTGATCCTGGAAAACATCAGCTCTAATGAGAACCAAGAAGTCTTTCAGATTAGCCACAGAGGACAAACCTACTCCAGAGGTATCTGCTCCCTTGCTGAGCTACACTGGAAAAATCAAGGACAGGTGGAAGAAAAGTTCAGGCAGAGAAGCTGGGTTGACAGCTCCTGAATACAAACACCTAAAAAACCCATCTCCAGAGGAAGGGGGGAGAAGACCCCTGAGTGACAACTAAAGCACAAGCCCAAGGTAAAGGCAAACAGCTGCATTTATCAATAAACATATGCCTCTTTATTTTTTTTTTTTTAATTTACTCAACTACTTCAGTGTCTGAGCTCACTAGCACATAACCACATGAAAAGATGGCAGAACTCCAAGGAAAGTCAACTCAGGTGCAATCCCTAGGGCACACATGGGGACTTCAAACAAGAATCCGCTGTTTGAAGGGGAGGAACACAAAAGGAAGTCCGTACCCAGTTGCAGAAGAGGCAGACGCCCTTGCTATTTAGCCAAATAAGAGATCAAACCTAGGAGGGAGTAGGAACACATTGACCAACCACATGGCTGAAAGTGTGTTGTGGCCCATCCACACCCAGCTAGGTGTGTGAGGGGCTTTGGGGTCACAGTGTGGCATTTTATCCATGTCAGCAGCACATCTGGAAGGAACTTGTGAAGGAAGAAGGGACAGACTGTCTGAGCTAAGAAACCTAAGTTCAGTGACTGGGTATATAAACAGCCAAAATAAGAAACCACCTATGAAAAAATCCCCTTCAGAACATGCACTTGCTTTGAAAAAAACCTTTATGAAACCAGTCTAAAACTGACAAGAAATCAGAGGAAGATCAGAAACTGAAAGAACAGGAATGCATGGTTTTAAACCTTCATTTCTACAACTATCATGCACAAAATATATTTTAGAAGAGTTTGCACTCAAGTTGCATCAAAAGACTTACAGAGAGTTTAGCTAAAGTAATTAATTATATGACTACACACTCACCCAGAGCCGTTACACAAGATCTCTGCAACAGAATTAACAACTGCTTCTCTTGATAGTTGTTCATAGGCATAATCATTGCAAAAAAAAGCCCAAAGGTAGAACTCTGCTCTCCTGATTTTCATCAGTCACTGGCTTCAGGCCTCCAGCAGCTGAATGCAGACCCAGCCAGGCTCCTCACAAACTTCACACCAGCAACACTGATTGTATCCGGCAGTTGTGAAAACCCACCAGTGAAGACCCACAAACAATTTTGCAAACAAAGCAAACATCAGGCCCATTATACCTCTGTGGTGCCAGCATGCAGCACAGCCACAGTTATTCACTTTGAGTCCAACCACCTCGAGTAGAAATGACCAATTTTCAGGACTTCTGCACTTAGGAACACACTTGCAAGCTTCCTTCAAGTTGCCTTTTTATCAGGAGTAAGAAGACCATAATTTCAGTTTTATGATACGTATGAAATGGATGCTTTTTTGTTTTGGTTTGTTTTTTTTTTCCCAAAATAAACAAAGATACTTAAAATCTGACAGGAATTGTGTTCTGATAGAACAGTTTGACCAAGTACAGAGAAAATTATTTTAAATAAATTCCCATGCTTTGAAGATAGAAAACAAATGTCAAGTTTTATGAAATAAGGGAATTAATTTCCTTTTTAAGTTAAATAAAAACAACAGCAAAAAAGCCAAAAGACCTCCTTTACGACTTTAGAGAGTGCCTAGAAGAATCAAAAATCAAAAAATTCTCTTAGATATAATTCTGTGTACCTAATACTTTATTCTGAAATAGTCACTAAATATAACGCAACAACATTCATGTGCAAATTGCCCATTTTTGTATTATACCATCATACAAAACAGTAAGGGAGTCCGATCTTGTTGACATGACAGTGAACTGAGCATAGCACTACGTATGCTGTCCAAGGCACACAAAATTAGTGGACTTCAAAATATACAGTTTTTCATCTTAAAGTAATCCTAGTACCCTGAAAGATTTCGGCTCCAGTCAGAAGCTAATGTATCCTTCCACATGCACAAGAACAGATTAAGCTCTTAAAAGACAGAGATCCAATCCTGAGCACACACAGTAGTGTCAGTAGCTTCAGATCCTGGAAGCTTGGGTGACCGTCACTGGGCAGTGACAGCATAAGAGTCAATTGCAACAACCCAGAAATTTGTCTCTCCATCCCCCTCTATCCCTACTGCCAGCTTATACTAACAAACCACTGTCTCCAGAGGAAAAAAATAACCTACGAACCTCTGGACTGACAATTACAAGCATCCATCAGAAGCAGCACAGCATATTTGGGGGTTGAAGGTGACTCCAGAATGTACCAGGGTGTAAACTCCTTTCAAAAAAACAGGTGGACATTCAGTTATAAAAACAGACTTTAGCTTTAGAGCTTCCCATATCAGGTTGGCAAGGGAGGACAAGAGGATTAATCTGGTTTTCCAAGATAAAAATACATATCACCTGAAAAAGCTCAGTCATATTCAGAAAAAAAAGAAAAAAAAAAAATATATATATAAAACCCAGCACACACATCCTCATACTTCATAGGTAATATGTCATACCAGTTATTTCCTAGTATTTCCACAGCATATCTCTGGAAGCGCAGATGATATGGTGGACCTTTATTTAACTACTTCAGAGTAGTAATACAGAGTTTGTACTACATGATGCAAGTCCTTTGGATAAATTTGGTTATTTTTGTCTCTTGGTATTGAACCTTGCTGTCGTAGAAGGCAATCCCACCAGGGGAGCCATGACCATATGCCAGCATTTTTCACTCCTGCCTAATTCTGTGTACAATCTTGTTTCCTCTGCTCAGAAAATGACCTACATATGTAGTCAAAAGATGCTACCAGGAGCACTACATATGTCAGATTTAAATATAGCCTTTAAAAAGAAAAACTACAGACATTTTGGGCACAAGGCAAGCACTGAGCAGTAGGCTCACATTGTGAAGACATGTCATGTACGAAAGACTGGGGTCAAGGAGAAAATAAGGCACCTAACCAGGCAGGTTTGCACTGCAGACTCAGTAACAGGCATACACTGTAGTCCTAAGTAACTCTGCTTTCCTGAGAGCTTGGGTAGTGTGTACAATAAGTAATGCCTAAGCCATACATTCAGCAAGAAAACAAAACCCTGAAAAGCTGATCATGAATTGAGCAGCATTTATTCTGCACACCAAACAAGACAGGAGTATCTAATAATCCAGCTAATGACTGTACATCAAGACAGAAATCAACTTTGGAGGAGGAAGCTTAATGCTGTCACTTCCTGAGCTCTGCTCAAATTGCTTTCCTTCCACAGCTGGTATAGAAGTGTTCTTGAAAAAGTGACCTGAACAGCTCACTCCCTTAAGCACCATGCAAACACCCACCTACATCAGCTGTATGCTTAAAACATTCAGCACCCTCAGATGACAGAAGGATAAACTACTCCCATTGCAGACAGGTGAGCTGTTGGTTAATCATGGCCAAGGGGTTTAGGAAAATTGGGATATTGGACTGATTACAGCCTAAAAAAGAAGTGATTTTGCAAACATGGCTGTTCATTATCATCCTTTCTAGTCTCTACTACGTTTGTCCCAGTGATTACTCTTCTCACTCTTCACCTTCCTTCTCAAGGCAGCAAGTTTTCAGTAGAAATAACTCTCATCTCCAGTCATGAGTGGTTCTTGGTTTTAGTGTTTCAGTTCTGGCCTGACCTCAGGCTTTGGGACAGACCAAAGATGAGCCAAGTGAAAGGACACAGCATTCCTGTCAAGCACACAAACTACAGCAGCCAACACAACACAACAGGCTGAGGCCTTCACCATTATCAGATGCCAAAGATCCAAACATGCTTTGTACCAATTACTTTTTTTCCTAGCTAAGCTCATACATAGTGTTACCAAGCACGTGCAATCCAGTTTCCTAAACATTTGGATTTTGCCCACATTTGCTGTAATGAGTATCTGTCCAAGTGTTGCATTCCTGAGATCTGGTTCAGACAAATTCCTAAAGAGTCTGGGATACCAGAACTGCTTGGAAATGGGCAGGCGGGAGGGAATAATGGCCATAACCTTGTTCTTAAGCCATTTAGCCTGGAACTGTCATGAACTATGTATTTAGAAATTCAGATCTGAAAAGATCTAAGGATGATCTAAGCTTATGCTGAACATGCTTCCCCTTTTTACGCATTCCCTATATTTCCTATGTACACCAAAGGGAGGAGGGAGGGAAAGGGAACATAACTGTTTCCACCATAAAAATCTATTCAACATTTGCAATAAAAGAGGGTTTAGGCTTGTCCTTGAAAGAAAGACTTTATTTCCAGAAACATCTCTTTCTGTAGTGGCTGTAGAAAAAGGAGAGTTTTTTCCACTGAAAAACAGCTCTAAGGAAAATGGTAAAAAATGGACAAGACAGACAAATGAGATATGTTCCTCATTTCAGCATCTATCCTGTGGTTTTCATCCTTGAAAGTTTAACTGTATTCCTTTATAAATCACAGTCACAACAAAAATAGCCATTTTCCCACACAGACAAAATTAACATTGATCTACCCTGCACCAGCAAGGGTAGAAGGAACATCACCACATCTGTTTTACAGCACCAGAGTACTGCCCATAACATAGTAATTCATTTAGTAAATGCAAGCAAACACATATATATGGAATAGATCTCTTGATGAGTAATTTGCAGAGAGCTACAGGAAAGAAACCTAAGAAATGTATAAAACTACACACAGTTGAGAAGTTTTTACTGGTTTTCAGGTAGGAGAGCATTCATAACACTATACCCCTGCACCATCACATTTTAGCAGTTCGCACTATCACTGAAATGTCACATTAGTGAACAGACTTCTTACACCAACATTAGGAAGTTCTGGCTCACTTTGGGCAGTAAAATGATCATCAGAAGTCTCCAAGAGATGAAAGGGAAGAAAAAAAGTTCCACCAATTTCTAATGCCTTGATGAAATTATCCAGGCTCCCTCTGGTGGGAGATTTAATATAGAGCCTGTTCCAGTTTGCTATATGAGAACAGCTTTGAACCACAACGGTTTTTTCTTTTGTAAAATAAACCATGTTAGGATTGGACTCTGCAATTCCTGGAGTCTCTTCTCATGCTTCAGTCACAGTAATCTGAGGTAAAGCTTTGTTTCTGGCCCTAAGCCACATCACATAAAGAAGAGTAATCCGTGATTAAAAAAAAAAAAGATAAAACATCACATTTTTAAAATAGAAATTAGTGTCTTTGTGCTCCAAAATTCTCAGAACATTTCTCACTTCAGCTCTCCAGAGTCCCAGGAGAATCACCACTTTTGCCCCTGATGTGGACAGAAGCCAAAGAGAGATGGCTCTCCCCAGGGTACACAAGAGATCTAGGGCTCCCAGTTTTCTTTTCTGTGGTTTATATATTGATTATATTAAGTCCCAAGTGTCATATCTCTCCAACAACTCGAATATCATTTATCTGCACCACTGTAAGACAATTCCAACATGCCTATGTATCTCTCCACAAAACACACACACACAGGAGCCAAGCCATCCATCCATCCATCTCATTTCTCTACACCTCCTGAAGTTGTCATTGTAACCAGTTACGGTCAAGGAATATGACAAGCTTTATAAGCACAAAAAGACATCACATTTGGTATTTTTAGTATCTCCCACTAAATATATGTACCACACATTGCTATTAAAATTCCTGTTATGCATGCAATGTCATAGTCAAATTCAGTTTTGCCTCCTGAACTTCATGACCAATGCTATCAACATTTTGCAGCCTGAAGTCCTAATTAAACAAAAAACATGCAGAGAGGTAGAATTTAAAAAAAAAAATAAATAAAAGAACCATCCAACTTGGGGTAGGAAAACTGCAATCTGAAGATGTTGCTGTACAGGAAAACCAGCAGGAGTGCCTACATGGATGGAATAAATTTTATTTCTGACAGCCCTTATTATGACTCACTAATTTTTCTTCCTTAATAAGACCACAATTTGCATCAGAGAAAGTGTGTCTCTAACAAGCCCGAGGACTCAGAAAATTATCCAATGGCTAAGAAACATAACTTTGCAACAGAGAGGAAAAGAAGTTTAGTTCTCAATTTGTCCTTGTGCTTTCAAATAGAAAGGGTTGCAAGATTATACCTACTATAGTCCAAGGATTCTGATTAACCTCATACAGCCCATCCTAGATGATGCGTATAATTCAATTACTGCCAGACAGGATGGCAGCTGAAGCTGAAGAGCAACCAAAATTTGGGGGATATTTAGGATATAGTCGGAATAGAAACCAGTCTCATAGGTTAGAGGAAACAGTCCTCGTCACCACAAGTTCTTTGGGACAACTATAAAGTTTTACGAGAACTCACTGCTTGCAGCCCATATAGGAAGGCAAACAAAGAGCAACAATTCACATGTCATTAATTAAATTCAAAGCCTTCAAAGCAAGCCTTAACTTACTCAGATCGGGGAGATTACTACCTTATTTTGTCCCAGAGACATTTCTCTAGTGCCCAAGTAAAGCTACGCGGGGAACCAGTATAGAGCTATTTACAGTTCAGAAAGACAGGCATGGTCTCCTCGCCCCTGACTTCCCAGAACCCTCTGAAATGTAAAGCCTGCGGTGTGTGCGCTGTTGACACTGACAGACCACCCTAAAGATAAAATTGCAGAAAAGGATGCGAGACTATTCTCCTCGTACAGAAATCAGACAACTCTCCCAGCAACGGGACAGGACTACACCAGCTCTAAGCAAAATCGAAGAGGGCAAGCACACACACTGTTCCCTTGCACACCGCGCTGCGATGGCCATGGGACCCCGCCCCGGACCTCGTTTAGCCAAGCGTTCCCCTCGCCAGCTCCCCAGCCTTGCACATCCCGGGGCCAGTTCGCCTTCTGCCTCACCGCAAGGGGCTGCGGGCGCGCAGGGATGGGCGATTCCCAGCTCGGTTAAACCCGCCCCGGGGGAGCGCTGACCGCGCCGGGCAAGAGCCGGGTCCCCGCGGAGGAGGGAGCCCGGCGGGGCGGTGCGGCACTCACCGATGCCCAGCCCCACCACCACGCGTCCCGCCAGCAGCGTCTCCTTGTCGCGGGCGGCGGCCAGCACGCCGGACCCCGCCGTGAAGAGGCCGCTGGCCAGGAGGATGCAGGGCCGCCGGCCACACAGCCCGTTCAGGACGCCGCCGGCCAGGGCGGACAGGGCGGCGGCGCCCACCGTGCCAGAGACGAGAAGCTCCTGCCAGAGCGCGTCCAGGTTGAGCTCCCTCTTGAGGAGGAGCAGCGCCCCCGACACCACGCCGGTGTCGTAGCCGAAGAGGAAGCCCCCCAGGGCGGAGAAGACCGACACCACGTAGACGAAGCCGGGGGTCTCGTCCTGCTGGAACTGGCGCCGTGCCGCCCGCTCCAGCTCTCCGCCCGACGCCGCGCTGTTAAGGCTGGAACAGGACTCGGCGGCGATGAGGCTCCGCTCGCCCGCCGCCGCACCCGAGCCGGCGGACCCGTCCGCCTGCCGCCGCCGCTTCTCGCCCATCAGGTTGCTCAGGCTCCGCAGCGTGTACTCCACATTATCGCTGGCCTTGCGGGACATGGGACGGCCGCGGCAGCTCCTGCCCCGGCCGGGGGAGGGCAGGGGGCTGAGGCGGGCGGCTGTCGGGCGACTCAGACTAGGGCGGCGGGGCTGCCGCTGCTGCCGACGCTCCCCGTCCTCAGCGCGCCCGCCCCTCTCGGGCCGCGCTCAGCTGGGTCGCATCATCCCCCGCCGCCGGGTGGACTTGAGGGGAAGTTGCCGCCGCTCCCAGCGCCCGGGCGGAGCTGGAGGCGGAGGCGGGCGGGGACAGCGGCGAGCGCGGCCCGGCGGGCGCAGGAGGCGGGCCCCGCTGCCTCCCCGCCGTGCGCGGTACGGGGCAGGCGCGGCCCGGAGCGCCTGCGCACGGAGCGCCGCCGCCGCGCTCACTCGCGGACGGTGGAAACGGTGTGGGCTGGCGGTGGGGCCCGTGGAGTGTGTTTGGAGCAGGAAGGAAGTCAGGATGGAAGCCAGGAAGGAAGCCTTGGGCGGGTGGGCGCCACGCAAGCCCGGGGACCGGTCCCCGAGCGCGCAGAGCTGTTCCCACTGGCAGCCCCCGCCTGCATGAAATTGAAGGGGCCGCTGGCCGGGGCTGCCCGCCCGTACCACTGCCCAGGTGCCTGGCGCGCGTAAGGATCGTAATTGACCTAGTAACTGGATTGTTTCAGCGGAGACAGCTTTCAGCGTCCGCGTTTCTCATTTTCTGAAGCGCTGGGTGATACTAGGTTTGCTGCGGAGCACGGAAGTAGCCGGTTTTCGCTGCTGGAGTCTCCCAACTCTCTTGGTTCAAACTCAGTTGAGGGGACCATTTCAGATTATTCGTGTCGATTGATTGTCCCGACCTCCCCTGCTTTCCCTTTTTCCAGAGTGTTGAACAGGAAAAGCCCTGGGGCTGCACAGCTCCGCGAAGCCCTCTGGCGCTGTGCCTTCGCAGTCGCTGGCTGTCACTGCAGGGGTTCTGAGCGAGCTGCCCGCCCCCGTCCCTGCCAGCTGCCCGGGGAGCTGCCGCAAGCGCCGCGCTGCTACCACAGAGCGTGGCAGGAGCACTGCAACAGGCTGCCCGCGGACAGCTCCCTGCAGACACTGGAAACCCACCTGGACGTGTTCCCGTGTAACCGGCTCTAGGTAACGCTGTCTTGGCAGGGGGGTTGAATGATCTCCAGAGGTCCCTTTCAACCCTAACAGTTCTGTGATTCTGTTATCAAAAAGGGGGACATTTCCAGCAGTTGTTCAGAGAGGGACAGGTTTCTTACCACGTAGGAGCAGAGTTTGGCGCTTGTTCTCGTGTTTATGCTTGAAATAGAGCATCGTGTTTTGCTAATTGCACCTTTAAACAGTCTTTTTGGGGATTTTTTCACCGGGATACAGAGCCTGGCAAATCCTGTCAGCAGGAAGAGGTGCCCAGCTCCATGGGGACCTAGGCAACCTTTGCCACTGGTGCGCATGGAAGGGCCTTCTAGGTGTGATGCAGACCTTGGGGGAAAAAGAATATATCATAATATCACAATATCATCGTTTGTACTTCTTGTGTATATATTGGGAGATAAATATAGCAAATTTTCCTTCTGACTTGACTGTCTTCTGTAGAGATTCTCATAATGAGGCCAGCCAGTAGCTGGAGAATTTGGTAATTAATTGGATCAGCTACTAGCCCACACCTTGTGAGCAGTACTTGTCATAGCCATGCGATTTTAAAAATTAGAAGAGGCCAGCTGCTCACAGCCTCTTTGGTGGCCTCTGCCTCAAAGCAAGCTGTGACATACTAATACTTGTCCAGATAATACCAACTAGATAAAATAGTGAGCTGTAGTTACTAAAATGAATTATAGTTAATTCAGTTAGAGACAGATGTGGCAGTGGATTTCTAAATACAATGGGTCAACTTGCATGTTTGAGCACAGGAGAAGCCTGAACTAGATAATAATTAAATGCATGTTAGCATTCACTTATTTGTAGTCAATATATGGGTAACATAGTATGATTGGCACAGGCCATTCCTTATTCTGGTAAAGACCAATAGGGGCCAACCCAGTACTAGAGCGAGAAACAGTTCTAGGTTCTAGCATCAGGAATAAAGTTGTCACAGAATATGCTGAGTTGGAAAGGACCCACCAGGATCATAAAGCCCAACTCCCAGCCCTGCACAGCACCATTCCCAAGAGTCACACCACTTGCCCAAGAGCACTGTCCAAACACTTGAACTCTGTCAGGCTGGTGCTGTGACTGCTCCCTGGGGAGCTGTTCCAGTACCCAACCACCCTCTGGGGGAAGAACCTTTTTCTAATAGCCAACCTAAACCTCCCTTGACACAACTTCAGGTCATTCCCTTGGGTCCTGTCACTGGTCACCACAGAGAAGAGATTGGTTCCTGTTCCTCCTCTTCCCTCAAGAGGAAGCTGTAAACTGCAATGAGGTGTCCCCTCGGTCTCCTCCAGGCTGAACAGACCAAGTGACCTCAGCCATTCCTCATATGGCTTCTCCTCAAGGCCCTTCACTGCCTTTGTTGCCCTCCTTTGGACACTCTCTAACAGTTTAATGTCCTTTTTATATTGTGGTGCCCAAAACTGCCCCCAGCACTGGAGGTGAGGCTGCCCCAGTGCAGAGCAGAGCAGGACAATCCCCTCCCTTACCCAGCTGGCGATGCTGTGCCTGATGCCCCCAGGACACGCTTGGCCCTCCTGGCTGCCAGGGCACTGCTGACTCAGGTTCAACTTTCCACTGACCAGGACCCTCAGGTCCCTTTCCATGGCACTGCTTTCCAGCCTCTCATTCCCTACTCTGTACATCCAGGGTTGGCCTGTTCCAGGTGCAGAATCTGGCACTTTCCGTGGTTGAACTGCTGAATGCTAGACATTTTGTCCAGAAGGATACTATGAGAGACAGTATCAAAAGCTTTACTGAAATCCAAAAATATTACATCAACTGGTTTCCCTTGATCAAATAGGTGGGTTACCAGGAACTGTCCCCTCACATCCATCAGCTCTCCATGAGCAGATTGGCTTATATTTCTACAGCACCAGCAGGAGAGAATCTTCCAGAAGTCTCCAGACTTGCCTGACAAGCACAACAGTCACTAGTTTTTATATATAAACCCCAAATAAAAATGTGGGACACAGTGCATGAAACAGAAAGCATTCACACCAAATTCCTATCCAGCTAGAAGGAATGCTTTTACAGAATATTGGCACAACAGCTGGCTGTCACAAAAACAACCTGTCTTTTTAACAGCCATCTCAGATGCTGGAGGCATTCTGTATGTTGCAGTTAATAGAGACTCAAGAGAGCTAACAAAAAGCTTTTATTTTTTCCATTGATGGCCCAACACAATCACAAACAGACATAATTTCTCATCAGATCATTCTGTCAAGCTTATCTCTTAAAAGGATTCCCTGAAGAAACACAACAAAAAGTTCAGCTGTGAGGTGCACTGCACTGAAGACTGACTTCCTGAGAAAGACGGAGGATTTGTTTGGTTTGTAGATTTTCATTATTGTGATCATCTCTCTATAGTACTTCATTTCATGATAAAAGCTGACTTAAAAATGATTTCACATTAATGCAAAATGCAGTAGCTATGATTAGTAATCTAAGACAGGGCATCAGATCCAAAGAAGGATTTGAGTGGATTTTAGGTATGACATTATGCTTTCAAGAGATTGAATGTTTAATTGAAACACTGTTTAGATTCACAGCACTTTCTCATTCTCTCCTTCAAAGTGTGCTTGCACAATTGTTTACCAGGATGTTGTGAACTAGATCAAAGAACTGGTCCAGCTTTAAAAAACTAATTTTTTTTCTGTTTCAGAGGGAGCAGGAATAATCATAGGAATTTTACTGGTTTTATGTTGTTGATACATGGCCTACATCAGAAAATGTCTTCCAGAAAATTACTGACCACTTTGTACATTTGCCCAGAATTCTGCCAGACCAGAACAGGGGAGTAAGCTCCTGTCTTTGCTGACACACTCAGAAGTGGGTGGATGTGTGCCGAAATCCCCTGGGATCTTCAGACCAGCCAAAATTCACAGAGAGATGCTGTAGATCTGTTGTGTGATAGTCTGATGGTCAATAGCCTCACCCAGCAAGTATGAGGCCAGATTTGCTTCAGCCCAGGCGGACTGAAACCTCTTTCTCACCTTTCAAGAAGACTATATGTTCAATAGGGAAAAGATGGATTCTTAAAGGAAATTGGGTTGATGTGCAGGCAAGAATGTAAGAGCCATGGAGGTAGACAGACAGTGAGGCAGAAAAGGATGTTATTCTGTGGAAAAAGAAGGTCAGCCTTATCAATGATGCTTATATTCTTTATGTAAAACTGGTTGCACTAAAAAAAGGGAGTAATAGAGCAATCAAATCCTCAAGTCAAGAATTCTTCCCATCTCAACTGGTGCTGTAGGGGTGGGCATGAGGGCTTTAGCCTCATGTGGGTTTCAGCAATACAGTGTCCAACCCCTTGTGTTTTCAAGCTCATAAACTAATTTGTTGTTTGTTACTGTTTTGATGCTTTAAACTCTGATACTCCTTTGATAATCCATTCTTTTGCCACAGTATTTTGGCAAACAGTTGCTATGTGAGTTGAGAAATACCACTGTCCTGGGCTGAGGCAAATCACCTAGCTGAATATGCAAAAAAAGATCAGCAAATGCAGTTTATAACAGCAGCTTATATAATTTCTGAAACCTTGGAAAAGCAATTCTAGTCATGAACCTTTTTTTACAAGTTTACTTGCAGGTCTCAAGGTTCAGAAATCTTTTTTGTACACAGATTTTTACATTATCAGTGTGCCATGGTGGGGTACAACTTTTTATGAAAAGTATTTCTTCCTGCTGAGAAGACAAACTCTGACCCATGATCACACCGTTTTGTTGAGTTTGCAGATATGTATGGGTAATATAAAGTTGTGATTGTAAGGAATTCTCTAAAAGAGAAAAACAGAATCTGAAAATAGGAATTGAGAAACTATTTGAAATAAGCATTGTATTGCCATCAAACTTCCTTTTATTCCAAAGGTCATCCTATTACGATGTTGTTTGGTCTCTTTGGAAAGAAGACACTTTCAGATACGTTCTTTTGTTTTCTGGTCCCCCTATATCATTCCTTCTCCAACCATTTTCTTTATCTTGACAGAATCATTCATTTATCTGGGTGTGCCTGTCTCTGAGCTCTCAGTACAGTTTTAGTTATTTGTAATCCTTCCAGTGTTTGGTTTGGGCTCTCCTTTATATGTGCAGATACTGATTAGATCCTACTCCAATACCTCAACAAAAGTCACCTCTAATATACACTTCTCCTTGATTGGATGCTGCTATATAGTACTCTTATTCCAGTGTCCTGATCTGCAGTGAGACTTTTAGCCTATTACTTACCTTCTGCTGCAGTTACCTGAAGCTGTAAACTGGGACATCACTATTGACCTCCATGTAAATTCTTTTTTTAAATGAAAGTAGCATCAGAATTTATTGATAAGGAATGTACTGGCACCATGCATTTAATCCTACTGGTCAAATGTTAAGAGATAAATTGCTTAAAAAGTAGGAAGAGTTACAGCCTTAGCACTGGAGAAGGGTGTGGATGATAGTAATGGCAGAAAGAAGCTGACAAACTGAGCTGAAGCATTCCTTGCCTGACAGGCAGACTGGCAGCAGTACAGCTAAGGTTTCTAAGACATCACAGGCAGTTTCAATCCCAGGTAACTTTACTAATGCAACCCTTTGAGCTCACATTTTGCATAATTTCTCTCTCTTTCATTCTATATATATGAATTCTAGCAAACCCACTTCAGTCCTATTGAAAATACAATTGTAAGAAACATATTTTTTGAAGTTAAATTTTTCTCTCTATTTTTAAAATCTGCAACTTTTTTATGATTTAGAGCAGAGACTCAATTTTTGGCAGGAGAACAGTTCCTTTCTGGCATTCCTTTGGCTGTCAAAATGAAGATCTGAGAAGATTTGACTGAGAGTCTCTGGTCGAGTCACCAACAACATGTGTGAAAACGTGCTGCTAAATCCTGTGTGCCCATGGCTGCGTCTGCAGCCATGAAAGAGACAGTTGTACCCTGACCTCTGTGCAGGAGTGAGGGTCAGACAACACATTTAAATACATTGGTCTAAAATTCAGGCCCAGCATATGCTAGAAGGCAGTGGTGGTGCAAAATGGGGAGCAGGGGGAGAATGCATACTTTTATTATTGCACAATTTGGATTTTTTACATTTGTGTACTTGCAAAGATGTTTTGCCAGGTTACAGTCCTTATGAAGTCAGTATTACCCTTAAAAGTTATAATTAGTTGATTACAAAATCTGGCAGCATGAAAATCAAGGACTTGGCACAACACTACCCACAAGATTCCGGGGATACCAGGGATGCTCTTTATACACTGTATCTTCAAGAAAATGTATGCCAAGGCAGAGCTCTTTGTCTGTCTGCCAAACAGAAACCTCCTCAAGTGCTGCAGGTAAGCCCAGAGTAACAATAGGCTATCCCTCAGTCAGTTTGGATTTCTGGAATCAGAGTAATGCTCTCTTCCAGCACACACCTAGCATCTGGTGTACATGGAAGACATATAGAGGTGACCCATCAATTTCAGTCCAAACCTTCTTCATTTTATTGCTCACTAAACAAATTTGATTTATGAGAGTCCATTTCCCTAAAAGGTAGGCAGTACTTCTAAACCAAATCCTTCTACAGATTATATAAGACCAGAACATCAGTTGTCTATCATTTAATGAAAAATAAATCAGAAAGGCTTTCAGGCTTATGTATGACTATATGCTATTCTCCATCCCTGGAAAAGTAGCAGCTGACCTGGCATGAAATCACTACTTTATAAACTCTCACCTCATCAATGCAAAATATTTTAATCAAAATAAAGTTCCAAGAAGTGGAAGCCATATGCTGTAAGCAGCATGTTAAAAGCTGGCTTTGCTGTCACCCCTGACACTGCATTGCCTCAGAGCAGAACACTATACAGAAGTGCTTTTTCTGAGTTTGCAAATGAAGCTGCAAACAGACCAGGAAGAATCCAGTTGCTGACTCATTAAGTTGGTCGACCCTTTGGATCTGACAGACTATGAATCTGTCAAAAATTGTTTGGTGGAATTTTTTCTGAGAGGACTGTACCATAAGGGATGGGCAACTTTGAGAAGGAAATTGGACCACATGAATTCCCTGTGCAAAGGCAAAATACACTCAGAGAGTACCTAAAGTTAAATGACACATGCCAGGCATGTGGAAGTTGAAAATCAGCACTTTCCATTGCTGGGAAAGAGGATGTGTCCACAGTATGCTGTAGTTTGTATTTTCATCCTTGCTTATTTCTTTCTGTATCTGTACTTCAAAAGTCTTATATCCACCAATGTAGATGGATGGGGTTTTCTAAATCTGTTTTGTTCTGCTGTGTATTAAAATCTGCTGCATTTTAAAATAGATCCTCTGTGAAATGTTTTCTTGGAACTTCCTCTAGAAATTTTCACAATTCCCTGACAAGCAGCGTACTGGCCAAGGTGATTATTATTTTATTAAATATAACATTAAACGCTCTTGAAAATTGCATTAATAGTGATTTTTGACCCCTTCAAAGCATTTGATATGTGGATGTGCTAATCCCTTGGGAAGGTTAAGACTATCAGTAGGAAGTGTTGAATGATCACTAATACCCATCACAAAGTAATGTCACTGACTTTAATAAAGCATCTGTAAGTTCAGTGAGGACTTTGCTTACAATATGACATTAACAACACATGGGCCTGGATATAACTAGGAGGCGCTTCTGATGGTGCTCTGGGTGGAAGAATGAGAGTTAAACACACAGGATCTCTTTCTAGCAGCTTTCCAAGGTACCAGGCTATTTTCACCAGCAAGGGAAAATTTCTGCACCTGCTTCTCTCTACAGCTGCAAATTACATGCCTAAATAAGGCAGATTTGAGCCCATCCCATTTTTTGCTTGCATCAAAAGGCAAGCATTTAGAGGCTTCCCTCAGGTGCCCTCAGGGGTGCACAGTGCCTGGCAATCAGGAGGAGCAGCTGCACTGCCAGGCATGGCTGCAGAGGCTCTGCCATCAGGGACACAGAGACTTTGTGGTGTGCTGCACACAGCTGGAATGTGGCCGTGGATGGATATACAATATTTAGAAAGGATAGGTGGAGAAGAGCTGGAGGTATCCTGCTTTACATTAAAGAGCTCCTTGACAAGTGCAGTGCCCCAGTATCAAACTGGAGACAAGACCTGCTGAGAGTTGCTGGGTCACAATCACAGCCAGGAGCAACTGGGGGATGTTGTGGTCAGTGAGTACTACAGACTGCATGTTATGAGGAGGCCAGGGGCTGAAGCCTCAGATTTGGAGCCCTTGTCCTCACTGGGGATTTCAGCCACCTGGCTGTCTGCTGGAAGGGCAGCACAGCACTGGGCAGGCAATCCAGGACATTCTTAGAGTGCTACACAAACATGAGAGCAGGGTAGTCATGATTGACTTCTTCATGCTGGCTTGGCTTTGTGCTGAGGAGCAAGGAAGAAGTGGGGGTGAGAGGGGTCACAGAGCACTGCTTGGGCTGTGGGTGGGTTGTCACAGGCTGCAGCAGCCATGAGGGGACAGATGTAGCAGCGCTAGGAAGGTGAGCCATGGAGCTGAGATTCCGGGTAAGCAGATTGACTCATTCAGGAAATTGCCTGTGGGAAGCAGCTGTGAAGGGGGAAAGTCCCCAGAAGAGCTAATTGGTTTTTAAAGAGAACTTAATGAGAGTTCATGCATGAGCTATACCACTGTGCAGGAGCACAGAAAGCTTCAGCTGACAGCCCGTTGGCTGGGCAAGGACCATCCAGGTGAACTAAAATACAGACAGGGAATATGCAGAAACAAAAAGCACTGCTTAGGCACTGAGGCATAAAATCAGAGAATTTACAGCCCAGCTGGAATTAAAATTAATGAGGAACATAAAGGGTAGTAAGGTAAAAAGAGATAGCCACAGGTGTTACATGGGTCCATAGGTGGATGCGAGAGACAACACAGTGAAGGTAGAAGTAATCAGCAGCTTTTTTCACATTAGCTGACACATGTGAATCATGCTTTCTGGCCTTTGCACATATCAGCACAGGCTGGGAGCAGAAGGGCAGTGGAGAAGAAGCAGTTAGGGAGCACTGAGAGGTCTCGTGTGCATTCAAAACCATGGAGTTAGGTGGTGGTCACTCAAGAGCATCAATATTGCTGGTCAATGTCATGGCAAGGTCCCTGTCTATCATCCACAGAAAACCATGGCAAGCAGGAGAGGACCCTGCTGACTGCAAGAAGGTTAATTTTACATTTATTTTTAAGGGCAAGACAGCGTACAGGGAACTGTAGGTCAGCCTGAGTGATTCCCAAACAGGTCATTCCTTGTTACTCCTGAGACATTTACCTGAGGGAGTGCAGGGCTGCCCTGGATAACATGACAGCTTTGCCCTCTGTGCAAATGGTGTTTGTTCATCACCAAGTGCACACGTGGTACAAGTAGTGCTGGGACCACACTGGAGGACTGTGCGAGACAGAAGCCACAACTGCTGTGGCCACATTCATGCTGCCTGCTGGGAATGGTCCCAGGAGCAACCCATCCCCAGCCACTCCCAGGCTTTGTCTCAGGTCCTGTTGGTTGCTCTAAAACAGAGGCTGAAGTGATCTAAAAGTTTGCACTTACACTTTTTATGGATCAGCATTCAATTCAACTCAACTCACTAGTACTACTTTATTTAGCAGAGCAGAAGAGCCTCTCTGCTGACCATGTAGGCAGCTGTAGCTCCTGCCTCAACACTTCTGCTTACACGCTTTAAGCAGATGGTGTGAATACCCACTTCGATGTAGGCAACTGGGCATGCTGCCTGTACTAAGCATTTACTACAGAAAACAATGTCCCTGAGAGGTGCAGTTCCATGTGTAATACAGACATAAATGTGAGGTCTTGGCTTACAGAAAGCAACATATGGTATTGTCAATAGAGACTAAAGCAATATGCACTTTATGTATAATGTGTTAATATGAAATATATGAGGTAAAAAAGGATGGTGCATGTAGGGTCTGACAAGCCCCTGTCCTGGCAGGAAGCCCTGCTTAGATAAGGAGACTGCAAAATCTCCAGATGTGGGGTCTGACAAGCCCCTGTCATGGCAGGAAGGCCTGGAGATAAGGAGGTTACACAATCCCCCTGCAGGCCCCTCTTTGGGAAAGCCAGAATCTTTGTGGTTATGCCGAGAGAAGACAGACCCGTGATCCTCTAGGAAACCATATGTAAAATACCCTAATACCCATTGGTTTCTCACCCTTTCACACCCACCTCTGTACCCCCATAAAAGAGACCCCTCTGCCCCGAGTCGGCAGAGGATCCGTCTCTGGTCACCCCTTCGCAGAAGATGGAAGAATAAAGCGACTTCTGTGGAACCACCAGCAGGACCTCTCCTCTCTCTGTCCGGGCCTGGCCATGGGGGTTTGCCTTGCAGAGCAGAGCTGAAATCACTCACTGAATCCCTAAAGAGCAGATGGCTGCTGAGCCAGGCATCTCTGCAGGCACCCCCAGCCAGTGACTGAGAGAAGCCCCGAGCCCCTGGGAGACGGTTCCTCACAGGATCACCTCTGTGGGCTGGCCACGGCTTCTTGGGTCTGAGCCTCAGATCCCAGCCAGCACCGTCCGACCCCCGGCATTACTTTAGGTGCAGTATTCAGTCTCCTCTACAACATTAACAATGCAGTTTAGGATATGTGGAGCTTCTAGCCCTGACAGTAACACATGTAGGTGACTCTAGGTGAACACCTAACACAGAAATGGCAGGTACCTACTGTTAATCAACAATAGAGGTATCCTCCATATGTCCTAGGGGAGCACAGCTAAACACCCCACAGGGATATTTTTGTACACATTTGGGGAAGGTAACAGGATACATTAAGGACTGCATCTTGAGTTGTGCAGAGACACTGGTATTTTTTACAAGACTGTAAGAATGAAAAATACCTTAACAAAACGTGAAAAGTTTGGCTACATTGAAATATGTGTGCTCACTCTCAACACTGAAGACTATTAAACTTATATTTCTGTTGCAAATCTGCAGCTGTATGCTAATCTTTGTGATAACTTTGATTTCAGATGGAAACACCTAATAAGCGGGAAGTTAAGTGGTCTGTATTTTTCTAATGGTAAATGAGTGGACCTTCTCTAAGTGTACAAGACTATTTAGGGAACACAGTTTGGTGAATATATTTACAACTGTTATGAAAGCTACAGTTCTGTGAATAATGGGGTGGTTATTTCGTAGGACCAATAGCAAGTGAAGAAGAGTCATCATTGTTTTGCCATTTGTCATACATTCATCTCTCCAAAACTGGCAATTAGAGAAGTTTGCATTGATAGCACTGTTGTAGATAACATAATGTAAGAGTGAGAAAGAAAACAAACAAACAAACAAACAAACAAAAAAAGAAACAGAAGAGGCTAAAAATGACAGAGGAAGAAAAAAAAATCTTTGAAGTACAGTAAGAAGAAGTCAGAATCAAAAATAACCAAATAGGCCTATAGGCTTTTGGAAATTTTAAAGTAGTGAAGATTGAAAAAAAGAGAGAGATGAGGGAAAAAAAGACATGGTGAGTAAACAGGTGGAAATCTAAGTTTTAGGCACTGATTCCAGCTGAGTTGGGTTAGGTCAAGAGAATCAATCAACAAGCAGCAGCTCCTGAGGCAAAAATGTCTGAACATCAATGGTATTTGAAGGAAAGGAAGATGAGTAAATAAGCAATTGTTTGTGGCACAATCCCTCCCTCTACTCCTTCTTGCTGTTGGGATTGACATTGCTTTAAAAGCCCCACAGTATGTGTTTGTAATCTGATGGTGAAGCTGTGTATCAAAGAGCTTCCAGGCCAGTATTTGTTAAGGAAAACTTCTGCTGAAGCACAGGACAGACCTTTTCTGGGTTTCTTTGCAGGGACACACAGTCCAGATGGGTGTTGTTCAGATCTGTCTCCAAATGTCAACCCCAAATCCAGGCCTACAGAGCATTTTCCAGTAGGATCTGTCCCAAGCCTTTGTGTGAGTTGGGCCCTTTGCAGGCACAACAGAGCTGGTTTTTGCTCTCTAGAGTTGTACCCCAGCCCTGTCTTTCTCTGAGGCAGGACAAGGGAATAGAACGTTCTTCTTGGAATCGTCTTTTTCTAAACATCACCAGCCTTCACCAACTCAGATAATAGCTTGCCTCAGAATCAGCATTTATTAGTGTCCTGCCAGCTTGAAAGTTCAACCCATGCCTGAAGGCTACAATTGCTGGAGGATACAGGCTGGCCCAGCACCCACGTGCCTTCTTCTTGGAGCCAGTGCAGAGCACATGGGAGCAGATCAACTATCCCAGTGGCCATTTGCAGGTAAAGGCTTACATGCTCTTGCACCAGCCCTTACTGTGGGGGCAAGGTTCAGACCCCATTGCAGAGGGGTGGCCCACCTGGCCTGTTCGCACGATGCAAATCCCTCCATCCTGGGCCTCCTACCTGCCCTTTCCAGCCCTCCCCCACTGCTGGAAGAGGGTGGGGGACCACCAAACCAGGCTTGTGTTTCTGCTGTCATTGGACACAGATATGAAGCCAGGATGGGCTTGTTTCTCATGAAGACAGTTGCAAACTGGGCTCTGAATCCTTTATGGGGATCAGCCTCCTCATGAGAAATGGCTTCCCCCAGCCGCACCTTCCTTCCAGCCAGATGTACTTTGGTCCCTGCAGACTGGGCTGCCTGCTGCTCTCTGTGGGGAAACACAAAAGGTGAAAAGCTTTTAGGTGTGAGAAATAAAAGCAGGTTTCAGAAAATAAAGCAAAAAAGAAGTTAGGGTTTAGCTCTGGCTGTGAAAAGATACAAGAAGATACACTTATACAGCAAGTGAGGACATTAAAACAATGGTTAGTGTTTCTAGGTTTGGCCTAGATAGATTTTGAAGTTGCAAAAAATATGCTTAGCAAGATAGATAAATTAAAGTTTAATAATGGATATTGTGTATTGTTATATTAAGGCATAACAAGTGAGTATTGTGTACAACAGATGTGCATGCACTGTTGAAGATTGGTTAAAACAGTTGTCTGTTTTAGAAGCACGCTATTGGCTGAAAAGCTTTTAAGAATGCTCTGTAACCAGGAAGTCTTTGGATGTCTGGGAGACCATGAGTTCTGTATCATCTCTGTCTCAGCTCTCTATGTGAGACTGATAACAGAATTAAATAATAAAAGGTTCCTGGAGTGCTTGTCCAGGCTCCCTATCCCATTTGTCAACCGAAAACTCTGACACTCCACACAGAAAAGGTCTCTTCAACAATGCCATTCCTCCTGTTCCTCCAAGCAGCACATTTTGCACAAACTGGTGTGCTGACAAATTCTGTCTGAACAGGAAATATTACTTCAGCATCACAATGATCTTTCCATTTTCCCTAATAAGCTCGCTGTGTATATTACTTTGTGTTTTGGGACCAGCAGAGCCTCAAAACACTGTTAGGTTTTTGAGCAAATAGCAATATTAAAAAACAGATCCTGATCTGAAAATTTATCATTTAAACAAAAACAGAGATAGGGAAAATGGAGTTTGCAGTTATGTTAGCTAAACTGTCCCTCTTGCTCCCCACCAGGGAAATAGAAGGGAAAGTAGATAGGCTGTGAGAGTTTGTTTTTTACAGGCATGCTGATTCCTCAAATTCATTAATGAAAAATTATCAGGGAAGAGAGGCACAGCACTGAAGCACTGCAAAGTACACTGGAATTTTCTGTAGTACTAATGCATCAGTGCCTGTCATTTGAAATTTCTGCATCAGTTATTTGGGAGTTACATGAATGGACAAAAAGGTCATGTTTAGACATCAAATTCTCATAAATGATTCGGGTAATAGGGTTCATCAACAGACATCAAAGAAAGTATCTGAGACCTAGAATAAGAGAGGAGATGAGAGGATCCCCATGGATGTGGGAAATCTTCAAGAAAAATAATTAGTAATGAAAGGAAATAAGCCTTTTAAAGTAGACCACTGATTTGTTGTATGGGGGAGAACTTCAAATGAGCAATGTTCTTTCCTCGCAGGTATTACGTTGTCTGCGGCCATCAAAGCTGCCACTGTCAGCCTCTTCCTGACTGTGATCCCTGGGACACCACTCATTAGACTCAAAGATGTTTGGGACTGGTACCCTGGGATGGGACCTGACACTATCCCCTATTACACTGGGTGTCCAGCTGGAACTCTTCTGGTGGGTGATTCTAGGTGCTGAGATGCCTGTGTGGGTATATTGCTCTCTAGGAATCTCTGTCCCCCCTCCCTTTCTGATGCAACATTAAGAACCAATATCCTGTTCTAACTCTGTTTTCTAATTGGTCACCTTAGTGTGTTGGACCATTGATTTAAGGTCTTTTCATTGACGAAAGGAATGAACTCTCCATTCTAGAGAGACTTTGACCCACCCCTTGAGAAAACAAAGGAATTTATGAAAAGCACCAAAGCAGACCTGTTGCTCAGGAGCAGTACAAATGCCTGCTTGAGGCCACACTTCCTGGACTAGGGTGTACTCACATCAGGTTCATCTTCTGAGCAGCTGAGATTCTCTTACCAGTCTCTGTTAAAATCTTTTTTCTCAACCATTTTTCCCTCCTGAAAGATTTTGTCTCTTTTTAAAAATCTCAAAACAGACAGCTGATTAGCCTGAAGTTGTTTCAGGGGAGGTTTAGGTTGGCTATCAGGAAAAGGTTCTTCACCCAATGTGTGGTCGGGCACTGAACAGCTCTCCAGGAAGCAGTCAAAGCACCAGCCTGACAGAGTTCAAGAAGTATTTGGACATCACTCTCAGGCACACGGTGTGACTCTTGGGGTATCCTGTACAGGGCCAGGAGTTGGACTCGAAGATCCTTGACGGTCTCTTCCAACTCAGCTGATTTTGTGATTTTCTATCCAGCAATGATCATCTCTTCTGAGTTCAAAGCAAAGAGCTAGCTGGTCTTCTCCATCCTAAGATTTTAATAATTGGGTATGTGCTTACTGACATGGTCAAATCAACATATTTCTTCTATCATTTTCTCTTTGGAAAAATTTACTGACATTTTCAGGAAAAATCCAGACTGAGACAGATGACAAACTGAAGTCTAACAGGTATAGCCATGTATTATTTCCAATGGGCAGCACTGAACAGCTTTAACTGTGCCTGGCATCTGAAGAAGTGAGAGTATGTCTGCACTGCATGCTGCAGCTTCGAGCACACATACCTGAACTAGAGCAGCGCACACCCTGCCACCTGAGCACAGAGCCCTGCTCAGGCTAGTTTGTCCTTCAGACAGAGGCTTCATCAATGTAGTGCTGAACACCACATTAATGAAGGCAGGTTGAATAGGTAGCCCAGGTACTACTTAATCCCTAAATATTTAGTAGCATGTCTACACTAGTTCTCTTATGTGCTTCCATTTATGGCACTTCATGTAAGCCACTCAACACACCCCATCTTCAGATAATCAACATGAGATATCTTCTATTAATAAGCCTTGCCTGAAAATAGTAACAGTTGGTCCTCAAATTTCCCTATGCCAGGAGAGTGATTTATTAATTCATTTTTATTCAGTCAGGAGGAATGTTGTGCCCCCAAACTGTCTGTATTTGATGAACCAGAGTAAAACAGTTGCACAGCAGATTACATCTGTTGTAAGCAGTGGTATTACAACAGTGAACTGCCACACCAGATGTATTCTGCAACAGGAATTCATCTTGGGAATTGATCCTTTAAAAAATTCAACCAAGAAGTCACAATTGCTTCAAGGGATTCTACTTATATGTATAAATATTTAAAGGTTCAGATTTGCTCATACCTGCTATCCTGAAGGAAAAAAGCCCCAGGCTTTTCAACAAGGCTTGTAAGTGTTTAGAAATACGCTTGGATAAAATAATGGGCCAAAGAACATATTGCATTAAAGGAAAGTATTAAGTTATTTCACAAGATATGCATTCACCAAAGAAAACTAGAAATTGAGACATTACACTTATGCTGGGAGAAAAGTTATAGCAACAGATCCTTGGGGAAGAGGAGACTGGACTGGAGCAAGACAGCAAGGCAAGCGCAGTCAGGAACATCATTGCCAAGGGTGCTGTCCCCCAGTACTTGAGCAAGATGAGTAAAGCAGCTTGAGTGACAGTAACCGGAGTCAGACAAGGGTCCAGAGTGCCAATCCACCAGTTTAAGTAGGACAATCAAGTCAGCAAACCAGGGTCAGGATCAGTTCCAGTGAGGCAGTAACCAAGACAGCCAAGAGTCGCTGATGGCTAGACAAGTTCGTGATAATGGTGCTGATCCAAGGTCACACCAGAAGGTCAAGTGCAAAGTGACAGGAGACATGGACATGGCTGTGACGTAGCTCAGGCACAGACAAGGGCAGGGGTCTGAGCTGAAATGCAGCTCCAGACTGCAGAAGCTTCTGCTCACAGCTTTCTCGCACAACTCACCTAAACACAACGTGAACCAAGGTTATGCAGAGTCACCATGTCAGCATCAAAATTGAGCACAGGCAGACAACCCACCAGTGGTGAGGGTGCTCAAGGCCTGACTACACAAAAAACAAGATTGGAAAAAAAACAATCAGTGTGTTTTATGCCCCACTTGTCATATATTCTCAAATATAACTGAAAAAATAATTACTTGAACATCCTTTAGATGGAACTCAAAGTGCCATGACTGAGAGAGGTGGAAGTGACAAGTGGAGATGGCTGTTGTAATTCAAGTGCACATTCCTTTAGTTGCAGCAGGACCCTTTTGGCTTTCCCTAACAGAAGGCAGCTGATGAACGTACCAAATAGATTCTCTAGGGTGACCTGAATGCATTCTTGCTGTTATAATCTGGAGTCTGAACCTATCTATTGCACTAAAATCTATTGCTGAAGTTCGTGTAACCAGTGGTTTTAAACTTACCACTAGTTTTGATAATAAACAAGACTATGTCTCAATGCAAGTCAATCTCTTCTGGGATTGGCTTTACCTGAACAAAACGATACAGGCCAAATATAAACTTAACTATCCTCCAGCATCCTATGCTAGTAAAACAAACACAAAACTATGCCAGCAGTTTTATTAGCTGAGTTTAATAAACTGTGTTATAAGAGGTTTTTGAATGTGTAAACTGCTATTGATCCTGTGTGTTGAATCCATTATCTTCAAGGCTTGAAAAACAGCAATGCCAATTTGAAGAAAAGTGGTTAGGAAGTTTTGACTGTGAGAGGTAACATTCTTTCTGACTAATAATGTTGACACTAAAGTATTACTAATCTTCAACAACATTTCCTTCTTGATTCATGTAAGAATGTGGTGTTACAGCTGCTATTTCGGTATCAACATCTGCCATATGGAGATTCTGACTTTAAAAAGAAAACTAACCTAGTGTATGCCAGATACTGGGATGAATGGAAAAGCATTAAAAGCTCATTTAAAATTGCAATATATGAAGAAAAAGTGTCAGGTGATGTAATTAGCTAAAAAAAATGCCATGAAATTCCACCTTTATTTATGCATAATGAATTCATAATGCAAAGCCCCACGATCTTCAAGTCAAGTTCAAGTTACACAAGCCATGTGCTGGTGTGGTGGGTAAACTGAGCATTTGTAGTTACAGAACACACAGACAAATTCCAGAGGAGGCAATTCTGCTCTTTTAGGCTTCCTTGCACTGAGCAGTCAAAGGAATTTTAGAGTGGATAGAATACAGTAATTTTTTAGAAAGTTGCCTAATCTCATTTTACATCCCTAGACAGTGCATGCATGTCAGAAAATTTACCTCACAAATGGAAATCTTCATCTACTAGATTGCAGCTTCCAGCTGGAAACTTCATCTGCAAGCTATTATGCTTTTGTCTAAAACACTGAGAAGTTTGTAATTTCTCATTCTCACCTGTAAGCATTTACACAACATTATCCATCACCTTCAAAGGTGAAGAAATCACACTTCTTACATTTCATATTGAAAGATTTATTTGAAAGTTTTCTATTTTTTCCTGGCTTTAATTTTTTCTGGCAATGACACAATTTTCAGTCCATACACATGGATGTATTTCTTATGTATAAATGTTTTTCCACTGCTTACATTTCTGTCTGAAGATGACACTGAAAACATGTTGGGAGTCAGTATAGCCAAGAAATTGTGAATAGGTATGTAGCTTTAGCAGCAGTTTAAGATAATAGTGAAGTAAAGTAGTGAAAACATGAAGACCAAGCAGCTCTAAACAGATATTGTTGAGCATCTATCCAGCAGTTTAAATGTCCTACAGAAAAACAGAGCATGCTTATGACTTTGAATATCTCACTGTCATGCCTCATAAGAGGTACCTTACTATAAACCTTTCTCATGTGTGCTTCACTTCACCATTTAAAAGAGTTGTTTTGAATGAAAGGCAAACAAAAAGGAATCAGCACTAAGATTTGAAGCCTTGAACCTCTACCTTCACAACTGGCAGCCTTCAAAACCCGCTGTGCTGTTGTTATCACAGGGACTCAGTATTGAGCCCTAGCTACTCTCAGGGCCTGGCAGTGAGACTCAAGAGAGTGCCCAAGGGCAGTCAGACAACAGACTTAGGGCCTACTTCTAAGTCTGGCTTGGCTTTGGGGGGTTAGAAGGAAGTATATATAATCTATACCCTTTTCTTTAAGAAAGATTCCTACCACAGCATATCATTTTCCTTCTCCTCGTGCAGTACAGCTGTTGTGGCTGGCAGGCTGGGAACCAGGGATGCTGAGCTCTTGTATGAATTGCAGCATCCCTATGCAGTTGCTAAAATTATCATAAGGACTGAAAGGAAGAGAATGGAAATAGCAATTAACAGCTTACAGTTCCCCAAAGGCCGATCAGAATTCTATGCAATGCAGAAGAACACTCCTGAAGCCCAGTGCATTTCCCTTGCTGGACATCAAAACCCTGTTACAAACTGAAGAATTATGAGGGTTTCTGAAATAAAAGGCAACAACAGCCCTTAGAACTTAAATCTATTGCTGGTACTGATCTTCCCATCTTCATTCCTCTTCCTCAACCTTCCTTAATAAATGCTTTAAAGCATTCAGTGTTTGAGCATTTGAAGCATTACATTTATACTGAAGTAGCTAGGATTATCTTCTTTACGGCCAGAACTGCAGCAAAGGCTCTGTGGAAGCAAGCTTTCAGATACCGGAGGACATTATCCACAGGATACAAACAAAAGCACCTTCATGGTACATAAACCCTCCTCCTAACCTCCTAAAGGAGACTTCACAGTGTGTTCAAAAAGGAGAGCTCTGGCTCTTGCAGACAAGCTGAGGGACCTATTTCAAATCTTAGGACTTCTGTAAGACGACCTGCTGTTTCAATCTCTTTTATTGCAGGTAATTTCTAACTCACTTTTTAAAGCATGTTTATCAAACAACTCCAATAAGGTGTTTTCACAGAGGAACAACCTCTGTCTGGTTTGCATTCTCTCCAGCTATTCAGAGCTAGCACTTTGCTGAACTTACAGTTTACATGCTTTGCAACCTTGCTCAGCTTCTTTCAGGCAGCTATTAGTGACAATTAGTCCTTGTCAGCCTCAGGCATAAACCCAACACCTGCTTTGCATCCAGATGCTTCCTTGTGCCTTTGTAGGCATTTCTACCTTCCTCATGGGGCTGACAGACACCAATACTGTTCACATCACGTAGCTACAAAAATACTGCAGGAAATAAAATAGACTTTCAAGTAGTATGCTTGTAAGGAACAAAGAGAACAACCAAGTATAAAAGAAAAGCCGTGTTTCTTCTCCCGTTTTTGAATTAATATTTTTCTTCAAGGGAGAAAAGTATTGATAGGAAAACTTTGTGAACGTTTCTTGCTCTTAAGTATGCCCACCAAGATATGGATTGTGTATTCCACCCCAAAATCACACACTGCTTTCTAAGTGCTTCACTGTTGAAGTACGTCGTCCCCAAGGTCCTGGGGGGGACAGACCCTGGAGTGTACGAGTCTGCTCATGTCCCTGTCCCCATGTCATGTGCGGCCTGTGCCTGTCTTCTGATTGGATGGGGGGGGCTCCCTGGGCTCAGGAAGAAGGGGGGAGTCTTGTGATTGTGAGGGCAGTTGGCCATGGGAGCTCAGCCATGAGGAGGCTGGAGGGAAATAAACATCCATCAACATCTACTGAATTTTTGCTTCATATTTCCTTCCAACATTCATCACTATCTTATACTTGTAAGGATTCCCCACTTGCAGCATTTCACCTTCTGAAAATTGGCAGCACAGAGAAATAGAGGGAGTAAGATGGAAGTGCCTTATGTCCCAGCCTCCTGGAAACCCAGGAAGACTTCTGGTGAGAGGAAGGGATGGCCTGAAGGTCTTATAGGAGCCAGTGGCTGATCTCCTATGGGCAAATGTCCTGTGGAGGCATCGCTGGTGACACATGGAGTACATCAGCCAGCCATCTTCAGCCCAGGGCTTCAGGGCCTGGGTCTCCCACTGGATTCTCCTGTATGCTTCTCCTTTGCAGTACACCTTCCAAGACCCAATACTGCCTGGTCTTTTGCCATTTGCTGATTATTCCTGTGGAAGGGACCCTATGAAAGCAAAAGCTGGTTTTATGTGGAGTTGGAAATGTCTGTGCAAAGAAGTGTATATTCTAGCTTTGCAGTAATATAGCTCTAGGAATAAGATGTTTTTCAGAATAAAATATCCTTAGTTATTTGTGGATAAATGTTAATGAAAATCTTGCAACAGTGACTGAGTAGCTTTAGGTTTCAGTTTCTGGTCACGTAAACTATTTCAGCCTTACTAGTTGCTTCTCAAAAATCTCAAAATTTCAAAAGCAACTGATATTAAAGTGAATTTCTAATGTAGAAAACAGCCCATGATGCAAAGGAATTAAACATTTCATTAAAGAAAAATGTGGAAATCAAAATAAATGGTGGGATTTGATGTACAGTCAAATATTCATTGCCAGAAATAAGAAACTTCCTCCCTACCCAGCAGTGTGAACAACCACCAGGCAAGAGCCATCACAAGCAGGATTCTGGGGCGTCTTTCCTTGCACTCCTGTGACTTTGCCAACATAATCCATGGGGAAGCATTATGGTCGTCAACCTCCTCTTGGGAAAGGGTGGTCAGCCTCTGGTTGGAAGGAGTAAATCCTATTTGCGACTTTCCAAAAGGAGCATGAATTCATATGCTGGAGTGAGGGCATTCTAGAGGTCTTTGCTTATTTCATTTCTGGGAAGTTCCATAAAGACATGGCCTCAAGATCAGGAAGATGCCAAAGGAAAATGGCTGGGACAGGGGTTTGCACATTGCAGCACTGAACAGCTAATGATGCAGTTTGTTTTCTGAATGCAGAAGGGCAGTAAAGCAAGACATGGGGAACCGTTCTGCCTCCGTGCGAAACCTTGCTGAGCTCTCATCTCAAGCACAATTTGCAGCCCCACTCTCCACACATCAGGAAGGAAACAGCAGAGAGAGGGAAGAAGTACAGAAGGGCAACTAGAATGATGAAAGGGAGATATGGGAAGTTTTGCAAGGACAACTAAAAATGCTGAGAAGGCATGCAAGCAAAGCTTACAAATTCATGAAGCAGAGGGAAAGTTACATGCATAAGTTTTTCCACCAAATCCTTCAAGTATCAGAACTATAGATCACTCATTGAAAATAGAAGGGGATCAATTTAAAATGTATAAACCGTTTGTTTTTTTCTGATGGGATATAGTGAACTTATGGAATCTGTTGCCATAGGAAGCTCTAGAGGCAAAAGGTTCAAGCAGGTGTACACAGACACTGAAGGAATAGACCAGGACTTTCCCGTCCAGCATCCCTCACACAATGAATGTGGATAGAAGAGGTGTATAAGTGGAATGGATGGTAGAAAGCAGCTAGATTTGTGTGTTCTCCTTAAACAGCATTTTCACCATCAGAGATTGGTCTGACACCACAGGGCGTCTCTTGAACTCTGGGAAATCCAATGAAATTTAGAACATGCTTCAACCGATCCCTACACAGCATCCAATAAACAGCACTTGTTTTACAAAACTTTACTTTTTTGGGTTTTTTTAGTACCTGAGAAAATACTGTATTAGGGCAGAGAGCAAGTCCTCAAAACATTGTTTGTGGCTTTCTTAAACTCAACATTTTTTCAAGTTATTACACTAAGAAAGTTCATCTGTATAACAAGAAAAACAGACTTAGATGACATTCAAGGTTGCCTACTCTGCTCAAGACAAATCAATAGTGGAAGGTATGTTAATCCCATTTTGAACTATATAGTAGCAACATCAACTCAAATACACTGTCTGGCTGTCTTGGTTTGAAAAGACAGATGTCTGTTAAGGAAGACAGGAGCCTCCCTTGAAGTGAAGGATGCAACCCCCTTCTCTCTGAATTATTATAATTTCGAAATTAAGGGGCTTTCAGGCAAAGCTATAAAGAACAGGAATAACAGTTCTTTACTAAAATACAGATATATAAACAGGCAAACGAACAACAATAACTATAGTGGTGACAACAAACAGAACCACAAACCCAGTGCAGCCTCTCTTGGCTGTCAGGCCCTTTCCCCTCTGGTGCAGTTCCAGTCACAGCCGGCAGGGGCGCTGGTGGCTCCCGGTGAGCAGGGCAGGTGCGATGGTTCCCCCGCGGCTGCAGGGGGCGCTCCGGAGCGAGCTCGGGGAGCACGCAGTGATGGCGGCCTGGGGTCCGGGAAGGGATGGAAGAAAGGCTTCACAAACCTCCCTGGGCAGCTGATCCTGGGGTCTGTCCGGGCTCTCCTGTCCAGGCAGGCTGGGGCCACAGTAGGAGCACAAATTCTGGGTGGCAGGCGAGATGTATCCGCTGGAGCTGTGGTAGGAAATCCCCGGAGGTCTCGGCAGGCAGGACGGGCAGGGCTGCAGAGCAGCGAAGGCTGAGGCAGCCGGGTCTGCAGCTCAGCTCCCAGAGGGGCAGGGAAGGACAGGTTTTGGATCCTGGGGTTTCTCCAGCAGAGAGGAAAAAAACGGCAGGAAACCCACAGTGCTGATGAGAGTGGTCTCCCCATCTCCACACCAAGTCCCGAGTGCCCAGCACACACCCAGGTGAGGACAGTAGCCCCTGATGGGCTCCTCCCCTCCGTGGCCAGTTCTTTTGTTTCTCCCAAGTACCCAGCAATTTGTTGTCTCGGTGACATATATGGGAGAAAATTCCTCAAGAGAAAGAAAAGGCACCTCTCAAAACCCCAACACTGGCGTTGCCCTCTCCTCATCTCAGTTTGCTGCATTGGTTTCTCTTTCACCTCTTTTTCTTAAGAAAGTGGCTACATGATCTTTCAACCAAGTCTGCTCCTCTGGAACTGTAAGTAAAGACTTAGAGACAAAGTGAACTGTATGTTCTCAGTCCTATGCCATGCAATTGTTTTTCTGTTAGTTCTTTCATCATCCAGCAGGGTTTAGTTTGGTTTTATTTTCTGTTATTTTAAAATTATTTCTCTTACTCTGGCTTTTAGTAGTTGTTTCTCCTTTTCCAGCCTTGGTAGACACAGGTCCCAGGCTTGTGAATCCCAAATAACTAGATTGACTGTACCACTACATAAACTCCTTCACTTTTTCCTTTCCATCTGATCCTGCCGTGATGCTTTTTCATAGCCCTCTCCCAGCTACACGTGTCCCTGGATGAACTACAGAATGGCCAGAAGTTTCTATTAGTATTCCAGGTCTGGTGCTCATTTGCCTCAGCAGTGATTAGCTTAGCCTAATGCAACCATATTTGCAAGTTTGTAAGGACAGCTCACACTCTGATGCCTCTCCTTTGTGCCCAGAGACTTGCCTGGCTTTTTAACTGAATGCAGAGTAAGTGAAATATGTTTATAAACAATGTTGTATAAACAATAAGTGTATTTTATATCGAACTGAATTTATATTTTACTCACATACTGTGATGTTTATCAAACACTTTTACAAATATCATAAAATACACATGACATAAAAGGTAATAAAAAGAGAGACAGAGGAAAATTAATCTCTCAAATAAAACTTAAAGGCACAGAATGCAGATCCTTAATTCAATCTTATTATTTATTTCAAACTGCCCAAGAGGTCTACCCAAATTTCATAGATTATTAGTTATTACTGAAAAAGGTGTTTTCTCTTGGTACTTTGGTGGCCACATCTGCAAACCCAGCTTTGGAGTGAACATTAATGATCATTATGAAAGCAAGAGATCTTAGTCATTCTCAGAGCTACCTGGAACAGTGGAGATTAAATATGGTATTTACCAAAGAAGTATGTTTTTATTTCCTTTAAGCTGTGTGTCAGAAGAAATGTTTAATTCTACTGTTGACTAGCCTCATTAGAACATTATTAATATTTCATCATAGATGAACCAGGAGATGGACCCAAGTCCTGACAGAGCAATGCTGGTGTTATGAGCAGTGTGGTTCTCAATATTTGGAGTCCCATGCGCTTTTCATACTATGAAACCAACCCAGTAAATGATACAACTTTAGCAAGGTTTTTTTGCTAATAACATTCTCTTAATCCAATCATTTTACATTTATACACTGCAATACTATTTGCCAGATATTAGGAACTGGCTATCAGAAAGCCTTTATTTTAGACTTTATTTTAATCACGTGACATTTAAGAATAACAGACATGAACTAGTAACTTAAAGCAAGAGAAATTGCCATGCAGGAGAGCAAACCCTTTTTAAAAAGCTAGCTGCGTAGTGAGAAGGTGATCAGCTTTTCATAAGTTTAAGTTAAAATGACAAACTTAAGAACCTCAAAAACCAGAACATTACCTACTTTACTGCACAGCCATAGCCTGAGCTAATTTAAGTGCTCAGGATTTATACTTCCATCTCATTCCAGATCAATAAATGGAAAAAAAATTTCTAATCAAGGCTGCAAGATGATTCAAAATCAGGTTTCACATTTCTGGTATACCAACTGATGTGGGTAACATTTAGCCTAGGATAGCCCTTAGACTTTCTCTTGCTGTTGTTTAATAGGTTTTCTTCTGCCACTGACAGATATTTTTGATTACTTTAATTTTAAGCCTTTGAAGTATGCTATTAAGAAATAAGTCTGACAGCAGCACTAGCAAAGAAAAGATATGACAAAGTTATTGTACACATTAATGGAAATAGGTCTAAGGTCACACCTTATTTTTGTGCTCTTGTGCCTCTCGATGGAGCGGTTTAGGAACACTGAAAGTAGCAAAACTGAAAGAAAAGAAAAGAATAGGGAATATGAAATGCAGGTCATGGTAGGATAGTTCATCTGGGGTTTTTTCTCACCTTCATAACTACTCCAGCCAGCTCTCCATCTATTACAGAACAGATGTAATTCACCAAGAGAAAAAAGGCTGTATGCTGCCTGTTAAGATGGAAGAAAAGACACAAGAGCCATGCTTGCATGGCTGTGAATCACAGGGCTTTGATAGGAACTGTACAAGTTCTATCAAAACCTATGCTAGAAACCATCTGTGTAGGAAAGGAAACAGGAGGAAGAAAGGAATAAAAAAAAAACCTAGAAACTAAATTTCAGTGGTCTCAATTACTTTTTTTGTTTTAATATTTCCTCTTGTATAACCAGTCAAGCATATTTTGTAATACAAGAACAGAATTCTAAAAATGGGTAGTTTTCTTTCTACACTAAGAGGGTGACAATATGAATATTGAATATCTAATTGGGTTGTTCAAGGTAACCTGTACATCAACAAAAGTAATTTTGTGTAATTAATATGAGGAATAACAACAGCTGCACTCCTTGTTCTAGCAATACAATTCATTTAGCAAATTTACAGTCTGTCAGTAACACCTGAACCTAACAGCAATAACCAAAAATCAAAGTGACTATTATATTAATGATTTTAATCTGACACGGCAAGAGTAGCACATAGCATGCAAGTGACTATTAGTTAAATTGTGCAATCCAAATATTACCTGACAGGAATAGTGTATTTCATAATACGTTGTGTTAATGCATGGTAAACATCTTGCTGTTCTGTGTCCAACAAGTCCGGTATAAAAGCACAGGGTTCAATATATGAGGTCTTGTATGCAACTGAAGCTCCATTGGTTTATGAACTTTGAATACCCCTGAACTAGACCATAAATTAAGCAAAACACCTCAAATGGAAAAGTCTAGCTTTCCTTTTAGTACTTAATCCATCAATCTCTCCACGAAAAACCTAAAATTTTCACAAGTACTGGAGTCTTTCACAATGAAAGGTTGATCCTTCACTTTATGTCCATTCCCCTTATCAATAGTCATGCCTGGGAACAGATTCACCAGAAACATTTCAAGTGGCAATAGGAGCCAGAAAAAGTCCTGAACAAATGCAAATAGGAGCGAGTGTAATGAAACAGATACTCAAATTTAGGAATTTTTTCATTTGATCTGCTTGGAAGTGGTTGCTTTTATAATGTCAGCAGTCAACCACAATTCAAACAGAAAGACTATAAAGACATTTAGAGTGGTGACAGCTTCAGATTCAACAGATACTGGAATTCAATGTCTGTTTGAGATATATGGTTCCAATTTCAGCTGTGATTGTTGATGCAGATAAGATTATTGCAAGCCAAATGACATCTTAAAAAAATTATGTTCAAGTAGGTTCTGAAATATCTCAGTTCACTCACCCAAACTGAACAATATCCTCTGTGCAAATAGTGCAATTAGTAATGATGCTTTCATCAGCTCATTGGTAAGGCAGCATACTTCTGTGCTCTACATCACATTACAATCTGCCTTTTAACCCTACATTAAGAAGACTCTTTTCTTAAGTTTTCTTCACTGTCCTAGTAAAGCCAGATTAACAAACAAAGCCTTGCTTTTCAGATAGTCAGCTCTTCTATCCATGATAAATACGTTGTTTCATTACAGATTATTTTGGCAAGTAAAGGAATCCTCCTTTGACATACACAGCCCTAAACACTAACATCAGACAGAAACGGCTAAAAGGCTCTTAATGTGCCATCCTTGCAGTAACCTGAAAAGTAGATGCTTCCTCTTCTCACTGTGTTTCCAGGATTGAGTAATTCTGCTCAATTTTGTGCTCCTTACAAAGACTAGGAGGGACTCAGTGCCTCACAAAGGTAGAAAAAGAGGTATCATTCAAAGATGAAGGCTTAAATTCCCATTCTTTATCTCCCTACACTAACAATGTTTTATCACAGCAATGTAGCAACCCCATCTCCTAGGTGGGCACAATGCTTCTTCAGCAGCAAGGAAGATCCAGGGCTCTAAAAACAGGTTGGCTGCTTTGGTGCCACAAGCACAGTCCTTGCACTGCACAAACGGTCCAAGTAGTCTGTGAGACCACTTTAATACTGAGCTGAAATGTTGGGAAAGTCAGTGTTCACCCCATGCATACTTCCAGCACCATGTGCTGCATCACTTGACAGCTGGTACCGCACTCATTAGTGTGATCTGCTATTGTCCTAATGAGTCCACTGGCTTGTCATGAGCCCTCGATTCTCTGTTATCTCAAGCATAAAATAAGTGTGTGCTTTTTAAAAACTGCTCTCTCAAGAACACAGGAAAGTAGAAAAGCATGGTTCAAGATGATTAATTCACAGTGAAAATGTCTGAGCAGTACATTTCATTACCAAGACATTCTCAATTTATACCTACAAGGAGATAAAACCATAGTCAACACTTCCAGGAAGCAAAACATTTTATAGGTTTTTGAGGGCTTTTATTTCCTTCTAGTGAATTTCAACTGCCAAAATATCCCAGTTTCCCAAAGCTGGATAGTTTCATCACACTGTCAGCCAAAGTACCCAATGCAATGCCAGTTTTTTTGGTCAAGCTCAAGAATAGTTCAGCTGACACATATCAAGACTTTCACCAGCTTTAAGCCCACAATGTTACTTCACTAAAACAGGATTTTGCATCAGTCTAAAAGCATTGATGGCTTTTGATTTTGCATCAGTCTTAAAGCACTAATTACTGCTGGCTTTTGGCAACAGTTTGATTTTAACATGAGCAAAGTCAGTAACTACGTGTCCCTAGCTTGACACAGAACAAGTGGAACTTCTCAACCTAAATTTGCCATTATGCTTCAACTATGTCATAGAATTTTTTAGTATACTTCATAGAATCAAAGCTTGGGTTGGAAATTACCTTAAAGATATCTAGTTCCAGCCCCTCTGCCTATGGACACGGACACTTTTTACTAGACCAGGTTGCTCAGAGCTCCATTGAGCCTGGCCTTGAATAGTTCCAGGGATGGGGCACCTGCAACTTCTCTGGGCAACCTGCTCCAGTGCCTCACCACGCTCACAGTAAAGAATTTCTTCCTAATATCTAATCTAAACCTACTCTCAGTTTGAACCATTCCCCCTTGTCCTGTCACTACATGCCCTTGTAAAAAGCCCCTCTCCATCTTTCTTGTAGGCTCCCTTCAGGTACTGGAACGCTGCCATTAGGTCATCCCTAAACCTTCCCTTCTCTTTTCAAGTCTCTATAAATATTATATTTATACAGATTATGGTAAATATTAATATTATTCTATTACAAAAGTAGTACTTTGCATTTATATGTCTTTGCTATAGTAAAATTTTGCTTTAGAAAGGAATTCACAGTTCAGGAAGAATAATGTAAAATAAAATAGTCTAGAAGAATTCCTGCTCAGTTTGATTTACTGGCATACAAAGCTTAGGCTCTAAACACAATTAGCTAGCTAATATCCTTTAGAATATACATTTGTTTTGAAAATATAAGATAAACAGAAAATAATTACACATGCTGATGGATAATTTCAAACAATCTCTGTGGAGGTGCCTTCCCCTGAAATCCTGGGGGAAGGGACACTGCAGGGTACGGGTCTGTCCCTATCCCTGTCCCCATACGTGTGCCCCACACCTGTTCCTGATTGGGTGGGTTTTGGGGGCCCGGGACCCAGGGGGAGGGAGAGGGTCCCATGACTGGGGTCTGCCTGGGAACTCCAGCCATGCAGCTGGAGGAATAAATCACCTCTGAACATCTACAAAAATATTGCTTCATCTTTCCTTCCAAGTTCATCGCTGTCTTATACTTGTAAAGATTCCCCTCATTAAAACAAATGGTGAAGTAATGCTGGCAAACAATCCCTGGAAAAGATAATTCATGAGTAACTCTCAATATCTCTTCTTGCTTTCGTTTTGCTGTCCCATCTCTGAACGATGGAGGATTCATGGAAGGACTCATGGCTGTCCGAACCACAAAGAGACATTTACCTTAAAAAGGTTCTGGATCAGCAAAAATATGTAGATTTTAGCTTAATTCAAGCTCAGAAAGAACTCAGACACTTTTTAGCATGGCTGTTTAAAAACTTCTTCTATGTTTCTTGGGATTTGATTCTTCCCAAGGACTTTTGGAAAAATGTTTGGACACAGTTAATTTCCGAATCAAAAAATATGCCAATGCAGGACTATTTCCGTGAATATTACCTGATTTCAGAGACTGTTGAGCAATATCAGCTGTGTTCTGCTGCGGTTTCAGCAGCGAACAGGTGGTTGAGCAGCGTGCGCATTGCAGGGGGCTCCTCCGCCACCCCGGAGACCGCACGGCCCCGGCCGCGGGCGCCGAGTGCATTGCAGGTGGCGGCGAGGGAGCTCCCGCGCGTGGGAGAGCCAGTGAGGCCAGGCACGGTGGGAGCAGGGGCAGCGGCGAGAGCGGAGGTGGCGGGAGTGGAGCCAGGAGTGACGCAGCGGCGCGGGCCCGGTGGTGTTTGCCCTGAGGCAGCGGCGAGGGCGGTGGTGGCAGAGGCACCTCCCGGCAATGGCCGCTCCATGCAGTGTGGCGAGCGATGGTCTGAGCCCGAGTCCCGCACCAAGAAAGGCAGCGATTATTGTGGCAGTCGCTATGGCGATGGCAGTGAGCCACGCCAAGCAGCGCCAGAGGGGTGTGGGGGCGAGAAGGAAACCATGCTAGCCCACGGCCACACAGCCGACAGCAGCAGCGGGGGCAGTGCCGGCGGTACAAAGCCGCGCAGACGCAAACACCTCACAGGGCGCGGCTGTGCAGCCGCACGAAAGCCCAGAAAGCATGGAGCAGCTGCACGGAACTCCAGAGGAGAGGCGAGCATAGCTCCAAGCGGCGGTGCAAAGGTGGCTGAAGGCAGAGCAGCCGACAGTGGCAGAGTGCAGCAGCACGGCCAGACCGGACCCGCTTGGCCCCACACGCGATCCCGAGGAGTCAAGACCCTGCGACAGGAACGTGCTGGTGGCCCTGGCCCCGGCGGTCCCGGCTGCGGCAGCTCCGATGCAAGAGCAAGCAAAGCTGAAAGTGAAAGCAAGGAACTCGGAAAAATAAAAAGGTTATTGCAGCTAGGGTTTTTGGAACTGTAAAATGGTATAATGTAAAGAAAAATTACAGTCTCTTGTTGAAAAATGATACTGAAGAAAGTATTTTTGTCCATAAATCTGCTATTGTAAAAAATAACCCCAAAAGTGATGTTCCAAGCTTCAGAGAAGGAGAAAGAGTAGAATTTAAAATTGTGCAAGGAAAGAAGGGCCCACAGGCCACATGTGTTACAGGCCCTGGGGGTGCCCCTGTGAAAGGTAGTAGATATGCTGGACAATATCCCCGTAATCCCTATCCTTTCCCCTATCCCACCTTCCCCTTTTATCCCATGCCCCTAAATTCCCCATATATGCCCAGCCCAAATTTCCCTTTCTGGTTCCCCTCACAAAACCAGTCTTTTTCATTTGCCATTAATCCCTTTGCAATGCCGATGGGGGGATGAAAAGGAGGGAGGGAAGAAATTAACTGTCATTTTCTAAGATTCCAACAGGTACAGAAAGGAAAAACCCTTCCTCAGTTTCCATCTGAAGCGTGCTCAAGTCCTGTCTCCCTTCTGATGCTCCGAGGAAAATCTGTTTGGACATTTGGGGACTCAAGATAGTGGCTTCCTTTCCTTTGAAATTGTTTTGTTGTTTATCCAACGGTTTCCAATGTTTTTTTAGTTAAAAAGAAAGGGTGAATTGTGGAGGTACCTCACCCCTGAAATCCTGGGGGAAGGGACCCTGCAGGGTACGCTGTCCCTGTCCCTGTCCCCATATGTGTGCCCCATACCTGTTCCTGATTGGGTGGGTTTTGGGTGCCCGGGGCCCGGGGGGAGGGAGAGGGTCCCATGACTGGGGTCTGCCTGGGAACTCCAGCCATGCAGCTGGAGGAATAAATCACCTCTGAACATCTACAAAAATATTGCTTTATCTTTCCTTCCAAGTTCATCGCTGTCTTATATATGTTGTAAAGATTCCCCTCACTACAACAAATCTCATCATGAAAATTCACAGATTTATCCAGCTCTCCTAGTTGTCTTGTCTGGCTCTAATAAACCAAAGATGTAACTGTTCTCCCCTGCAGCAGTACCACAAACAAGTACTCTAAAATCTGTTTGTGTAAGAGAGAGAAATTAAAAAGAAAAGGGAATAGTTCTTAAGGGAAAGCTTTCCAATCATTTTCCAGTTAAAATCCTAGCCTTGAAACATTTCAGAACTTAGATAATGAGAACACTAATGCAAGCTGTTAATTACTTTTTATTTCTGTGAAAATTGCAAGATATTTTGAATGTAATTGGCACAGCTCCTCCACAATATTACTCCAAAGGCACTAGGAGGAGCTCTAAATGTTCCCCAAAAGAGACTAATTTCCACCTAATAGCTATTAAAGTAGGCCCAGTTTATTTGGTTTGTCAACGCAGATTTTGCGTAAAAAGTTCTAAATCCATCCATAGCACAGAAACGCAACTTTATTACTAGAGCTAAAAAGGACCTCTTACAGTACAAATGTTTCTTGTTACTGTAGTCTTTCTCTGTACATATTTATTTTTCTCTCTGTCTGTTTGCACTGTTCATCCTGTACACATACATTATGTGTTCCCTTCAGAAGCTGAATGGCTACAGGTGACTTGGCCTCCCAGGCTAGCAACACATGCCTGAGGGGATATATAATAATGTACATATATTATATACAAACCTTTTTGGTTTGGAAGAACACTGTGCTGTCCAGACATAAAAGGCAACACTTCGTAGAAACCTGGTCTTATAGACATTTAAATAATTCCTTTAGCTCATTAGACACACATATTTAAGTTGGATGTGGTTAGGTACTGAGAACTGCATTACAGTTACTTTAGGTTACATCTACATGACCCCAAACATCTCCCCAGGTTGCAGTTTCCTCCTTGCAGCCCAAAGAGCACTGCCCAGATCACATCTGCCCTGTCACATCCACTCTGCAATTGCCATGCTCAGTATCTATTCTATGATCTTAGGTGTCTTCTTACCTGTGCACTTCCTTAATACAGCACATGCACTGTGTGTGCCATTTGCCTGCTCATGGCACAGAAACAGACACCTTAAGGATGGCTCCTACCTTTGTGCAGCGCTCTCTGCAATGATGTCTGCTCTCACTGATCTTACTGATCATCTATTCCTTGTACTGCTGCCCGAGAGTCTCTGACATCTTCTCTTCCCAGTTCGTGGGTCTGGCTTTTTCCTGCAGGTGGGACCGCAAGAACTGCTCCACAGATCCTAGGTTTTACTCCAGGTTAAGGACCTGAGCTGCCCATTCAGGTATATGGGACTGCTGTGGTAGGCCAGCTCACCTGTGCCATCAACATTCTGTTTCTGATAGGAGTGATTAATATATACACACAGGATGAACAACAGTGGGACCACAACTTTCTGGATATCAAGGAGGCTAACATTTGCTATTTTGCACTAACACACCATTTCTCAGGACACTATACTGCCCTCCAGAGCTATGCCATCACTAACTCATAAAAGAGAGTCAGAGAGAGGAACCTGTGCATGTCCACAATGAACAACTTTGGTGGGGAAGACTGAATAATGTGAATGTTGGTTTCCCTATATATATATAACATAAAGTTCATCAGCCCCTACCAGCCAGGGGCCCCTCAGCTGCACTGGGGCCATCAACAAGAACTAAATCCCGTTTGTTATCCTCCATGAGGTTCCTATCAAGAAATCAATTGCAAAGGCTCCATCACCCTTGGAAGACTGCTAAGAAAGATGAACACAGCAGCTGCACTTGTGACACCAAGGTCATTGAGAATTCCTCTCTTTACCAGAAAGGTAAAGCCAAGTATATTTTCCCAGGCACAGACACACCAGCCTATCCAAGGCTCAAATACCACCCTAGGGCTTGACAGACACTGTGTGTCTCCTTCTAATATAATCATACAAGCGCTCATTTATGTACTTCCACTAGCCTTGACCACCTCAATACCTTGATCAGTGTGTGCATTTGTCAACTGATTACATGATGGCAAACCTTAAGGGGCTGGATGAATACCAACAGGTCCAATCCCAGGAGAGTCTGCTTCCCCAAATACGCGGAAGTTCTGCAGTAGTCCCTGGGATAGTTTCCTAAAGGAAATTACTACAATTTCAAATTGAAAGGTCAGTGCCATAAAGACAAGAGCCATTTGCACATACCTCTAATGCTGAGAGAAGCAGTTGTTACAAGGAGAAAAAAGCAGTGTCAGATGTCCAGCTCCAGATATAATTTGTTGAAGATTAAAAATTCTGCAGCTGGCGTTAGTAACAGTCTGGCAGCCATGGAAGCTGTAGAGAATCCGGGCAGTCCTGACGAGATTGTATTTCTGCCTACATTCATCAGCAGAAGACATTGCTAGACAAATCTGTGGTTAAGAAAACTGAATTTTGAAAAGACCAGCTTAGGCAGGCTGAGGCCACCATCTACCCATGCCGTTTGAAAAGGGCATCCCAGACAACAACTCTTAATTCTGAAAAGGAATCTCCTCTCCAGTTGTTGTAGCATCCATTATTGGAATTTACAGCACAGATCCAATCACCTCTACCTCAAAAGATGGGCTCTAAGCACAGATCCAGTCACCTCTGCCTCAAAAGATAGGCTCTAAGATGTTCCATCCTGCAATGAAATGCCAACATCAGTGCCTGAAGTGTATCATTCTTGGTGTATCCATTCAAAAGCCCAAAATATAAATATTTTCTTTCTTGGGTCCAGCTGATGATCACTAAATGTTACTCACATAACAGTGCATCTTTTCTGCATTCTACCTTCATCTCGGTGTCAGGTAATTCACCTCTGTATCTACCTTCAGTATCCAGAAGGAATCTTATCATGCATGAGTGAATTGGATATTTTGTCCAATTCTATGTTATCTCTATGCTTTTCTAATTCTAGACTCTCCTTTGATTAGATAAGGCTGTAGAGAGACCATGACTTCTTCTTCCACTAGCTTGAGCATCTTTGTCAAGCTCAACATTTCCACAAATAAAGCTGCTAACATGCCACCTTGTCATACATCAAGGCAGCATTCTCCTCCTCCTTTGCTACAAATCCTGAAAGTAGTTAATGTGGTGAATGTCTACAAATTCAAGCTTAACTATATTCAATAGACACTACCCATGCTACACTCCTCCAATAATCCTGAAAATATATGCACAGGAGAAGTTAGTCCTTTAAGGCAAGTAAGCCTTTCCCTACATCCCTTGGAGTCAGTGGATAAGCTCCAGTTCTTACAGCCTACTGATTTCACTCTTGTAGATCTGTGTTTGCAGCATCTGGAAGAACATGGCCATTATCAGAAGTCAGGAGTTAGCACAGTCAGTGGGTGAATGCAAATTTTTATTTCGTCAGCTGAACTGTCATCTGTGGTAGCACAAGGTAAAGCTGAGAAAGCAGAGAAGCAATACTTCTCGAAAGAAATATTGCAGATGTATTGGATGCTTGTGACACGGAGCAAGGGCAATTAGAATAACTTTGTGGTGTCAGAGCTGTCACATGAAACTGAATTTCAGGTAGGAGAACTTAAGAATGGGAAAGATAAAGTGAGCTGTTTGTGGGCAGGTCAAACATAATAACACTCAGAATATCAACTGTATGAAATTGTATAAAATGACAGCTTGCCTCCATCTGTCCAAACAGATTACTCTGTTGGGTTTGGTTTTGGCAGGGAATAAGGATTAAAGAGCTTAGAGAGGGACTCTAGTATTAAAATCTTTTCTCTTAAGTCCAGAGCTGCACTTAAAGTCTGTTGATGAGCAGAAGAGGGTAGCCGTTCCCTCCAGAGTGTCATTGTGCTGTCCTTCGAAGCCAAAACTTGCTGCAGCTGGTAGTAACACAATTCATGCATAAAAATCAAGCTAAAAAGGCCAATTGAATGAGTTTTCTGCATTGACTACCCATATCTTCAGTAACATCCAAGGACTGTAGCTGCTGAACTACTGATGGTTTTGATGCTATTTATTAACTTCAGTAGCGGTTTTAGCATAAGCGTCACACTTAATAACACCAGGTTGAACTCATTTCAACTTGTTACGTGTCAGTAATTTTCAACCACTAGCAATAATCTTCCACTTCTTAGACTTGCTTCAGTGTTGCTTGTTTCCTGCTTCAATTTACAAGACAGAGGTGCTTCTAGACTTCCCTTTCAGATATTGGATGGCCCACATATCATGGAGTTCTTCCTGGGGATGGATGATGACTCCGAGGGAACTGGCTGATGCCATTGTAAGGTTACTCTATAATCCTTGATTTACCACCAAAACTGGGAGGAGTGCCTGAAGACTAGAAGAAAGCAAATGTCATGTGATCTTCCTGAAGGAGGACCCAGGGAACTACAGGCTAGTCAGACACAACTTGATCCCTTGGAAGGTGATGGAGTAGCTAATCCTGGAAACCATTTCTAAGCACATGAAAGACAAGAATTATACAGAAGAGTCAGCATGGATTTACCAAATGCAAGTCATGCTTGACAAACTTAACAACTTTCTATGATGAAATGACTGTCCTGGTAGAAAAGAGGACAGCAGTGGATATTTAGAAAGGCTTTCCAACACTGTCTGCCACAAGATTCTCACAGGGAAGCTGCTGAAGTATAGGCTGGATGAGCAGACAGGGAGATGGACCAAAAACCGGCTGAATGGCCAGGCCCAGAGGGTGGAGATCAGTAGCATGAAGTTCAGCTGGAAGCCAGTAACTGGCAATGCATTCCAGGGGTCAATACTAGGTTTAATCTGGTTTACCACCTTCATTAGGTGGTGGTGCAGAGTGTATGCTCAGCCAATTTGCAGATGACACAAAACTGAGAGCAGGGGCCAGAGAGCCATGCTGCTGTCTCAAGGGAGCTTAACAGGCTGGAGAAACAAGCCTACAGGAACCCCACAAAGTTGAATAAAAAGTGCAAAGTCCTACAGCTGGAGAACAACCCCATGCACCAGAATATCAGAGGCCACCCAACTAAGAAAGCAGCTTTCAGAAAATGACCAGAAAGGTGTGTATAAAGGGGACAGAGTCAGAGTCTTTTCAGATGTGCCCACTGACAGGACCAGAGGCAAGGGTCACAAACTGAAACAGAGATGTTGTTTGAATATCAGGAAACACTTTTGCACTACAAAGATGACTGAGCACTGGCACAGGTTGCCTGGAGAGGTGCTGGAATCTCCCTCCTTGGATACAGAGTCTTAGTGCTAGGCAACCATTTCTAAGTGGCCCTGCTTGCAAAGGGTGGATGCATCAGAAGACTTCCAGAAGTTCCTCCCAAACTCAACCATTTTATGATATTTATTGCTTCCCCCTCAGCTTCACTCAGCCATTGGGACTTTTTCTCAATGTGGTGATACCTTTCATTTCTTCAGCTGTACTGACATTTTGGGAGAAGTTTCTCCCCAGCATTTGCACAGTAGAGCCCTGGGTGTCAGATTTCGGAACCACACAAAGGAGTGAAAACAGACCTGCTAGACAGTAAGGTCTGACCTGAGCAGTGCAAGCTTCAGCACTGCTTCCAGGACTCATCATCTCAGAGACTTCCTGAGTCAGAAGTGGATCTTTGTACTTAATAGTCATTGACATATTTTTCTTCTATGAATTTCAGTTGTTTTTGGAACACGTATAAATCTTTAGCTTCCACAATGTCCTGTGGTGACCAGTTCCGTAGGTGAATAACATGTTATGATGAATTATATTTTGCTCCCTATCATGGGCTAGGTGGCATTGACACACAGTAACTTTTGCACAGAATGAGGGTGGAAGAAGTTCCCTATATAGTTTGTGCCATTCACAGCTTTACATATGCATAAATCATTTCTCTCTTTGAGACCAAAGAGCCTGGATGAGGATTCAGCAAACTGTCCCCCATGCAGGAATCATTTGATTCCTTGATCACAAAATCAGCCACATATTAGATAGAATGTTTCCAGTTTTACTATATTCTTCTTCAGATAACAGGACAAATTATAAAATGTTCAAGATGTCAGTACACCACAGATTTATACAGCAATATATCCATTTAGTGCTGAGCAGTTCAAGAAAGAAGAGCATGAGCAGAGGATGTTGCTGAGAGAGGATGATGCTAATTGCATCTAAGCTTCACAATGGAGCATGATGGCTTTAGAGCTGTGAATAAGCCTGGGAAATGCAGCACTTCTACACAAGGCAGTGAAAAGGAATCTTAGGACAGAAACAGCAGCTGGAAAGACAGGAACAAGTAGCATTGACAGGATTTAACTATTCATGAGATAAGTCATAGCTACAGCGTTGATAGAAACCATAGAACCATAGAAACAAAAGTTACAGCTGAAACGTGCAATGACTTTTTGACTGTGTGTACAATAAAATACAAACATAAAAAGACCAAGTGAATTTTTGGTGGTCTGTGTAGAAAAAAAAATACTGCAGTCCTTTTTCATCAGCAAATATATCAAACAAGATACCAAAAAACTTTGTTTCTCAGTTACATACTTTCATATACAAGATGGCAGAAAGGCTTCAGATTTTTGTGAAGACATTCATAAAACCTCTCTGACTCTACCAGAGCACACATGCATGTCCCACTCACAAAAATACTGTCTACTTAGGTCTGTAGCAGTATTAGGTTTGCTTAAAATTTGGCAACTACTCAAATTTTGCTACTTTTAACTCCAAAAGAACAGCTCTTGTCAGAAAATTCACATTTTCCTTTATTTTCAAACTGCTACCTTCATCTGCTTTATGCTTCCACTGTTTGCCAGAGCAATTGAAGCCTGTAAAATATCATGTTAGCATGGAATGGCAGCAGTCATTAGATTTTCATGGTAACTATCTCCAAAACAAGTTCATATTATTCAAAGATGTATTCATCAGCAGGAAATGCAGACCTGTCAGCAAATATATGGTGCATGAAGCTCTTGAAAGAAAACAATTATTTTAATTTGCTAAAGATAGTTCAACATATTCATGTGGCAATATCACAAAGCAATACTCTGATTATTTTCAGCATCTTCTGCAAGCATTGTGCACACTGAGCATTTTTGCCCTAATAAACACTTTCAGGTCTAACACAAGAATAGAAAATGAAGATCTCAAAACAGAACCTTAAAATAAAATCTCAGGTTCACCTCTGATGTTTACAGAGGAAGTGGAAAAACTATGCATGATTGAAAAATAAATACAAGGCTAAATACAAGGATTATTGCAGCAATTGTAGTGAGGCTGATGAATGAGTTGCATGAACTTTTTGTTAACCCTCTCTCACTAAGAGGATAATATGGATATGCTAACATGGCACATTTAAGTCTCATCTGTGAATTTTTCAATTAGCAAATAAAAAAGAAGGTAAAAGTAATAATTTTGGCATCAAAAGCAGATTACTTTTTTTTTTAATTCCTAAAGGAAAGCAATCTGACAGAAATAATGATAATGTGAAATCACTGTCATCATAGATATTCTATTAAACTCTTCTTGCAGCCCTAACCTTGAAAAACCTTATATTTGAATATTGATTATTTACTTTTTTTTGTGTGTGTGATATTGACTAAATTTAGTATTTATATGATTGTTATAGATATTTGGACAATCTAGACTGTTAGTCCATAGCCCACCAGTCGTGCATACAACTGGTGCTCTGCTAACTAAGTTTCATTTGCAGCAAAGGAATCGGTTGTATATTGGTTTAATCTTAGCAAGTTAGAACAAGTAGTTTTCTGTGATTTCTGACTTCATAAAGGGCAAATAGTGCCTGACTAACCTAGTGGCCTTCTACAATGGAATGACTGGATCAGTGGACAAGGAAAAAGTGACTTATGTATCTACCTTGACAGGAAAATTATTGATATTTACAGGTGCCATGATTCAGATTTGGATATTTCTGTAGTCTTTGTTCCACTACAAATAATTTGTCCTATATACTTAATTTTCAAAAAATTCCATTTGTGATAGGACACTGAAAAAGATGGCTAATTACAGTTTCTTAAATTAAACTAGCTCTATAACAGATATTTTGGTTGATTTGACTGTGATACAAAGTGCTTCACAGTCTCTCTTTATGACTCTGTCCAAAGTCAAAATCTGATTAATTGTACAGTAAAAACCTTAAACAATCTCCAGACAAACAGAAAATAGGATATGCCAAAAATGGTTAAATCCAAAATCTTCTGGTGCACATACTTCAAAATAGCTCAAAGCACAATTTTTTACCAATAAAAAGACTAAATCAAAGTGTAATCGATCAAATAAGAACAAGACATCTACAGCAATTTGTAACTAATGTGATCAAAGGCAGAAAAGTGAAGCTATAGTACCAGTAAAAGGAACTTTAACATTATTTCAGTGCAGCAAGCAATAGTCACATGACGAAATATATTTGTAATAAGAGTGAAATAATTTCAGCTCATGAGTATTAAAATGAACTCTCAGCTTCAGACTTCTTAGTGATTGCCAATCCATTGGCATAGTATATTCTATCTACTGTTTTGTGGGAAAAGGTTAGCAAAATACAAGTGCAAGAAGCTGCAACAAACAAGGATTTAATTTAATATATGACAAAAAATGAGCAAAACAGTCTTCCAGCCAAAAATTAATAACTTAAAGATATATTTGGAAACCTCGGACAGATTGAAAAGCAATGCCAATCAGCAAGACCAGACCAGGATATTGGATATGGTTGCCTGGCTGCTGATCCTGCAATTTGGGTGACTGGCACAAAACCAGACAGAATTAAGAAGCAATACTAAATCTTTGAGTATAACATAAGTGGAGATTAAGACTTACTGAAATTTGTCTGCCACTAATACACATGAAGTCAGTGTAAAGAAGGAATTTTTTTCTGTTCAGTGATTTTCATAAATATTTTAATAGCTTATAAAACTTGAACTGGTTTTCCTTCAGTGATATTTTAAAAAGAGTCCTAACAATAATAATTTGTACTAATCATCTAGGTTCAAAATTCTGTGCATATCCATTTTGTCCCAGTTTTTCATGAAACAGAACTGTTTTGCACATGGACTGGACAGAAGCCCCACTGTACATGAACGCTGAGAGATCAGAAGTGAAATGCAAATAATTAATGAAAGACCAAGAATTTTTTTATCTACAACTTAGGGATGAGATTATCCAGCTGGAGTTTGGGACTGAACTCTTTTAATAGAATGGATATTTTTGATATTTGGGCTTTGCAAATGAGCCATAACTGAAGAAAGGACATTTTTGCTGCGAGAGAACTAGGGTGAGGTGGCTGCTGTCAATGAGACTCTCTCCAGCATCAGACAAATTCTGTTGGGACTAAATTATTCCATGCAGAAGAAATGAGTTATTGTCTGAGAGTATTTATGAAGGATTTTCTTATGGAAAGTACAACTACTGGCTACTATATTGACAACACAGTAATTTCTGGAATACCCTTGCAGTCTCCAAGTACTCACTTCTGTCACTGTACTCTAAACCCATGCATCTAAATATGGCCTAATTTTAGCTTTGTAATAGACATGTGGGGACAGTATTCAACAAAAGGTTGAGGCCATACATACATCAACAGTAAGTCCCACTTCACTGATGACAAAAAGTTATAAAAGAAATTGAAATCTTATTGCAGACTATATTTGCAGGAACCAAATCTTACTTTTTGCCAGAGAGGGAGGAGGATGTCAGTCCTCTTGAAAGTGTTAAACACCAAGATCAAATACCCATCTAGAAACTCTCCTCGGGGAAATGACCATGCTTTGAATAGTAACAGAAGTGAGTCTTTATATTACACTCTTGCACACAGCAAAGTCAGCTCAAATAATACTGTTAAACAGTACTTGGGACTGAGAAATTACTGCTGTTTTGTGTTGTGTGGTACTTTTGGTTGACTATCCAAGAGAAAGCAATGTTGCATTCTTCTGTACCAGCACACACCTTCTAAAACCAGTGGTGTTTAAAGACACTAGCTGCATCAAAACTGTGGCTGATTCTTCAAGCAAGTTCAAAGAAATGTGCCAAATAGCCTACAGATGGATTTCATGACCTAATTTTGTGCATTAGGGAAAGAAAGAAAAAAAATAAAAGAAAATAGATCAAATACAGGGTTGCTATTTTGGGGTATAGCGGGAGCAGGAAGGAATAGCTCTGCTTTCCTCCTAGTCTTTAGGGGAAGAAAAGAAAAATAACTGCAAGGTACTTTGTCACTCACAGCCTCATTCACATTGAATAAGACACATGAGAGTCTCACATGAATAGCTTCAAACTTTCCAAACCAGCAGCAGTTGAGTGTCACTTTGCATACCATTGCAAGACTCACATGTACCGCCAACTGATTAAACTATTCTCCCATGGAAACAGCAAAAAGTCCTTACAAGCTGTGCTCATGTTACAAAATAATCCTAAGAAACAAGCCTGGGAGTAGCCAGACACCTCCTCTACATATTAAATCCCTCAGCAATTCAAGTGGCTCAGTCTAGAATGAAACCCCAGAGTGATTGGGGTAAGATAATAGCAGGGATTGCTTTTCAGAGGTTGCATGGGCAAGATCTTGCTAATATCACATCACCTTGTCTGTGCCAATAGATTTGTGGCTTCCCAAGCTCTGACACATCTCAACACCATACTCTAAGGCATCCCATATTCCTTTCTTTCTTGCCACAGAGTCACCAACTTAGCAAACCCATTACTTTGGGGCAGAGCCTGTCTCTGCAACCACAGCAGGAGAATACCAGAGCACAGTGCTGCAGCCTAAACCAGCATCACACAGAAGAAAATGAATAGTGAGCTACTAACATACCAGGAGGGGATGGTCAGATGCCTTTCCCTGTTATGATGAGCTGTTTCACCTGCAAGCACCTGTGGCAGCATTTGATTGTGCATGGCCACTGGTCTAAGACCAGGTCTCTGCCACTACTGAATCTCAGGACTGGAAAGGGTGATGTGGCCTCTATGTCAGGCCCCCAACTTGACCGTGCTCTGAAACGAATCCCATCCTCACAGTCAGGCCTGCCTCCCTCTCCTCAATGCAAAGCCTCTGAGTTTCCACAGTGCCAAACTTCTTTGGTTCTCACACCTCTTTGTTGGCCATCCACACATATCCATGCATATCCATGCAGGCTGGGACTTGAGCAGTGGCTTGGGCACTGTCATTCCTGAGGCATCACAATGATGTGACCACAATGCTTAGGTGGACAGGGCAATGATCAACACATGTGAAGGCCTCATTTCCTTTTCTGTTTAATAACTCATTTGGGACAAAAGTTATTTAAATTAATATTTTTCCATAGTGAGTTCCTGACTAATTTTTTTCTCTATTAACAACATGGCTGAAAAAGGGCCATTCATTTATTCCATGTTTTGTTCCCTGTGATCTTGCAGAGCCTATTGCACAGTTCCTCTTCTAGCAGGTCCCACTGGGAGCTGGTGGACAGGCTCACTACTGCTGTAGGTAACCAGGCTCTGATGCGACTTAGAGTGCTGTTCAGTGGCTGAAGTGAATGCCAAATCAATTCTGAGAGAGGCCTAATTACACTGGCGATACTGAGTAGAACAATACGGACTTTGTACTCAGTACTCTTGGTAACAGACTGCAAGGGAAAGAAATAAAATTGTTTCCTTTTATTTCCAGAGTTGGAACATCATCCACTAATGTGGTAGGACACCTGCCAGAAAGCCATCCACAGCCAGTATTGATAACACCAAGATAAATGCACATTACAGCAAGCAGCTCTGCTACTGGGAGCACTTGGTGTTGCACCCTTGGTGCCAAAGGCTCTGTTGCCTTTCTCATGAGCACTTTGATACACAAACCTTCTTTGGAAAGAGGCAAAAGCATGGAGGACTTGGCACACTTGGCAATGAACATTAACCGAGATATTTGACTGACTTTGTTGTGGCTCATGTTTTTTATCTTACTGCTAAAATAAGAACAGCCAGTGTAAATAGACTTTGTTGCCTATCACAAGTGCAGGAACGACATAAGTGTGCTATGTTTACATGCTTCGTGTCAGTGACAGCAGGCTGAACATCACAATATCCTGCTCACACAGCAATGCATTTACTGAAGTGATTTAAGTAGTTTTCTAGCAACTGCAATGTAATTTCAACACTACAGTCATTTACAAACAGTAGATGGATTCTACTGTTAGGAAGTTTATACACCTTAGTGCTTTTCAAGTCAGTTTAATACCGCTATATCGCAGTATTTGACAGTGCCACTATTATTTTTTTTGTATCAGCATTGTGGAAGATCCAAGACAATTACTACTTGGAGCAGCAACAAGCATGGCAAGCACTTGGCCAAACAGGAAGAGGGAGGGCACTGAAGCTGCAGCCAGACATGGCAGCAGAGCTTGACCTTCTTGCCACATGGATGCCTGGCACAAGTCCTGGCATTGGGGCAGGCACAACTTGTGCCTGCAGCAGTCTGATGAAGGACCATAGGGAACAAACATGCCAAAGCCAAGAAATGTCTTAGAGAGTAAGAGGAGTCCTCTGAGAGACAAGAATAGAAGTAGAGAACAAAGAGGAGAATCTGCCAGATGTTGGACTGAGAATATGCAGTCTATCATTGAAGAAAAGAAGGATGCTAACTTAGCCTTGGAAAATTATGGACTAGGGTTAGCCCAGAGGAACATTCCCTTCCAGTCCTGTTATTTGCTTCAGCCTTGATTTGCTATTGGTGATAGAAATTAAGAATTACTGTGAAATTAGAATAATGATATTGCTTCCAAGCAGCATACTGGTACACAAAACCTTGCAAAAATAATTAGTGTGTCTGGTACGGTAGGTAATTTGTCAAAGGATTCATGCAGTAAAACTTTTTGGTACTAAAGCTGTTCCAATTATCACAAGAGAAAATATTGATTAGAAGCCCCTTGCAGTGACAAGAAACAAGTCTGAAGCACTTAAATTCTCAATTTCCCAAGAAAATTAATGAAGTTAACACTAGTCCTGCTACTTTAACTGAGAAAATAATGAGGACAGGCCTTACCACTGTCATTGCTGACAAAGGCTACACCAATTTCAATACTTTAAGGAAAGTAGTTGGCCAATTAGGATCATTACCAACTAGTACTCCTTTATTTTACTTTGAGAATGTTAGTAGATTGAAATTTTTTTCTAGTTTGAAACAGGCAATAAGTAGATAAGCAAGTAATTCAGAAAGATGTCCTCTTAATAAAGGGAATGGGAAGTTTTATGCTACTTCAGTGGTAGTATCTGCTATGGGATAGCTTAGCTATCATGTATCAGTTACTTGATACAGCACCAAAATGCTTGGACAGACATAGGAACACTGATTGTCTGATTGTCTAATTGTCAATCATTTTAGCTACTTGCAAATCCAGTGAGTGCTTCTTAAAACAATTTTTACATTCAAACTAATCAAATAGGCTGTTGCAAAGGATCATAGATTCAAAGAATGTCTTGGGTTGGAAAGGGACCTTAAAGACCATCTAATTCCAACCTCCCTGCTGTGGGCAGGGACACCTTTCACTAGCCCAGGTTGCTCAGATCCCCATCCAGCCTGACCTTGAACACTTCAGGGATGGGGCACCCACAGCTTCTCTGGGCAACCTGTTTCTGAGCCTCACCACACTCACAGTAAAAAATATCCTCCTAATATCTAATTTAAATGTATGCTCTCTTTCAGTTTGAAGCCATTCTGCCTTGCCCTGTCACTATATACTCTTTCAAAAAATCTCTCTGCAGCTTTCTTATAAGCTCTCCTCAGGTACTGGAAGGCTGCAATTAGGTGACCCTGAAACCTTCTCTTTGTTCATATAAAGAAAATTACTCTGCTTTATAACAGTGCAAAAACATGCACTGGACAACAATGCATTCTCCAGAAGAACTAAAAAACATCTAGTAAACCTAAAAAGGTTTGTAGAAATTAGAAAGTTTATATTTTATCACTGGCAAACCCAATAAGATTTTTTTTTCTATAAATTACCAAAGTAAATACTTCAACCATATGAATAACTGCCCATATAAGAGCCAAGAACCTTCTTCCTTACTAAAACCAGCGTGATCTATTCACTAATAACTGAAAAGACAAATAAGGTGAAAATTATATTGCTGGATTATGATTTACCTTGGTGCCACATTCTTGAATTCCACTTCAGGGATTTACACTCATTTGCATCCCCATCTTTTTTTGTACTCTTTATAAAAGCTGATAACAGCTAGACATTATGGTGCAATGAAAGAGACCCATAAAAATTAAATTAGAAAAGATATGCAAAACCCTAGACACAAGCAAAATGTATCATACATGGCCCTGTAAACCCACTGGTGCTGTATAGTGTTAGCTACAGTTATTAAAAAAATACTTTAAAGTGAAATAAGTGAGAAGGAAAATAATCCCAAGATGAACAGTGCTACCTAGGTCAGACACAGTGCTGGCCTCTATCTGGTGAGGAAATTTAATTTCTGTAGATACTGTAGTGTCTATGCTATAAGAAAGTAGCATAAGTAGAGGCAGTACCATCTGGTAGACCAAACATTATGAAGTTCACTACGCTGCATAAACCAACATCCCTATTATATCCAAGGTCCACATATTTCAGCCACTCTGAAAGCGATGATTGTTTCTTACTCTTGTTTTAATGCAGTCAGTGCTGTTTTATCCTCAGCTGTGGGAGCTTCATTTTTAAATCTACATCACTTTGCTAGTTATCATGGCCAAGTGCTACATACTCTGGATCAGGTGGCCCTTAACTCTCCTCCTCTCAGTTCTCTTAAACACAACCTTGAAGCCAGTGATTCAAAAAATTAGTCTTTTTACCTCCGTAGAAACCAGCTACAAGTCCACTTAACTTTTCAGTTGAGATTTTTTTTCTCCTTAAAGGCCTTATCAACTTCAGGAAAATAAACTCCATTTCTTCAAGGAACTCATTAATACATACACTTGGGAAACTTTCTTCAGGGACAAGGGAGCAGAACAAAGCTGGCAAATTTTTAAGGACATCTTCACGGAGCACAAGAATTAGTGATCCCCAGGCATAAGAAATTCAGCAAGGAAAGCAAGAGACAGGAATCACTGAATCTGGACCTGCTGGTAAAGCTAAAGGGCAAGAAGTATGTGCACAGGCAGAGGAAACAAGAACAAGTAACCTGGGAAGAGTATAGGATACAGTCCAGTTGTATGAGGATAGGGTGGGGAAGGCCAAGGTGAAGTTGGAGCTGGCCTAGACGAGGGGTGCAAAGAATAACTAGAAGGGGTTCTACAGGTATGTAGGGACTTGCTACAAGAGCTTGTAGTGACAGAACAAGGGGGAATGGCTTCAAACTGAAAGAGGGCAAGTTTAGATTAGACATTAGGAAGAAATTATTTGCTGTGAGGGTGGGAAGGCACTGGAACATGTTGCCTAGAGAAGCTGTGGATGCCCCATCCTTGGAAGTGTGCAAGCTGGATGGGGCTCTGAGCAACCTGCTCTAGTGGAAGCTCTCCCTGCCCATGGCCAGGGGGGTTGGAATTTGATGGTGTTTAAGGTTCCTTCCAACACAAACTGTCCCATGATTCTGTGAAATGAAAGCTTTGTCCCTTTAACAGAAGCTGTTTAATCAGCTGGATACTGGCAGAAAACATCCTGAACATCTCCTTCAGTTTCTAATTTAGAACCACGAAGTGCATCATCAGCTATTCAGCAGGAAACAGCAGGAAAACTTACTCAGGCTTTGAAGTACTCATCTGCTCTGTAAATACATAGGCCATACAGAGTACACAGCAACGCAGTATATCCCAAAGGATGATAAGAGGTGAAAAGCAGGCAGAGGGGAGATGAGTTTTAGGAAAGATAAAGGGCAGGAACTCCAGGGACAGCCCACCTTTTGAGGAAATTCAGATCTTCTCTGGCCTCCCCTAAGAAAAGCATAGTTTCAAGACGCCTTTGTTTAACTTAAAGGACCCACTGAACCAAAGGATCCATAGGCTGTGTGCTACTGTATTAGAAGTATTCCCACCACTAGGTGTCAGCCCAATTTAACATATGCACAAATTTCTTTAACGAAAATTTCACTTTTGTTGTACTTTAATCTTTTAACTACATAATGGAAATATTCATACCTATTATATAATCCATATATACACTTACAACACTCAAGCTGATTTTAAGGAACATACCTAATGACAGTTCAGAAAAGCATGTCAAATACCTAAAATCTACTTGAAACTCTACTAGAGCACCTACTTAGAAAGGTATATTTCATAGAATAATTTAGAGTGGAAATCTAGTTCATCTAGTTCAATCATTAACCCAGCCCTGCTAAGTCCACCACTAAACCGTGTCCCTAAGGGCCACATCAACATGTCTTTTAAAAACCTCCAGGGATGGTGAATCAACCACTTCCTTGGACTGACTGTTCCAGAGCTTTACAACCTTTCATGGAAGAAATTTTTCTCAATTTCCCATCTAAACCTCCCCTCACACAACTTGAGGCCACTTCCTCTTGTTCTATCACTTGTGGCTTGGGAGAAGACACTGACCCCCACCTGGCTACAGCCTCTTTTCAGGCAGTTGTAGAGACCAGTAAGGTCTCCCCTGAGCCTCCTCTTCTCCAGGCTAAACATCCCCAGCTCCCTCAGCTGCTCCTCATCAGACTTGTGCTCCAGACCCTTCCCCAGCTCCACTGCCCTTCTCTGGACATGCTCCAGCACCTCAAGGTCTTTCTTGCAGTGAGAGGCCCAGAACTGAACACAGGATTTGAGGTGTGGCCTCACCAGTGCCAAGTACAGGGGGACAATCACTGCCCTGGTCCTGCTGGCTACAATATTTCTGATCCAAGCCAGAATGGCCTTCTCGGCCATCTGGGCCCACACTGGCTCTGGTTCAGCTGCTGTCGACCCAGCATCCCCAGATTTCCAACCACTCTGCTCCAGTCTTCAGCATTCCATTGTTGAGGGGTTATTGAGACCGAGGTGCAGGATTCAGCACTTGACATTGTGGAACCTCATGCAACTGGCCTTGGCCCATCAATCCTCTCCAGCCTGGCCAGTTTCCTCTGCAGAGCCCTCCTACCCTTCAGTAGATCAACATCTCTACTTTGGTGCCAACTGGTGGCAAACGGAGCAGTTGATCCCCTCATCCAGATAATTGATAAAGATATTAGACAGGGTTGGTCCAAAAACTGATGTCCCTGGGGAACATCAGTTGTGACCAGCCACCACCGGGATGTATCACCATTCACCACCACTCTCTGGACCCAGCCATCAGCCAGTTTCCTACTCAGCAAAGAGAGTGCCTGTCCAAGTCCATCCGCTTGGAAGCTGTGAAGATGATGCACCTTCACATACAGAGAGCAGTAAACAAGCATGGGCCTGTGGATAGTACTTAATCTTTTTAAATTTTGAAGCCCTGATAGCAAAAATGAGAGCTGAAAAGGTCTGGGTAGAATACCTGCTCTGCCACTGTTTTCTGAAGCAATGAATTCATTAACACCACAGAGCCCCTGCTGGTTACAAGATAAAAAGCAGATGGACCATTTATCAGCATTTTGTCCAGGAGTGAATCAAATAACTGTCATATCACTTCTGAAAGTGCTCAGACAGAGCCCGTTCTGTCATTCAAATTAACACCACCCCCTCTCCAGCTGCAGAGTTAAAACACACAGGATGGGGATATAACACTGGAAAGAATATTTATTCAGAGTATTACACCTTCAGTGATAAATATGCATGGGCTCTTCAAAGCAATTTCAAAAACAAAAAAGGGTGGTTATAAAGTCTCCTGTAATTAAATTTTCATTATCCTCTCTATGGGAAGCATGATGAGATAAAATTGAAAGTGAAAAAATGGACCTGACTGACATTGCTCTCTGTCAGAAATAGCTTGCAAAGGAGAGTCCCCAGGCAACACCTAATACAGATTCTGCAGGCTCACCAGGTGATGTAAAACACTGCAAATAAAATAATGGGAGAGCATGAACAGGAGAAAAAACAACAAAAGACAAACAAAAAAAACCCCTCAGAAAACAAAACCAAATAAAAATACTTGCAGAACCTCCCCCCCTCACCAAAACCCAAACTCATTCTCATACATACACTCCCTCTAACAAAATTGAACAGAAAGAAAATCCAGAGTTCCCCCCCCAAAAAAGCCCAACTGAACTAGCAATGATCCAGGGAAAAGAACTGTTCCAGAAAAACACCTTCCTTCCCAGCAATGGAGAAACAACAGCCTACAGTCTTTCCCTGCACACAGCCTCCCTCTTCTGTCAAGAAGATGAAGTTTCGGTTCTGAAATATGCTTGTATCACACTGCAACATACAGTCCTTTCACAGCTGACCCAGAATCTCTCTCTGCTTCCTGGTATCTCACCCTATAAGCACCAAAGAACATTTAAATCAGTGTCAACACCAAGGTAGGAAGGGTGAAGAAATGAAGGACCTGCTACACAGCTGACAGCAAAAGCCAATCAGAGATGGCGAGTATCAAGGACAGACTGAATTGAAACATGAAGCAGAATATCTTATTCCAAACATGATAATGTATGTAGCCAAGAGAGGGAAATGGGCCCAAGACAAGAAAACTATTTTCAGAAGAGACATTAGGGATGACTGAGAACAGAAGGCAAAAATGGCCCCTTTAAAACTCAAACCAACCTGCAGCTCCAACCTGGATTTCATTTTTAAACCAAATCCTAGGAATGGGATGAGTCTTAGACCCAGACATGGGCCATAACTCAGGCAAAAGAAGTTCTTGTGGGTCTTCTGGCATGTTTTCTAGCAGCTTGCCCCTTCCTTTGGAGTCTCCTTTGCAGCCTGACTCCAACAGTTCTTACCCCAATCAACTTCTACATGGACCTAAAACAAAATACAGTTACAGTAGACTCAAATTTAAAATTGCATTCACTTAGGACCTGTCTGTATGGGTCAACACATTCTCCATTCATACATAGCATTACACTAACTTCAAGCAAATATAACAATATGCATTATACACTGGATGATGAGCCCATGTAATTGCTATATCAAACCAGAAGACTGTGTGATCTGGAATTATAGCCTGTGGCCAAAAAGAAATGGAGTCACTGTCCCTGGAAGTGTCAAACAAAACCCCCCAAGACTCAATGTGGCACTTAGTTCCATCTAGTTGACACCGTGGTGTTAGTCATAGGTTGTACTCAATGATCTCAAAGGTCTTCTCCAATCCAGTTAATTCTGTGATCCTGTACAGTCTTTTTAAACTATATGCACAAAACAACACAACACGCTAGAGCTGCTAGAGAACAGAAAACATGGAATAAACACACTGAGCCCCAACAGAAAAAGAAATTGTTTAAAATAGTTAAAATGTTGTGGCCCTTTGTTGTAGTCTTCATGGTAAGCTAGCCACACTCACTGATGGAACACTAGAAAGAGGTCAGAAATATATGAAACTTCCAGAGCAGAAAAACATTAGAGGTGCTCCAGAGGTAGTCCTTTGCCCTTTTCTCATGCTCTTACAAGAATGACATTCAGAAAACTACACTTTACTATCAGAGCTTTTTTCCTGACAGACATCAAGACAAGACAGATCAGTCACAACCTCTAATCACTTCTACACATCATAGAATAGTTTGGGTTGGAAGGGGACTTTAAAGACCATCTAGTTGCAACCTTCTTTCTGTGGGCAGGGACTCTTTCCATGAGACCAGTTTGCTCAGAGCCCTATCCAACCTGGCCTTCAGGACCCTCAGGAATGGGACATCCACATCTTCCCTGGGCAACCTGTTAGAGTGCTTCGCCACCCTCACAGTAAAGAATTTTTTTCCTAGTATCTAGTCTAAACTTTCTGTCTTTAAATTTAAACCCATCTCCCCTATTCATTCTGGTGAAGATATATTAATATCTTCATGGGATTTCCCTAGAAAAATCCATGAAAACTACAATATAGTTGCTTACCAAGACTACCCCATTCTTTCCATTCTCTTCTGGTGCAACTAATTAACACACTTCAGAAGACCTTTGTCAATCTCTACCAGACTTTCAGAGACTAAGCAGAAGTTGACATCCTCTCTAAGCAGTACCCCAGGATCTGCTGCCTGCAGAGGAATGAAGCTTGGGAGACACGTTACAAGATAAGGGTTTGAGACATCTGATCTCTGGAAGCTAGTTCTTTATTTATTCAGGGACCTCAGAAACACTAGCACAGTTTTTTATTCTTTGCCCTAAGTGGAAAGAAGAGGAAACATTAACTCAGGCTTAAGCCATCTAGCTCAAGAATCTACAATTGCAACAAATTACTTACTGAAGGAGCTACAAGTGATCCAGGACTGAGCCAGCTGCAAGCTCAAACAAGCAGAGACATTGCAACTATACAACATTTACTATTGAGGGAGGTAGAAGATACACACTGAAGATTCCAGACACCTGTGGTTTCAAGCAAAGGTAATGTGGTGGGTGGCAAAAAGGACTGTGGTGGGTTGACCCTGGTTGGGCACCAGCTTCTCAGCAAAGCCCCTCCTTAACTCATCTCCTCATCTAGAGGAGGGAGATAAAACATAGCAAAAAGCTCATGGGTTAAGGACAGGGAGAGATCACTCACCAATCACCATCACAGGCAAAACAGACTCAACTGGGAGAAATTAGTTTATTGCCAAACAAATTAGAGTAGGGCAATTAGAGACGGAAATGAAGTCTCAAAAGACCTTCGTCTCACCCCTCCCTTCTTCCAAAGCTCAACTCCACGCCCTTCTACAGGGAGCAGCCCTTCAGGAACGGACTGCGTCAGTGCGAGTAATCTACAGGGTCACAGATCCTCACCCCCAAAGCTCGTTCAGCCCAAAAACCAAAGCCACCCAACTCACATCGCCGACTGACCAGACGTTTTTATAGAGACACTGCTGGGCGGACCCTGGGTCCAGCTCGGCAGCTCCATTGGGCAGTTGTCTCGTCAATCACTGTGAGGGGGAGCTGCCCGCGGGTCTGTTCTACTTGCCGGGCGCTTGCGCGGGTCCCGCGGGCGTTTCCCAAGGGTTACTGGGGGCCGCCCGCCCGCGGGGGCCGGTCCTTGGCCGTGTCCATGGAGCAGCGCCGTGGGAGGGGCCGGAGGCCGCGGCTGGGGCGGCTCGGGAGGGCCGCGTGACGCCGGCGGGGCGGCGGCAGTGCGGGGCAGCAGCAGCGGGACAGGCCCTCACCGCCCAGCCCTGCCCTGCCCAGCCCTGCCCTGCCTTCGTCCCGCCGACCGGCGGATGGGCACGGAGAGGGCAGCGGGTCGGCCATGGCCAGCGGCGGCCCTGAGGAGGGGGAGGCGGTGGCGGGGGAGGAACAAGCCCTGAGGAAGCTGGTCGTCCGGCTCCAAAACGTCCAGGAGAGGAAGCGGCTGGAGACGCTGGTGCAGACCCTGAGCGACCTGCTGGAGCTGGCGGCCCGGCAGAGCGGTGAGCACCCTCCCCTGCCCTGCCCCGTCCCACCCGCCGCCGGTCGCTAACGCGGTCTCTCTGTTTTCTCTGTCCCCCCACAGCTCCCCGGCTCTTCAGCGGCAAAAACGTCCATGTGCCCCTGCTGCTGGTGGTGGATCTGTACCCAGGAGCGGCGGGCGTACAGCAGGTCAGGGGCCGGGCCGGGCGGGGGCCGGGGTCGCTTCCCCCGCTCCGGCTGCGCTCCGCGGGGTGAGGGAGCGCGCTGCCCTTCCCGGGATAAAGTTCTTGTTCGGCTCGTTGATTCCTCCTTAACTTGCTGTCTGTCTCCTGGGCCGCTTCATGAAGTGCTCTCATCTGTAGAAGGGCGCTGTCATCGCTGGCATTTAAAGGGACCAAGCGTTCCAACTTACTGCGGACGCCACTGGCTGCGTCTGTTTTTACCGGCAGAAGGAGGCGAAATAGAAAACAAAAATAAGGCAGTGTGAATACTGTGTAATGTAGGGTTCTAAATTACCAGTAATGTTATCTTATATCATTTTGATGTGTCCATATTGAATTTTGCCATGGTCAGACAAACTTGTGAAAAGCACGATTTTACGGTATTAGTTCATGTGTAGGGAGCCATATCCTTGAGAGTTGTGCTAGTAAAGTCTTTTAAAGGCAGGGGGGAATATTTTAGCAAAGAGTAAGTCCTGCAATTTAAGGTTCTGCCTTCCTGCCCCTGTAATCTAGCGTTGGCCCATTTGGACTAGGTGTGGCACTTGCACAATTTGATGTTGTAGTTGTGGTACAGCTGCCAGACTTGTCATACGAACAGCTCCTTCCTGGCAGGCATATATTAAATTTCTGAGTATGCTGTGCGTAGAGGATGTTTATAACCTCCAGATTTCTGTGAAAATCACTTGATTTTTTTAAAAATTATTAATCCCATTTATATAGTTACAATATTTTTGCATATTTTGGGGGCTTTTTTCAATTCAACTAGAAAACAAAACATGAATTATATTGCAAATGCCTCTTAAATTATAATGCATTTAAAAGGTTTTTTTGTTTGGGGGTTTTTCTGTGTAATAGACCTTAGCTAGAGGTCAAAAGCCCAAAATTCAGATTAACTATGAAATAACAGTGATCTCAAGTTTTCTTTGAAGGCTAAATATTTGTGCAGTATCTTAAGGTTTTACTCTTTTACTATTCAATTGTCAGGTTGTTAAGAAATACAGGAAGATGAATCAACAGTTATTTTCAAGATAAAGCATATTACATATTTAACAGTTTATGAAATCTTTGCCCTGAAGTTTAAACTTGCAAGTAAAACATCAGTCACAACAAGAAGTAGGTATGAAATGATAGCACAAGACTCTCAGAATTGCATACCAAAGATAGTGATTAATTTTCATTTTAACTCTATTAAAATACCTCACTCTAATGCCAAATTTTAAAATTCATTTTAATTTTCTACCTGCCTGCATTTGCTGTCATGCAGTGTTTCAGTTTAGAAGTCCCAGACCTTCTTTGCATTCCTATGTGTGTTGCAGTGGGAAATTCACAGCCAGTGCAAAGCTCAAATCCCATTCCTTATAAAATGTCTTGGGCAGCTCTTCTTTCACATTCAGTTCAGATGTTTACAAACATTCACACTAAGTACAGCTCTGTTTTCTTGCTTTGTTCACTGCTATTTGTTTGTAGTCTTTGTGAATAAACAATTGTCACTTTACAGAAGTGAAGTAATGAGATCCTTATTTCAGTGCAGTCTCTTTGCAGTATTAATGATTTTTTATTGAATAAATAATTAATCAATTCCCTTTTGGCATTGTAAAAAAATTGACATAAGAGAGTAAACACAGTCAGAGACATACTTGAAGTGAGAATTTTCTTTACCTCCCCTCCTTAACTGGTTACAAAACATTGCTTTGTGCTGTTTTTCCACTGACTTGTACAGGGTAAATTTGCCTGCTAGATCAGTATTGCAATTCAGACTGCAGGCATAAACCCTGCGAGTTCCTTCAGAAGTATGAAACTACTGGTGTAGAAAGCCAGTAGTTCCTGAAAGTAAAATATATGTGTTTAAGTAAATAGGGTAGTTTTCTGCATTTTCTCTGGCAATGACTGGAGGAGCTTAGAAACTCCAGAGCAAAATATGAGTGCACTTGAGTGAAGAGCAGTCAGCAGAGCTTTATTGTCTCACAGAGGTGGTGTGACGTAATGTAATATAAATTAATTGCATGCTAGAAACGAAAAGGCTCTGATTTAAAATAACGAATTTCAGTGCTGCTACCAACTGTTTATGTATGTATGTAGGGACCTGTTTAAGTGTTTATAAGGACATCTTTGCTTTATTTCCCTTCTCTATAGCCTTTAGGATTTCTGTTATTTAAAAGACCCTTGGTTTCTTATATAATTATTAAACAGCTAATAAACTTTCTGTTACCTCAAGTTGTGATTTTAATATTGCAAAATAGGCCACATATCAGCAGGTCAGCTGGTCTTCTCTGGATCCACAGTTCTGATAAATGTTTGTCAATACTTGGAGTCCTAACAATCCAAATAAGAATGTTTAATGGGAATATAAAATTCATCAGAAACAGTTAATACAGAAAGGAATTTTCTAAAGTTTTCATCAGATTCTAAATTTTATAAGAACAGTTAGGGTGTTCTTATAAAGTGTGACTTCCTAGATAAAATCTTTTCTAAGGAATAAACAGCTTATCAATTAATAGTCACCTCTACAATGTTTTTGAAATTTGTACCTCATAAACTCTTGCTTGGAATATGGAGAATTAGAGAATGACATATCCTCATCTTGGAGAGGACTGATGGCTGCTAAGACTATTCATTGTACCTACATTTAGGACTCAGTTACATAGACCAGCCCGAATGTCCATAGTAAAAGATTTGTAGTCTCATGCAGGGCAAGGCAGCTTGCTATCCAAGGAAGAGAAGTGCATGGAAATTAGCTCATGGCCAAGCTTAATCTGCAGACATTAAGGTTGTAATTGGCTTAGAACCTTTGGCTCAGCAAATCTAAACTGAAAGAGAAACAAAAGTACTGCAGATATGGGCTGTGCTCACACTGCAACCAAGTGTGTGAAAGACAAAAGCAGAATTCCAGTCCCCAGGGAGCTACATCACTTTTTGCACATTCTACGAAGCTGTCAGGAAAGCTGTCTAGATTCAAGCTTACACTGTTCTGTGGGTGACTCTACACTACCAGACTTGTAATTCCATGTCTCTGGTCTTACTGATTGTAGGGTTAGGGATCATGCACTTTATATGAACTTTGCTGTTAAACTCTGGGGAGGTAGCCATTTACATTCCTGGTTTTGGCTGTCCCATCTTGACCTCTTTGCTTTACATAACTCTTCTGTGAAAAAGTGATCCAGTTATGCATAGAGTCTTTGTGTCATATTGTCTTCTGTCTTGACTCAATTCTTAAAGCACACAGGCCTGCTTCCACCTTTTTATTTACTTATATGGTCAATGAAACTCATATGCCTTTTTATAATTCCTTTTTGTAAAATCTGCATCATCTTGACTTTAGACATTTCACAGTTCACTACTTTTCTTTCAGTACAGAGGGGTTTTCTTTCATTGGTTATTTCTTTGTACAGATTTTGCTTACTATTTCCTCACTGCAGGCTATTCAATCATATCAGCCTGTAAACATTTGTAAGAGACCAGATTTCTCCAATACAGAAGATCAAAGAAGAACATTTCTAGGTTTTGGCATTGTTTACGGATGTTTGAAAGACAAAGAATTTGCATAGAATAGGTAGTTATTAGGAACAAATACCTTTGGTTTAGTTGTCTTTTACTCCTTTTGATCTCAAAACTTGCATTGCCTTCGTTACATTTTGAAAGCACACAGTACTGAGGGTTGATGGCAAGAATATGAAATGTGTAGTGATTGTTTACGTATCTCATCCCCATTAAAACATTGAACACCTTTAAAAACCTATACTTTATCCTTAAAATTTGCAATTAAATGGTAAGTTCTTATGAAAACACACATTTTTCAATAAGGCTGAACTACCTGTAATAGTGCAGGGGTTTCCCTGTCCAGTGATGACATACTATGGAACACATCATACGTTTCTGTCTGTCAGCATCTTGTTTAACTATATGCTCTTTATCCTCAAGCAATGCTGAAGCAGATTGAGAGTGATGTGTTCCTGCAAGCAATGCATTCAGAATCATTAGCATGTGTTTTGCTTCCATCTTTTGGCTTTTCATTCCATTTGTCTTGTGTTAATTAATTTTCCCATACTGATTTAGCTAGGTAACAGAACACCTGTCTTGCAAAAGCCAAGGATTAGAAGACAATGTTGAAGTTCCAAGCAGAATATCTATTCTAAAATAGCTGCATTTTTGTTTTACAGATGGGCTGGTCACTTCTTTGTAAATTAATAGAAATTTGTCCAAGTACTCTACAAAACATAGCTCCTAAGGATGTTGGGAAGGACTGGGAAGTACTGGGTGTTCACCAGTAAGTATTTTGTATATAAAGAGTCTGCCAGAATGCTTGGTAGTTTTGGTAGCCTATATATGCAATGGAATATGTAAAGTTATTGCATCATTTTTTTTGTGGATTTTTTCAGCCTTCAGAATGTGATACTCACACAAACAAGGATCTTATCTGTGTATATAAATACCTGGTGCAGAAAGTAAAGGAGATTGGGCCAGGCCTTTCTTAGTGGCACACAGTGACAGGACAAGAAGCAAAGCCCAAACTGAAATATAGGAAATTCCACTTACACATTAAAAAAAAAAAAGCCCAGTAACCTTTTTGACAGAAGCAGTATTACCTGGATGTTTGTGTGTGTTCTTTCAAATGTGAGGAATTATATCCACAAGCCTAAAGTAGTATAAATCAAGAAGAGAAGGTTTTGTTGCATCTATTACTATTGTCTTAAAAGTAAATATTTACAATTGCCTTCAGAAGGGATGGTTTGTTCTTTTTAGTAAGTGGAGCAAATTGTGGCTTGGACTTGCTCAGCTCTTCTCCATCAGCTGTCAGAGGAAGCCGATGCAAGTGTTTCCTGGATGTCTGTGGTTAGATGGGATGAATGCCCAAATAGGTTGGCTGAATAGTTGCCCAGTAACACAAATGCTAATTGTAGATGTAGGCTCAATACTCATAGGGGTTGGTTTGGGGGCTTGGTTTGGTGGCTTGGTTTGGTGTTCTCTCTCATGGACAGATTGCTGCCTTCAGGGCTGATAATGACAGCAGCAAGCACAGCCGTGTAGCCTAGTGAATCTGCCTCCATAGTCCTCACCACACCCTTCCTTGGGAAGGTTGCTGTTGAAAGATAGCATGAAGATGCATTTTGATTTTGTGAGGGGTTGTTTATTTGTTTTATAGTGGCTAGAATACATGGTCAGTAGGGGAATGAACTCCCTTGAAAAATACTTTGGCAGTTTTTGTTGGAAAGCAAAAGTGATTTGGGTTGCTTTTCATGAGCAAGAAATAACCGAGCTGAAGCTGCACATGATAGCTACCATTTCTCTGGCAGCTTAAAAGCTTGTTAATTGACTGAAAGCTGGGAGCTGGAGAGACTGCTGTTCATTCTCAGGTCCCAGAAAAATTACTTTCTGGGGCTGATCTTTCCCACAGCCTCCTCAGCGCCTACACAGCGTGTGCAGTTAAAACATCCCCTTCAAACTCAAACTTCACTGAGGACCTGATGATAGCCTTGCTGTACATGATTCCTTCTCAGTCCCAATATTTTAGCCAACTGTGTATCCCTGTCTGACATGTTGATAGTTTTCCTTGCTGTGGAGAGATTTGTTCTTAGTGGGGGAGTGGGCTCAGTGTTTCTGTCAATGCCAAAGGCAGAGCAAGCCAGCTAAATTGTATCTCATATTCCTTGTGCATGAAGTGGACTAGAATTGCAGTGAATCAACACCATAATGAATACTTGCTGTTTACGGAAAGGCAGGAAACAGTTACAATAGAGAAGAAAAGGTCATGTTTTTTGCAAGAGATTTTCCCTTTTGTGTGTGTAACTATTTTAGGAGAATAGGAATCTGAAGATAGAAAAAGCGTTTCTTTCATTTGTCTCTCAGCTATGACTATGTTGCAGTCATGTTTACAAATTATAGTTTGCTATCAGTTTAGGTATTCTTGACAGACAGTGTGGTAAATAATTAAATAGTTGCTATCAATGTGAAGAGAATTTCCTTCGGTGTATTTTCATTCTTTCTACAAGCTTTAAGAGACTTTATGAGATGTTTTGTAATCTCTTACGTTAGACTCTCCTACAGCAGAAGAGGTTTAGAAAGTTTTACATCCTTCTTCGTGGTTATACTTAAAATAGGAGAATATATGGGAGGGAATTTTCCAAAGGTAAAGGATGTTAAAACTTCCATCAGTTTTTGCCTCTCGTATCTACTTTGGCCATCATAGCTACAACACTAGTGCTACAGCAGAGGAGAGAGAAACTAGCAGCATTATAGTATGAAGGGAAAACACTGATACATTCATTCCAGCTCATAAATTTAGACTTCAGCAAGGCAAAAAACACCATTGCCAGAGCTAGGGTATGAAATCTGGATGAAACTCCAAGTGGTGCTTATGTTTTTCAAGACAGGTCAAGAATATCAACTAAAGTATCAGAACTACTGCACAATCCATTTTTATTAGATATTCTATATGCAAGGATTCACCTTTGGGGATTATTAAAATTGCAGAATCAAGCTCTCTAAAATAATGAAAAGTTAAAAAAAAAGAAAGTTTATTTGGTTTTTCTTCTGTGTGTAAATCTATGCATTTTCATTTAGTTTTTAATTAGTTCCTCCCCCTCCCTTTGAGATATGCTTCATTTGGTGTGAAATCAATGCCTTTGATCTATTTTTTTAAGAGGTGTTACAGATTTTTAGGAGCTGTTTTACAGATAGTAGTTTGAGTAAAATATGTTAAAAGTATCTACTGATTTTTAGGTGCCCAGTTTGGTACATGACCTGGATTTTGCAGTACTTGGCATTGTTTGGCTCTCTCTGTTTAACAAGTCAGAGCAGACATACAGAAAGTTAGGAGTGTGCAACTGGGAGTCTAGGAACTGTTTCTTTTTAGTGATTTGTCCAGCATCATGTAAGTGCTGTATGACTGAAATTTAAGGTAGAGTTCATCAAGATGCTGTTCAAGTTTTTCAGCTGGGAAACTGCTGCTTCTCTTCCACCAAACCCTTGGTTTTTCAGTGTAACTGAGTTCTTGCTGCAAGCAGAGCAGTGCTGTGCTGTCCACACTCTGTGGTGCTCCACAGCCCTGTGCTCTGGAGAGTAACCATCTCCTGAATGACTGCAGAATTAATTCACATAACTAACTAAAAACTAAAGTAAATTGGATAAATTATACATTCAGTATTTTAATGAAGTATGATTGTAGTTAAAATTCCAATATTACCTCATTGGTAACTTGAAAAAACATAAACTGAAATAAAAGGTTTTTAAAAAAAAATTGAGAGCTTTTTAAGGTTTTGCTAATTTCTGTAACTATTTCTGTTTTCAAAGTAAATGTTTGATGTTGTGTCAGTATTTCTTTGGCTATAACTCCTTTATCCCTTTTTCTTTTTTTTTTTGTTTTTAATTTTTAGGCAGATTCTTAAAATGCTTACAGTCCACAAAGGAAATATAAATCTTTCAGTGATAGGACTAAAAGCATTAAATCTACTCCTCATGTCAGGTATTGTGTGCTTTACTTTCCTATTTTGTCTAAACCTCTAAAACACAGAACTGATACAAAATATGTGGCTGTACATGGCAGACTGGATTTTTCTCTCTGTTTTACTCCAGTCATTTTTCATTTGTATTTGTATGCAAAATAATAAGAGTACTATTTTGCACCTTTTTTCCCAGGTAGGTATGAGCTGTCTTTTGGCAGTAAAGTTTTAGAACATCAGATCTATTGTAAAATGCAACCTTAAGAGAGAATTTTGCTATGGGTTATACAAAGCTGGATTTGAACTCTCAGAGTAAATTTTAAGGGCAGTATTAAAGAATTTTAGATTTTATGGTGTTTCAATGAAAATGTTGAGAAATAATCAGTGCAACATCTTTTCTGCTGTTCAGACATAATTGCTTTCCTGCTCTTGGAAGAAGAAGTGGATGTGTTTTCCTTGGTGTTTAATGCCATGCACACCTTCCCTAAAAATGAAGAGATCCAGCAGCATGGATGTAAAGCATTACACAAACTTTTTGAGAAAGGTATTTTATCTTGTAGTTTATTGCATTAGAAAAAGGTATAGGTTAGGAGGGATGGCAGATATTTATTTAAATGCAATAAATGATTTTCTGCATTCCGGATTGATTTGTATATTGTCTGTTCTTTAAATGAGCTGGCACAAAACAGACTTTCCAAGCAATATCACAAATTTTCTAAATTAGAACAATGAATATGACATCTTTTAAAAAATCAAAATGTCCCTTCATTTCTAACTCCAGAGTTAACTGGAAAGATGGGATTTTACACTGGTCAGCAACTGGAAGAAATAATAGTGGCATTTGATTTTAATTCTCAAAAACAGTATTGTGTATTTAAAGAGAGGTCAATTTTAGTAATGTGAACAGTTCTAAAATCAAGCAAAATGTTTGTACTATAGAAAAATATTTGGTTCTGCATTTTACCCTGACAATGCTGAGAGGTGGCCGTGTGTCTATACAATATTCCCATTTATTCTGAAAAACAAAGTCACCATGTATTGAATTTTTGCAGAAATCTCAGGAACTGTGCATGTCATGGCCAGAAGTCCCCATGTTGTAGCCCTCTGGCTTTGAATTGAGTTTCTTGATTCAAAATAAATATTGAGAAATGCTGTCACTCTGCTGTGCTCCTTTGCTTCAAAGATAGTTGCCAGTTCTTCAGACTGGTTCTTTTCAGCACCATTTTATTCTTTTTTTTTAAGTCTTTCTCCCACATGTATGCTTGGAATTATATTCTCTGTTCCTTCCCTTCTTCCTGTCCCTGAATATTTTTGCCCTGCTGTATTTTCTGTTCAGTCTCCACAAAAGTCTGGACTTGTTATATTTTCTGTGCATGTTTTTGATAAGTGCCAGATTGTCACAGATCTGGCTGCAGGTACCTGCATGCTTTCTTCTTGATGGCAGCACCAATGTGACAAGTTCCTAGGCTGCTCCTGCCTCCTTTTTTCTACTTCTGAGTCACCTTGTCAGTTATTGTTATGTGGACCTTTGCCTAGCCTTATCTTGAGCCATATTCAGAAAATTATTCTGCTTGTGAAAATTAAAAGGTGCTCTTTCTCATCCTGGGTCAGTTCCCATATCTGGCTGATTGTACAGGTACACAGTTATGTCAGTATAAATAGCAGGGGCCAGGAATGGAAAAACTTTAAACCATTAAGGTAAGATATTGTGAAAGTATGGCTTTATGGAAAAGAAGTACATTATTAAAAAAAAAGAAAGAAAAATTAAATAAAATAAAATCACAGAGTATGCAAAATGGCATTCCATTTTTTTTTTCACTGTATGCTTAGCTTTTCCCTAGCTTATATACTGTCTTGGTTTGGGCTATCTGAAGTTCATTCTGTGAAAAAGGCTGAAAGACTTCTAAAATACTGATTCACAAGATAGCATTTGAAAGGGAAAACTCAATTATATAAAGTGCAAGCTGGAAAAATGTGTTTATAAAGTAGCTCAGTTTTTAATTAAAAAAGCCGTACTCATGAAAGATGATGTGTATGGAGAGTACTTCACTTTCTATGGAACAGAGAAAATAAATATAAGGAAACTTGATAAAAACAATTGTCTTTTCTCATGATGTACCAGGATAAGAATTATTTCCTCAAAACATACTGTGTCTCTTGCCTTTCAATTTAGTTCCAGAAGAGCAGCTGACTGAATTTGTTGAAAGCAAAGATCATATGATCATACTGAAAGTATTTAAAGAGTTTCCAGAGAAAGAAGAGGTGATTCTTCCTGCACTTTATTCATTACATTCCTTAGCTGGTCCAGGTAAGTGTATTATTAGAAGTTATTTTCAATTCCTTTTCTCCCACAGTGTGCATCAGCTCATGCATTCTGTGATTGTAAAAAGTAATCTTTATGTGATTGCAAAAAATCATTGAGCACTGGTTGGGAGTTGCCAGACAAATAAACTTCCTGTTTTCTTTGGGAAATGCTTTTTTTTTTTTTTTAATGGGATATTTTTTTATATTTAACCATTAAAGCAGAAATCTCTCCTGATTAACAGAAAAATAATTTCTTCCTCTTGGAATAAGTGGTAACAAAGATGCTTTTTCATAGTTTTATAGAGTGAAGTTCAAGGCCCTGCCCTTTCATCTTTTAATACTTGAAAAGTAAGATATAATTATTGACTAAATAAATCTTCAATGAGTTTGGGTAGCAGGTAAAGAATATTCTTGGCAAAGTCTGTTCTACAGAGGGAAAATTGCCCATACAAACTCAGTGGCCAGGCCTGGGAAAAGATATCTGGGCTCAGATACCCACAGTGGTCATTTAGTGGTGCCTGGAATGGCAGCTTTGGTAGCACTGTGCATGTGGTAGGATCCTCAGGTGTTGTGCAGTAAGACTGGAAGAAGATGTCTTTGTTATCTCTTGTCTTCTGATAACAACAGTCTCTGTTCTACACAAAACCAGATCCTGAGAAATGCATTTGATGATTTGTGTCAATTTGTTGACAGCAATTTGATCTTATTGACACAGAGGCAGGTTTTTATCAGCTTCCTGCTGATAAAATTTTGGGAAGCATAGAGCAGGGTTCTGCTCTTCATGTCTTTCATGAGGTGCAAAATGTGGTACCTCCATCAAAAGTGTTTATTTACAAAGCCTTGCTCATACATCCTGTCTGGCTCTATAGGAACTGTGCTGGCCCCATGTATGCCCACTAAACAAGAACTAGACTGGGGTGTCCCACATTTCATCAGACTCCAAGCTGTCTAGTTCCTGTTTCTCAAACCTCTTGCATTTCTGGTTTATATTTAAAAAGTTTATTGTTCCTTGAGTCAGAAATCATTTTACCCTAGCCCAGAAATTACTGCTGTTTTCTAGGGAAGAGGATACTGGATTTTAAGTGTTTTTCAAAACAGTAAATACTTACACGAAGTGGGAATCCTTTATAACAAAGGAATTGCAACAAGAGAAAGGCATGAAAAAGACCTGCTCTAAAGTAGGTAATTAATACTCTAATTTCTAACATGAAAAATTGAAAATAGCCAGAAAAACATGAAGATCAATTAAAAGCTGGTATTCATACTCTTGGTTTGTGAAGAACTCAGCAAAATATAATCCTTTAAGGCCACCATGAAGGAGGTGATTCAGTGTAAGTACATACTGTAACTTACCCAGTAGTAAAACGTCTCCCCATACCCTGAAGTTCAAGTCTCTATTCCAAATGAGTACTTCACTATGCCTTCTTTCATTAATACATATTTAGACTTTGTTGTGGCTCACATCATAAGAATCTGTAGGATAAGGGTTTATTCCAGTGCTGTACAAGCACTCTTAAATCTCAGTAGTATTTGTGGCATGAGAAAAATGCTTTGCTGCTGTCTGTCCTCCAAAGTGGAGTGATGGATCACAGAGTTTTAACCCATCCAAATGTCAGGCATAGGGAGCCAGCCAGGCTTGTCCTCTGTTAAGAAGGGAGAAACAGTCACCTCAGGAGGAAATTTACCTAACCCTAAACCAGGTTCCTGTTACAGATGGGATGAATTGCCATCCAGAATGCTCAGATCTCTTCATCAATTGTTGAGAGAACCTAGGTGCTTAAGATTAAATTTGATCTGTTCCACCTCTTTTTCTCTAACTTGTTCTGGAAAATGGTGACTCCCTGCAGGTGTGCTATTGCTTGGATCTTACAGGATTTCAACATGCAGTTTGTTATGCCTTCTTTGTAGTGATCACTTTTGGAATCTTCTGACTATTTTACTATACTCATAAGTATCACCTTTGAAATCATAACTTAGTGTGAAGTGATACAATACTGTCTTGTGGAATGTGTATTTTCAGTTCAATGACATGATAAATGGCTGTCATATTAAAGCATTGTGAAAGGTACCTTCCTTCATTATCAAATAGAGTTCTTAAGAAATGCTTCCCACTCAGAGCTTGCTTTTTCATCTGGTAGGTTATTGTTATTTAATATTTAGAGATGTATTATTTTGAAGATTTGCTGCTCTTTAAAAAAGGCTAATTATCTTTAATAATACAGTTGTGAATATTATCTTATGTTGTATCCAGGGAAGCCAAGCTGTTGAAGGAACATTTAAGAAAATTTATAGACCTCAGCAGAGTAATGCTAACTCCCTTGGAGTCAGTGACAGGACTCCCTTGTATTCATTTTGGCCAAGATTTTGGCCAAGATTTCTTGGGTTCATATTCTGTCTCAACGCCCTGGATAGAAATACTACAAGGATGCTTTCACACGCTGTATTTTAGCTACCATGCTGCTATTTTGCCTGAAATTACTGTGGGTGGGATCACCCTGTCCTCAGTAGGAATGGATGCATTCTGTCTTCATAAGGGCTCATGTGATTGTCCTGTTGGTTTCTGTATCTGGCCTGAGTAATAAACAGTAAACAGGGTGAGAGTGACCAAGCACTAGCACAGTTTTCTTGGAGAGGCTGTGAAGTTTCTGTCCTTGGAAATACTCAGAAGCCATCTGGATAACCTGCAGCCTTGCTTGAACACATGGGTTGGACATGGTGACCTTTTAGCACTGCCTTCCAACATAAACCTTCTGTGATACTGTGAAATATAGGGTTTGCAATGGCTTTCAAAATATTGCAGGAACCTTAGATGAAGATTTCAGTACCCTCAATACACAACAGGTGTACAGGTAGAGCTAATTCATATGAAAATAATAACTTCCTAATTTGCCCCCTAAAAAAAGAAGGAAAACTCAGAAATACATGATTGAATCAAATAAATTACTACAGAATAAATTTCATAAGAAAAAAATTCTAAACTGTTTCTTAATTGTATGCCCTGGGAATATTACTGAAATACTGTAAAATGTGTTCTTGATCACAATCATGTTAGAAACACCATTTATAAGATTTATTTAGTATTTATAAAACAGTTTGTTCACATTTAAGAAAAAAGTTACCTAAGATTGGTTTGGGAGGACATTTCTGTTACATGGCCTGATAAAGAATGAAAGAAAACCATAAATGTTAATCTAAACTTTGAATTTAATGAATAATTTCCAAATGTTCATAGTCATTAATGTCCTTTATGGCCATACCAAGAAATAAAGCCATCTTTCAAGTGCAAGGCAAAGACTGAAATATAGTCACAGTTTTCTAAATAAATCTCTTTAACTAAAGTCTGAATTAGAATCCAGTCAACTTCTTTTTTCCCCTCTCTTTTAAGAAGCTGTTTTTGTTTCTGTTTCTTTCTTTAGCCAGCAATGTTGAAGTGCTAATGTCTGGAAATGTTCGCTGCTACAATGTTATAGTGGAAATGATGAAAAGGTTCCCCAATAGTGAAGCAGTTCAGGAAGTGAGTTGCTGTTTGTTGCACAAGCTTACTTTGGGTAAGTTCACAAAGTTGTTTATACTCAGTTTATTCCGACTGTGTAAGAGCTGGAGTTAGCTGGGAGCGTTAAAAGCAGCAACTGCTATTCCAGTTAATCCTCAGGGTGGTATACCCTTGTGTCAGATCTTTGTGTCCAGTGATGCAAACATACTGAGGTTAGCCTGGCCACAGTTAATATGCTGTCCTTATGTGGTAAATATAAGTAACAATGAGAAGCTGCCATGAAAGACTCAAGTTAGTGGGAAGTAATGAGACAAAAAAGAGTGAGAAGCACCATATGAGAATGGGAAATCAGTAGGTTTGATTCTGTATAAAGTTACTATAGAAAAGAAGAAAATTACTTAGAAGTTTCATTTTTTGAAGTACCAGTGGTGAATGTGTGGCGAAACAACTGGTGCTACAGAATTAGTTGAAGAGTATTCTCTAAAACTCTTGTTTTCCTCCTTGCAATGCATTTATCTTCAGGTACTTGTGCTACATTCCTGACAGTGATGGTGCCTGTCTTGGGCCCCCTCTGTGCTGCAGCAGTGAATGAATCACTGAGTTCTGCACTTGCCTTGACTCGAGCAAAAGTGCTTTGATTGTGTGGGCTAAAATGGGCTGATTTCACATCAAGAGAAATTATGTCAGTGGCAAAAAGTTGTTCCTCTAGTAGCTCTGTTCTCACACTTGCAACTGTAATAAACCCATTTGAGCAGTTGCCAAGAACCACGTAATAGGAAGTTCAAATGAAAATAAATGTTTTTCCCCCTGCTGCATACAAACCCACTGGGAGCAGCTGCTGGAGCAGCCCTCATTCTTTTGCTGGTTCTTCTTAATCAAGAGTTAGACTTTCCAATTTTTGCAGGTGGTGGCCTGAAGCTACTGCAGGTGCTGGTACAAGTGCATGACTCCTGATAATCAAGTCCGTCCCATCCTTTCACCATCTGTTTCCAATTCTTTGTGCTGATAGTGTAGAAAATACAGATCAGACCTGAGTGCAACCCAGAGCAACTTCCCATTCCCCTTCAGAAAGCCAAATACAAGAAATTTTCAAGAAAATAAGGTGGCTGCTAAGGTGGTAATTGCAGGGATTTTTTGCAAGAGATGATGCTAACCTTGAATGGTTTGCTGGGCAAGGCTAACTGAAGATAGGCAGGGGAACCAAGCACTTGTGGGGACACAGCAACTTCAATGACAGGTCTGATCTTGCCCTGAGTGCAACCAGCCTGGTTTCAATCAGATGTTTGCCATGTGTTTATGCTGACCAATAATGAAGAGTGGCAGAAAAGCAGCCACAAGATCCATTTCTTCTTTGAGCCTCTCATCTTAATAAGGAGCTGCTGTAGTAGAGTTATGGAAGAAGTGTTCACAGCATCACACAGTTATGGGGACAGATGTGAAATTGCTAGGTGCTCTTGGAAATAGTCTGGAAGATTTCCATGTTTGTATTCCCATATTATTCTGATGGACACTGTCTTCCTAAACCTATGTTAACTGTGAGTGAAATGGTAAAGTTGGCATCTACTAGCTTCCAAAAACACCATCCTGCATTGTTGCTAATCTGGTAATGACTATTCTAAATTTGACTGTCTTTGGAATTTTAACCGGCTGATACCTGTTAGGCCAGCCACAAGTCCAACAGAATTATTCATCACATAGCCTAAGATTATTAATTTCTTTAGGTAATATATTTACACAAACATACCTTTTCCATTGAAATACGTTAAGAAACAGCAATGCTGATATAACATGACCACACTACTGATCTTTCACATTGCTACTCTGATTCTTGTTTTTGCTAATCAAGACTTAAATGAAATTGAATATCAAAATAGAAACCATAGCTATCAAACCATATTTGACAAAGTGAGTGTTGCTCTATTTTCTGCTCTATTATTTTCTAACCTATGATACAGGTTTTTACAACAAACAAGGAAGTTACTTGAATTTGCTTGCTTTTTGAGAAGTGCCTTATATTCAACCTGTAACATAAAATACTGTACAGCTTGTAATAATTGTTATGCTTTAAATATATTTATCATCAAAAGGCTTACTTCTTTCTTTCTAAATATAGAATAGAAGGAATCTATTCTATATTTATAATGTTGACCTTGATTTATTTAATGAGGAGGGCAAAACCAGAGAGTAAACCAGGGTTAAAGTAGTTGCGTCATAGGATAAATCAAATCATTACAGAAATTCAGGACCGGAATGGCATTTGCTTCCTGGCAGGAAGTCTGCAACTGATACACCAACTGTATTTTTCTTATTTTGATGACAGTATGTTTTTCATTTTGCATAGAACCTCTGCCTTTTGTAAAAAAAAAAAAAAAAAAAAAAGGCCCACAAATAATGTAGATCCCAACTGTTTTTTATCCTTTACCTCTTCTTTCCACAAATAAAATTTTGTTGTCAAGCCATGTAATAAGAAAACCAATGTTTGCTACAAAGTTTGTGCATTGTGTGCCGAGAAATTTATGTTAAATGTAAAGCTCTGGATATCTGTTTATATTAATTTTATATCTTATCTGTTTTCAGGAAATTTTTTCAATATCCTTGTATTACATAAGGTTCCAGAAGTCATTGTGAAAGCTGTTACAACATATCCTGAAAACACAAAGTTACAAGCTGCAGCTCTCAGTTGTTTAGCTCTTCTAAGTGAGTAAATCTCTGTCTACTTGTTCATTTTTTCATTCTAGTAATTTCCTGTAATAATTTCAAACTCCATTTCATTAACACAAAAGGCTCAGGTAGGACAGTTTCAACAAAGCTGGATTTCCTACATGATTACAGTTTACTGTTTCACTGTGATAAGGCTGTGTTCATATCTAACACCAAACATCTGCACAGTGTTCAGAGCTGGTAAGTTATGTTGACAGATCTGAACAGAGCAAACTGCTTATTCATAGACAAATCTTGGATAATCCCTTCTTAACATAAAGTCTCCAGTGATAACAACACTGATTTGATGTTGTGTCTGCCAGATATGACAGTACTCGTGTTGTGGCAGTTGATAACAACACAAAATCAATGCTTGTGCTTGAGTTCTGAAATCAATTAAAAGATTTAACTTTTCCTTGAATACAGTTCAGACAGAAATTAGTTAACTAGTGGCAAAAAGCTAAGAATCTGATCCTCTTTGTCTTTGAGTAATTGTTCCATATAAAAGTCAGTAGAAATGTTGTTTGAGAGTCTCCAAAATAGCAAAGATTAGAAATCAGTACATATTCCATTATGCCTCAAATATTATGCTCACTGTTGGTATCTTTTTCTTCCCATTAATTGCTGAAAAATCACAGGTATAAAATTATATATTTTGAATTCTGTTGCACTTTCTGGGACCAGATATTTGTCTCTTAGCAACTGCAATTTGCATTTTGTTTTTTAACAGCATTGCTTCAGAGTGTAGATGGCTAAGTCATAAGTGGTTCCATGCAAATAATTCAGTTATATTTTATGTCTGTGGTACTCTGTATGTAAATACACAACAAAAAGAGGTACATGCAGGTCTTTTCAGAGCCAAAGCTTAGACTGGTCTGTAATTATGTGACTCATCTACTACATTGCACTTAAGTTTTTATCTCCTTTTATAATCTTGAAGACATTTTTTTAAGTCTGTCTTAGAGTTTAGGTCAAAAGATTTCTCCCTTCCCAGAAAAGGCTTATCTTCCTACTGATTTTCAACACTGCCAGTGTGAGTGCCTCCATGACTACAGAAAAGTTGAGACATAGGTGTTTTGTTTTCACAGTAAGAATTTATTGTAAATATTTTATATTTCAAGCTGAAACTATATTCTTAAACCGGGATTTAGAGGAAAGAAAGGAAGAGGAGGAGGAAGAAAAGTTATGCTGGTTGGAAGCATGTTACAGAGCATTAGAACTACACCGAAAAAATACAGATGTGCTGGTGAGAATTTCTGGATGATGGGAAAATGGAAAGACTGTACTATGTATCGAATAAAATGTTTAGCCACGTGTTTTTCTCATATATATCCTCTGGCAAAAAAAAAAGGCCTTAAGGTCTGGATTAGATTTAGAATAAATCTTACCTTTCTTACCTTTCTTATCCTTGTTCATCTCAAGAGGTTTTAGTTACTTCTTTGGATCAAATGTTGTTAGTTAAGATGAGGCTTGTTGCCTGTAACTTTGGCCATGCAAGGATTGTTTTTTACATACCTCCTCTGTATCAAACAGCCAAACACAGGCCCATCAGCAAAAGAATTAATCTTGGCCTAAAATAGATACCAAAATGCAAATCAAATAATGAGATTGTCACACGTGTTTGTAACTCAGGCCTATTCCAGCTATTAAGAATATGGCAGTGTACATTTTGTTCTATTTCTACATATAGCCCCTTGTACCTCTTTTGTGAACTGAAAAGCAGTCAAACTATTTAAGTTCTTCATGTATTTTTAATCTTCTGAAGGTATATTTTCATAATCCTTTTTTCTTGGTTTATATTTAGGAGGCTGCGTGCTGGGCTTTGAAAAATCTGTTTCTGTATCAACGTAACCTTCATGAGAAGATTGGAGATGGAGATAATCAGTCAGTGTTGCTTAAACTGGATTTTTGGAAATGAAAAAAATGAGTGCCTATTATTTGGCCATTTGATGTTTCTCTTTTCAGTTATTTTTAGTAGTAGATGAAATGCATGATGATAAACCACACCTGGGAAACTGTCTTCCAAAGTGTGTTAACCTTGACTCAGGAATATCTGCTAATATTTAATGAAGAGTCAGAACACAGCCTATTAGAGCTAATTTTTACAGTTCATAAGGGATTTTGTCTTCAATTGCAACAGGGATAAAGAATGTAAGAATTAGGAAAACAGACAAGATTAAGATACCTAGCATGTAAGGAATGTAGAAAAGCAGTACTCATTTTCTTACAAATCAGATGAAAAGGCATTGGAGAGAGATTGCTCCCTCATTAGGGAGAATCTACTAGGTGTGGATAAGACACAGATTTCAATTTTACTTAAACTATTTCTCAGAGTTCCTTAAAATTTTAGTCACTCAATTTTTGCAAGCCTGTTTGTACCCCTGTCTGGACCTCAGGTCACTTGGAAAGCATGGTTCCAAGGCAATTCAGTGAGATTTAGACTCAATAAAGTTGCATAGGTTACAGAGGGTTTGCTCTGGAAAAATATTAGAAAACAAGAGCAATCATCTGAAATTTTCATTATGTTACATAATATCTTTTTAAGAAACTGAACTGGAATTATGAAGTAACTGTTGTAATCAGTCAATGTAGAGTGATTTGTTTCTCTCTGAAAGGTTCCCAATAGACAGAGCAGTGATGCTCTCCATGCTGATGCACTCCTCTTCAAAAGAAGTGTTTCAGGCTGCTGCTAGTACCTTGGCAATTTTGTCACAACAAAATGGTAAGGGATTTCAGTTATGTTTTCTTTTTCACTCAGCAAAAAACTATTGCAAAAATATTATAGAAGATTTAGTGTACTGTTGAATGAATACAATACTCCCTTGTGATTAGAGTATTATGTTGTTGTGATAAGTAGGAAGTTTATTCCTTGCTTTGAAAAAGTTATTGTTGAGTAGTATCAAAAAATACGAGGAAATACAGAGTTCTCTGCCAGTTTATGTGTTGCAATTGCTACTTTTTGGAGCAGGAGACATGAAAAGAGTTTGCTCTCTTTGTATGCTTGTTTAAATATTTATCACGTTTGAATTTCGTCAAGAGCAGCATTTGTTGAAAAATCACATGAATAAGGAATACAGCCCAAAAAATACCACTTTCTTGCTTAACACAGGAGATTTGAGCAGTCCTGTTGACTTCAGTGGAGCAAATTGTGTAGAAACTTAAGGATGTACATGACAGTTTTCAAGATTGTATTACTCTTGATCATGTTCCTAACATGGTTTCCTACCTTTTTTCAATTTGCAGACCCACTAAACATTTTTCAGTGGAGATGTGGACCCCTGAGTAGAGTATTTAAGCCTACTGACAGTTGGCCTGCTTTTATTAGATAACTTTTACAGAATGCTTTGAAATGGTTATGGATCTCAAGTGGTTTGCAGACTGCACATTGAAAACCACTGGCTAGATAGGAAGAAAAAGCCTAGCAGTTAATTACCATTCTCTAGGTGAGAAAGCATTGTTTTATCATCAGTTTATTGAGCCATCCAAGTACATAAAACCTGACACAGAAAAGGTTTTATAATTATTTATGAGATCAATATGTATCTATACTGAGAAAGAGATCTCATAAATGTATGCATATTATTGTCATATACCAGTTACTTTCATAACATGTTACTGACAAGTAGGCCTCTGATTCCTTTTGAAAATCTAAAGCAATTTTTTCTTCTTTTTTTAAATTATTATTCTTTTTTTTCCCCCTAAATGAATGTGCTTATAGCAGAAACAATAGACATAAAAAAGCTTAGTAAAAGCTTCTGGCACAATGCAGTATTGCTTGAACTAACCATCTGAAATGGATGTACTGAACTGGGAATAACAAGATTTGGTGGTAGTTACTGTGATAATTTTTATAGTGTTCTTATTTGTATTAGTTACAGTTAGAGCTACAACATGTGCTTGGATATTTGAATTTGCAAATATGAATTAATAAAGTAAATAGAATTAATAAATATAATTTCATTTTTGAAGTTTCATTTTTGAAGTTGGAAGGTTTTTTTTAAAGTTTTACATTCTGGCTTTCCTATATGATCTCAGAGTGCAATTAGAAAAAAGTTTAAGAATAAACATTTCTGAAAATATGTGTAGGGCTATATATTCCCCTTCCCCTATGCTAACTTCATGTGAGTAAAAATAGCAGATGTATAGAGACTTATTAGTCAGAAATTATTATGTGTTTGATTAAGCTATGCAAACAGAAGTCAGCTTCACCTCAAATTGTTTCCTATTCTACTTTATACTATTATTTCTGTTTGGTGAGGCAAAAACATTAAAAAAAAAGGAGAGAAAAAAGTTGGTTTTGAGAACTGTAAAGAAAGAAAGATTTACTTAGAGCATGCTTACTATTTTTTGTTGTAGTAAATATCAGGAAGACACTTTTGGCGAAAGGCATACATATGAATGTTTTGGATATAATGAGGAAACATTCACATTCTCCTGAAGTGGTTGAAAGTGCCTGCAGGATCCTGAATCATGTGTTTGAAGGAAGGTAATAAAACTAGGAGTGATGTTCACTTCCAAGGTGAAGGGTTCTGAGATTCTGTGCCATAAGTGATTACATTTAAATTGTTGATTGATAGTAAAATGGACCACTGGCTGTGAGCCTGCTTAAGACATGGAATTTTGTAAGCCCTGTAGTCAAATGCCCCAGGTGAGTGTGTGTAGGGAGCTGTATGTTCTTCTCTTCATGGTTCTTGTGCAGTGAGATTGGAGTAGACAATGACTGGGTGATTTCCCCTCCTGTTAATAACATTGTATTCCTTTGAGAGAGAAGAAATTTCCCACAAAATTACCTCTGATTATTGAAATAGCATTTTGTTAATATTACTTTCTTGTTGGCTAGGATGGAAGTATTTACATAGACTGAATTAATAGAATGGCATGAAAAAAATTTGCGATGATGAAGAAAAGTACCACAGTTTAATTTATATTTCAGATTTACAGTGCTCCAAAGGGTTATCACACTGCATTAATTAAGGACAAATACATGTGAAATTTAGAAATTTATTCCTTTTATTTATTTAATAAACAATATTTTCAGTTTCCCTCATCTGGATGTAATGACAGTAGCTGTATCAGAAGTTGTAAAAGCCATGAGGAAACATGAAAAATCACTCTCTGTACAACTGGAAGCACTTCGAGTCCTTTTACACTTCATGATGCCTGGTAAGTCATCCAAAGGCATACAACAAATCAGAGAATAGAATCAGATAGCTGGGTGTTAGTCTTTCTTATCTAGTGACACAGCCTTAAATGGGATTTCAAAAAATTGTTGCAGTTCTGTACATAGCAGAGAATAGCTGTATGTCTTTGGGAAAATACAAAATGGGAGAAAATATTTGAGGTATTGACGGTAACAGACCAAAATTATCACGGCTGATTTCCTCTTGATTTCATCAGTGAAGAGGTAGCTCCATTATTTCTAAGAAGTTCAAGGAATGAGTGTGGAGCTGTCACTGTGATTGTGGTTTGCATCATCAATCCCCTTTAAGTGAGAGCAAACCATGTTAATAACATAATCATTTTTGTACCACAAAATGCAATTGTTTGGACAGTATCTCTTGGAGGAAGCCTAAGAACTGGACAGTGATCTTTAAAGATATATATAATATACAATTATATATTACTTTCTATCAGAAAGGAGAAATCAAACTGACTAGTTTAGAAATTACTTTCCAAAAAAATCCCTCTTTATTGGCAATCCAGATGGGGAAGAAATGTTCTTTATTAGTTTTATACCTTTAGTAGAATTTGGGAAAAGTTTTAACTCTTTTTATGGGTGTACTGCTATATATCCTGCTTTTTTCCTCTGATATTAAGTGTAAGAGTACAGACATGGGGTAGTGATTTTTTTTTTTTCAGAACAACTTTTTGCAAGTATCTCTCAGCAGTTCTAGGTGAATGTTTACAAAACCAATAACTCTGAAAATAGTGAAATGACTAATATGTAGACTGATTGCAGGTTTTCAATTTCCTTCTATTATTTGAGCTATAATACTAATACTTTCCTCTTTTTTCATTGAACAGCAGGATTAAGACTTTATGTATGTGTTCTAACATGGAGGCAAGGTGTTTTGCTTGCCAATATCCTGGAAGTGAGGCCCTTCTAAAGTTGAATCAGAGAGCACCAACTGGATGTTGGAACTAGCAGGTTAATTAGGGAATAAAAAAGTAATTCATGGGAAAAATAGTAATCACAACAAATATGAATGCTGTAGTGACTTTGAAAGGATCTCTGTGTACTTGCTGTAGTGTCACTTGACTGCAAGTGCCAAAAGAAAGGTAAATCTGAAAGACCTTTCTCTGCTTTTTTATATGTGCTCACATTCCACTTGATGTCATCTATGTGTAAGATTTGTCCTATTATGTGCTGCCAAGTGAGCAAGAACAAACAGTTTATAGCTTCTGTATAATGTCTCCTTACCAGAAAGAAGAGGCATTCTCAAGTAGGTATCAGGAAACTCTGTAGCTCAGATAAGTAATATATTGCAATGTACCTTAGAACAAATTCTTTGGCACAGTTTCGTATTTTCATAGTAAGCAGAGAGCAAATACGTGGTGAAATTTTCCTTTCAAACACGATGTACTCACATTACAATATAAATCTGGAGAGACTCCAGTCTCTGCAATACAGTGTTCTGAAAATACCATAAGATCTGAATTACGCTGTCTGAGTCACCTCAGTGTTTGTTTGATTGTTAGATTGTATTTTTGGGTTAATGATGGGGAGATTGTGAAATCTGCTCTTCTGAGGAAGGCTTTTTTCCATTGTTGCAGATACAAAGAATGAAGGCCAGAATGGTTCTTCCAGAGATGTGGGAGATGCTGCTTTTGCACTTACAGTAAAAGTCATTAAAAGCCAGTGTCTGTTGGAGGGAACTCACTCATTGGTGCTTAATGCTTTAAACAGGGTATAGTTAAAGCTTTATTCTAATGGATTTGTCATTATTTTACACTTGCAATGGTGAATAATTTGTAAGTTTTAGTTCTGCATTAATTTTCCTATTAATTTGATGGAATTAATCTTAACTTCCAAATTTTATTAATTTATTAGGGTTTCTTCTTACTTTATTTTCTGTAGTGTTTTAGAGGAGTCTTTATACAGTAACTCCAAAGGATATTTCTTTTTAAAAAGCTTATTTTTTTCAAGGATACAGTTTATTTGTGATTTCTTTTTTTTTTTAAACAGACTATACATGAAACAGACTTTTTTTTTAAACAGACTGTACATGTAGTCCTCATGCCTACACCTCAGCTACACATAGAACTGAGTACACAACTCAATTGTCTCCATTCTTTTCACTGTTCAACTTTTTCAGCCCCTGTAAAACAGAATGATCACAGTGCCTTGAAGGGGAAGCTGAAAAATGAAAGGCTGAAGCAGACTCATTCTGTGCAAAGGAAACACTGGGAACTTTGCACAGCAAATTAACCTTAAATCCTAGGGATGGGAAATGTTTCACTTCGTGGCTTTTACAGGAATCCAGTCTCTACAAGGTTTTTAAGGTTCACATGATCATAATCAAAATGTAGCAATTCTTCATTTTTTTGAAGTCTCTCTCAGGAATTTTAAGCTTGCCAAACAGATTCAGTCAAGGAAAAATATGTCTCTTATATTAATTATAGAAGTCAGAGCAAGTAATGTATCAGTGAAATAGTTCTAGAGTGTCTAAAGGACATCTTAATCTGAAGATATCAAATATAAGAGTTAACAAAGGAGGCAAAATAATTTTTACTTCAGAAGGTCTTCAGTATTTTATGATCATCCTGACTGCATTTTCCAATGCAGCTGGTTTGTGGTTTGGGGTACTACAATATCAGCAAGAAGGGCTAGAAATTTACACATTTAATTAAAAACTAGAGACAGAATAAGGAGGAAGTTGGGCATGACTCCATTGAAATTATTTTGCATATTTGCAAGTCACTGTGATGTTTGTGACACTCTCAGATCTAGGCCTCATCTAGGTTTCCTCCATCTATAAGAGGGGTGAAATTGGGAAATAATTATCACAAATAACCTGTTGAATTTCTAAATAACCAAACAAAAATTTTTAAATCTTGATGAGGTGTGATAATAGGTATGTTGCTTCATATATTTTTATTTTCATATTTTTTCAGCTGCCAGCATGTTTATCACTTATCCTAGTTCTCAGAAAAACAAAACAAAACAAAACAAAACCCTTTTTTTTCCTTTTTCACCACAAAGGAAGTACATTTTTCCCTCTTTTGACCAAGAAAAATTGTGTAAACTTACCAATGAGATTTTGAGGGAAAAAATCCCATTTTTCATCAGAAAAATAGCTAGGGAATATTTTCAGAATCAAAGGTGAAAATCTGGGGAAGTTATGAGCAGCTGAAACTGATGATTGGTAAGAAAATTTTTGAAATTGTGATTGTTGTTACTTATTGTTGCATCAGCAGTGATTTCACATACTGAAGAACAACATTCTCTTGTTAGAGAATAACTTAAGAACAAGCAACTCTTCTGTTGCCATTGTAAGCAGAACAATCTTGATTGATTTTATCTTCCTTTCTCCATTAGTTTATTGGAAATCCTAGCATTCAGAAGTGTGGATTAAAACTACTTGGTTCTGTAGCTGAGTGCACTGGTGCACTAGAAATTTTAACCCAGCAAGGAGCTACTGACACTGTGCTTCACACCCTACAGATGTATCCAGATGAACAAGGTAGGGCAGGTGTTTTGTCAGAAGAATGAGAATGACATGGTAGGAGAGTTTGTAACAGGTCTGCTGCTCTCCTTAGTGCTGGATGTGATGTAGGTTGCATGGCAAGAGAAGGCTGCAGTGCTGCATAGTCCTCAGATTCACCCACGTTGCAGTTCTGCCTTGCCCTGTAATAGTTTGTGCAAGTAACTTTCTGGAATGTTACTAAAAGACTGCTTAAATCATGGGTTTACTCCACGCAGAATGTCTGAATTACTGGTGTCTAAATAATATTTATTTTTCTTCTAGACATACAGTGTTTGGGTTTGAGTCTTCTCCGCTCTTTGATTACAAGAAAGAGTTTATGTATTGCAACTATGCATGTCCTGTCAGCAGTTCTGGTTTCTACTCTGCGACGATTTAAAGAAGTCATTGAAATCCAGATGCATGTATGTGTCATTTCTGTGTATGAAGATGAAAAAAATCTCAAAACCTTAGAAAATTATTTTAATTTAGTTATATTTGAAGTGTAACTCCCATATTTTACTTACTTCATTTTGATTTTATTGAAATTGCTAGATTAGTATAAACTTTTGTAATTAAACTGAGACATTTGTCGTAGAGATGGTTTTCTTGGAAGCATATATTCAATCCAGGATGTGTAAGCATGAGTTAAGTGTTTCTTTAAGACTTCTGAGATCTGTGAACTAGAACAAATTTCTCAGTCATGATCCCTCGTTCTGTCAATCTGTAACCATTTCATGAAGTAACCATCATAGTATTGATTGCCCTTCTTTGATAAGTCATTGAAGAAAACTTAATTACCAGCCTTGTTTCCAGGAGTAAACTTAGTGTAGGAATGCTGTATTTAAGAAAGGATGTTGCTGGAATACTATCAGACTTTGACCCACATCTGTATATGGAAGGAGAGTTTTTTGTGAACACTCATTTAATCCTTGTGTGAAGTTCTGTTTCCTCTGCTTCAGAAAATTTCCCTGTTGATTACCAGTTCCATTTTTTTAGTGGAATAGAACTTGCCTGTGACATCAGATTTCTGTGAGAGTTTCTATATTCCTCTTCCAGATGAATTTGAAAATATCACAAGTACAGCCTCCCTTCTTTGTTGCTGTTTTCCCCCCAACCTTTCCACATTTAGTTTAGCAACCAATGTAGAGAGAAATAAAAATAATATGCTGGAATAAGGATTACTTTAAGTGATTTAGTTTCAACTGGGTTTGGACAAGGAGTCCATAATTTAACCAGTTCACCCTTCTAGGTAAACTTCACTTGCAGAATCATGGGGTGGTTTTGTATTTTTTCTTAGTTTTTAGATACACCTGTTAATTTTTTCATTTAGTTTAATTCAGGGAATTCAGAGCAACACACTGGAACAGGGGATGTATTTTCATTTCATATCCTTAGAAAGAGATTGTTTCCTCTTTACATTTTCACAAAATCACAAGTACATTTGTCACTGCCAGTCAGGATGTTGTCAGATATTATGGTGCATATTTGACTTTTCAGTGTCAGTTAATATCTGTTTAAGTGGGTCAGCTAAAGAAGCATGAAACTACAGAGACACCTGCTATTTATTCCTTCCCTTCTGAACTTCTCCTATTTTGAACTAATGCATGTTTAAAAGTAAGACAAAAAAATTAAAGCATGAATCTTTTGGTTGAAATTTGGTTTTGCTGCATGGCGTGTTTTAAAGTGACACTTTTTAACACTGTACTTCTTTCAATGTTCTCATTGTATTCTTAGGGATTTCATGCGATCTTGGCAATTCTTGGTTTGTCACCTTGTTTTGCAAAGCTGCTGGTAAATGAATCATTTGACACAGTCATTTTCTACCAGATGTCCATGTGTTTCACTGACCAGCGAGATCAACAGGTATGTTCTTTGTTTGACAGTTCCACAGCTGAAAAGTTTTAGTGCTTTTTTTGTCCTAACTTTTACTGTTTGTCTTTACATTCAGTTTCAAAGCCTGTGTTGTAGATGTTTTGCTAAAATAGCTGAAAATGATGATTTAAAAAATATGATGCTGGAAAAAGCATGTATGGAGTACAACAGTATTATGGCTGAATGTTTACTTCTACTGGGAGCTGATGTTAATAAGAAGACAAAGATAAACTCTTTGATCTATCAGGTAATACATGGAAATATATATGTAATTTTATTGCTTAAAAAACTGTGCTTTTGGGTTCCTTTCTGTTGTCATGAAAATATTTATTCTGGAGGACCCAGAGAACAGAGAGGCTGCTCCCACATGCCCACAAGTGCTTCTTGCTATATGTGGCCACCTTTAAATTTAGTTTTTTTCTTTTTTTTGTGAAGTGATATGCATAAGCACTTCTTTATTTTGGTTCAGTGTCAAAGTTTTAAACAGTCTGAGAGAACCCCACTGTGTGAAGGGAATGAGGAAGTGTTCAATTCTGCAGTTAGAACTCTCTGGGTGGTGAAGCACAGTTGGGGTTAGAACTGACCATCCATTCACAGGGAGTGAGGTAGGCAAATCAGTGTTAGCAAACCACAGAGGGCATATTGAAGTAATTGAAAGTATTTCTAGAAAATATCTTTAGTGTTGACAATCAACACTGTGTAGCAATGCAGGCTTGGAGATTGGGAGGAGCCGACTGAATCACAGAAACATAAAGGTTGGAAGAGACCTCAATGATAGTGAAGTCCAGACTTTGGCTGAACATCACCTTGTCAACTAAGCCAGAGGAATGGAGACTCCACCACTTCCCTGGGCAGCCCATTCCAATGGTTAACCACCCTGACAGTGAAGAAATTCTTCCTCATGTCTAACCTGAACCTCCCCTGGAGCAGCTTGAGGCCATGTCCTCTTGTCCCGTCGCTGGTTGCCCAGGAGAAGTGGCCAGTCTCTGCCTTGCTACACCCTCCTTTCAGACAGTTAAACCAGTAGACCTGAGCTCACTATCATTAGGCAAGGCTTGATGAGACTCACTGTTGTTGTCTGTTCATTAAATACCCAGATGATAACCCCTAAGTGTCTGTTTTCCACTAAATGGATAAATAAATGGAGTTGCCGTGGACCACATTCAAGAATCAAACTAGATAAATTACCATTAATTTCTACCTGAAAACTGTGTGAACTCCTGACAAAAATTACAGCTGCAGAACTCAAGCATTTGATACATTTTGGGCAAAGCCTTCGTGAAAATGGGAATTGGTACTCAGACACCTTAGGCAGGCATATGCTCCAAGGAGTAAGGCATTGCATAATTGAGATAGAATAAAGTCCTTTATCCTTGAAATAAAGTCAGTCTGAATTTGAGACAAGCCTCTTAATGCAGTCTGAGCTGTTACTTGAATGCTTCACATTCTTGGTTTGTTTTAATTGCTTTTCTCTATTAGGTTTGTGAGAAAGGAAATAATCCTAAATTGGTGGAATTGTTATTAGCCAATGGTGCTCGAGAGCAGGATATTCGGAGTGCTTTGACCATCAGTATAAAGAGAGGAGATAGCCAAATCATCAGCTTGCTCTTAAAGAAGCTTAGCCTTGATGTCACCAACAGCAGTATATGTCTTGGAGGATTTGGTTTTGGCAGATTAGAACCTTCCTGGCTCATTCCTTTGTTCCCAGATAAACTTATTCAAACAAGAAAACAAAGTGAGTATATATAGAAATTGCTATAGAAAACATGTCAATATCTTTCGATGGCACTATGAAAGTGTTTTAGGTGAAAGCTTTCAGTTGACAATCTCTTCATAGCACTCAGCTGGCTATAGAAAGTTTGGCAAAACTTGAAAATAGATCAAGTTGTTTCTATTATTTTTTTAAAGCTACTTGGATTTCTTGGAGATTATTTTATCTTTTCCATTTCTTGTACATACAGATGCAGGATCTGCACTGGCAAGGATGGTGCTCAAATTCCAGATGAAGAACATTTCAGAGGATAGATCAAGAGCCTCCTCTGATCCAAACTTGTCTGACGATGGCGTGGATAGAAACTATGATTGGAATTTCATACCTGACCCATTAGTGGACAGTATTTTTCCTTTGAGTGATGATATGGATAGTGAAGGTAATGTGTTTTCTTTTCTTTTTTGCTTTTATAATCCCAAGCTAATGTACTAGAGCTAGACTGTAGCCATGAATCAGTTGTTTATTTATATTTGAGACATAAAAAACTCCCATGAAGAAAAAAAGTTCTATCTAAAATTCTGTTTGGGTTAACATTGAAAAACAGTTTGTGGTGAGTATATGCTTCGTCTACAAAACTAAGACCTTGAAGATTTTTATTCAGTTATACATTTAAAATTAGTTTGTCATGCATTCAGTTTTTTGTAGAGAGAAAGAGTGAGATTCATGCAATTGAATTTAGATTTTGACTTTTTCTGTTCTGAGCTGCCTTTATAGTCTATGGCATAAAGCAAGACCTTCGAGGCCCCAGTTTGTCTCGTCATGAAGTCAGGTGTATTTGGGATCTAGAAACCCCTCTGTTCCCTGGGTAGTCTGTAAATAAAGTTCATACAAACAGATCTGGTGTAGAGGACTATGTTATTAACAAATAAAGTAGGTGAAACAAGCCCTATCCCAAAGATAAAATAATTGATCAGAAAGTGTAAATAACAGATCTATGTTCAGCCCAAGATCATTCATTGTAGCCAGGACATTTGAATGTCTTTAACTTACAGAAAGACATAATTTCTGGCTATAATACCAGCAACTTAATAATGAAAGTAGCCTTAATTTGTGATGTATCTTTTTTGTTGTTCAAATGTTGCTCTTGTTTTAGAACAGTTGGTCACTTAAAATCATGACAGATGAAGAATTTGAATTTTGGAATCAGAGAATCCTAAGGAACTTTTTGATTCTGTTTTGTTCTTTTCCTCATATCATTCAGCACCACTTTTAATTTCTGTCAGTCTATTTTTTGCCCCATGTAGAAAAGTTGTTATCATAAAAAAAATACAGGAGTGATTTTAAAGCAGCTAAGAGAAGAGGAACATTAAATGTCTCCAGATAATGATACCAAATGTCTCCTAAATCACCAAATCCAGAGTGGCATTTGATGTTTCATTCTCAATAAATGTGGGAGTGCAAATTTATCTATTGAAATACAACCCTTTTCTATTTTAAGAAGTTACTTACACTGAAGTAGCAGGAAGATGTGTTATGAAACATGTATAATAATCTCAACCTGATGGAAACTTTAAATCATAAATCATCAGTGCAGGTCCTGCAATCACCTGCAGTCCTACTTGAAGAACGTTGGGTTAGTATGGCCCCTCCACTCTAAAACGCACTGACAGCATTCTTGGCCTATTGCACACAGAACTGACCAGTGAGATCCTGCCAGTATTGATGCTTTTGGAATGCATCTCTCCCTTGTCAGCATCTATATTACAGTTGAACTCTGAGCCTCGTCTTTAAATACATTTTCTTACCTATTTTTCCTCCTCTGTTCAAGGAAGTGAAGGTTCACTTTTTACAAAAAAGAAGTCCAATTCCATTGCAGTTGCTGATTTATATTGTAGGGAAATGGCATGTCAAAGAGGTTCTCCTACTATGTTGCGACATTCCTACTCTGTGGTAAGTCAGATCCTTGCACATTCCAGGTTTTTAAGTTCATCTCCATTGTCTACTCCAAAACTGTTAATAATCAAGTGTTAGGAAAGGTAATGTAACCATATGAGCTTTGTCTTACTTTTGCTATTCTGTGTTTCTTCCTTTGTTTCTTCCATCACTGTGCGGATGAATTTAGGTCAGCAAAAATTTATGATCACTGAAAGGTAGATACCCTTTTGAATTGTTCAGCTTTTCAGTCTGGTGTTCAAATGGAAATACAGGGACCGTGGGCCCATTCACAAAGATTTAATTTCCCCTTAGTGAAGCTGATCTTCAGGAACGATCAGTGGGGAGAGATTGATTCCTTAAGAAGACATAAGAGGACAAATTGGTGGAATCAAAGTCAGGTTCCTTTGGAAGGAGCTTGTCTCTTTCCATTTACTGTTAAGGGAAGCTGCAGAGAGTGGTATCCCTAGAGGAAGTTATGTTTTGCAATATCCTGGTCCATCCTATTACTGCACCCCGGTGAAAGTCATTCTGAATTACCAGAAATGCACTGCTTCCAGTGCACTTTAAATCTACCATTCTTTCATACTGCATGCATTAATATGTTTCATAAAGATGTGACCTACTGTTATTTTCAGTTCAAGTGTACAGTGTCTTTGTGTTCTCTCTATGGGCTCTGATGAAAAGAAACCACAATAAAAAGAAATTTACTGAATTTGGATGATTTCAGAACATGCATATGTCCCTAAATGCTTTTATTCTTGCATTTTGCAGGGACCTGGCTCAGACTATGAACCATTAATGAAACAAAGACGAAAATTCTTGCTCTCAGAAGAATCCCCCAGTAAGTAAACTATATAATTTAAGGTATATAACAGATTTGGCATCCTTAATGCTTTCACAAACGTAGCATGCAAAGATTTGAGACAGATTATATATTTGTTTAAGAGGAGGATACATTTGGGAAATACTACAGTGAAGTAAAAATAATGCATATATAGGGATTTTTATTTCCCGGACTCCACAAATAATTTATATAGGCAATGAGATTTAATGAGTGCCCTTATTAACTTTCAAAAACTCCTTCTGTTGTGCAGTTTGTAAGCAATCCATCTCTTTCCCTTCCCTACTGTCTTACAAATTTCTGTGTCTTAGTAGAATTCTTCATGGATTTGGATCTTAACCAGTATCCCAACATTCACTTTTTTCTGCATCTTTAAATCCCAAGCTGATTAATTGCAATTTTACGTAAGTGATAAATGAAATCACAGTATTTTCACATTTTTGTTTTAATAGAAGGCCTCTCAAAATTGTCATCACATATAAGACCATCAGACAGTCTTTCTTCATTGATCTCAGAGAAAGAATATATTAAATCACTAGATCTTTCATCAAATGAGCTGGAGAACATTGATGCCATCAGCCAGAGTAGCTGCCTAACTAGTCATCTGGAACACCTTGAGAAACTGGAGCTCCACCAAAATGCTCTTACAAACATTCCAGAACAACTGTGTGAAGTAATTTTGCATAATTTTCTGTAGTACAAGTTGAAATTAGTTAAAATAAATTGTTGGTCTCTAATAATGTAATCTGTATGTATTGTAATAATGTATCCATAGCAATATTATTCAAGAATATGGGTGTATGTTTTTGCATGCTTCATACATTTACTCAACTTTCATTCAGGATTCATGTTCATTAGAAATAGAAGTATTTTCATGGAATTGTTTTAAGTCATTTACTGCAGAAGACTTCTTTAAGATGAGTGATATTAAGTAGCATAATAATGGAACTGAGAACTGTGGGAAATTAATATCTTAAATTCTATAAAATGTAGCTAATTATTTTTGAATAATGCCCTATATGTTATTTTGTCATAGAAATATTATAGATTACATTGGTACAATTGCTATTTTCTGCTATTTTTCCATGTAAGTTAAATATAAATAAATTAATAATTTGTATAAAAATATAACTCAATTTTAAACATATAAATTCATATTTTCTTTTAACTTCTTAAAAATGAATTATCCTTTTCTTTCAGAACTTGAAATGCTTGACTTACTTGGATTTGCACAGTAACCGATTTACTTCTTTCCCAACTTACTTACTGAAGATGAATTGTATTGCAAATCTTGATATCTCTCGAAATGACATTGGACCTTCCTTTGCTTTGGATCCACACCTCAGATGTCCAACTCTAAAGCAACTTAACCTTTCATACAATCAGCTGGTGTGCACTCCTGAATTTCTTACAAGTGTTGCTGAAAATCTGGAACAACTCTTGCTGGAAGGGTGAGTAGCATGAGAAAATGGGCTGTAGCATAACAAATGTAACAGGAAATAATAGATTTGTGATGCAGAATGATGACTCTTATAGCATGGAAAGGATTGTTTAGTCACCAATGAAACACTGGTCCTGTCTTCCAAATGTGTAAATTGCTACACTTTTCATTGTTGTATTGCAAAGTACAAGACATGAGAATGTCTTTGGACCTTGATAGAATCGAATAGCTTTGCTGTTCCAGTAACGTGCTAAATATGTTACAGTTCAGTGTCTTTAATATATTAATTATATTAAATATAATTATATATTATGGTATTAATATGGTATTAATCCACAGGGCTGTGTAGTCTGACATATTCAACTAGGTTTTCTGTATACACAATACTGTTTCCACTGTATTTCGTATGCACAAAAGTTTTTCTGGAAGTAGCATTAATGTAATTTCAGGTATTGGTATGGATGTGTTTTAAATTACAAAACCAGAGAAAATGTAGCTTTTTGTTTGCCAGCACTTACTATCATATTTCTTAGTGAGGTAATTCATACCTATATGGAATTCTTAAAAATGTAGTTAGTGATAGCTCTGTAAAGTGCAGAGACTGTCTCATTAATTTCCTACAACACATGCTAAATAAGATGGTGAGCTTTCCCTGGCAAAACAGTGGATCGATCTTTTATCTCTGTGGTTTTGGGATCTCTCTCTTCCTGTTTCTGGTGTTCTTCTCCCTAGAATACATTGTGTAAAATTATATACTCGTGATGAATTCCATTCCATATAGAGAATCCTTTTTTAAAAGTTTTTTAGGTTGTTAGTAATTCTGTAATTATGATATTGCAAACACATATTTTAAGCACACAGAAACTCTCACCAATGCAACAATCCTCTTTGTATGGGATTGATCTCCAGTATGTAGTCAGAAAACTAAAGTTTGCAATACATTTTGACACTTGGTCTCCAAATTAATTAAACTGATTTTATTACCAGTTGTGTTATTCCACATTGCCACATGTACTAGTGTTTTTTCTGACTGGTCAGTCTTTATGTAGATAAAGTCTTCTTTTTGTTTTACTGGTGTAAGGATGACATTGTCAGATCAACACTACTTTCACCTTTTACCTAATAGTTTCTGAGTAAAACATGGATTGTCTTTTTTCTTGTTGTTATCATAGAAACAAAATTTCATGCTTATGTTCACCGCTGTGCTTGAAAGACCTGAAAATTTTAAACATTAGTAAGAACAGTATTTCATCCCTTGCTGAGAATGTCTTCATGGGCTGTACAAAACTGGAGCAGTTCAATGCCAGGATGAATGTTCTTGGTAAGTACCTGTGAAAACAGGATTCACCTTCTAGAAACTATTCCAAGTCACAAAATTCCTCTGCCACGAGCATTTGGAGTCTTGGGAGAACAGAAAGGAGTAATATCACAAGTACTTGTCCTTGTTTATACAGTTTCCTAAGCATTACCTTTTGAGCAATGAATCATAGAGTATGCTTCCAGTCATCTGATCTGACTCAGCTAACTCATCTTGTTTTTACATTTGGAGTGGATGCTGTAAAAATGGATGAGTGTACTTGAGATTGTACATGCTGTTGAGGAAGGTTCAAGGCAGAGGAAATTGTTCAAATTGCAAAACTGGTACTAATATAAGTTTGATACTGTAATGCATGGCTGAATCCTGGCTTGTACCAGCAATAGTGTGGCCAGCAGGACCAGGGCAGTGATCTTCCCCCTGTACTTGGCACTGGTGAGGCCACACCTCAAATCCTGTGTTCAGTTCTGGGCCTCTCACTGCAAGAAAGACCTTGAGGTGCTGGAGCATGTCCAGAGAAGGGCAGTGGAGCTGGGGAAGGGTCTGGAGCACAAGTCTGATGAGGAGCAGCTGAGGGAGCTGGGGATGTTTAGCCTGGAGAAGAGGAGGCTCAGGGGAGAACTTACTGGTCTCTACAACTGCCTGAAAAGAGGCTGTAGCCAGGTGGGGGTCAGTGTCTTCTCCCAAGGAACAGACAATAGGACAAGATGGGAAATGGAGAACAATTTCTTCCCTGAAAAGGTTGCCAAGCACTGGAACAGACTGCACAGAGAAGTGGTTGAGTCACGATCTCTGGAAGGTTTTTAAAAGACATGTGAATGTGGCCTTTAGGCCTTTTAGTGGTGGACTTGGCAGTACAGGATTAACAGTTGGCCACAGTGGTCTTAGAGATCTTTTCCAACCTAAATGATTCTATGATAAAGTATTTACCACATAATATCTGGCATTATCTTCAGAATAAGAGAGAATGTGTGTTCCAGTTGCCTGCATGCAGGTGTCATTTGAGATGCCCTGAATCATCCCCCTTGGCTTGCAGGTTCTGGTCCAGAAAAAGCAGGACTTCCATAGCTCCCATGTTTTATCTTTCAACCTTGTGCAGGTAGCACAGGGCAGATCCCCTTCACTAGAACCCAGTGCTAAGGAACTGAATTGAATCCATCCAGAGTGTGTGTCAGTGGCTTAGCATATTGTATGCAAAGGTGTCAAAACCACTTCATCTATGCAAATTACAAACTGTACAAATTAGATTTTCAGTAATACTGTGACAGTTCATAAGTTACTGTTAGAATTTATTCTTTCTTCAAGACATAAAGCCTTCCATTTTGAAATTATTGTCACATTATTTCAGAACATAACTCTTAGAATTACATTAAACACAGCTGAACCATTAGACTCATTTTTATAAGAATGAGTAAGAATGAATGGGTGAATAAGACCCAGCAAATCCTGGATCACAATGAGAATCTTTTATACACTTGCAGTACAGTAAAGTATAAGTAAGATTATTTTGGTGTTTAATGCCACTAGGAGATGAAGGATAACAACGTAGAATTTGTTAAAAGCCAACATATTAACTAATTTTGGGAGTTTAGTTTTAAATAAGCTTTAAAAAAGAAGTTTTGAACTCTGCCTTTGGTAAGTGATAGTTTAGTATGAAAATTAGACTGACGTTTTAGTCTGTCTGAACTCCAGTCTTAAAAATAATGTAACCATTCTTAAAAGTAATAGGATTAACCTCTTTTTCTGCTCTAGAAAAAATACCTGACTTGTCATCCAGCATAACAAGTTTAAAATTATCCCAGAATTACTTTGCTAGTGTTCCAGAAGCAATTCTTCTTCTACCACAGTAAGTTATTCTTCTATTTATTGATGTTAATGTCAAGTTCTTGATAAAGAAAATCTGATGACAAAATTGTTGTTAAGCAGAAAATTCTGCATGTTTTACTGGTTTTCAGGGAATCCTCACTAACTGGTTAAATCCACAACTTGGTAGCTTTTAAAGTGAAGAAAAATTAGTAATTTTCTTCATGATTCTGAGAAATTCTGTTCCTCAGATCCAAATCACTATTGTTTAAAATATATTCCTTGACAGCTGAAGCTGACAATTCTTGCTGAGAATACTAGAATTAATCTCATATTTCCTTGGAACCAACAATGAAAAGATATTGGCATTTTTTCCTTTTTGAGTTCTGCAGACATTTGCACAACGTTGCTGAGATTAGTTTTTCACTTCCCAAATAACATGAGATTTTTATTCTCAAAGAAAAACACTTCCTCTAGAAGGAATTGTGATAAAGATGCATGTGACATTTATTTCACTCTACCTTCAAAGCATTACTCATGTGAAAATTGGACTTCTGCTTTTTTATAGAAGTTGCTGACCTTAACAGATCAGTAGAATGAGATTGTGAAAGGAGTGCTTGGAAGGAATGATCCAATGGGTGTGGGGAGATGTGAGTGCTGATGGCACCATAGAGAGGGCAGATCCAAGATTTGGGAACTTACATTAATGAAATTTGCATAGAGCATGTTATTATTAATGTGGAATTGCACAATTTCAGCATGCTAACCTTCACAGCAGCAGATTTAATGGATGTGTTGTAAAAAGTGCAGTTTTCAGGTTGTACATCTCCAACTCAGACAAATCAATGAGGTGTTGCATGCACTTTTGTGTGCTTTGTGTTTCATGGTAACATAAACAGCGCATCTGTCCACTAGGTGTAGGTGAACTGTCATTTCTGCACATACATGTATTTGCAAACGTATCTACTTCTATTTGGATATCAGTCAGAAGACCATCTCTTCTGATAGCTAATCCACTTGTTTATTAAAAATTAATATAGTTTTTGTTTTAGCTAATCTGGGTTTTATTTTTTCATTTGCTAACTTCTTTCTTTTTTATTTTCATGTTTTTAGTTTGCGATCAGTAGATTTAAGCCAAAACAAGATCGTAAGCCTCCCTGGACCAATGCACTGGAAATCACTAAATTTAAGGGAGCTGTTATTTAATCATAATCAAATAGAGGTCCTGGACTTGAGTGAAAAGGCATGTGCATGGTCTAGGCTAGAAAAGCTACACCTCTCCCACAACAAGTTAAAGGAGGTAAAGTATAAGATTCTACCTAAAGAAAATTTAATTGCTTTTCAGTCAAATGCAATTTTTCAATGTTCATTTGATTTTCATATCACTTCTCATGCCATTGTACATTGTATTAGTGAAATAGTATGTAAGTGCAAATAGTACTTTCTGTGCATGAAAATCGCTATATTCTATTCAGCTTTTCTGCCTAGAATGTGTCATATAATCAGTTTGTATAATAAATTACTTAGAAGGTCTTTTCTCTCTTAGTGTGAGATATTAGGCCTGTTTATTAAAAAAAAATAACTAGAGCAGTAAAAATAATACCTAATTTTCTTAATTATTTAATGTATTCATGTTCATATTTTTTTTTTTTACATTTAGTTGCCCATTAAATGTTCTTTTATTTAGATTCCTCCTCAGATTGGCTTCCTAGAGAACTTGACTTCTCTGGATGTAAGTTATAATCCTGATTTGAGATTCTTCCCTGATGAAATGGGAAGACTGTCCAAAGTCTGGGATCTTCCTTTGGAAGGACTCCATCTTAATTTAGACTTCAAGCATGTGGGATGCAAAGCCAGAGACATTATCAGGTTTGTTGCCCTATTGTTCTTGAATATTCCTGGTTTGCTTTCTTGCAATTTTCAGTAAGCATTAAGAAAATAACATATTGTTTTGAATAGATATAGTGATTTATCATATGAAATCCAGCATGCTGTTCTACAGAAGGTTATCATGTCAACACACACACGAAGTGGAGTGGTTTAGACCATACTAGTATTACCTCTTGAATTTGATGCTTCTATAAACTGTGCAATAAATGGTGCTTACCAATTATTTGTAATATGTTTATTGTGTTCCACAGTGCACTGCACAGAGCACAATTTTAGGATAATTACAAAACAGAGCAAAAAAAAAAGACATTCTTAATTAAACTTCACCTATCAAATCAGAAATTGGAGTAAAGAGTTAAAAGAACAGTAGTATCAAACAGATACTGAAAATTTCAAGAAAATTGTATGGTTCTAGATTTTTCCTTGTTCTTGAGTTGTATTGGTATTTCTCCCTATTTTAATCTTCTGTGAGTTTTGCAAACTTTTTTCTACCAGATTTCTTCAACAACGACTGAAGAAGGCTGTACCTTATAACAGAATGAAGCTCATGATTGTTGGGAACACTGGCAGTGGGAAAACTACCCTGCTACAACAGCTAATGAAAAGCAAACGCACAGAATTGGGCTCTCCAAAAGCTACAATAGGCATTGATGTAAAAGACTGGATCATTCAAGGAAAAGGCAAAATGAAGAAAGAGCTTATATTAAATGTGTGGGACTTCGGAGGTATTTCCTGAGCTTATTTTCCTTTACTATTGTCTTTTCTAACATTTTAATGCATTACTATTCTTACAGTCAGGTTGTGGTAATTCAAACTGGGGACAGTAGAATCACACAAACATACACCCAAAGTCCAATGACCACTTATAAATTAGTGAATTCTGTACGTTAGCAGCTAATCCCTCAGATTTAATATAAAGCCTCAGGAATTTCTCATCACCAAATGTGGTTTGACCACTCATTTCAACTATAATATTTCAAAATAATCATTTCAGAAAAGTAAGAAAAAGCTTGTAATCACCAGAAGACTCTTTAATTTAACTCTGTTTCTCTCTTTTATAGTCTGGGTCTCTCTAGGCTCTGCAGTGTCACAGGTTTGTAGGGTCACATATGATGGCAGCTGGCTGGGGTCTGGGGCTCAGACCCAAGAAGCCGTGGCCGGCCCACAGAGGTGATCCCGTGAGGAACCGTCTCCCAGGGGGTCGTGGCTTCTCTCAGCCCTCGGCCAGGGGTGCCTGCAGAGATGCCTGGCTCAGCAGCCATCAGCTCTTTAGGGATTCAGGGAGTGATTTCAGCTCTGCTCTGCAAGGCAAACCCCCCTGGCCAGGCCTGGACAGAGAGAGGAGAGGTCCTGCTGGTGGTTCCGCAGAAGTCGCTTTATTCTTCCATCTTCCGCAAAGGGGTGACCAGAGACGGATCCTCTGCCGACTCGGGGCAGAGGGGTCTCTTTTATGGGGATACAGAGGTGGGTGTGAAAGGGTGAGAAACCAATGGGTATTAGGGTATTTTACATACGGTTTCCTAGAGGATCACGGGTCTGTCTTCTCTCAGCATAACCACAAAGATTCTGGCTTTCCCAAAGAGGGGCCTGCAGGGGGATTGTGTAACCTCCTTATCTCCAGGCCTTCCTGCCAGGGCAGGGGCTTGTCAGACCCCACAGTCACAGAGAACAAAGCTTTTAGGATGAGTCTTTGAACCTTGTGTTTCTGAAAAAGTTTCTAAGTTTGGGGGACTACAGAAGCACTTCTAAAATCCAGGGCTATTTTAGGCTGTAGAAGAGTTATTTTTAAATAGTGATCTATCATCATTTAAATACAATCTGTCATAATGCATAAGCACAGACCAGTGACATTTAAGCTGGATTGTCATCTTTAGTTGTGATTTTAAGTGCTTAATTATGTGAACTTATTTTGAAGTTGCTGAAAGTATAGGAGAAAGGGAAAGAGGAAAGTAGAAGGAGAGGGAGGAGTGAGTGAGAAATTCAGTATTGGAGTTTTAAAAGAATCTTGACCTTTTAAGTTGTCTTTGCAGCACCCATGTTTATCCTGTTAAACCATACACTTCTTGATTTAAAACCAGTGTATGTGTTTTAATATTACACTTCAGCCAATGACCTACCACAGAGTGCCTTCCTAAAATTCATAGTTACTATGATTTTCTGTCAATTTAGATATATTTCTGCAGACATTAAGTTCATTTATGAATTTGTGGTCTGAAGACAAGTGTTCCTCTGCCTTTTTGTGATCTGAAAATGTTCATTCAAGGAAGTACTAAACAATGAAAATTTTTGATCATTAGGACAAGAAGAGTTCTACAGTACCCATCCTCATTTTATGACCCAGAGGGCTTTATATCTTGCTGTTTATGATCTCAGCAAGGGACAAGCAGAGGTGGATGCTATGAAGCCATGGCTTTTTAACATCAAGGTAAGACATAGAGAATGGAATTCTCCTTTCCAGGGAGCTGCAGGTGAACAGCAAATTAACCACAAATATTTATATCGGGGAAGAAGAAAAAAAATTCTTCAGAAAATAAGAATAGTAATAATATTAATCAACAGCTGAAATACATCATGTATTTGATATGAAAGTATTTTTAGACATAAAAAGAAATTATTAGCACCATTTTGGACTTAAAATTGTACAAATTGATGTGCAAAAGAATGGTGTGTATGTTCTGGTAATATTTTGAATTGACTGATAAAAATAAGAAAGTAGTATTAAAGAAATGGTTAGTTAAACTTGTGCTTTTCTTTTACAACAGTGTAAATTTTGGGGAAATCAGAACTAGACTAATTTAAAACTGACTAGAAAAATGTTTGAGATCGTGCTATTGAGCGTATGCTTAATAACCTATTGTTAATAGAAATTATGCCAGAACTGTGGTTGGGAATTGACCTGAGAATCTGCCTGTATACTTTTCATTTTTTCTAAATGTTTATGTCCATTTATGGAGTCATTCCATGGGAGCAAGCATCTTTTATTTTTGTAGGATTGTTAGCCTTGACTGGGTGATAGACTCACATAAAGAGTTTGTTTACTGATCCTGTAAATGAAACTTGTCTTTTTCACTCTTTCCACATTGGGCAGTGATACAGGACACAGGGTTGCAATCAGTTTAGTGTTGATGAAAATAATTTCTGATGTGTTCTCCTTTCCTCCTTTCTTATCTCCTTTCCTATCAGTACTTTCTGATGTTTCACTGCACTGTTCCAATGACAGCTAGTCGAGTACCATTTCTTTTGGCTTTTCTGTTTTTTGGATGTTCTTAATGAAAAGTGTTTCTCTACTGCCAGTAGTGTTAATCTGCAAAGAATGAAATCCAAATGTATACTCCTTCCTTTTAGAAAAAGCTGATTTTTTAACATTTCTGTTTTGAAATAGACTGCTCTCTGAATGTTTGACTAAATTGCTCACGTTTTATGTGAATATAAAACGCTCAAATCAACATTTACTATTGAATTGATCTATAGTATGGATCTCACTAACAGGCTCGAGCTTCAACATCCCCTGTCATTCTTGTTGGCACTCATTTGGATGTTTCTGATGAAATGCAGCGAAAGGCCTGCATGAGTAAAATTACTAGGGAGCTGTTGAACAAGCGAGGCTTTCCAGCAATCCAGGATTACCATTTTGTGAATGCTACAGAAGAATCTGATTCCATTATCAGACTTCGGAAAATCATCATAAAGGAGAGTCTTCACTTCAAGGTAAGCTACATACTGTTTGTAATTTTGAAAACATAATTTACTTAAGTGAATACATTTTTAAACATTAATACATAATTACATTTTTGGGTGATAGCAAAGTCATCTTGCCTTCTATAAAATGTTACACACAGGAAAATTGCCATGTTTGTTTTAATTTGATTTTCTACCAAAAAAATCAACTTAGTAAAAATCCCAGCTAAGTTCTGTTTTCAAGCACTAGGGCCATAAATCAAATATTCCATTAAAAATGAGCCATCTTTTTCTTAAAAAGAAAGTTAATTAAAATCTTGGTTTGTTGGGTGACATTACATAATTACAGTAAGTATTGCAAGATTTCAGAGGATAGCAAATTCAATTTTGTGGTTTCTGAAAAGCGACTGGTTTCCCATTTACTGATTTCATTTTACATAGCATGAAACTGTTTCTATAAAGAGGAGAGTGAATTAAAGCAGGAAAGGAAGATCCTGTGGACTGAGTAATGCTCCTAGATTTGAGTTTCTGCGCATGTAATTCTGTTGTCTCCAAAGTCATCCCAGCTCATTCCCTGCTCTCTCCTTAGCCACAGTATGAAGTGTGAATGAAGAGACCAGCTCAGGCATGGAGCTTATGGAAAGATGAGATCTAATCTGTAACAAAAAGAATACGTTGTTTTTTTTTCATTTATACAATATCAATCATACATAGTGTCATAACACATTAAAGAGAAAAGGTGATGTCCTGTGCTACTTAAGTCAATGGCAGAAGTTCATAAATCATATCAGAACCCAAATTTCTTTAGAATGACTGCTTGGGAGATTTTATAAAGCAAATGATGTATTTATGACTACCCTTATATCAGTGGTGTTACAAATGAGTTAAAGTGTACACACCCCTCTTGTTTCTCTTAGAAACTAGCAGCTTACTCACATCCAAAATCTCCCTAACTTCATTCCACATTGTAGAGTAGGGAACATCTAACCTGTTAAAGGGCAAGGAGGTGGCCTCTTCAAGTGAAAGGGGTTAATTCCACTTCTGATACATCCAAAGGGCATGAATAGAGCTGGTGTTTGTACAGGTGTATGTGGCTTTATGTCTCACCATACTTCTTCTGCACCAGAGAAGTTCTGCTTCTTGAAAAATTTTGTTCCTTTAACATCTGTATCTCATAAGACTATGACTTAAACTGATGTTTAAACTTCTGCACAGATGTAAGGTGGCCTGAAGTAAATGAGATGATTACCATAAATGATGTAGGTAGTTTGTGAAAGGAATGTTACAAGGTATCTACTTAGAGGTTAGTCAAAGTGAGTTAAGTATTCAGCGTTGTCATCAAGGTCTCTGAAGTCTTTGAAATTACAGAAGGCATTCATTTCATCTGCACAAGGTACCAATTACATTTTTTACACATAGAAGTATCACAGTGCATCTGTGAGAGAAAGATTACAGCTAAGAAGACAGTTTGTAAATACTGGGAAAGTTGTTTCCCATTTACTCAAAAAAGTTAGTAGCTCAGCACCTGTGGAGAAAGGAAAACCTGAATGGGTACTTGCAATTACCATATACCAAAGAGTATCTCCAGGAAGGAGCTTGGGCTCAGGAAACAGGCACAAGGCACCCAACTGTTTCCCCTAAGCATCACTAATGTGGCTGAATTTATTTCATTCTCTTCTCTTGTCCACTGACTGCCAGAAGTGGAGACTTAATCGAGCTACTACCTTTTTTCCCCAGTTTACCTAAAGACATGGCTGGAGATAGTACATATTTCAAGAAGCATAGGATTTTTTAGTGATTTTTCTACTGTTTGCATTAACTGGAGATGTAAGACATCATCTGCTCATACAGAATATTTTCCTTTTAGTTTGAACCAAAGCTTCTCTTTGAAACAACGTCTTCTGAGAAGACCTCATTTGTTATTTTTTATGTACAAGTAATATGGAAATATTTTCTTCTCTGAGTATTTATTTATAGAAAGACATTATAATTCTGAAAGAATATTTAGTTACATGTACCTTTCAGAAGCCATGATAGTCAATAAATGAGTGTTCTTGTTCCTTCTTTATGCTACTATTGAGTGGACATACACTTTATATCTTAGTTTTATTTTCTGCATTTCACATGAATAAATTAATACATTTAAGATTATTATTCCTAATTTTACAGATCAGAGATCAACCAGTGGTTGGTCAGCTAATTCCTGACAGCTACCTGGAGCTGGAAAAGAGAATTTTGCTGGAACGTAAGAATGTCCCAGTGGAATTTCCTGTGATTGATCAGAAACGCTTACTGGAACTGGTACAAGAAAGCCAGTTACAATTGGATGAAAATGAACTCCCTCATGCAATTCACTTTCTGAATGAATCAGGTAAAATATTCTCTTCAATGTGGGCTTGTTAGCACTTTGTTGCAAATCTGCAGCTGACAGATCCATACATGTTTTTAAGTCTTTCACAAGGTTGCCACAAAATGGTAAGCTGAAGTGTCTAAGCTTGGGTAGCACCAGTTTGTTAAAACCACATTGTTAGGAAGGGAATTCCATGACATGAAGGATCATAACTGTAACAGTTTATATCTCTTGCTATCTCTTAGCACTCCTTGAAAACATCAAACTGCTGGTTAGACAACACAGTTGCTGAAGAAAGATGCAATTGCTTCAATAGCTCAAACAGAATAGCGGTTAGAGGAATACATGTAACAGCTTATCTCAGTGCAGTACTGACTTCCTAAGATTAAATAATAAACCAGACAGAGCTTAGCAAAAAAAGCAAGTCAGATTAAAAATCTAACAAAAAGTCTGAAAATAAAGGCAAAGTTGAACAAACTGTGCTTGCACTCTACTCTTCTGAGATATTGCCATAAATATAGCTGTATTTATTATTCAAATTGTTTATTTCAATTCACATAATGAAAACAGCCCAGAGTGGAGTGCTTATTTTCCTTAAGATTGAGCTTGAGCAATGCATTGCTAATTACAGTATTCTTTGTGCAGGTGTTCTCCTTCATTTTCAAGACCCAGCACTACAGCTAAGAGATCTGTATTTTGTAGATCCTAAGTGGCTGTGTAAAATCATGGCACAGGTCAGACTGATTACTTTTTGTACATACATTCATGGTACATTTTCCCCTGTCTAAAGCCACTGTAACTTATCAGTGTTTCTTCTTCACCATTTCTTTATTGTTTCTTCATCTAGAATTTTCTCTAGGCCCATATTTTTTTACCTAGTTCTTTCAGTTTCTATTGCTTTTGGGCAACTGGCTGTCTCATTGCTTGTCTGTTCATAAATTGTAATGTCCAATATAATTTAAACTGCAGCAGACACAAGAATACATGTAGAGTAGAAAAACCCTATGGATGCCAGGTAATCCTGCAATACATTGGCAGAGATTGAGATGAAAGCTGGAACTTTGGGTTAAAGGCTGTAAGAAGGGGGAGGAAGTGTAATTGTATGCTTGGTACAGGTGGCAGAGGAAAGTGAGTGGTTATGGAGTTGGAATGGGTGAGCAGCAGACTGACTGCTTAAGTGAGACCATCATTGAAATGTTGATCTAGAAACACTCTCAAAATTTATTATATATATTCAGATTTTCTAATATCTGAAACTTTCATCTAATGAAGAATGTACACCTGAAATTGTTTTACTTTTTTAAAAAGATTCTGATGGTGAAAGTGGAAGGCTGTTCTAAATACCCTAAGGGAATTGTAAAGCGTTCAGATGTGGAAAAATTCCTTTTGAAGAAGAGCAAGTTTCCTAAGATCTATATGTCCCAATATTTCAAGCTTCTGGAAAAGTTTCAGATTGCTTTACCATTAGGAGAGGACCAACTACTAATCCCAAGCAGGTAAGCAAGGAGTTAAATCCACAAATGACAGACATAGAGATAGATCAAAATAGAAACCTCCCATCAGGCTAACTGGTTTCACTGATCATCAGAGCAATTTGGTACATGAAAGCATGATAAACTCTTTGTATATTACACTTTAGTAAGTGCTTTCAGAAGAGACATATTAAGCTGATCTTGTAGCAGGTAAGGCTTATGTTGTATCAACAGGTTGGGTAAATGGAAACCATAAATGACAGAACACATTATGTGAGTAATATTTCTTTTACAGTTACCGTGCTTCAAGACCACAGCAAGGGCATTATAATTCAGCTTCATACAGCAGTGTGCCAGCATTACAGATATTTATTGTAATATAAAAGATAACAAAAAATGTACATACCCTATTTGCTTGAAGTGAGAGCCACAGACAAGTTACTCAGAGGCAGTACCTCCTTCAAAAAGTCTAGATATTAAGTGTAGTGACAAAAAAAAAGCATTATGACTTTAAATGTGGTATTTTTTTTTCCTACCTGAAACAGATAAGGCAGTTTCTCTGCCTTGGTTACAGATTTCCCTAATGTGTTTAGTAATGTTCATGTTGTCAAATGGAGAGTGTTGCATGGCTGCATTTCTATGTCCTTCAAAGCCCTGGGATAGGAAGATTTTATCTGAATGTCTTACCTGCATTACGTATATCTCAGATTCTTTCATATTTGCATTAAATATCTAATGATTGTTAGCAAGGTTCTGTTGGGTTTAAATTACAGTCAGAACTTCACTATGACACAAGCAAGCAGAAAAAACAAATACACTATTTGTTAGCTCCCTGACCATCCAAATCATGCATTCATTAATAAGTAATGCATGTTAAATAATAAATAATATATGTCATCAGCTGAGCTATAGTACACCATCAAATGCTGTCTTAATATTTTTATTCTTTCAGCTTGTCTGATCACAGACCTGTTATAGAGCTTCCCCACTGTGAAAATTCAGAAATTATCATCAGGCTTTATGAGATGCCATACTTTCCTATGGGATTTTGGTCCAGGCTGATCAACAGGTTGCTTGAGATATCACCTTACATGCTATCAGGAAGAGGTACAAATCTTTATCTTCAAAAGGAAAAGTGTGCAAGTTTGCTTTGAATGCTAACATCTGCATGATAAAGCTTTAGTCCCCAACATTGTTTTGCTTTAGCTAAATTCCGAACACCTCACAAATGCAAGAAAAAGGCTGTGGTCATTTTTGCAACTTAGAAGTATCCAGGAACAGATAGTGCCTGATCTTCACAGTGGTGTGCAAAAGAAAGTTAAGGTTGTAAGCAGTCCCATTTCTCTCCTTCACCTGCTAGAGACAGAGGAAATCCTTATGTTTATACAATATTGCTATTTACTTCCACAAAGAATACAGGAAGGGATATGTCTTCCACACAGAAAAACAAACTGCTTTTCTTCAAGTTCATGAATACTCCCTTTATTTAAGTCTCAAACCTTTGCTTTTATCAGAAAGAGGGGATATCTCTTTACTTTTTTTCCAAGAACTCCATGCTTTCACGTGCGAATGCTCTACAAATATCATTTGTAAGTGCCTGCTGTCCTGGCATTTGAGTTTCTTCTGAGCATCAAATTCCAGTTGCATCCTGCTATTTCATGAATATGTGACAGGAAAAATTTAAATCACAGCTTTTTTCATATTTTGCCTGAGATGTTCTGTGCTTGAACCTGAATGTACCTAAGCATTTCTGTAATGCCAACCTGCTGCAAGACTTACCATCTGGTTGAATACTTACAGTTTGTTGATATGCCTTATAGAATTGAACAGCAGTTGACATATATTCAGCTTTTGTGGGGCTATGCTGCCTGCAAGGTTGTAGCCTTTATTTTGTTTATTATTTGTGTACGTATAATCCTACAATCATAATTATATATTCAAAGTGCCATGAATTATTCTGAATATTTTAAAATTGACATTCATATTGGAGATCAGGTTTTTAATCTAATTTTGTGTTTTCTAGAGCGAGCTCTTCGTCCTAATAGAATGTACTGGAGACAAGGCATCTACTTGAACTGGTCTCCTGAAGCTTATTGTCTAGTGGAATCAGCAGAATTTGACAGCAACCCAGACAGTTTTTTGAAAATCACAGCACCTTCTTGCAGAAAAGGTTAATTATTCCTGAGCCTGAATTTTGCTCCAGTTTGATTGCAGCTTGGCATTTTGGTTTGTTGTGCTTTTGCCTTTGGAACGTAGAGTTTATCTTTGTAATTAAAAGTATAGCAGATTGGGTCTGTAATTTCCCTTTTTTGTTTTCTTAAAGGGTGCATCCTTTTGGGGCAAGTTGTGGATCACATAGATTCTCTTATGGAAGAATGGTTTCCTGGTTTGTTGGAAATAGATGTGTGTGGTGAAGGGGAAACACTGTTGAAGAAATGGGCTCTGTACAGCTTTCAAGATGGTGAAGAACATCAAAAAATACTACTTGATGACTTACTTAGGAAGGCTGAAGAAGGTATGTATGGCATTTGAGGTATACAGAGGTACACTTGTATCTAGACAAATACTATGCAATATCCCCTTTATAACATTTGAGTCCTTCACATTATTTAAAAATGTTTCATTTCCATAAGAAATAATTATAGTGTAACCCAAAAGCAACTTGTTTTTTTATATAAGAGCTGTCTAGAATATATAAGTATAGACTATGAGACACATTGCATATACTCTCTGTAGTTATATAAAAATAACAATAATGAAAAGAATCATTTTGTCATAATATTGATAAAGCAGCTTCAATCTTGGAACTGAATTCAGCACAAAGTAAAACTAGTACTTGATCTCTTGGTTGGATCACACAGCACAGTAATTTAAAAGACAATACTCATTATGGCATTCTGCATACTAACAGCATTCTTCCTTTTTACGGATAGAAAAATAATCTCTTGGTTAGTTTGGTGTTGTTACATAGCAGCAATTTTTTTCACAGTTGATTGGTACATATGTACAACCTTAAAAATATTTAAACATGTAAGATCCAAGAACTTGTATGGCAGACTAGATTAGTGTTATGTCTGTGTGCATGCATATATATACATATGTAAGCACATATATGAATCTAATTGTAAGTACATTGATCTTACACATTCTCAGAGACTCATGCCTTTTAGTGCTTTTTGAATGATGCCTACCCTTCTTTTTTATTCATTTTCTCTTTTGTTTTTCTTAGGTGACCTTTTGATAAACCCAGATCAACCCAGACAGACCATTCCAATTGCTCAGATTGCTCCTGATCTGATATTGGCTGATTTGCCTAGAAATATTATGTTGAACAACGATGACTTGGAGTTCGATGAAGCTCCTGAATTTCTCTTGGGTAAGCCTTATTTTGTAGGGTGATTTTTTTACAGAGAATGTTTAAACAAATCTATTGAAGTCAGTTCTGCCACATATGAAAAGCATTTTAGAGATTTCTTTTCTGAAGAAATGTATTATTTTAAGGCATTCTGAATTTCAGGTTATTGAGTTCTGAATTTTCCAGTAACTTATGCACTAGGACACTGGGTTTTGTATGTTTATTTTACTAATTATGAAGCTTAAACCAGTAGATAACCCACACATTTTAAAACTGAATGCTTTCAGCTTTTCTTTTTGAGAAATGATTGTTATCCCTTTGTTTATAATACTCTTTTCAATTTTATTGTTCAAAAGGTGATGGTGGGTTTGGATCTGTGTACCGTGCATCCTATGGTGGGGAAGAGGTTGCTGTAAAGATTTTCAATAAACATACTTCCCTCAGGCTCCTAAGACAAGTAAGAAATACTGCCTTTTTTTCTGTAGTGCTGCTCTTGGGTACCGACCCTCAAGAAGAATTCTAAAAGTTGAAGTAAATCACAAGTCTTCACTCCAAAACATTCCTCAGTTTACTTTAGATGTACGGAGATGATGCTATTTGTGCTATTTCATGTGATTTTACAATTTACAGGAGCTTGCAGTGCTTTGTCACCTTCACCACCCCAGTTTAGTGTCTTTGCTGGCTGCTGCGATCCGTCCCCGGATGCTGGTGATGGAATTGGCCCTCAAAGGATCTCTTGACCGTTTGCTGCAGCAAGACAATGCAAGTTTAACCAGGACACTCCAGCACAGGATAGCTCTACATGTAGCAGATGGTTTGAGGTAAGGGTGACTTCTGCATTGCTGTAAAAACAGGATATAGCTTCAAGTAGGATATAATGCAAATGAAAAGCTTCTGTTCTCTCACATCCCAAGCAGAATATTTCCTGGGTCAGACAAGTGCTTGTATTTTTATGGTTGATTGGCTGATGTGTAACACATACTTTTGTTACCTGTTTTTCCTGCTAATGAGTAATGCTCATATAAGTAGAGAAATTGCAAGACTCAGGGTGCAATTTCTATGTGGCTGTTGATTTTTTACTGAAATGTCAAAGAAATTAATTTAGTGCATTTCTCAGGTTTTGAAAATCCATGAATGACCTCAGGAGCTATTGCAGTGTGACTTTAAAATGACAAAACCTGCAAGGGAGCTCAGGGGTCAAAGAAGCTTAAGGTTCTAAGATCCATTTTTCAAACTGTCAGTGACTCTTCAGATAAAACTTGGTACTGAAATATTGCAATGTAAATAGTAAAGTTGTAAATAGTATTTCAGAGCAATTATAAAGTCATTATCCAGAAAGGCTGTGTCATGTTGGTGATGTTTGACATTTTTAACACAGTATTTCATATTTGAAAGCACCGTTTACTGTTGTGGGAATAATGCACTCAGTGTGTTTATATAGATGCATCGCTGACTTATGAATGCTTTCAATAAATATTTTTTTGATTACTAGGTACCTGCATTCAGCAATGATCATCTACCGTGATTTAAAGCCTCACAATGTGTTACTTTTTACCTTATATCCCAATTCAGCTGTTATTGCAAAAATAGCTGACTATGGCATTGCCCAGTATTGTTGCCGAATGGGAATAAAAACCTCTGAAGGCACACCAGGTATGGAAATATGCTTTGATTTAAAGTCCATTATGTCAAAAATATCTAAGGTATTTTTTATGTAGTCTGTAAGAAGTAACTCAAATCTATATTCTAGTCAAAATCACAAAAAGGAGTCCTAATCATACTACAAGTTGTGATGCCAGATTTATACCTCTTGGCCTTTCCTCCTGTTAATATTTTAACACCTTTTAGAAGAATCAATGAGTATATTAAAGCTTTAAAAATAGAAGAAATTAAATTACCTTGCATTCATAATAATTCTCCATTGTCTTGTTTTAATATGGATATTGTGATATTGAAATTATACTGCTAACATTTTTTGCTTTCATTTCCAGTAGTGTGAACATAAGTCTTAATTTTTTTTAAAGGCAATAAATACCTGCACTGTTCTCCAACTTTAGAGAGAACCTATTATCAACCATTCTAAAGCACTGAACAATTCAACCACTTTTAAAAGTGCCTTTAGGTCTTTTAAACTGTGCTTGAGAGCATGACTTCAAGTGTTAAATGTTAGACCTTCAGCAAAGAATGCAGACTTGCCCTTGATTTTTAGCATTCATTGATAAAGTGATTATTTTATATTAAATGGGGCAGGAGCTCTGTAACTGATGTACTATTGCCTTCCTTTGTACTTACTGCTGATATTTTTGGAGGTCCACCAAATACAAGCTATTGCCAGCCCAGAAATAGTTTCTTGTTTTTGATTGCACTTCCTGTGCTTTTTTTATTAATAGTTGTTTGCTTTTTAAAGTATAAAGATGACTGCATCTTGATAAGAAGCATACTTATTAATGAATGATTTATTTGCAGGATTTCGAGCACCAGAGGTTGCCAGAGGAAATGTTATTTACAATCAGCAAGCTGATGTTTATTCATTTGGCTTGCTGCTTTATGACATTTTAACAGGAGGAGGTAGAATAATGGAAGGCTTGAAGTTTCCAAATGAGTTTGATGAATTAGCAATACAAGGAAAGTTACCAGGTATGCCTTGTCTCTTAAAGCTTTAACATTTGTCCTGCCTCTTCCAGAAGCAGCATATCTTTTGGGCTGTGTTGTCTCTAACAGTGATCATAGAAGGACACTTAGAAAAATGTAACATTCTTTATACTCCATCTGCATTACAATACATAATTATTAGCTGCTGGAAGGAAGATTAAACAGACTGTCAGGTGGGACATGATGTAATCATTTAGAAAATGTAAATCAGGACAATGTAACTTGGGCAACTTCTGCCAAAGTGTTGAGAGCTGTTGAATTTTTACAGCACTACAAGCTTTATGTGTGGTGTTTTTATTTATTGCTCAGTAATAGTGGGTGTCCTCATGAAACATTTAAGGAATGTTTTGCTCCATTTAGGAAAGAGCATCATCTAATCTGATATGGCTTCTCTATTGTGAGAGACAGAGAGTTCATACATTTTCTACTCCTTAAGGAGAACAGTCCAGTTCTAAGCTCAGACAGTTTCCCCCCACTTCCTGAAGGGGATATCCCAGGAACTCATGACTGCACTCTCTTGAGTGCAGCTATACTGACTGTATTATGAGCCCTCTGAAATAATTGAAGTATTAGTTTCTGGAGACAGTACAGTTCCTTCCACCTATGCTTATCATTTATTTAGTCCCACCAAAAGAGGGGCTGGCTGATCTCACAAGTAAACAGTGCCTAACATTTGTTGCACTGAATATGTTCATTTGCAGGTATTCATCACTAATGTTACCTCTCTCTAAGTTAGGACTGGAATATTTGCTGTGGATTTTGATGAACTAAAAGGAAAAGCAATACAGGCACTATTATTCATGAATGATTTGTTCTCAGAGAGTTCAGCAGCTGTAGTCATAAGATACATATTCCAAGCACTAATTGGGAATTTAAACTTCCATATCTTGTAAATGCTATATGGAGTTGTTTATCTATTTGCTATATCTTTTATTGGGAACTCATCTATATTCCATATGCTCAGAAGAATAAATATGGAAAATAGTGTTTACAGGAATTTGAAAGTGTTGACTGAAGTGACATACCCATTAATGGAAACACAATCCACATATATCTGCAATTCAGTCCCAGGCCCAGGGACATAAAAGAAAAAGATAAAGCAAAATACATTCGCTTTAACTGCTATTAATTAAAAGGACTCTAGTTCTAGCATTTCATGCTGTAGCATTTAATGGCAGATGAGCAATTCCAAGCTGTTCATGCTAACATTTTACCTAAGAGTGTGATATTTCTTAGAGAAGCTCAGTAAGAATTTGAATGAATTCTAAAAATAAGAAGAAAGTCAGTTAAAACTGTGGTAAATGCCGGTTAATAAGTTATGTAATTTTACATTCTAGATCCTGTCAAAGAATATGGGTGTTCCCCCTGGCCTGAAGTTGAAAATTTAATTAAAAAGTGTTTGAAGGAAAACCCTCAAGAACGACCAACATCTTGCCAGGTATTACTTAGTGTTATTTTTTTGTGTTTTTGTGATAGATGGCAGTACAAAGTTGTGGTTTCTGAAAGGGAATCAGTCATTAAGTTAATGAAGAGCACAGGTTTCTTTCTGTTGTTCTTTTCTGGAATGGAAACAGCCATGAAAAATCGTCTGCTTTCACCATCCAGAATAAATTGTTCCATTGAAATCTACCAGCCACGTGTTCTAGCTTGGTGTTTTCTCCTCTGTTGCTGTGTAGCAGTTGCAGTGAAACACAGATCAGATTTCTTTTTGGTCTTTACTAGAGCTATGCAAAAAAGACTGTTAAATAGTATCAGTGCAGTTACACACTTTTCGGTGGCAGCACAAATGACCAGACCTGCTGAGGTACTATGTCCGTATTCTGAAAAACATTGTTATCCATTGCTTATTATTTATTACTGTACAAACCATTGTTGTCACCGTGTGTGTGCTGTGCCTTTCTTTGTAGGTTTATGAGATCCTGAATTCTGCAGAGCTTATCTGCTTGATGAGGTATGTCTCAATACCCAGCACATCTACAGCAGAGTGCATGGTGCCTGCCAATCAAAGCTGCAAGAAGGCAGGAGTCTGGATAGGCAATGGAAACACAGAAAAGGCACAGCTTTCATTTGTTAACCTAAATACAGATGGACATACTTGTGAGGTATGTGGGAAGGTTGACATTTATTCAATTTTTTCTGGCACCTAGATGTATTTCAGGAAAATTAATTGCATTTTAACAGCAGGATATTACTTCTGGAAAGCTAAGTTTTGGGAGAACAAAGACTGCTTGTAAGTGAGTCATCATTGCATCCATGAAATGAAGTAGAAGAGCAGTTGCTTTTTACTCCCTTTCTGTTATCCAGCCTGAACTTTCTCATAATACTGTCTTTCCACTACTGGATTACTTTCTTCCACTGAGATGGAAACTATTTCTAGCATGGAGGCCACAGAAAGGAGTAGTAGTTAGGCAGCCCTTCATATCTCTACCTCCTCTAACAATCCAGGTAGTCTTTTAACAATTTCTCACTTCCCACAAATACCATCTCCTTGTGCCACTTTGGTGATGGCCTCCAGCTGTTTTCATTTGATTTTTGTACGCCTCAGTCCTGCCCCATCAGCAAAGGGGAAAGGTTTTACCCAGGACTGATACTCTGTGATGAACATGTGAGCCAGAACTGAGCATGATTCATCATCAAAGTTGTTTCAGTTCTATTTCCATCTGCCATCTGTTGACCATGATACATCTCAATTGGTAGCTTTGGTATAAATTATATGGGTTGTTTTTCTAAAAATAAAATGAAAAAAAGAAATATTAGGCCAATGCTTTCCCTGTTAGCAATTAGTATTGCAGTAGTTCCATTTTTTCAACTCTCTGACAGCTTTGAGACCTTGACTAGAATAGAGAGAATATCTTTTTTTGTCAGTATTCAGCTGAGAGATTTTCCTATGTACTTTTTGAGGAGTCCTTCCCAGCACTTTGAGGATAAGTGGCACAAGTAATGTTGTGTTCTGCTAATAGGGAATTAGATTTCTTAAAGGGGAATTTAGACCAAGGGTCTGTCCAGAGTCCAAGAAGATTGTGCTATATTTTTATCATCAGTAATTTACTAGCATTTACCCTTACTGAAAACATGACCAAGTTGTTTTTCTTCTTCTTTTCTGACTCAGGATATTGCAGACAGTAAAATTATAAGTTTGGCCTTAGTGACTCTTCCTACTGAGAAAGAAAACTGGGTTGTAGCAGGAACTCAGTCTGGTTCTCTGTGGGCAGTTAACACAGAAGATGAAGCAAGAAGGCATCGTCTGCAGAAAATGTCAGATTCTATCACTTGTTTGTACTGTAATTCTCTTTCAAAGCAAAGGTATAAATGAATTTTAAATATTTTTGGTTACATTGAAAATACTGCTAAATTGAGGTGTTTGGAAAATGACATCTATACACTGCACTTTTGTTCTGACAACTGCTTATTTTGCCTTTCCACTTAATTTTGCTCCCAAGTGTAACTTGGGACTGCATTCCTGATCACAGGTGTTGTGTTTGCTTTTAGTGGTTAATTGAATACTTGAAATACCAGAGCCTTCTCATTTTAATTTGTCTTACATGATTAAGGCATTTCTAGAATTAATTATTTTGTTTTATTTCAGCAAACAGAAGAATTTCTTCTTGGTAGGCACAGCTGATGGCAGACTGGCAGTTTTTGAAGATAGAGCAGTAAAGGTAGACTTTTTCTTTGCTGTCTGTTCTGCAGAGTGCTATCAATAATATCTAAAGCAGCTACCAAGAGTAGCTTTATTTCATGCCACTTATTTTTTAATTGCTTCTCTAAAACTAAAATTAATTTTCTACTGCAGTCTGAGAGGAACTGCACATGTTTTATAATAACTGCTTTAAAGAACAGAGTTAAGAGGTGGAAAATTCCTTTGAAAGGCCTGGCAAACTGGCTAGAAGCTGATATTAATGGTTGTTTTAATCTCCTTTATTTATTGCTGTAATAGCTCCTTTTTCCTCTCATAGTAAATTTTTGTGAAACAGCTGTGTTCAAGCATAAAATATTGTTTTCTGTAGATCAGAGTTCTGCTCACAGAACAGATGAAGAAATGCTGGGAGCTGTTTATACTGGCTGGTACCTGAAGGTGTTTCGTTCCTGACCATGTGCAGCTGAGAGCCAATATGCAGTTGCAGTGCATTTCAGAGCTAGATTATGGTCCAGTGTAGGATGTCTTCACAGACATGGATGTGACTTTCCAACCAGTTCTTGAATTGTGCCAGGGGTTGCAGAAGGTGTCAGTCCCTGCTCTGGCCTGTTTCTGCTCATAGGCTGTCTCCTATGGGACATCTATAAGGGGAATATGGTGCTTTTCACTCAGTAACATTCTGGAAATATTCTGAACCATCAGAAAATATGGATGTGCAGATTTAATTCAGCAGGCTGTGTGGCTTGTTTTAACAAGATTCTGAGTGTCTGCATCCTCCTTGTTTCTAATGCAGAGTATATTTTTTCTTGCAGTGTAAGGGTGCTACACCTTTGAAGATTCTGACTATAGGAAATGTTAGCACACCCCTTATGTGCCTAAATGAATCCTCATGCTTATCTGAAAAAAATGTAATCTGGGGAGGCTGTGGAACAAAAATCATTGCCTTAACCAGTGACTTCTCTGTTCAAAAGCTCATTGAAACAAAGACAAGTCAACTGTAAGCTTTTTATTTTTATAAGTGATGTTACTTGGCTCATTTGTTCTCATTAAAGATTTCTGACAGTACTTTGATGTAATGTCTTGTTCTAGAGCTCATTCTTTGAGTTTGCTTGTTTCTGTTCTGTTCTTCCCATAGTGCAGATGGAATATCAGTGAGTAGTGTTGAAAGTACTTGTTGCTGCTTTTAAACAAGGCAATACATTTTTACCCCGTAAAGGATTTATGAAGTTAATATCTATGCAACTGATTGGTTTTCTTCTCCAGTTGCATTAGTCCAGGCCCTGTTTACTTTACTTAGAATTACACATACATATTTATCATAGTATTTGTCCTTTCATGTTTGCCAGTATGATATGTGTGCATATCTTTGCCCTATATATATTTAATCATGTCTGATTGCTGACTTCTCACTATTTAGAAATTATTGACTGAGGGTTTGGGAGTCTTTGATGTAATTCTCACATGGACAAATCCCACTCTGAAGTTAAGGGACATTTTTCCTGAGCAGGGTAAACAGTGTTTGATGAGAAAGATTTATTAATAGACTTTGAGCATTAATGTGCCTCCAAGGATGTCATCAGCCTAATTCTGTTACTGTGAGAATTTATGTGGAACTGTAGGAAGATTAAAGCAAAGCCTTTCAGTTGTGTCTTAGCCTAGTTTGGTTTTAAGGCTGAATGAATCTGCAAGAATCTGAGGGAAACTAGTCCTACTCATAGTAGTCAAGTTTTTCTACTAGGTATTTTCTGTGTATCTAACTGGAGTTCTTTTCTCTTCTAGGTTCTGTCATAATGCTTACAGTGACGCAAACATTATTTCAATAGCAATAGACAAATCCATCTACTTGGCAAAGAAAAACAGCCATTTTGTGGAAATCTGGGACAAGAAGACAGAAAAACTTTCTGAATTAATTGACTGTGCACATTTTCTGAAGTAAGTGTTTTCTTTCAGAGTGTTGGCCTGGTGGATAGGAAGCTGAATATCAGATTGCCTTCTCTAGCATGGTACCCTAACCAGAGGTGAGGGATTTGCCTGGTTTGTTGGGCAAGTATGGATTTCCTATCCTGCTTTTTGGCCCAGAACTTCAGAATATTCCAAGCAGAATCCCATTTTTGAAGACCTTTACTGTATTTCCCAATTTCTCGATGATGTCAAGAATGGTCATTTAGCTCAAGAAAGAAGAAAGTCTTTTGCTGTCCTTCAGGTGCTAATACTAATACAGTTACTTCCTGCATCCCCTGAACACGAATGTCTTTTCAGTGCACAAATTCAAACTGCTGAGGAAAATCCAAGGAAATTGGATTTTTATTAACTGTGGCAATTTTTCATTTGCATTTAAATTGTTCCTCTGCCTTAGCATGCCACATCCATTTATTTTTATGGTGAGGTTAGGAGCAGGTGTAGGTGTGCTCTTTCCACTTTGCTGTGGCATTAACCTCCTGCAGACTGGGAGAGAACAAAGAAGTGTACCTGCTTCCTATTTAAAGGTCTTCTGCAGCAGACCAGATGGCTCTTAGAAGTCAAATAGTTTTCATCCCAGTTTGTTTGCATGAGAATTTTGTGAATGATTGCTTAAAATGATTGCTCTCTGGTATTCAGAGAGTTGCTTTAGTAGCTGCAGAATAGAGTGCCACCAAATTCCAATACCAATTCTTTCCATGCTTGTAGGAACAAAGTGGAAAAATTAAATAAGGAAACAAAACATAAACTGGCTTATTCTGGAAGAGTGAAGACAATTTGTCTGCAGAAAAATACTGCACTGTGGATAGGGACAGGAGGAGGACATATCTTGCTGCTTGATTTGTCAACACGTCGTCCTGTACGAGTTATAGACAAGTTCTGTGATTCTATTCGAGTCATGATAACAGCTCAGCTGGGTAAGTAAAACCATCAGGTGATGAGTACTTTGACATCAGTGCTAAGGTTAGGTTTGCTGTGTCCTGTTTGTTATGGTGTTCCAGGAACAGATTAGCATGATCCATGATTTGCTCATTCATTCTTCTCCACGGCTGTCATTTTCCCTCAGTGCCAGACTGTTGGGTGTAAGCTGAATACCAGCAGGCTGACCTGTGCCCATGTAAAGCAGCAGCTCTTCCCTAGCTTGTCACTGGTCTGCACATGAACCCCCCACCTTCAGTGTGTCCTTGTGCCGTGCTTCAGCACAGCTCCTGCCATCCTGTCACGTGGTCTTCTCTTGCATAGGTCTGCCTGTGTTCGTTCTCCATCTCAAGTGTTACATTTCTGGCTTCTCTCTCTCTGCGCCATGTTGGATTTTAATTATTTTTCCTTCGTTGCTTATGGCCTAGTTTTCTTCTCCCATCCTCATTCAGGAATGGTTCTTTTAGATTTGGGCTACAGGCAGATCACAGCAGAGCTGGGAAGGTGCTACACATCTGGACTTGGGATGTGGACTTGTGCTGCTCCTGTCATCAGGGACAGTTGCTTTGAGCTGCTGTAGGCAGACAGGAGTTGTGGGGTTTCAGTGGTGACCATGAACAGCCAGAGGAATGTAGCTGAGCTTGGCTGTTGAAAGTTCCTTCACCTCTATACTGCCCTGCACCTCTCCCAAAAGTAATAAAGGCCATATCAACTCAAGTTTGAGGCACTGCTGTGGTGAATACATTCAAAATACACATTACTTCAAAAGTACTTTGAGGTACAACATATGGATTCCCATCACTTTCCACGGTGTTTTTGGAAAAAACTCTGGAGTTTCCCTATCAGCGTTATTTAAAGTGCGTTTGCTGTCCAAAAAAAACAAAACACACAGAAGCTGTTGTGAATTCAGCAGCACACTGGAGTCCTGCTAGCAAACATCACAGTTGCAGGCTGTGGATATTTTCTCCTTACCATCATGAACTTATTCTGAGGAGTGTTTCTTCCTTTCTGGCACCAGAAGAATCCATAAACTACAGTTAGGTCATAGTGCTGGCAGTGTTGTATGAGTCAAAAATACCTCATCTTCCTCTGACTTGATTTTGCCTGAAACAGCAAGTATTACAGTCTGTTCAATGCTCAGCTGTTAATGGTGCCTGCTATAGCACAGCATTTTTAGTCCATGTAGTCCTGATAGCTACAATGTTAGTATTTTAAAGGGACATTTTATTTTTAGCATTTTGTAAAGAATAGTTTCTATGAAAGCATAATAATTTTTGCCTTACTGCTGTCATTGATAGGGAAAATATATTGCATAGAATAGTGTGATTTAAAAAGCCTTGAGGCTCAGTAACCTCAACATCTTTAATCAAACTTTTATTTATAGAAAAATTAATATTCAGGAGAAAGACTTTAGCTGTGTTTGCACAAATCTCAAGAACAGCAAATAAGACTGATATATGCAGTTTGATGTGTACTTTTTTTCTTTTGATCATCTTTATGCAGCAATTATTTATAAGGGCTGGGTTTTTTTCCTAAATTCAAGGATTTGGTTTCTACTGCAATCCCTGAAAATGTCACTGAGGCTGCTGAGCGGTTCTTCAACAGTACCATGTTGCTCGTGTGAAATAAGAGAAGATAGAGGGAAATATTTTTGTATGAAATAGTTTCATTTAAGGTTAAAACATATAATGTCAAGCAGAAGTAAATAATTCAGGAAAAAGAGATTACCAGACTTTGAGACATTAATTTTATCTGTACTTCATAAATGAATATGGAAATACAATGTTGTTTTCCAGTTCTGTCACCTAACACATTAATGTTCAATAGGCATGAAACTTACTATAGGGAATAATTTAGATGTAAATCTGTAGTTTATTTTGCATGTGCAGATTTAGATTTCTCTATAGTAAGACAGGACCTAGGTCTAAATAAGCAAACATTTTACTTAAGTTCCAAGCACTTTTGTAAGGAGTATGGATAGGACTGGCTACAGAAAAAAAATTAAAGTGATGAAAAATCTGAGCATGGAGGATGTGTATGATTCCCACCATCCCTCATCTACTATAACCAGATTTACATCACTTTCAGAGGAGAATATAGCGCTGACCTCCTCACGTCAGGAAAAACCTCTTTCTACCTTGCAGAGGTCCTGGGGCCCACTAGAAAACTTCCAGACCGCAGCTTTCCCAGTTCAGCCATCCTCCAGTCTGTTTACCCCAGAAACTGCTCCCCTCCTCATCTGTGCCACTCATGCATGTGTGAAGAGGTGTGAGGCAGTACTGCAGCTGGGGTGTCTGCACCGTGGGGGCTCTTCCTTCCCTGGCCTGATCCTGACCCAGGGCATAGGCTGGGTCCTGTATTCCTCTACCAGCTTAAAGCCAAGGGCTCTCCACCCTCATTGTGCTGCTAATACAAGCAGGGAGCTGCTGTGGCAGGAGAACATGTGACAGCTTCTATCTTTGCAAGACATTTATAGACATATCTTGTTGGAAATAAGCAGCAAGTTGATAGTGAAACACTGCCACATTCTGTTTATCCCTTTGAGATCCAACCTCTCCTGTCTTCCTGGTCTTTTTTTTTGCATTATTCAGTAGGTACCTTCTTATGATCTATCTTCTATTTCCAATTCCCACTCATATGCCATCATAAGTTTAAAACTTCATATTTTTTCTCAGTTTTTGTCATATTTGGTTGTTTTGTTTTTTTCATAACTGAACTGGTTACTGGTACATTCTGCTGTGCACTGGGACTTCATTTGCAGCCTGTCCTTCTGCTGTGACATCTGTTTCCTGTGACTACCACCTCTGCCTGTGCTGCATAATAGGGTGCTTTGTTCTTGGGCTTGTTCAGCAGGCTGGTCGGCTGATCCTGTGCTTAGGCCTTGGAACCCTGATAAACCCTGACATTAAATGGAGATGGGAACTTTATTGTCTTCGTGTCTGGGTTTTTCATGGTTAATGATTTTGAATGAAGGGTCCAGTTGATTGAACTCTGCTTTCTGTCCTCATAGGGCTTGATGTCATCTACTCTTTCTGTCCTTAAATTCCAAAAGACATTAAAATTAAGATTTTATATTTTATTTCTTTGAAAAAGGGAGTCTCAAGAATGTGGTCCTTGTTTTGGGATATTGCTACAAAAGTGACACCGAAGACAACAAATACCACAAAGGTACCTGAATTGTGTTTTATTAACTTGTATTATTAGTGGAGTAGACACTATTCTGCTTGACTACTCACTAAGAATGAAGAGTTGATCATCGTTTCACATTTTATTGAAATACTATTATTAAATAGTTTTTGTTTTCTTTTGCATATCTGGGCTCATACAAACTAAAAGTAACTTCCAAAAATAGATCTGAGGAAGCCACTGTTAGAAGGATACAATACAGCTTGTTGGGAAACTGTATTTGGAGAGTAAATGTCATTGTCTAATTGGAGAATGTATCAAATAAATTTCCACAGGCGTCTGTGCTAGGTCAGGAATCCCCAATGTTTTCAAGAGTGATGTGGATGAAAGAATAGTGAATGTTGCTTTTCAGATCTGCAGACAACTCACAGCTAAGACAAGCTCACAGCAGGGCAGGATTAGAACTCCAAGTGACCCTGACAAATAGAACAAATGGTCTGGAAGGAAATAGGATACACTTCTGTAAGGACAAATGCAAGACTTTTTATTTAATTAGGAATGATCCATTGTATCAGCATGAGGCAATTATCAGCTTGAACAGTAGTGCTGCAGAAAAGAGGTCAGAATTGATGGGAGGCTGGTCATGAGTCAGCCATGACACGTGGGTGCAGAAGAGGCAAACACCACTCACACCATGAAAGTGGTGCCTGTAAGACATGAGCTAATTCTTACACTCTGCTGAGTGCTAATATGGTCTCTGCTGGAGGAGCCTAAGCATTTGGAATATTGCTGAATGATCTGGACTATTAGGAATAGTCCAGAGGAGACAAATGCAACCTGTGAGGAAATGTTGCAGGGAGTTAAATTGGTTAGTATAAATAAAGCTTAGAAAGGACATAATAGGCTTCAAATATGTAAATGAAGAGAAAGAAAACAGAGTCTTCTGCATATTCTCTGTGGGTAGGATAAGCAGTAACCAGTTTCTGTTACAGCAAGGGAGATTTCAGTCAGATATTGGTAAAAGCTTCCTGACAACTGGGATAGTAAAGTGCTGGAAGATAGAAAATCTTCATCTTTGGATTTTTCTAAGAACAGTTAAAGTTGGTGCTCTGATCAATGCCCTTCTTCACCTTTCTCTCATCCCAGTTTCAGTGACTCCTGAAAATGTGGCAATGATAGTATACAGTTAAGGAGGACAAGTGTAGATGAGCTGACTGAAAGAGGCAAACTTTAGAGCACTGGGGTTAATACTATGGTATTCCCCAATTCCTGTAACGATAAGAACATTTATTGGCTTACTAGCGTTTTTATTTTATTTAAGAGTGGCATTAATTACAGAGAAGAATCAGAAACTCCAGAATCCTTGGGGCCTTAGTTTGTAAGCCTCGACTCATTCTCAATTATCCCTTTTCCACTAAAAAGGGATAATTTCTTCATGGATAAAGAGTTGTTTGCATGAATGCAGATTGAAGAACCTTTTCTCTAGCTCATAAAATCAGTTTTTATTTTACAGTGAATGGGGTTTGAGTCTCTCATAAGTATTTTGGGGTATATCTGCTTGAAAAGATAGAGATGAAATTCTAGCAGGTACCTCAGTATTAGCATTAGCTGTAGCTCAGGTCAGTACATTAAGGCCCACAGACACCAGAAATGGTTTTTCAAGTACTTTTAAATTGGATACTCTAAATTTAGGAACTGGAATCCAAATCATTTTGCAAGTACAAACAGTTTGTAACCCATAACTGCATCACCTCACACATGAAGTGTCATGTAACTTGTCTTTTGGTTCCTAAGGATCATACTTCACTGGGTGAATTTATGAGTAATTGAGAACAAGCAGATGAGCAAAATAATCTCTAATTGTGCAATAACTCATCTCTGTTGCAGTTTTCAAATTTTCTTTTTTTTCTCCAGAGTTACAGTCCTGCGTGTCAGTGTGGGACATTAACCTGCCCCATGAAGTGCAAAACCTGAAAAAACATATAGAGATGAGACAGGAATTAGCAGAAAAGATGAAGAGCTTTTCTTTGGACTGAAAAGTCACCCTGCAAGTGCCATTCTCTTTTCTAGTCTTCCATCCTAACATACTGTGCAATATTTCCAACTTCTTCTTCCTGTCATTTTTAATCTAAACCAGGAAGAAAATTACCCTGAGAGTATTCATAGGATACCAAGAAGAAAGAAGTTATTTGTAATATTTGAAAGGACAGAAAACTGTACAGAATTTCTGATTCTAAATGTTATCGTGTATCTGTTGTTTACCTGTGAAGTTCTATCTCTGCACCTATGGCTCAACTTCAGTATAACATTGTTCATCCAGTTTTTGATCCCAGTTAAACTGGGAATAAGCCAGGAGAGACTATAACTGGCTCAAATTTACTTCTACTCAGTAGAGTGTCTACTGAGTTGACACTCTAATGAGAAGCAAAATCTAAGCCTCTGTGTGTTTACTGCAGTTTGCATGTATGAGTTTGCTCTTATGATTCATGGTTTAGTAATGTCAGAGCTCATTACTCTTTGAAAACAACAGGCAGAATTGTCTGTGTTTCTTCCGTGACATTGACATTTTTTTTCATTGTGACCAGAAAAAACCCCATTGTGCTCCAATAATAAAGAGCTCTGAATTAAACACCCTGACAGGCTTCCGCCCGTCGGTGTCCTCCTGCAGCGCTGCAGTCTGCCCGCTCCTCGGAGATGCAGTCACACCACTGGGAACGCTGCCAGTCACGTACACCTCCTGTGCAGCTCTCGTGGAAGAGAGAGCACAGGGTCAATGCCCTGGGCTAAATGCTGCTATGACTTGCTCTTAGTCCAACTTGCTTGTTTGCTTACCTCAGTGTAAAAAAAAAAAAAAAAAAAAAAGGGAAGTTTTGCTTTGCTTTTTCTTGCATGCAAAGTTTCCACTTACTCATTCTTGTTTGAATTTATGTTGTTATTTTGGGGAATAGTCAGGGGAACCTTGAGGAGTATAAGAACTGGCTGACTCTTCCAAATTTGTTTCCACACATCATCATTCAAGAGACACTTTTTACTGCTTTCTGGCTGTAAGTCCAAGCTGCTGCTTACAGCCCCCACTGATCTGCTCTAAGGAAGTGCCTTATTTCTGTTCACCTGAAGACAGATGCCGTTCTCTTTTTGATACCAGAAAAATTTGGGAGCACTACAGAGTGCTCCCAAAATCTCAAAGAGTGGAGGATTCAGAGCCATTCCTGAGTCTGTGGAGCTGAACAAGGTTGAGCAACCAAAAAGTTCTCAGTTTTTTGGTATTTTTTAGAAAATTACATACTGGGACAACAGCATTTCTTATGCCCAACTCTAGCATTGTTCTGTTTTCTGCCAGTTGTGGAGTGCATACTCAGGATTCCTTTCAGATATGCATCCCAGTTTTTATGTATTCTTATAATCTGTGTACTGAGAAGAAATTTCTATTTATATGGGATTTATAACTCAGAAAATATATATTATCTGGGAATGAATATGGCTGTTTTTTTAAAAGAAAAGAATATATGCATTGTAATTAAGTTTATCTGTAAGTAATTTTGAAATGTAAGCCTAAACATTTTTATTAAAACTGTGCTTTGTTAATAATGTAAGTCTACTTTCTCATCATTGACTTTTTAAGGAGGGGCTTTTCTATGCCACTTTTGTGGCATTTAATTCCTTCAGGATGATGCAAAATCCTGGCTCTGTAGGTATTATTGACACAGCTGCATTCCCACTTGTGCTCTGGATCAGTGCATGTCTTGAGCCCTTTTCCCTTCCCCTTCTACTTCATCTTCCTGCAGCCTTTCCCAGAGATAGGAGGTCACCTGTAAGGAGTTCTGTCCTTGAGGTCATTCCTCACCTCTCCAACACTCTGGATAACACTGATCCATAGACTGAATCGGATCATGTCTTCAGTATTAAAGGAAGGGCAAGAACAAAAGAAACAGCAGCCAAAAGAGAGTCAGGAACTCATTGTAAACCTGACTCAACTGGCCACTGTTGAGTTATCTGTGGTGGGAGAGCAAAATTCTGTCTTGGTGGTAACCAACAGGGACTGTTTAGCAACAGTGCACTCATTCACACAGAGAACAGTGATCCCACTGCATCCTCACCCAATTCCTTTTAGTACTGCAAAAAGATTATTTAGAGAACATCTTGTGTTGGTGCTTCTTGTTAGAAGTGCTCAGGGACTGCCATACCCTCCCCAGCTGGCACCTGCCACCAAGGGCGAGAACAGCACCACTGAAACCTGCACTACCAGGAAACCTATTCCCAGAAACATGTCTACTGCCAAACTATAAGAGGAAAAAACAATATCCATAACTTTGTGTTCACTCTGGTTTCAGTGGACCTGTTTGAAAACCAGTGGAAGCTGATCACATCAGAAGACAGCCCTAGCAGATGTAGTTGCTTGCATACTTAGGATAACATCCAGCACCTGAAAACAGATAACCCTTACTCAGAAAAGAGCCTGTTTGCTAATGGGAAACAAGCATGTGGTGTGGTGTGACTGAACACCTGAGCTGGGATGGTAATGAACTCCATGTTCCTCAGTGCAGCTAAAGGGTGCTGGGGTTTAAACCTAAAGACAAGGAGACTAAATGTACCCAGTGGGCTGAATGCTTGATATTGTTGGGGTTTTTTTAAAGTATCCTTCCCCTCCCGTGCTACTGAATTTAATTAGAGTCATTCTTTTTTATTGGTTGCTTGCTCTGACAAATTACGTATGCAGATTTGCTTGCTCATTATTTTAACCTCATTTCTTTTACAAGCAGTTCCTGGTCAATCCCACTGTAAACAAGCTGCACAGCCTGATTTAATGCACTTTTGGTATTATGTCCTGTCATTCCTCTTACTCTGAACTCTCATACTGCCTCTAGTGTCCCATATTATTACCCTATTATTTCTTCATGCACCACTTTGGCACAAAACTGGGACATGTAAGGGAGGAGAGAAAATGAGGCCTCTTAGGTGTGGCTTAACCTCCAAACGTGGCCATTTGTCATTATTGCCACTTACTAACCATCCCCATCCACCTGCAGCAAGCAAGACAAATAATCCACTTTACAATGAATGCTTCAGATACCAGACACATGAGAAAGTAGTAAGGGAAAACAATGAGTTTCAGTGAATGAGAAAAAGATTGACAGTCACATTTTTCTATTAGTCTTTCAAGTAGAAAAGCATATGAACAATTTTTTGCTCATATTTTCTGGCTTTTGTCATTACTTTAAACAAAATCTGGAAACAGCTTCCCTTACCTGCCTTAAGAGAACCAAATTTTCTGATCAGAACTAGCAAGTGTTGTTATTTCTGTCTCAATTAGTTCTTCATCTATATTATCAACTCATCCCAGGACTGTACTGACCTGCACATTTCTCTTCTATAAAGCCTTCCGCATGGCCTAACTCACTGGCTGCCAGCCTACCATTTTGGTAACTTTCCCAGGTTCTTTTTTGTTAGGTAGGCATGTGTCTCTGCAACAATTAGTTTATAAATACAGAGTAGCATAATCACATGAAAATGGAGTATCATACTTATTGCATATCTGTATTTTACAATTCATTATTTCAAGAGGAAGAAACCACAAGATATATTAATTATTGTTGTATTAGCAAAGGGAAACCTAATTTAGCAAA
>JACBWW010000005.1:42811921-42830739 GCA_020086605.1 Lanius collurio
TATACAAATTTGGTTGCCTTCCTTCCTCTCTCCTCACTCACATAACCTTGCCAGCTGGCAAACTTCAACCAAATTTGAAAGAAAGGCAGAGGTCTCAAAGGATATCTATTGGCTTAAATGGGAAAAATATAAAATCAAGTAGTTGCTAGAGAAACAATTCTGTTATTGCCTAATGAAGGGGAAGGTGAAGGAGCATCACTGAACCCCTGCAGCACACAATGCCTCTTTTTCAGTGTGCAGGCCAAGCAAAAGGATATGTGAAACCAAGATCAGGACAGGGAGACCGACCAGCCTGGGAAACGTGTAATTTTTGGAGCAATACGAAAATAATAAGAATATAATAAGGACAATGAAGGGAATATAGGACATCTAAGAGACTCAGCTGCATTAATTCAGTTTGTTAGAGAACTCTGCTTCTTTCCATTTTAGGTTTTCCAACTATTTTTAAAAGCTGTTAAATCTCTGCTATTGTGCATGTCAAGGGGAGGGTTCATTGCAAATATCTTAAATTCTCCTGGGACCAAGTACCAAAGCTGTCCTTATCATCCATACTCAGCTGTACCACTTAAGAGAAATATTTAGAGGAAGTTTTCCTTACCGATGTGGATTTGTAAGAGCCCAGTCGAAAACGGCAAAAAATAATTTCTGCTACAAATCTTCCAACACCATGTAAAATTCCTGCAATGTCAAACAACATTTAAATTGTCACCAGTAGTAAAAATGTATTATTTATGGAAGCATCACAACAAAGCTATACACCATACTTACACAGGACACAGTGCAGTAAAGCCATACATAAAACACTGAGAAATTAACATGAAGAAAAGAAATATCAACGGCAGGGCAGGGGAGAATTCCAACATTCTGAAATGCATCGAGAAAGCAGAGCTCCCAAGTAAACATAATTCCCTCTGCCAGCTTTCATGGGTGAAAATACATTGTGAGGGACAGGAAACATCTACTTTGAAAAGCAGCTCTTAGTTCAAAGTCTCTTTATTGAGCTATCTTCCAATGAGAGCCAAGGAAAGAAATAACTTGTAATCCAGATACCCTGTTATGTCTTGACCAGTAAGTGAATTCTGCCTTTTTAACTTGGTTTATTTTCTTTGATGAAGCAAATCCAGCAGTAAATTGATAAGGAATACCTTCCCAGTTACTTCAGATGGAAATTTTATCTCAAATTTTGTCACTGATTTAATTGCTGGATCCCAACTATAGGAAATACACAGAATATCAGTATGTGTGTGTATATATATATAGATATCTATGTATCTATAAACAGATGTAGCCTTGATCTTCCAGAAGTAAATAAACTATGCTATAGTTACCAAAAAGGAAACAAAAGGCCCTCAGAACACCAGAAATGCCATATTGGGACACGAGAACTGAGTAGCTTTCATGACACATTTCAGTGCACACAAATGAGCACTTTGTCTTAAACCTATTAAGAGGACTCCCCTTGTAATTTATCCATAGCAATCACTATGATAAAAAAACATTGTGATAGAACTTAAGAAGAAAGGCACTGATAATCACCTGTAGTTGAAAAAATTCCCCCAATAATGCCACAGAGCCTCACTAAGAACTGCCAAAAAGGCATGTGTTCTTCTGTCACTGTCACCATAAGTGAACTGATGTCGTATTTCATGAATATTCCTGACACCCCATGGCTGCCAGCTGCATGGTTAATTACTCTTTCCTGAAAGAAAAGACAGAAACACTTGTTAGTCACGCTTGTTAATTAGTCACAAGAAAACCAGTCTTACAAGATGGGATGACAAAGAGTTATTTAATCAGAGTTAGCAATGAACAGAAGACCATAGAATATCAAGGTCACTTTGGCATTCTGAAAGTCAAACACCATGAAGTAGAAATTTACTTTCCTGGTCACAGGTCTGCTGTGCTGCATATCAATATTCACTATTGTGCTTTGGTACTATTCTCTCAAGACTTGCTCACATGGTCCTTTAAACAAGGATTTTTATAACTGGATTGGTGTTGGTACCTATGAGGATAATGCCACAGCCTTGGCCTAGGCTTTTGAACTCGGGCGAGTCCTCTGGTATAATACTTGCCACAACCCTTCCTACTTTATCAGCTATTATGAAACACTTAACTCAGGGTGAAACCTTCATGAGATTTAAGTTGTTGAACAACCTTAGCAATGGCAGGATCCACAGAGGGTTTATATAAATCATAGAATACCAGGTTGGAAGGCACATCGAGGAACATCTGGTCCAATGTTTCTTGGCAAAAGCCTCTTTTCAAACCTTTTGTCAATTATGTCATATCAGACAACAGTCACACAGCAAGAAATACACCTCAATAAATAAATAAACACCCCAAACTCACTGTAACTACCAGGCACCTCCATTCTAATCCGAGAAATTTCTAGTTTCTTTTCATTTGCCCAAAATCTCAAACCAAAAGACACCAAAGAGGAGAATGTGGCTGCTATAAATACCTACTTTTAAAAAAAGGTTTCAGGAGATAACACAAGCTTCCTTCAGAAGTTTGCTGTAATTTGTTGTTAGTGAAAAGTGTTGATAAATGTACTGCCATGTAAGTCTGGCTGAAAATATGTAAGAACAGCAGGAAAGAACATAACTGACTGAAGACCAAATCAGCCATGCCCAAGCTGGTAAGAACTGAGAAGACAAGATAAGCAGGACTGAACAGAAAAGCAGTATCACAGCTCTGTTTCAGTGTATATTTAAAAGTTTGTGCTCAAAAAACATGCAGAATACAATACAAAATAAAAAGCAGAATACCACTTTGGTAAATACAGATTAGGCAACTTCTTCAGTTAGCTAATACTGTCATAAGCCATACTGCTTTTTATGCTACTACACCCAAGTTAAAAGAATGTCAAAATAATGTATCAGTAATGATAACAGGTCCCAAAAACTTTGCAATGGCTTAATAACAAAATAACCCAGTAGAGAATGCTTTCCATATTTCAAAGCATGACAACTGACAGTATTTGGAGATGGTTGATCAGTCATACTAAAAAGGAAGAGAAGGCTGAAGGTAGTTAAACAGAACCTTGCCACTGGCAAAGGAAAAAACTATTTTTTTTGTTTGCTTTTCCTCTTTTATTTCCCTAAGCCTTACCGGTCTTTTGAGGTCAAGTGGTGAAAAAAGAATATGAAGTTAAAGAGAACACACAAAACTCCACCCTTAAAAGAAACAGAATTCTTTTTCTGCAAACCATTTTGATCTGCTTCCAGCTTTTACTGCTGCAGAAAATTCAACTTTTGATTGCTAAAATCTGCTGAAAATAACTAATCTTGCACCAGATAGTTTGGTGAAGCCTTGCTAGAATTAAATCTTTTTAACACAGATAACTACAATATCTCAAACATCAAGAATAGTGGGGAAGATTCAGCCCACACTTCTCAAACTCTACTTGTGCCCACCACTGGCAATTAAACCTCACTGCATTCAAGTTCTAGCTGTGGCCATGTCTGCGTAGGTGCCTCTCTTACAGAACAAATGCACCAAAGTGTTCAGTGAATAGTTGGTTCTTAGTAACCCTTCCCAGCTCATCTAACAGGGAGTATTTGAGTCCCTGCGATTAAACACAAATAAGCTTTGGAGGCAACAAGAGCAAATAAGTACATAATGCCACTTTATCTCCATTATTCACAGGCTTTTCTCCCAAGTAAGCTGTGGTTGTAGCAACTTCCATAAAAATACATCCCCACAAAAAACTGAAGAGTCAACTTAGACCGGACAGTTAATTGACAGAACCATCGTTACACAGGAAGAGAGAAAAATTGAATACAAGATTTAAAAAAAAGGAATAATGTCTAAAATTAGCTGTTGACTGACATCCAGAGGTTTAAGGAATGCCTTAGTTGTTGCAGATTGTGCAGAGAAATCACAAAGAAGATTGCTAAACCAGCAGGAGGTGGGAGTATACTGCATTGTGAAATTCCTCTTCTTTCTTTAGTCCATCTTGCATGAGTTTTGGAGCAAACCTTTCCCTTCAGTGGCCTGCATGTCCGAAGTTGAACACCAAAACATTACCCCTACCCTACTTCCCCTAACTCTGTATTTTCAGAAGCACAATGTGGAATTTAGAGGACATAAAAAAATCCTTCTCTCTTGGAGAACATCACAAGCTGCAAGACAGTGAACTGCCATCCTACTAATCCCCACATCTTCTTTCAACCCAAGACTTTCTTCCCACTTCATCTGTTATTTTTAATTAAACTTTTCACAAAGATTTCTTTGGCTTTTGAATAGAAGATAAAAACAGAGTTCAATCTCTGAAAATAAGACACGTAGCCAGCACACCCAAGGCTCTTTCCTATTCACAGCAGTCTTTAAATTTAGTACTTTATGGTATATGCTATGCTCCATTAACTACCTTTGTTATGGATTCATAATTAAAAGCCTTCCAAAACCCAAAAGCAGAAGTTCTCCAGTCTTGAGAGTAATTAAATCTGGTGGTTCAACAAAGGTAAAAAGACAGCTGAGAAACTTACTGTGTGATCAGTTTTTCACACAAACTACCTGTTTCCATTTCTTACACTCTACAACCACGTTCATGATATTCAAGTGAGCTGCACCTTTTTGTTTACTTCCCACGCAGAGAAAAAGCTGAAGGTGAATTAAATATTTGTAAAGCTACACACTAGGTTACAGACCTAAAACCTGGAGGATTTCACCACCACCACTATTACCTACCAGTGAAGTGGAAATTACTGTCTATTTATCCTTAATTCTAATATCAGACTCCAGATATATAGATGCAAAACATTAATAGAAGAATTTTGCATATGTCACCAAGCATATATATATATATATATATTTTACCATCACTGCTGTATGATAAATCTAGTGTACTAGAATGTTCTACAAATTGTCTCTTCAGGCTAGAGGACTATTCAAAACTTTCACATTTCAACTTTTGTTATGAACAATCACTTTTAGATTTTTTTATCTCCGTGGTTTTTCACTTTCTTCTACTTACTCTTTCTGTTACTGAAAATTGATGAGTTTCTGCTGAAATTTTATATGTATGGAGTTTGGTTGGCACAACTGTGATAAAATATTGGAACATCTGGTTGTCTAGAAGAAAAAAAAAATCTTACTGTTGAATCAAGAACATAGTCAAAGGCCATCTAAGATATTCACAAATAAATCAAAGAAATAATAAATCAGCTAAGCCATTTGCACTAAGGACATTCTTCAAGGAATGCTAGCACTGCCAAAACTACCTCAGCACCATCTGCACAACCAAAGTTAGTTTCCATGGAAAAGACATATGTCCCATTTATACTCAAAAATTTACATTTTTCCCATGTAATGAAAAGACTCATTAAGGTCAGGCCACTCAAAGCTTCAAATGAAATGCACAGGTAGTGTTTTCCAGAGCACTAAACAAGTTCCACACTGTCACATTTCATGATGCATACATATCTCACAGTGGTCTGAATAAATTTTAGCCACTCAATTGTATCTACAGTGCTGGAAGTCCTTCTAAACTGGTTACAGCTTTTCTCTCAATTACACTTCCAGACAATTCTTCTAGAGCCATCAGCATGCTCATGCACTTGATTGCTCTGTCTCTGTGCAATTCCCTAAGGGAACAAACACCAACTGACTGAAGCAATTTATTTCAACTACACAAAACCATTCTGGCGGTACCAGAAAAGGAACTGGCTGGCTTTGAGATAACAGCAACTATAGAAGGTTCTGGGGTTCACTCTCACAGAAAATGCAAGTGATGGGATGAGCCAGATTACTACTTTTCTTTATTTATACATGAGGAAACAAAGTGCTACACAAACCCATCCTGTAGTAGTCTCACAAAATACACTGTGGAAGGGACAAACCAAATACAGGAATAGAATCCAAGACTCCTGGTGCTATTTTTTAAACCAAATCAGGCTTATTTTTCCCCATTATAACAACAATCAAATCTATGAGTCTCCACTGCAACATACTGCTGCAATATGGTCAGACATAGTGTAACTTCAACATAACACCTGGAAAAAAAACACAAATTGCCTTCAGGGAAACAGCACAGAATAGCAATTCACATATTAGAAAAAAATTCCCATTTAAGATGTCACATAGATAACTGAACAGGGCATTGCTCACTACCAAGTTTAGCCTGACATGCTGCTTGTCAATCACAACATTCATGAAAAATGATAATACTTTAACTATTGGAAAACCCCAAAAAACAAGATGCTTTTTTAAACACACAACACTTACGATCTGATGCAATTTTTTCTGTTCCATCCAAAGGATTAATAATTCCTGGAATTAGCTCTCCAAATGACAAATGATCTATTCTATGGGAGAAGTTATAGGCTGAAAGACAATATAGAGAAATGAAGCATATTTAAACTAAGAGATTCTGTACTTAGAAAATAAGATGCACTCATTTCTGACACAGAAATATTCTAATTAATGCATATACCAAACACCACTGTACACATCAGTGGATCTACCCACATAAATTCAAATCCATAATATTTAACAAAAAAGTTAAATTACTCTGGAAAAGAACTTCTAAACCAAATTGTAACTATATTTGAATCAATGGTGGAGCTGAACAGAGATACAATTTTATAACAGGGAACTTCTAGTTGGCCAAATACTTATATTGTTCAGGTTCTTGTAAGCAATTGCATTAAAAGATTAAAATTTCATAAATCAAAGGTACAGAAGAAATATGAGGTAGCTTCCAAGTTACTACACCATTATTTTGCAGGTAATTAACATCTATAAAATTATTAAACTTGCGTTAACATTAACTCATGGGTAGACATTTGGAGGCTTAACCAACCGTAACTGGTTTAATCAAGTTAATTTTTCATAGTAAGTCACCTTTGCCTCACATTAAGTAAGACAACAATACACATTTAATGTCTAGATTCATAATCAAAAAATTAAGTTTCTAAGGACAAAGGTCAGAAATTTTTAACCTTTTAAAAAGGTCTTCAAGGGAAGAGGTAGTTTGGACTGAATACAGGAATTTTATGGTGCCTTTGTTACAACAGTGCATCTGAAATTCCAATGTTATCATTTCTGCAGAAGAAACCTAAAGATATTCCTAATAGTGTTAAATGTATGAAAGCAAGTTGCTACTGAATCAGACCATTGCAAAGAATATTCTTTGCTTTTTTTTTTGCAATGCAATTGCACAGCTAGAACATCTTCAGAACAGCAACCTAACATGAACTAGGAGACAGCAGTCTGACTGAAATGATACATGGTAGTATGGAGATGACAGAAGGAACTTACACTCATGGCTTACAAGGGCTGCCAAGTGTGCATGGCCTCGAGGGTGTGGTATTGCCCTGAAGAAAGCAACAAATGTTTTATGAATCCACACAGGACTGTGCAGAAAAATTAACCTTCCTCCTCTATTTCAAGAAATACTTTATAAAACATGTACATATGCACATATGTATAACATAACATATATGTAACATATACACATTTTAAAAACTGGTATCCATTGTGTATCTCTATATAAAACCCAAATATGACATTTTATTGCTGTCAAGTACAGACAGACTGAACAGTAAGGTCAGGAATCTTGGACTCACAAAAACCCCCTTACACAAAATTAAGTGTCTTACATTTTTAGAAATATCAAAAACACATCAAGTCACTGTGCTTTTGGAAGAGTCACCAAGTCCTGCTATATGAAAAGCTGCAGAACTGCTCAAATCACACACAAAAGTTTGACCATATTTGTTCCATGAGTAAGCAAGTTAACTGCACTCTGTTCTCTGACAAGGCAATTTTCAAGAGTTTCCATCCTGTAAACCACTGGAATTCATAATAACTACATTACATGCAGTAATGCACTACACAGTTTCAGTAATTTATGAAGAAAATTAACTGTGTAAGAAAAGGTGTTACATGGAAAAAATACCAAGCATGAGTACAGAAGGGTCAATAAAACCCAGTCATTAACTGAAGTGTAAAAGCACACACACTTACACACACTTATATACATATACATGCACTACACAGAATGTAGAAGTCAAGGGACTATTTTCAGGAATTGAACAGAACATACTTGCCCACAGTTATGTGAAAGTTCCCTGCCACTTTATTGACATAGAGATGACCATGAATTCTGCATGCATCTGGAGACTGTAATGAATTATCTTCCCTGTTTAAATAAAAACAACATTGAAAGTACTTGAGAATATTCACTATCTAGCAGAAATAACAGCAGTACAGTTAGATCTCTTTTTCCTAGCATAAAGATACAGCATTATCATCTACCTGTCCTTACCATATTCTGGAATTACAGCAGAGATGGTAGAAGGGAGGGAAACTAGTAAAGATCAGTTTGATGAAACCAAGGTGCTTTCATTCATACTTGTATTCAGAGATCTGGCCTACAACACTGGCTTATGATATCTGAATACATGAACAGAAAATACTCAACCATAAGTATATCTCCCCCAAGAATTTTTATTTTCCCCACTTCCTTCTACCAAAAATGGCTCCTGGGAAAATTTTAATGCTACAATGAACAGAACCAAATACATTTTGGTGCCATTAACAACACTGTAAGCAAGAAGAGCTTTCAATATTTATTTTTTACAAAAGCTTCCACTCCCCACTCATGTTGTGATGTCTACAACACAGAATTTATTTCCAAATCTGCTCCTTAAAGGGAAATGAAAACAAAAAATTTTTAAACACATCTCAAGCATAAATACCATTTCAAATATTGCACTAACAAGGAACACAGAGGCACAGAAGGACTTAATTAATCTGAAAACATCAAGCAATTGAGAAAAGAAGATTTTTTGAGCCATCTTCAGGCTTGCCTTAGGAAGAAAGAATGTATTTGGTCCTCAGACAGGGAGATTACAACAGAGAGAGTGTGTATGGCAGCTTTGGTATTTTTTTGTTTGTTGTTGTCTCCGTTTTTAAGTAGAGAGAATTTCAGCTTTCAGGTAGAAAGTGTTTTCCCCTGGGGGGGAAAAAAAATACAATCACATAGCATCTAGATTCAGCAGAACAAATATTCTATGTACTAATCTCTCAACATTTGTGGGTAGCTGGAATTAAGTGAAAACAGCAAGGTTTCTCCACATAATCTTAACAGTGCTATCTTAGACACAGGAATTTACTAACAAAACAAATTTGTATTCAAAGGCTGATTCTTTTTAAACTATGAAGCATTAAGACACAGGCAACAGTAGCACTGTCAAGAGTCGCTGGACAGAAAGTTCAAAAAAAAGGCTCTTGTTTAGTATTGCTCTGGCATTTCTAATTCCCATTAAGAAGGAACCATCAGACCAAATGGAATAAAAAGGTGTGTGCATATATTTATTTTTGTGTCTGTACATGTACATGTAAGTACGTACACAAAACGTGGAAACCTTCTCCAGGTTGGAAACCCTAAAGGTTTTCATAAAACAACAGCTCTCCAAAGCAAGTATAAAGTATACTACTTCAAAATTCATTAAAAGGCAGTGGGATCTTTTCTTACAACCTTGTCTTCTGGGGGTGGGGTGGAATCATAACCACAATAAAATGTTAAGTGTAATTAATAGGGTTGGAGGAGGGGGGAATAATGACTCAAAATCCCAGTTTTTCTTACCGTGGTGGCAGTGCTGTAGAAGCACTTTTAAATGCACTTTTGAATATCACATCTTGAAGAGAGTGTTCTTCCTGCAGCCTACTCTGAATTAGTTGAAGCATCCTAAAGATTAGAGACAAGTGTTAAAGCATGCAACAGTAAAACAAAATCTAGCTTCACAATTAATTATTGGCTTCAATTGCAGGTTGCAAATCAAGAAGCTAACAAAGTTGATGACAGTATTAAAGCATTGCATTAAACTTTGGGAATAACATTTTATACAGAATTTAAAGTTCAGGTATTCACAGCAGTATGTTGCTGAAACACCAAAACTAGGCAGACCCCCAAATGAGCTTCAGTTCTATGACAAGACTATCAGTACTGTGGGCACAATGCCAAGATATTACAGTTTAAGGGATAAACACTGTGTCAATCACATTATAGGAAAGACTCAATTAATTTGTTTCTGCAAGAATGTGCCAATTTGTTACTAAATCTCAGCTTTCACATTTAGATATCTATTTTACATACTTGATCCCATAATTTAAACTTGTGCTACCAAGCATTCATTTGGAAACACAAGCTCAGTGTGTCACCTTTTTTTCTCCATAACAGAGATCTTAAATAATGAGGAAAGCAAAGTAACTTAGGATCTTTTTGCAGGTTTGCATTTTTAAATTACAATTCTTAAATTACAGGAGCTGTTAGACCCAAGACATAGTTGAGTCACGTAGCTCTGGTGTACTTCAAAATTCTTTCCAGTACAAATAATACAAACATAAATATGCATCTCAGTGCTTTACCTTTGCAATTCTTTTTGTTGTGGGGTGAGCTCAAATACTACCTGAAACAAAAATAACACATCTAATAAAACACACAAAGCATCCCTTCCATGAAATCCAGAAGAGAATTGGAGTGTGGGAATAGAGATATAATCAACTTCACACTTGATAACACAGACTAATTTATGAAAGGACTTTGCAGTTTAAAGAATATATTTTGTGTTCAAGTATAAAAATTTCTGTCCCTTCCCGCCCTGAACTGCTGAGGAACGATCTTTGAAAGACAAGGGTCCAGGTGCAGATTGTTTATTTCTAGGCTCATCCCACATGAAGAACTAAAGCCACCACACCTGCTATACTTCATCAGCATTAGAGGATCACTAGTAACATCTGTTCACCAAGTTCAAACCTAAGTGTTGGTTAACACAAATGTACTCAGTAAATTCAATTGCAATTAATGCTCAAATCTACCAAGAAGCTATCGCCAAAAGAGATCAACTCCAAGATGTTTCTCTAAGAGGTTGGTGGAGAAAAAAAAAAAAACACAAGCAAGCAAACTGGCTCCATAGTGTTTTGCACCAAGATGAATTCAGTTTCTAAATAAAAAGGTAAGAAATCAACTTACTGGTTCATAGATTAACCCATCTGCAGAGGCAACCATTGTTTCTGCTAAATCCAGAACATCAGCCCCCACATCTATTTTAAATAGAGAAAAATATTAAGTCGCACAGATGATCAGAGACAAGCAAAAAGAAAAAAATCAAGTAGAAATGAATTTTCACACTACAGTGGTAAACTTCAGTATATGCTATTGTTCCTTCAACCTATTTAACATCCAGTATGAGATGATGGACACTGATTAAAAACTCCTCAGATCTGTAGTATTTTCTCACTGATTTTTAACACCTACAGAGAAGTTGTATGAACCATACATACAAGCTTTCTTAGATCTGCTATGCATAAGTATTTTCTCCTGTTTTACAAGCACTGAATAAAGACCAAGATTAGTCAAAACAGCGGAAAAGGTTTTGCAAAAAAACACAAACAAACAAACAAAAAACCCAAAACCACAAAAACAAAATGACCAAAAAAACCCCAACCCCACTGATGTATCATACAATTAATGCAAGGTTTAAACTAGCCAAAAAAAGTGAGTCCTGAAAATTTGCTGGTAGAAGTAGTATTCTCTCTTCTCTCAGTCCAGGACAAGCAAGACTGAACACAAAAATAATGGTTCATTACCTAAATGATGTCAGAATAATAATAAACATTGCCTTTAATAAGGAAGGCATCCCTCTTATGTTCATGAGGTGAAATTACATGATGGTTTCAGTGCTGTTAAACAGTAGATGGGCTTAACATATCCCAGGTTCATAAATAAATAGAAACTGTAATAAATTCCTGCTGCTGAGTTGTGTCTCACAATGAGCTTTTAGAATATTTCAGCTAATGAGAGAGTGGAACAACAGATCCTGTTCCTGCTGACAGATAGAGCAAGGTTGTGTGAGATGCATGCGAGATGACACAGATACTCTTCTTCACACTTCTTACCAATTCTTTCAATGAGTCATGCCATTAAGATCAGAAGAAATGACATTGGTAAAATATTTTGAACAATATCCAACTACATTGTGAGCAAGTGTGTTCTCTAAAGAGGCTCTAAAATGTTTAAAAACCTTCATTGATGGAATACTTACACTGACACCTCATGGCAACTGTAATATCAATATTGATCCTTAATTTACTGGAAAAAAAAGGCAAAAATCTATTAAGTAACAATGAACAAAACTATCAAGAAAAAAATTCAGACTACTTGAAGAAACACAGTCAAGTAGCACAATATATACCAATAAATAAAAAGCTGTTTAAAATTTGGGTGAAGCAACATGGATTTTTAGAGCATATTAAAGCACTTGTAACTTAAAAGATAACCTCCATCATACCAAAAGTCTGATTGTGTGGCATTCCCCAATAGTCTGGGCACTTCCTATTGGTTTTCATGTTAGTTTCACAAAAATAATGTGAACTATACGGAATAAACCCGCCCGCTAAAGTCACAGGATTCTGTTCTCAGGGAGCTTCCTCTGGGACTTAGTTGGTCACAAGCAAATCACATAAGCAAAGGATTCAACACTGGCTCTACCTGGGGTCAAACAGGGTCAGTAAAGAGAAGAAAAGCAGTTAAAATTATACAGTCTCCATTGGTTCAAATTGTCAAGAACCACAGGCTGAGTGATTAGCCCACAATCAAACTGGGAAATGTGTAGCAGGACATATCCCAAATCCCATAACAATCTCTTAACTGACAGACTACCCTTCCCATGTGATAGCTTCACTTGGGATATAACCCACTTTAGCAAAGACCTAAATGTGAAATCCCAGCTGTCTGAATGGATTTACTATTATCTGAGTTTTTGATGCATCTCCTTTAAATTTTTCTTTTTTTAATTCCCATCACAGAAACCCTCGCTATTTCTGATGTACAAGACATCCAATTAATATATGTATCTTTAGCCCGTTACCACAGCAACTACTCAAACAGCTTTTAAAGTTATTTCAGTTCCACACACATGACATTTAAAGATGTTCAGGGCACAAAATCTGCATTAACTTCACAGGGACTCATGGGTGCCTGACCACCTCTGGACACAGTCCAGACAGGCACATGAAACCATCAGCAAACACATCTCCAGGGAGGCTGTAACTGGAGACAAAATCAGTAGCAACCCCTAGATAATGCAGTCAAAGTTCTGAGCGCTTCAGGTTCACCTCCAGCAGCAGGAAGTAAAATGGCAACATACTAACTATGAACTAGAGAAAGCCTGATGCCAGTGCAGGGGATTTAGCTACCTGATGTGGAGTTACATCTTAGAATGTTCTCTGAATTGTCAGCAAGTAATTCCTAAGGGAGCTCCTTCAATAACAAACATATATACTATTTTAACTTCTTCATTGCAGAATTGCTCAATTTATCTTTTTCATAGATTACATAAAAGAAAAAACCCCAAATCAATCAACAGAAGAAAAATCAAATTCCTGTAGTATTTAACCTGTAATTTCAATTATAAATTGCTTTCAAGTCACATGAACATTTTAAATCTCTTCTTTCCTGAAATGCGGGCAACTAACATTTTGAAAAGAATCATAGCAAATAATGTTACCTAGTAAAATCCTTGTCTACTTCATATTCATATTTCATCCATGTGTCCCGGTACACTGTGAACTCCATTATAGTCAGGAAAGCTATCGTTGTAAATGCTATCAGAGAAACTGGTCAGAGGGAAAAAAAAGTAGAAATTTAGACTGTGAGAAATATTATTCAGAAACATAAGCAGAACAAAATTCTAACAATTCCAGAAGCTAAGCATGACCAGTACAACACTAATATCTTTGATTTATAAATCCAAAAGCTGCCCTTAGAGAGTTGTTCTCATACCAGTAGTATTTGTTTTTAGACAAGAGTGGAAAAGAGGAGATCCTACCTTTGCATCAAGAAACTACTTTTAAAGTACAGTCAAATACTGGAATGATACTGGAGGTTGTAAAAGCCCTGTACAGAAAGTTTAAGAACAGGCTATATCCTCCTCCACATATAATGCACACAAATTACTGTCAGGGATGGTCTAGGAAAACTCAAATCTAACTTCCAACATGAAAGAAGAAGGCAGTGAACCTTGAAATCCCTTCAAGCCTCCACTTGTCTACAAGTTATAACAATTTTTATAACAATTTTTTTATATAAAGTTTTAGACTCAAGAAGCTAGCAGACAAGAGAAATAATATGCATTATATTAATCGTGTATAGCTGCACAGTAATGACTCCTACCCCAGTATTTCAAACAATTCTCCCTCTGGCAACAAGCAACAGGCAGCTATTCATTCTACCAATAAGTGAAGAACTTGAAATTATTTTTAGGATTAAACCAATTGGTATATTTTAGTGGTACATGTGCTTCACTTATCTACAAGGCAGCCTACTCATCCCGTTTGCAAAGTTGAACAATGCAAGGGGAAGATCACTCTGTTGCACAGTCAGAAACACAGTAACAGATGCACAGAAGCACCTGCTGTGTCCCTTTTATTAAATGATGGCTTTTGTAAGCTTGAAAACACTTTAGATAGGGAGCATTGTAGCAATTTGTACAGCTTATTGGCACTGTAGATTTTTTCATCTGCATTCTGAGGAGTAGTCTCTATGGAATCTGTGAAGGGCAACTTGAGACAAACAAGCTCATTTTTGATGGGCTTGAACTCACTACACAGTGGTCCACAGGCCAGAGGTGGGAGCAGGGAATAAAGGCACTGTCCTTGAGGATCAGGAAAGAAGCTATTGACTGCTGCATTGATCAGCAATGTTTCCAGTCCTAGCTTTCAGCGGACACTACGTAACAATCCCATATATGAAACCTGTCACGTCAACTGCACTACACAGTTAAATTATTCTAGCTGTCAATTGTTTTTTGGAGCCAGTAGGCTAGACTCACCCTGACTATGCAATAGCAAAGCTGGAGCCATACTGGCTATCCAGAGCCACACAAACACAATTAGAGCCATAGCTGCTTTCTGGATAATTCTCAGCAAAGGTATGTGTGGATCTGAACAGGAAAATAAAGTCTTGTAAAATTTTCTTTTCCGAAGGGTCTCTGAGCCCCAGAGCTGGAGTCAAAGCCTGTTTGAGAGACCAGCACTTCTTTTGCGATGGGTTTGAAGGCAGTGAAAGTCTGAGAATAGAGTCCTGGTATGCTTTAGATCCCTATCACACCAGAAAGTAAGCCTGACACTTTAATCCTGAATGAAACAGGAATACTATTATTCAGATATCATAATGGCACAGAAAAAGACAATCCTATATTGTCATTTATAAGATAAAACCAAAGAATGTTAAAGTAACTTCTGGTGTTGAGAAATCCTTAAGACACCATTCGCCAAAGGAAAGTTCTTATGAACAATAGTGCTATACTACAAAAAGGATTTTTTAAGCATTTGGTGGTTTTATGCAAATAACAACATAGAAACAACACCCTTGTTTCATCACGAACTAGGACTAACATTAACAAAGAGTTATTTAAACTCTTAGAGGTTATTTTATATACAATAATCCCTTAATTATTAACAGTGCACTTGAGGGAACAGCAAAGTAATACAGATCTTTCTGATACTTACTTCTACACTATAAGTGGCATAACAACTTCAAAGGCTTATCTGTAGGTTGCAATTGCTTCTTGAACTTTTTATTCATCTGAGTTTCAGGCATAATCACAGATGAGAGATACTTCTGTCCTTCATTTCTAAGTGCTAGTAGTTTCCTATCTGCAAATAATTCCAATAGTCCAAGAGATAAAGTCACTGTTTCCAGATCAGGCTACCTGTAACTCAGCTCAACTTAAAGACAATTTTATGATCAGATACATAAGGACAGACCTTTTTGACAGCTACAGCTTTTTCAGAAAAGCTCAAGTGACTAACAGGGACAGTACAAGCACATGTCTTGGATTAAAGTGTTTAGTTCTTCAAAGGGCTTTCCTTACTCTTAAAATAAAGCACACCTTCAGAAAAAAGCTTTAGAAAACTGCTCTTTGTCCTGATGCTCAATTTATCTGCCTCTAGAGAACGTTTTTCTTCCTTTGCACAGTGTTGAATCCCACCATCATTTCAGCATATGCTCAGTCAGAAACCTGACACCAAGAAAGAACTTGGTAAAACAACAAATGAGATAGTTTTATTACAGCCTTGGCACAGGGCATTTCCAGTTGCAACTGGTTAGAGGTTTTTACTTCTAACCTTTACACTGAGTTAAGTCTCACCAGCTTTAGACAAAAACCTCCCTTCAGATGGATGCATCTGTCTGGATATTATGTCTCTACTCCAAGGGGATGAGCTCTGTCAGTCCACCAAAGAATTCAAGAAAGCAAATTTGGCTAGTTCCAAGAACACAGATGCCTGTCTTCCTTGTGCTGAAGTTTTTGTCAACATCAGCATCTCAGCAAGGCTTACCTGTGCCTCCACTCGCTGAAGTCTCCACATAGCTCTCAGGAACCTTTGGAAAGGCATCCAGTTCTTTGATCAAATTCAAGGTCTTCTTCCGATTCAGTCGCCTCATCTTCAGCACACTCCTCCACCTCCTCTTTCATATATTCCCTCTAATTTGAGAATAAATTGTTGTGATTAAAAGACACAAGCAATATTGCTCAAACTGACTGGCTTTAAAATAAAGCAATATTAAGGCAATTAAAACCTAAAAAATATGTTTTCAAGAAACACACTCTAGACAACTGGACGGTCACTCTTGCTTCAAGAAAACTGTTAAAGTTGGCCTGGACACTACTGCTTACAGTCCAGCCACATCCAACACATCCACCATTTAGTTATGATGATTAATGTCTTTCTCAATTAAGTTCTTATTGGTAGCGAATATATTGCATTTTAAAATAAAAGAAAATTTCGAACTCTGTCTTGAAGTAAACTTGCTAAACAGACTTGACAGTGCACAGAAGTCACTGATTTAGAAGGAAATTCATAATAGGCTGCATAAACTTCAGAGGATATCAGACTGCTCTGCGCTCCTACATTTGGCCAATGTGGCCACAAACTATATCTTAAAGAAAAAAAAGGTGCATTTTGAATTTTTACGGGTGTACAATACGATGATCATAAAATGACCATTTTTTTCGTCTAAAAAATACCTCCCAAAGCAAGTCACGGATCAAATCCTAACTCCATCCTTCAGAATCATTTCTGTCCATGACATGATCTCTGCTTGGAGTCACGTTAAGCAGCAGGATGCTGAGAGAAGCAGCCTGCCCAGAAAATACCGTCTTGAACCATTTCCAAATCATGCAAATATGCTCACAACCTGGTCCTGCCAATATGCCACAAGTTTTAACAAGTTGACAGTTGTTTTTCTGGGGAACTGCTGAACTTCACCCTGAATTTCTGAAGCTGTGAAAACCATCATGCATTTATGGTATTCTGAGAAAATGTCATCTTATTGTTCCCTATTTAAACACTATAAGGTGGGCAAGCTAACCCACACTGCTAACATGAGAGAGTTATCATCATCATCTGTAGAAAAATCTGTGAACTCATCTCCCCTGTTTCAAGAGAACATCAAGTCTCTGGCATGTCCTAGTGAAATTACTCAAGATATCTTCCCTTCTCTGCCCCTTCCTGGTGCTGAGCAGGCTTTGTACCATGTAGTAACAAAGCAATAAGCTCTACTGGAAATGAAAGTTCACACAAGAAAAATCACCTATACCTGCAACATTCTCATTACATAAATTGACTTCAGACACAGACTCTGCATTTGGTCAGGCTACAGAGATCAACAAAATGGTACCGTGTGTGTTGCAGAGGATTCAAAGGAACCACAGTTGGAGTGGGCAGAGAAGATAGGCACTGGAAAAGGCTTTTGGTTATATAGCATAAAAAAAAAATCAGGAAGCAAAGTTCTGCCCTTACTACACCACACAACTGTTTTAAAGAATTAACTCAGAGTAGCTCAAGAAAAAGTTGGAAAACTTCAGAACACAGATACAGCAAAACAGCTGCTTGGACACAACAACTGAAGTCATAACATTCGTTAATACAGAGGAAACAACAGCGGGGGCTTGCCTGTTATCCTACACATGGAGCAATGAAGCCAACACAGCACCATTTAATTTTCCACATATCTTCCCTGCTATCGTATGTGTAAGAGCACACCATAAGGAGGCACAAGATAAACACAGGAAACTTGAGAGCACTTTACTAAAAAACTTGCTAAATCACCCTGCATCAGTAAGTATGTGGATTTTTGTAATCCAGCTAGAAGTATGCAATATGTTCATTGGTTTCTTTAATCCCACACAGATAGACTCACTTTTAGCTACAAGTCCAGATGGTGACTGGATCCCTTCCCCCTGCCCATCTTCACACACGTACTACAGAAATACCAAAAAACTTGGAGTGCATTGCTATGAAAGTAAGGGATTATGAATGTAAGAGCCAACAGCGTTAAGAAACGTTATTATTATTATTACTACAAGCTAAATAATGTACAAAGCACATCACAAATGCCACTCAAGACCAGAGGCCCACTCGAAGCCACGGCAACTCCGACCCACCCGAGGGGCTCGGGCGGTTCTCGCTTCCTTGGATAACTTGGCAGCGAAGCCGCTACCGGCGCGTCCAAACACCCGCTCCCCCGGCGGCGGAGCAGCCCCACGCCTGAAACCCCCCGGCGGCTCGGCCCCGGCCGCCAGCTCGGAGCCCACACACCTGTGCGGGCCGCAGGTGCTCCCGGCCGCCGCGAGGCACCGAGCAGCCGCGGGACGGAACAGGCCGCGCCCCCGCCCTCCCCTACCTCTCGCTTCTGCCGCCGCTGCCCAGCGCCGCGGGCGAGGCCAGACGGGGAAGAGGAGCCGCAACGCGCTGCCCGGCGCCCGCCCCGCTGAGCATGGCACCGCCGGCCGGGGCGGGCT
>JACBWW010000005.1:42831133-42850647 GCA_020086605.1 Lanius collurio
CCTCAGGGAGCCTGATGAGGAGGAAGAAATCCAGCTGCCAACAGCAAGTCATGCAGGTGAGCCAACAGGCTGCCCCTCAGCTGCTGCTTTACACATTTGTTTCAGTTCGGTAGAGATCCCAAAGCACCCCAAATGCAGCCACCTAGGCAAAAATACAACTGTCTTACCCAAAACCCCAGCACATCTTAACACTGGTGATTTATGAAGTCCCTTGATGTGTGCAGAGAGAGGAAACCACACATCTCATATCTGTACAGTTTAGCAAACCACAAATTAAGTAGGCGAGAAAAAAAATTCCCAGGAGTATTGGGCTATGAAGAACCTTTGATATCAAAGACAGTAACAAAGAGGACGGTAGTAGACCAAACAAGAGAAACAAATGTAAACATGCACAGATGTCGCCCACCTGCGCTTCAACACACTTCAAGTTGTGGTTAAAATGCTGGAAACCGCGTGCAGGATACACAAACTAAAATAAAAACCTGGATAAAGCATGTCGAGACTAAACACAAGGCCATATCGCTTACTGCTGCTACAGTCGCCTGCACAGGTGGTTCATGATAGCTGAAAAAGCATTTTGCTAGCGTGAAGGGCGAGGGGAAAGACTAGATAGCAGAAGCAGGATCGGCCGGGAGCGCCTGCAGGAGGTGAGGCGAGGCAGGGATGCAGAGCAGAGAGAAGCCGCTTTACCGGAACGTGGAGGCATCGAGGTGGCATTTAGGACGGAGGAGGAGGAGCAGAAGAAACACAGGTGCAGAACAGCAAATACGGAGATGAGGGGTAGGAGTGGCTGGAAAGGGGGTGGAGGAGAAGAAAGTCCTGGAGGTTGAGAGGTGAGGGCTGGAAAGACTGGGTGCCGTGAGGGGGGCCAGTGAAGGGACGATGAGGGCGGAGAGCGCCGACCCCGGCAGAGTCTGTGAGGGCAGGGCGGCCGTGAGGGGTGCGGGTCCGGGTGCCATGAGAGGGATGGGCGGGAGCGCCCTCGGCCAATGAGCAGGATCCACGCTCCAGGAAGCGGGGAGGAGGCGGCGGGAAGCCCCGGCCGCCCGCGGCCGTGCCCGGGAGGGCCCGGGGAATCCCCGCGGCCGGAGGCGCCGGTGCTGGCGCTGAGCCGGGAGGGAGCGGCCGTGCCGCGGCGGGCTGGAGCCGCGGGCGCAGTGCGGTGCTGCGGGTGGTCGCTGCCCTGCTGGTTACTCACGGGCTGCCATTTTACTGGTCTGTCTGTACCCGGTGTCAATAAAAATAAGCTGTTGATGAAAGACAGACTTGGTCTCTCTAATCTTTAACATCAGTTTTCCAACTCAGCCCCACTTCTGGTCTTCTGAGAGATCCTTTTTTTAAATTATCCTAGGGAAGATTTCTTGTCATTGCGTCTCGGAAGCAGAACAGTTCTCACTGAAAAGAGGGCGATGTTAAAGCTACTGAGGCTATCTGAAGCAATCCCATTTACCATTAATTCATCGTTTAAACAGAATGGCTACGTAGTCACCACTTTTCATACATAATTATTTACCATTACTTTTTTTTTTTTTTTACGATAAATTAATCCTAGTTCTTATATTGAATGTTTTTGTGACTTAGCTAAGGTTTAAGATGCAATTTATACAGCTGTTTCTTGAAGCTCATGGGGAGCTCACAGGGCAGCTGAGATAAGTACTGTGTTGTACTCCAGCGAAGTACTTTGAAACCTGTGGTTAAAAAATGCTGCAGTGTAATCTTCCTGGGGTTTTTTTGGGTTTTGGGTTTTTTTTTTTTCCTAAGAGTTTAAATTGTTTGGTGCAGACAGATAACTGACTCGAAGTTGTGTCTTTCATTCAGCAGAGATTTGCTTTATGTTGTTGATAGATTGTATGGTATCTGTGGGGAAGAAAGGAACATCGCTCACTGAACCGAATTCCTGTCCAGATTACAAATGTTAGGCTGGTAATAAAGCCTGCTCTTTCACTGCTTGGCTATTTTTAGTAATTAGATCATGATTACAAAACAGAAATATTTCGATAATTTATCAAGTTACATAAAAACACTAATCCTTTAGCATAATGTTCTTGAATTGTCTAAACATAGCACAAGGCCATATCAGGAGACAAAGACACACTACCATATGTTGTGACCTTCAGTATTTCTTTGATTTTAGTGTTCTGTTTTCTGTTCTTTGGAACACAGTTTTTCTGAAAAAGACACATAACCATTAAAAAATAGGTTTCTCAAAGTTTCTTTGAAGCTGTTTCACAAATATACTGTCTTTTACTCCTTTGCTACAAGTTTTCTTGGTCCCAGCATAAAACTTAATCTTGAAAAATATCACTGGCCTTAAAACATGGATGGTAGTAGGTACTTTGCCTTCTGCAGGATTACCTGGTTGACAATGGTGTTAGCTGGCATAGTGGAGGGAAAAGAACAATTTGCCTTGATAGAGGAAAAAACATTGCTATTTGTTAACTGCATTAAATACACTTAAGTCTTTCTCAGGATTTGGGAGAGGTCTGGATAAGCCATATGTGAGCTGATGGTGAATATTAGGATATTCTTAAATAGTAAGTATTACATAGTCTTACTTGTATTTCATCAAAAATTTTCAAGTTGTTGTGACACCAGTGGTGTTAGAAATATACAAGTAGTATGCATATGAGATGGTATTTAATCAGCTGAAATTAGTGTATTTCCCCAAACTTATTGTGAACTCTGTGTAGTATGTGCATTTGATTGTTTGGGCTCTCTAAGAAATAAGACTTTTGAGTTTTTTTGAAAGTTATTGCCTTGATGTTCCAGCAGGCCAAACAGATTATAAGCATTTCTTGGCAAATTGGTACAAAGGTTTTGCTTTATATGAAAATTATTTTGATTTTAATAATAAAGAACACAAACTCCACATATTGCTGACGGATTTTAAAATTTATTTTACCATGCCTGTTGCTTTCTGTAACAATTTGAACATGATTGGTGAGAGCTGAGCCTCGCAAAAATAAGAACTGTAGCCAAGTGAACAGGTTGCCCTGGTGCATTTTTAGCCTCTATTCCTGTATGGCAATACTTTATGTATGAACTGCTAGCACACAGCATTTCTTTCATGCCCATCTGACTAAACCACAACTTCCAGCTACAACTTTGAACATATTCTCTGTAATCCCCTGCCCAGCTCTCTTCACATCTTCCTTGCCTGGTCTACATCAGTATGATTACCTGTGCACCTCCTCAAAACATTAAATCTTTTTGCTGCTAGGGTACCTGAATCAGTTGGTTATCTTCTGTCTCCCCAATTTCAAATTGATCCTTGCTTCCCCAAAGCTCTGGTCCTTTTCTACCCTGTTTTCTGTTGCAGGCCACTTACCCTGTGAGATATAGCAGAGTCCCTGAAGTGCCATCTGGCTCAGGGTTCACAGACACCTACTCCCTTGACTCTGCTGCCAGGATCTCAGGGTAATGGTCACAAACTACCTGGTGAGAAAGGACAGGAAGCATGAGCAAATCAACTGTTATTGAAATGTGCTCCACATAGGTGGTCAGCAAGGGAAAGACTGCTTCCTGCCTTCTTCTCACAAAAAGGAACTGCCTCAATAATAGCTTTTGAAAGCAAGAGGCATTTCCTTCTCCAGCTTTGCTGCTGGCATTTTCTGTGCTTGGCTGGGTTTCCATCATACTCAGCTGCTCCTTCCTGGTGGTGACAATACTTTCCTTCCATGTGACAAGAGGAGATCAGCAAAGTGAAGTAGGACAAATTTTTTACACTTTATTCCATCTGGTATAATTAAATACTTGAGAGAAAGCAGAGCTTATATATTCTTGATCTTGGGGAAGATACATAAATCTATCTACCATTTCCCAACTTACTAGCATGCAGTGTTCTGGCTGTGCTACTGTTATATTGGTTATATCATTAGGGTCCATGACAAAATCTAATTATTCTTCTCACTTATGTGTGACTTTTGTGTGATGCTTCCTGTGTTTGTACAGATTCTGGATGTTACAGGATAGACACAGTTAAAATTAAACACCTGATAGTCAGCCAGCCATCATTCTGGTATGCTTTTAGGTAATTAGCATGTATATGTTGGTAGAGTTCACAGAATCTCAGAATAGTCTGAGTTGGAAGGCACCCAGAAGGATCAAGTCCAGCTTTTAAGTGGATGGTCCATATGGGGGAATGAACCCACAACCTTGGCATTTTTAGCACCATGCTCCCACCAACTGATACATCCGGAAGCCTTTGTAATAAATTTCATTTGGAACTGAAAGTGAAGAATCTCCAAAATGTCAGTTTATCTGTTGATATTGCTAAGAGCTCAGGGTAATCTGACTCCTGTCTGCTCTTTTCTCACTGTCTTCTGCAACCAGGGGTCTCGTGGGTGACCACGGAGAGGGGCTGTGTGAGGATGCTGCAGTGGTCCACAGCCAGTCACCATGCCTGTCACAGGTATTGGTAACTTCAGGTCTATCTGTTTCTTCTCCATGCAGACAGATATTTCTGAAGCTTCTGCATCTTTCTGAAGATTTATTCATTTCAGTCTAAATGTGCTTTTTTCTGACTCCTAGTGATTTGTGCTACTTCTTTTTTTTTCCAATTATATGAGAAAGAAACCATTTCTTGCAGCCAGTGAAGTAAAGAGAAAGAAAAGTTATTTCAATCCATCTCACTTTTACTAACCCAAATGAACTTAAATGAACCTAAATTATTTTATTTCATGTTGATCTAAAATATAATATTTAAATTTGAAGTCCTTGTAAAAAAATAAGGAGAAACAATGAGGGCAGATTTTGTTCATTTCAGAGACCAGTAGTTCAGGTGCTTCCTAGGAAGGTGCAAAAACTGATTTCACTCTGTGCTTCTGACTGGAGGACCAGAGTCAGTGGATCCCATGGTAACTCTCTAACCAGAGCTCTGGTAGCTCTGCAATGGGTGTTCTTGCTGCTGCTGTTGCCGCTGTTGTCCTTCAGTGGACATGATCTCTCTGTTTGCACTTCTCAAACTGAAGCTGTCATCCTTCTGTCTGTCAGGTTCTCTGCCTGATGATCTCAGTTTCCTAGGGTTTTTTGGGGAAGCTTGTAGAATTGATCGTTTTTCCTTAGATTTTAAATTGCAGTTTCTTGGCTTCTCATTTTTGTTTATTCATCCCCCTAATAAAACTCCTGAAACATATATCTGAGTTCCCAAACAGACCATAGTATGAAATGTTTCTACATTGGTAAGAAAGTGTTTCTAAAACAGTTGGGCCAGGGGCCAGAGAGTTTTTCTGAGCTCAAACAACATCAATTTCTAAACAACATCAATTTAACATTTGCGGAAGAATTTGCTTTAATCTTGAGAAAAATACTTAGGATAATTTAGGCTGACATGTATGGAAAATCTAATATTAGGGACATAAAATAGGACATGGCCACAAATTTGGAAAAATAAAAATAGGGCAATCTTTTCTTAGCATTTTCAGCAGTACAGAGACTGTTAGCAGAATAAGAGCACTGTTATGCCCTATTAACAGATACTGTGGTGCAAAAAGCTTTCCTGTGAGAAGCTTCAAATTTTATGTTGGAGTAGCATTCTTTTTTCTTTCTATTCCTCTCTGCTGTGCTTTCATATGCAGTAATCTTTTTTTTCTCTTAAATTTAGGGAGAATAACTATTTCTGATTAGTAGGCCAGCAAAACAATGAAAAATTTAAAATTTCAAGCCCTTGTTTATTGATGAGAAGGTTCCTAGAAACAGTTGTCCAGTTGTACTGCATGAACTTACTGAGTAAACTTAACGTGAGACTGCAACAAAATATGTGACAGGTTTCTCATCCTCCCAGTCCTACTGCCAGCAAAGAAGTGTCAGGACCATAGGAAATAAGATGAAACATTGTATCTTGAATATATGTCATTTGACTAGCACCTTTAAAATCACATTGGTATTTTAAAAGAAATACACCATCTTTTTCTCTGTTGTGCTTTAGGAGTGTTATTCTCCAGTTTAGTACTCCTGCTGAAACCACAGTGCTGCTTCCCCTTCCCCACCCCTCCAGTTGGAGGTACAGAAGGCAAGGCTTGCAGGGTGAGATAAGAACAATTTACTTGAAACAGCAATAAGAAAACGAACAGTAACAGCAACACTATTAATAACAGAGGTGTACCAAAGAGGTAGTGATTCACCAGCAAAAATGCTCACCACAGACCCCTGGAGAAGTAAACAGTGCTGGATGGCTTCCCCCGCCACGTTTACTCCACTGGAAGGAAAGAGAGTCCCCACCTCCTGTGCCTGGCAATGACCTGAGTTGTTATCAGATAATATCAGGGTCCCGGCCACGTCCCTTCCTAGCTACTGCAAAAAATTAACCTGTCCTGGCTGAAACCAGGACAGTTTTTGGTGTTGATTACTGCTATCAGCAACACTGGGCATGCCAGGGAGATAATATTCGAGTTGAAGCTGCATTTCTTTTTTGTGGTGGAAAATCAAAGACTTCAAATTTGCACACAAAAGGTGAAGGGCACTGTGGGGTGCTGTGACTGTAAGAAAATGAAGAAACTTCTCATGAATCACAAACAGACTTGACATCCTTTTGAATTGTGGAAAAGCTCTTTAAAAATAATTATTAGATAGATGTTTAAAAGTAGGTGTTTCCTCCAGGATGCACAATATGGAGGAGCAGCCAGCCAGTGGGATGTGGAGACGAGGAGGCTGAGGGGTAGGGTAGCCTTCCTCTCCCATCACACCTGAGATTTGTAGCATATGCCTCTACTGTCCTTAGCTCTATCCTGATCAAATTTATATTAAAAAAAAAAATACTTCTCTTATCTGATTGTAAACTTACAATTCATTCTGGTTTTATTATTCAGTGCTACATTCTCCTATTATGTAAAAACACAAAAAACCACAGTCTTTGCCTTTGAGAAACTGCACTTTAAGCATAAGATACATACATACATACTCATTGGAGAAATGAGAGCAGAAATAAGAGAGCGAAGAGAAAGAAGTTTAGCAAGATCATTTTGATTTCCAGACCATTGGATTTTGTTTAAGATTTTGTCCATGGAAGGATTCATCTCCATACATTGTAGTTGCTTAAAATACAGGCATTTGTCCTAAACTAAGGACCTGGGCTGCCCATAACCAAAGGAAAGCAGCAGATACACCCAAAAGGGGATTTATTCCATTAAGGTGTCTAAAGAAGGTGGTAGGATGGACTCTGTTGGGTTCCTTGTCTTTCTCAATTGACACAAAGGAAGCCCAAGTGATTTGTTGGGATTAAATACTTACTTTTCACATGGCAGGACTAATTCTAGGCTCAAATAGTTTTATTTCTTATTGAAAATTTAAAGTGGTGGCTCTGCTACTGCCCCTTCCCTCACTGCTGGTTAGTGTCTGTGAAGGGAATTTATGCTGCAGTGCTAGCAATTCTCATCCTTTGTTTGTATTGAGGATATGCCTTGAAATGACAACCCTCAGACCTGTGATGACTTGAAAATCACACACCAGTGCTATCTACCCTCCAGCCAGCCTGGGACGAGTGATGCATTATAAATCCAGATCCTTTACCAGTGCAGAGATTAAAGAAGCCAGAAAGAAGTTGCTTAATCCCTGCCTCAAGCAGTTTAAAACCTCCTTCTTGCTTGGGGTCCTACATAAATCAGAACACAGGACTGGCTATATTCTGTAAATAAATCTTCCTTGATATTTACTTCTCACATAACTTCTCTGTAACAAATTCTGAATTCCCCATGATATGTGCTAATAAAATGTCAACCATTTTATAATTTAGTAGCATCATAATAATAGTACTTTCTTCAGCTATATATCTTTCAGGCAACATTTCACATACTGCTTGCACATAAAAAGTAAAATTAATATCTTAATATATCATTTAGTCTTTCCCTAATACCAATACCCACTAAGTATAAACCATCTGTACAATAACTAATCATGCATGAGTGTAAACCAAATGCAGATTAAATCAGCCTGAAAAAAACCTCTCTAACAAGTAATTTCCACAGGCATTTGAGGACAATAATTTAGAAAAATCTAAGAATAAGAATTATTGCTGCTAGAGTTAACAATCATAATGGTAGAGGACACTTAGTACTGAGCATTGCAATAGGATTAAAGAACACACTCCTTTCTTTTTTTTCTTAAAGAATAGGAACTACCAAAAGAAAAGGCAGTGATTAATTTATAAAACATATCTTGCTCATATAGATAACCTTCTCTTTAAGGATGTGTGATGACACTTGACAGACTATCATGAATTAAGTGTTACAAACAGTCAGAGGAGAATTGATAGCAAATATATCACCTCTAAAATTGTATATCAAGACAACCTGCCATTCTGAAATCTGTAATCATAGTGGCACAGGTTTCAACAAAGACAGCAGAGAACAGTGGCCAGTTCTGCGCAAGGGCTGATGAACACCATTTCAGAGCTGCTCCACCCCCATGTTGCCTGTGACTGCGCTGTATCCCACACATCAGTCCCTGTCCCGTGCTTGCTGCCAGGGACAGTCACAGGCAATACTTGAGCTGAAATGCAAAGCTCTGACTCAAGTTGCCATGTTGTCTCCAGCTTTAAATTGAGAAAAACTTAGTGCTCACAGTGATGATCCAGAGTTTGAACTATTTCAAAGTTGGCTCAATATGTCCACACAAGTGCAATCACAACTGTCTGGGAAGCATGTTTACAGTCACCTCAGAACCTCAAATCAGCCCTCCCAGACCATTCATACTCCTGCTGGAGGAGTCATCCTTTTTAACCCATGCTCAGATAATCTAGTGTCACTAGACTTCTGATGTTAAGTAGCTATAAAGACTTTGATGTTTGGTTTCAAACCAGACCAACTGAACAGATGTTTAATTAAACAACAGTCAAGGTGTTGTTTGCCAGCACTTTAAGAATTTCAGCCTTCTGTTCTCAGTTGCATGAACTATTTCTGCCATGAACTTAACCTGTCACAATTGTCTTTCAATGAATATATTTGCTGAAGCCAGAAGCAGAAAGAGTTCACAAATCAAGATTTTGACAGGTTGCAGGCTGGGTCTCATTCTCACCTACAGCTTGGTGCCTCGGGGGATGTGCTGTCTTCTCCAGCTGAAGTGCACAGGTATGCCTTTGCTTGCTTCCCTCACTCAGCTCTGTTCATTCCCATCTGCAACATTTGGCTGCCTGGAACCCAGGTAAGACCTCTTCAGTATTTTATTTTCCTATTAAGCATGGAACTAAAGTGTTGGGATTTTTCTGGTCCTTGTTTCTCTGTTAAAGGGAGTCAGGTTTAGAGAATATCACTGGTATTGAATATCACAGTGTTAGGGTGGGAATTGGGATGTGTACCTGCCAAGATTGCTCACCATGGATACTTGTATTTCACTACAGTGCTGTCGCAGTGGTTGCATCTTAAATAATCTCTGAGTCTGTCCATTATTTGGACAGAGTATAAAATTTAAAGTCCAGCACAGGAGGTAAATATTTGCTCAATTTTGCCTCAGACAGTGGATCTGTGGCCAGGTCTCTCTGTAGCCAGGGAGCCAGGCACAGCTGCATGGATGCTCACCAGCATCATCTCCCTGTCACATGCCAGGCTCTCTGTGGCTGTGGGAGGTGAGAGCAGCTGCAGCAGCATGAAAGCCTGATGACCCTTGCTAGCTTTCCCTGCCTATGGTTGCTAAAGTACTCATCTAGGTACAGCTGTTGTGTCATGGGCTGTAGAGAGCTGTGTGCACCCAAGCCCACATGGACCCTGTAACATCTGAAGTGCTTTTGTTTATGTTCCCACCACTCTGGGGGCATATTTCATTGTAGATCACTCAGTACAGTGATGCCTGTATGAAGGTGAAAAACAATAACAGAGCTGGGAAGCAGCACTTGGGGCGTGCTCATACAGGGATGCCCCAGCAGCTGGAACTGCTTCAGGGCACACCAGCCTCGCTGGTTCCTATGGGTGGAGAAAGAGGTGGAAGATGAAAAGATGGGAGCAAGTTTGGTTTGAGAGTTCTACTTGGTGGCAGGATGCTGGGTCATCTTTCATACCCATGGCTGCCTTCTGTTTTTCCAACAGAAGTTTAGTGTTGGCAAGTCTCACTTTCCTCCAGGTCAGTAGGAAGAGGAAGGATGCCACAATGCCACAATGAACCTCTCTTGAACTCATGCTGAGGTTCTCCTGTATCAGTCTTTTGCTTTGATACTGACATTACCTGGTTTTCTTCACTACACTTTAAGATGCACTTTAAGATGTCTCTGACAAAATTCATAGCACCTGACATCAGGCATAATGAAGTGGCATCTTCATTAGGACTTCTGGCTATGTTTTAAGTTAATGAAAAGGAACAAGAACTTCCAAAGAAAGAGATAGATCTCTGCAAGCAGCTCTGCTGAATCCACTTAGAATTAAGTTGCTTGTATTTGAATACTACAATATTTTAGCTGATAGCATTCTGGTTAAATTTTACATTAAGTATGAATATGTTTTCAGTCTTCTCTGAAAGCCTTTTTGAAGTGTTCCTCTGCTTTCATCCCAGTTTCAGTGCCGAAATTTTCATCATGAGAGACTTTTTTTTTTCTAGAACTAAATCAAAGGCAGAGTTTCCTTTCAGTCTTTATATTTTTATTACATCTCTGTCACTTTACTAAAGTCTGGCTCTGGGTACAGCTGTGTGCAAGGGGTGCTCTGATGAGAGAGAGCACCAAGTGACAGAGCAGTTCTTCTCTTGCAGCAGTACCAGTCAGAGTTTGATGGGGAGGCATGAGGCTGGGACTGGCCATCCTGTTACACCTCAGTAAGTACAGATGCTACAATTACTCAGGCCAATTTTGAAATATTATCATGTGTTTTACATATCTGTCCAAGATTTTGTTAAAGTGCTCCTTTTAAGTAAATGTTATTGTGAAACACATGACAGTGAATCCTTATTCCCTGCTCTCCTTCCAGGGACCCACAAGTGATACAAAACCTTTAAGTACAAAAGAAGACATACGTGTTGTAATTGAGTCTGATTCAGTTCCTGAAAGGGCCAATCAACATCTGCTAATGAGTAATGAGCATGGATTTGTATAACTAAAAAGAGCAGGCTAACTAAACAGAGGCATTGCCTTACACCTAAAGAGTCAAGTGTCACTCATCATCTAAATTACAGCCTGAGCCATAGACTGAAGTCTGGCTATAAAATGCTGTATTTTTGCTGTTGTAGTTGCATTTCTAGTATTCTGTGGGATCTTCATGTATCAATTGTTGGGGTTTTTTAACTGCACCTTTTCTAACAAGTTGAGCCAAGTAAAGCTGTACAGATAAAGCCTCCGAGGTACCCATTCCTTTTCAGAGTTTCAGGACAGAACTTGTTTAAAAGGACAAGCCCTTTAAGGGAAGTCTTAATATAATGGGGAAGATACTGAAAGTTGTTTCAGATAAAACAAACAAAAAATCCTGCAATTATTTGGAGAATTCATAATTCTTCTGTTTATTTATTAATGACCATTCCATGGGGTCTGAGAGGGTTCTGACAGTGAACTAGGGATTCATTGCAAATTAACAGAAAATCTGAGGGACCCCTGATGTCAATCCTGGTCTCATTTCCACCGTTATAACTTGGATATCAACAGAAATAAGCAGAATTAATTAAAATCTGGATCTGCTCACAGAGTCAATTGAAACGCTCACTATTCTTTTGTAGGAATTCTGGCAATGGGTATGTCAGGGTGGGAAGCATAATAAACTATTGCTTGTGGCAAATGGCAGATTGGCATTTTTACTGTAAAATAATAAGCTGAAAATTTAAGTTTTAGCATAGATTTGCAATATGCTAGCTATACTTTTTATGATTATTTTGCAGTGAGTGGGTTCATTACTGAAGTTCTTAAAAAATGTATAAGAACAAAAGGAGTACAGGCAAAGGATAATTGAATTTTCTGCATGTGTTGGGATTTAACTGATTTTGTCTGGACAATACTGCTGGCTATACAAAACAATTTAATCTTTCTTTGATCTTCTTTTGTACTCAGTGCTGATAAGACTCCAGCATGCACAACATGACTGTGATGCTGGGTCTTGCCACCCAGCCCTTGGGGACCTTCTCCGGGGTCGCAGTAAGCAACTGACAGCCTCATCAACCTGTGGGATGAATAGCCCTCAGAAATACTGCATTATAGGCTACCTAGAGGTTGGTTTGCTCTTTCTTTTTAAATAAACTGAATTCTTCTTACTAACCATATTCTCATTTGTGCAGGGAGTTTGCCCAGACTAGGAAGTTCCTGTGGGAGTTGTCTGAATAATCATCAGACAGTGTGACATTAAGTCTGGTGGAAGGCTGTGCCTCACTGCAGCACATATGGGGGGTTTGGCAGCAAACAGCTTTCATGGTGATATGTATCTTCTCAAGGGGGTGAAACATCCCTGAGTGCACAGGGATTGAGCACAGGGATTTCTGAAGGAGCTTCATTCTGCAAGTCCTCTTCCCACACATGCCCCAGAGCTGAAGCCCATGGTCTATGTGTGTGAGTGTGGGGTAGTGGGGTCCCACAGTCTGCAGGACCTTCTCCAGAGGATGTGTCCATCTGGTGTTGAGACCTGAGGCAGCCTGTTAAGAGATTCACACTACACCCTCTCCTCTCTTTTGATCTGAAATGAGGCCATTGTTGCTGAAAGCAGAAAGCTGCCTCTGGAAAGGGAAGAACTAATGCTGTGGTCCAGTCTTTGGCCATGTGAGTGGGTCAGCAGATCCACAGTGTGGCTAACCTGAGGGATGGCTCTCACTCCCTGGCTGTAGTGATGAGGGGGAACCACTGGGTATACGGAAGGTGTGCAGAAATGAGGATTCCTCTGTTGCACATCCTGGAGGACTTCGCCCCACTGAGCTAATAAATTGCCACAAATAGAAATATTTTCCCTAAATAACAGCTTAGGCTAAGAGGGAAGTTAAAATACAGCTTAATTTATAACAATTGAAAATAATTACAGTTCAGGACCTTCTAGCTTAATGTTGTGACACATTTGCAGAGTAAAATATGGACATGGAATCAAACACAGCTCCAAGCTGCATATTGTATCCACAGTTTTCTGCAAAATGTATATATCTCTTTCCTTTGCTGACATAGCCTGGATCATCTTTCTGGCCCTAAAGCTGGATGATTGCCTTTTATTCTTGTTTTTTAGGAGGAGATCAAAGAGCAATAGAAAATTAACATTTTCACTTGCCTGTACTTATCTTTTGAATTGTGTAAATTCTGACTCATTAGAAGGAGCTGCTGTTCCTCAATAATCCCTGTGATTTAATGCTGCTTCAACGTATCTTGACCCATGGTGGCTGTCTCCTGAAGAGGGTGAAAACCACAAACTCTGCTGCTTTGCAGAGTTCGAGAGAGACACTCTCTGGCAATGTGTTCTGTTCCATCAGCTTGCCTTAAATGTGTTGTCACTTAAAGTGCATCAGAGTCCTACTTCACTTTCAATTCACTTTCTCACCAGCACATTTTGAGTGCTTTGCTGGAGGCAGGCTAGGAAGCTTTGCATCTTGTTCTTCCTCCCCCAGTTCCCCTCCTGATGACCTCATGTCAGGCTCCCTGATAAGAGCAAACTTTACTCATGAAAGTGGGTATAGTCAACATGGCAAGCTACCAAGAGCCAGGATTTAGCTGGGATTCAGATGGGAAAAAAATAGAATTCAACTGCTTTGTGTTTGGAAAGAAGCACTGCAAATAATTTTTAGTCTTTAATATGTCTTATTGTTTTTAAAATATAGGTAAGTGGGCTTTAGCTCAATAATTGGATTTACTACTTACACATGTTTTGAAAGGAAAAGACAGGGCACTCGGTGTTGAGGAGAGTATAAAGCTGCACAATTCAGAGGCAAATGGGATCTGCCAAACATGGACATGCACATGCTTGTCCTTTGAAGCAGATTTTTATGGAGCAGCCTTAGACATAAGTTGCCCCATTGTCATATTGTATGTCTATATAAACCAGAGTGAGTGTGTGCAGCCCTGCCAACTGCTTCAACAATCTGAGCTCTCCTTACCAGAGCTTTGGGAAATGAGATGATCCTGCCAACTGCTTCAATGATCTGAGCTCTCCTTACCAGAGCTTTGGGAAATGAGATGACAGAGTATTTTTTGTATCTCTCTCTCTCATCTTCTAAAATGTGCATTCATACACTTGTCAAGTGTAATATAGAAAGACTGAATATAATACATAATTTTTATGTTTAAAATACATTATTTATGCCACACCTGTAAATCTATATCTCATCATTTATTTAAATGCAAATAATTCCCAGGTGATTTCATAATGCAAAGATGTTAAAATCAGTCCTAATTCTTGTCTGTGGATCCTGAGTGTGACAAGTGGGGTGCCTCTCCACCCATCTCCTTCTGGTTATTTCCAGCCTCCCAGCCATGGGCACTGAACCCATGCCTCCTCTTTCAGCTCCCTCTGGGGTGCTGCATCCCCTCTTCCTCCTGTCACTATCCCTGCTAGCCAGGCACACTGCTGGGGTATCACCTTCTGCTGTGGCTTATTCCTGAATCTTTGCACTCAGGCCCTGCCCAAATCTCCTGGAGTCAGTTTGTGCAGTGCATCCACCCCTGCCCACCCTGCTGAAAACTTCCCTGGGACTCTGCTGGCTGTGATGGCTGCTTGGGCTGTCCACTTGGCTCAGCACCGGTTATCTCCCAGCCCAGCATGTTAACCTTGTCACCTCTTCTTGGTCTCCCACTTAATCCCTGTCTTGCTACCTTAAATGGGAGCTCCTTGCCCTCACTATCAAAGCCTCTCATTCAGAACTGAGATTTTGGTTAATCATTACTACCTTCATCTTCTGCTTGTAACATTTTCAAACAAGACCCTTTTTTCCTATTGACATCTTAACTTTCCTCCTTTGCATTGGTTTTAAACTTTCCCAGTTTCCCTACACTTCAAAAGACATTGACAGTGGTCAGGGGGGTGGTGTCAGCCCAAACCAACTACTTACCTTGTACCTGGTCTTACTGAGTTCCCTTCTCCACTGAAAAAGTGTAATTTTTAGAAAGTGCCTGGGGCAGATCATGACCAACACTTGTTTTGTGCATATGATGATTTTCTTGGGCTTGTATATGAAAAGCCTGAGTGATAAAAAGCACAGGCACCCAAAGCAACAAGACAGGTTCATGTCTTGCAAAGGCATAAATACATGTGCATCCACCTGATTTTTAGTGAACAAAATCAAATTAAGCTTTTATTCTGCTCATTTTGTTTTCTAGGCTGAGGAGAAGTGCTTCATCTGTGATTCCAGATACCCATATAATCCCTATACCCAGCACAACAGTCACATGGTTGAAAATGTTATCACAACGTTTGAGCCCGAAAGGAAAAGGAAGTGGTGGCAGTCAGAAAATGGTATGTTTCTTGGAGAAAATATTTCTGCAAAATGTTGCTGTGAGATTTCTTTATGTAATTGGCTTTCACAAAGTTGCCCTCATGAAGAGATGAAACAAAACCACATCTTTTTCTTTGATTTGGTAATACTGAGGGATTTAAACCCATCTGTGTATAGCAATATAGGATTTCAGAAAGTCTGTTTTGCTATGGACAAGTTTTAAGCTCAGCACCTCCCAAGAGCTGGCCAGAGGACCTGCGGCAATTCTGGGTTATACATAGAGGCCATGTATTTTCCACAGGGTGTCTGCCTGTCAGGGAATCGTCATTTGGGCCAAAGATACAGTTGCCTACAGAGGTAATGTAAAGACAGTGTGTAAAACACAAATACCCATTAAAAAAATTATTTTAAAGCACTAATAGTTTATGGAAAAGTTAAATAAAGCCCGGCTATCAGCTCCCTTATTCTGATACTCCCAAGTTCCTTTTCTGCAGGGCTGTTCTTGATCCATTCATCCCCCAGCTTGTATTGATACTGAAGGTTGTCCTAACCCAGGTCAGCACCTTGCACTTGGCCTGGACAAATCTCATCTGACTCCCATGGGCCTACATCTCGAGCTTTTCCAGGTCCCTCTAGATGACACTGATCCTTCACATGTGTCAACTGCACCACTAAGCTTGGTGTCCTCTGCAACTTGCTGAGGATGTATGCCATCCCAGAACTGATGAAGATAGTATCTTTACAGCTCCTCTGGGAAGATAGGCTAGGAGGAATAACATTTACTCTGTTTTATCTGACATACAATGATTATGCAAGAAACATTTGCCTGCTTAGAAATTAAGGTGTAGAAAAATAAGGTTATATGTTAACCTTATTTTAGTATCCAAATGAAAATCCATAAGCCTTGTTTTTAGTGGAATTTAGCAAGGATCTGTTCACCAGCTTTGGACACCACTGCCAGTAAAGCTGTGGGCCAGCTGTGAGAGGAGCTTTCCTTATTCTCTCTATCTTCTGGGATGAGGTCTCATGCACAGCCTAGTCAGCAGGAATCCTGGGATGGTGCATGCAGATGTGAAAAATGGGGATATTGGCTAAGCTCCTGCAGCTGTCTACAGAGAATGTGTGACTTGTGGAGGTTTCTTCCATATTTGTTGCAGTTTTGGAAGATGCCTGGTGCAGTAGCTCTGCTCATCACAAATTTCACATCAGGCAGTATAGAAGGGTTTAACAGTTCTGTTTAGCATGAAGAAAACACCTCATTTTTATTAGTTCTCTTTTTCTTTCTTAGAGATATGTAAATTATTTGAATGGATTTAAAAAAATAAACCTAACTGGATATAGAAACACACAAACGCAGAACCCTACCATGACCATTGTTTACAGTCCAAATTACGTGAGCAGGACCTTCAGCCACCTCCTGCAGTCTCAGTGACTTGCAGCATTGCTGGTGACAGTGCCAGGAAGGCAGCATATCATATTGCCCTGGAGAGAGCAGTCCAGCTGCATGGGTTTGTGCACAGGGGATGCCCTAGAAAGTCTAGCGCTCTGCTGAAAAAGGCATATTTAAATCCTCCATGGGAAAACTGTCTCAGCAACCCCTTCAATGTACGCATTGTATACTTCATTTTCATTCTCTTTTCAGGCATTGACCATGTCAGCATTAGATTGGACCTAGAAACTTTATTCCAGTTCAGCCATCTTATCTTGACTTTTAAGGTACATCTTTTACCAGAACTTTTATGTAATATTACACACTAATTACTTAACCACAGGAATAAATTGCTTAGAGAGGAAATGAGAACTCCATCTTTAGAGGTTTGTAAGAACAGGTTAGATAAACACCTGTCAAGTATGGTTAAATTATAGTTGATCCTGCCTTAGGGGAGGAAGATAGACCAAATAGTTTCCTATTCATGTGCCTTCTGGTCCTATTTTCTATAAACCCAAGAATTAAAGCTGAAAAAATATGTAGCAAAACTAAAAGCTAAAAATTAAGACATATCTGAACTGCAGTTGCTTTTTCAATTTAGTTCAGCTCATGTGTATCTATTATGATCCAGATGATTACAATTTTTTTTTTGTTACAAAATTCCTATATTGTTATGGTAAGCTTCCTTACTTAGAAAGTAATTTTGTATGTATATTAAATGTTACCCTTCCCTTTTGCTAGAGAGAAGTTCTAATGAGCTTTTTCAGAGAACCATGTAACTATCACAGTACCTGTAATGAGCCTATAAGCTCTCAAACACAAAAATTTAGCATCCTCCAAAGAGGAATATCAATATAGCAACCCCTGAGGTGTCTTATTAATGCCTTCTTAGGGAGTTCTTGAAATGTTTCTTTGCAGACATTTCGGCCTGCAGCAATGCTGGTTGAGCGCTCTACCGACTTTGGTCAGACCTGGAAAGTGTTTAGATATTTTGCACATGATTGTGCAGCTGCTTTTCCAAACATCTCTTCTGGTCCAGCAAAAAGTGTTGGAGACGTTGTTTGTGATTCAAGATATTCAGACATCGAGCCCTCCACTGAAGGCGAGGTACTGTCAAGTGTCTGTTTGTATGAGTTCAGATCATATGTGGAGCTGAAGATGGGCTTTTGTCTGTGTCTGCTAAAGGCAGAGGCCTGTCCTTTGATCCCTTTGGTGGCTGCTGATCCCATCTCTAGAGCTTTATTGATTTGTTTTGCAGGTTGTTTTAAAAGCTTTGGATCCCAGCTTTGAAATAGAAAATCCATATGTGCCATATATCCAAGGTATGGACACTACAGGTTTTCTCCAGAGATACTTTTTGGGTATTGTTTTGTACACTGAAAGGGTCAACAGCTCACCTGGTGTAAGTCAGTGATGTTGAAAATTATGTACCTAAAAATTTTAGAGAGACATTGTATTAATAAATGAAATGGGCCAGTCTTGTTCTCTAGCCCTGGGGGCAAATGGCAAACCTCTGCAGAGCCTCATCCAAGTAGCAGAACTATCTTTCCTTCTGGCCCAGTCCACACTGCTTTTTGAGAGCATGAACCCATGAAGTGGCTGGGAAAATGCAGAGCCATACCAAGCAGGATGCTAACACTTATGCAGCAGTATGCCAGGAGTGGGTCCTTGCCCTGGCATTGTAAGCATTACTGGTCTTGGCCAATACTGGATCGTTCTTATTTCTTCTTCACTATGGAAAAATTCTTGGATTACTGATTCAAGCTGAAAATTTCATACTGTTCATTTTAGACTGAACTCAGGCTCTTAATCTCTCTGCTTTCCTTCCAGAGCTCATTACACTGACAAACCTAAGGATCAATTTTACTAAACTCCACACCCTTGGTGATGCTCTGCTTGGGAGGAGGCACAGTGATCCCCTTGAGAAGTACTACTATGCCATCTATGAGATGGTTGTGCGGGGCAGCTGCTTTTGCAATGGCCATGCCAGCCAGTGTGATTCTGTGCAGAACGTGCGGGGAGATGTTTTCCATCAGTCTGGGATGGTGCGTTGTTAATGCCATCTCCAAAAAGGGCAGTCCCTTCTGGTGTTTGGTGAGAAGGAAGAGATGGAGGGAGAGATCAGAAGGAAGATGTCTGATAATCTTTGGATTGACCATTTGCAACTGCTAGTTGTTGAATGTTTCAATGCAGACTCTTCTTTTAAACCCTGGGTTGGAATTCACAGAAGCTGTCTTTGTTGGTACTACTGTGGTGTTTCAAAAGCAACTGGGGCAAGACACGTTGATAATAGCAGCAAAATACCAGAGCTGTAATGGTGCAAATGTAATGCAGTAAGTAGCCTATGGCATGTGCAGACTTGAATGGCCACTTGTTGGGCGCGTTCCACACTCCAGCTGGGCCTGGGGGCTCTGCAGCAGGAGAGGAGGCATTGACACAAAGAATAGTTGATAATGCAAAGCTAACCCATGAAAAATAGATTATTAAAAATTCCAGGAATGTGGTTGCAAATTCCTCCCCTCTGAGAACAAGTTTTTTCTCCTGGAAAATGTGTATCTCAATATGAAGACATGCAGGGAGAGAGAGCTACTCTAAAATGTTGAAGTCTCCAGTGGTATAAGTACTTTTTTTCCTAAATGTTGTTCAGTGGCTTTAAAATTATTTGCTTAAAGTTTCCAAGTATTCTCCAGATCTCTCACTCAAATAATTGAAAATTATGTCAGCTGAGGGAGCCAAAGAGCTTAAAATTTTTCTAATCTTGCTGACATACCTTGAGCAGATTCCTCTC
>JACBWW010000005.1:42851042-42883484 GCA_020086605.1 Lanius collurio
CCTCCCCCTCCCCTCCCCTCCCCTCCCCTCCCTTGCCTTATCTTCTCTCTGTTCTCACCACATTACAGGTCCATGGGAGATGTATCTGCCACCATAACACCGAAGGTTTGTCTTGTGAAAGATGTAAAGATTTCTACAATGATGCTCCCTGGAGGCCAGCTGAAGGGACACAAGATAATGCTTGCAAACGTAACTCAAACATGCTATTTTCCTTTATAATAGCAGGGGGTGGGTGTAGCGCAATCCTAGTTCAATTCATAATGGGATGGCCAGGTTTCTGAGAGGGAGACTTTTTCATGCCTCATCCAGAAAACCAGATTGCTGCATCCATAGGTACTGTGTTATCCTCCAGGAGGAAGAGCTGTTCCATGTTCTTATTCTTCACGCAGTGAAAAAAATTAATTAGGAGAGGAAAAAGCAGCTAATGCAAAAAAGATAATTCGTTGGTTTGCACAGAGTTTTTCATCTGAGTAAATGAATTTAGACAAGGGTAAATTATTTATTTCCACAATAATGAGTAACATAGTATACACAAGAATAATGTATTAGGGTCTGTAATAAATATTCACCTGGAGCATTCTTCAGCAGAGCAGTGTTCCCCGCTGCATATCAGGCACACTCACCTGCATTTCCAAGTTGAGAACACAGTTCTGTCCTAAGACTCCAATGTTTTCTTCCAATTGTAACATACAAGGCCTGGGAATAATCTTGCTGGACACTGAAATCATACAAGTAACCAGTAACTCTGTGTTAAGTGTAGACAGCAATGGTAGCCAGACCACAATATTGACATGGTGTGAAATACCCTGCTGTTTGTTTTGGTTTCAGGTTGTAACTGCAACAGCCACTCCAGCAGATGCCACTTTGACATGGCTGTGTACCAGGCCAGCGGCAGGGTCAGCGGTGGCGTTTGTGAGGACTGTCAGGACAACACCACTGGGCAACACTGTGACAAGTGCAAACGTTTCTTTTACCAGGACCCACTCAAAGTCATCTCAGATCCTCAAGCATGCCTCCGTAAGCTTTCCTTTTTAACTTCCAGAAAAATTACTCAAAACAGGGTTGTTATGGTTCTCTTTGCTCTGAGCCCTACAGTTGTCCCCATACTTAAATGTCCACGTAGTTGTAAAAATGTTACCGTACCTGTAACATCCAAACTGCTTTATAAAGTCACTGCATGACAGTATCCTTGAACCAGCACTGTAAAAAGAGCCACATATTCCAACCCCTTGCTAAACTGATCTTTAGAAATTCGGCAGAGCTATCATCTTTCTTGAATGTTGATATAAATATGAGAATCAGTAGTAATGTTGCTTCTGCGACCTTCACGGATTACAGAAGAGGGTGCAAAATGATGGGAGGAGTAAATAACTTTTGCTAGATCCCTGCTATATGCAAGAAAAATAGTCTTTCAGACATGAAAGCTCTTCTTCTGAAAGATGACCTAAATTCATTATTAACATAGGATGGAGAAAATGCTCTGAGTGTAATTTAATTGCAGCAACTGATTGACATGAAAAGTCCTTAAGGAGCAAAGGGCAGATTACCAGCAGTTCTGTGATTGTATTTTCATGCTTACATCTACATGAGCTTTTTTAATGTGTCTCCTGGACTCTGCCTGTAGCATGCAACTGTGACCCCGAGGGTACCTTGCACGAGGGCGTGTGCGAGAGCCACTCGGATGCCACGCTGGGGACGGTCGCGGGCCGGTGCCCCTGCAAGGAAAATGTGGAGGGCGCTCGCTGTGACAAGTGCAGGGCAAACTACTACGGGCTGAGCAGCAGCGACCCCCTGGGCTGCCAGCGTACGTAAACCACCTCTTCTAGTCTTCTTTCCAAAGCATTTTTAAGGCATGGAGGTAGCTGAATGCACAGATCCACACACTAATGCTCTATTGGGGCACAAAATACCCAGTTGCCTACTGTAATTTAATGTCAATGTAATTCAGAGTTTCTGGCGCAGCACCCAAGACTGAAACAATGCAAAATCACTTTCAGAATGCATAGTATAATATAACAGGTCAGGCTGTTGTTAATAGAACGGTTATTAAAGATGCAGTTTAATTGAAAAGGGAGATTGAGATTGAGAAGCTTCTGCCTTGCCAAGAGAACTTCCAGCCAACCATTCCTCTGAGAGAAGCTTGCTGAAAAACACAGCCCACCCCTGCCCAGATGCACAGTGGGTTTGTAAGCACATTATGCCTATACCAGGTGCTCAGCCACACACAAGGACTGCAGTGCAGATCAGCACACACCACTTGGCAAACCACTGCAGAGGACTTCTGCCAGTGCCTCTGCTACCCCCAGAGAGAGACCCACTGAGGAAATTGTTCATTTTCCAAGGGCAGTCTGAGGCCTGGAGGGTGCCAGGGCACATTCACCTGCAGTGTCCATGTGGAGGCTGGAGACTTTCTGTCATGCTGCTGCCTCATCTAACATAAATGCCAGTCCTGCTGCTCTCACTGGGGCCTGCATAGGTAACTGCATAAGTAACTACATTTCTGTCCCTGCAGCGTGCAACTGCAATCCCTTGGGCAGTTTGCCCTTCTCCATCTGTGATCCTGCCACAGGAGAGTGCCTCTGCCAGAAGTTCACCACAGGGCAACGCTGTGAAAAATGCCTTGTACGTACTCAGTTTTTGGGTTTGCTTCTGCATGTTATTTTGGACATGACTTTATTTTCTGAAACCTGCTTTTATTTCTCACACCTAAAAGCCTTTCACCTTTTGTGATTCCCCACATCCTCACCCATCTCACACCTTTTCCTTGCCAGAAAAATAAACAATTAGTCAAAATTCAAAATAATTTTACAGCTGTATGCTCCCATTTTTCATTGATACATCTGCTTCTCTTTCACTGCTCTCAAACATTTATGCAATCAAGTTAAAGTGAAAGGAGCACTCCCAGGAAGGAAAGGAAATGCAAAATTATGTCCCTGGTCCATCTTTGCTTTTTACAGAGCTATTTGCTTGCATAAGTGGGTAAATACTGGATCTTGCAGTGGCTGAGCACCCCTGCTATCTGATAAGAGAAGCAATCTCCCATGGCCAAGCACAGTAGTGGTGCAGAGCATTGTTCATTTAACAGAACGGGTTTTGTTTGGCTTTGCTTTGCATACTTAAATATTTGCCATAAAAGAATCTTTCTTTTTCTACCAGGTAGGATACTGGGGTCTTGGCAACAGCTTGTATGGCTGTTCTCCATGTGGCTGTGATATTGGTGGATCCCAGAATAACTTGTGAGTTAAAGTTCTTCAAGTTCTTTCTTGGTTTTAATTTTTATAAACTCTTAGGCTAGATTTTCTGGTTAGGTTAATACAGTCCCAGTAGAGATGGGAAAATAGAATGCAGATGGAATTTCATCATATACAAACAGTGTAAACTTGGGTGGAGATCTTGGAAATTTATTTGTGATAAGGGGATTTAACCACTTCCTTTGAAGCCAACTTTGGATCAGGTTGAGCCAAGATGTATTTAATATAAAATACAAAATGTATGCCTTGAGAGAACCAGAGGCCCTAATATTATTAGAAATTAGAAGTTAGAGGTGTCATTTCTAACTTAGCTTCCTACATCTATCTTAAATGTGAGAATTTTTTTTTCTAGCTCCTATTTAAAATGTATCATTTTAGAAGCAAGATTGGTTTTGGTTGGGGTCCTTCAGGAATCTCTTGGGCAGGGGTCTTTACTACTGCTGTTAGACTTCAGACATAGGAGCACACAGTCCCATGCTGTAGAGCAGCTCTTTGTGAGCCGGTAAATCACCTGGTGTGTTAAATATGAGGGTAGGTATGTGAAAACATTCCACATCACATCAAAGGTCCTTCTGATCTCATGTCCTGCCTCAATAATTGTGGGTGACATAATTAAGAATCGAGATATAATGATTCTTATAGAAAAAGATGAAAGAAATTATACAGGAATACACAGTAACAGATGCTCAGGAAAAAGGATCAGTGCTTCAGGTATGAAACAGACAAAGATAAAGCGAGTCATGGACTCTGAAGTCATGAAAAAGTAGCATTGAATAAATCCAGCATCACAAACAGAGGAGGTGAGTGATAGGAAGAAGTTTAGTAATGGAGGCAATCCAGCAATGAGATTCAGCAAAGGTGGAACAAGGGTGGGTTGGAGCTGCCCTCATGCTATGAGGACCCTGCTGTGCCATACTGATGTCCTCCTTTTACCAACTGCTCCCATAGGTGCTCACCAAAGGATGGTCAGTGTGAGTGTCTGCCCAACATCGTGAGCCGACAGTGCAACGAGCCAGCTCCAGGATACTTCTTTCTACCCCTGGATTATTATATTTATGAAGCTGAGCATGCAAAGCCCCTTTCTGGCTCTGCACCCTTGGTAGGTATTTGGCTTTTTAGGTGTTGTACTGAGAGGGGATCATTGTGGTGGTGACACCGGAGCTGAGGCTGAGAAGAGCCCTTGCTTGGGGAGCAGCTGGAGCAGCTCTTTAGCAGCTGGAGCAGCTCTTTAGCAAGTCCCTTGACCACCATCAGTTTGTCTTTGTTTATCACGGACATGACTATCCCATAACTGTGTCTGTTAAAAAGGGACGGTCAATCTAGCATGGTATGATCTGCAAATCTGCCCTTGCTGCTTCTTAAGTGCAGGCTGGACTAGCATGAATAAGAGAAATTAATTTAATTATTTAAATTGGAGGAAAGTCTTTGAGTTGCCAATAGCTCTCATGAAATGTTCTGTTTCTGGGAATCTCCAACAAGGGAAGAATCAAATTACTCTCTGCTCCACTGGACTAATTCCTGCTGCCTTATATAAAGGCAGTGATTGTAGCCCAATTTCCTCAAGAATTTGGCATCCATCTGTAATGTTTTTAGAAAAATTAATTATTTTTTTTTCCCCCCTTCAACACGGGGTTAGTTGTTCCCCATGCTGAGTGCAAGCCTGGAATGCATCCCTTCCTCTGTCTATGCTTTTACTAATATTTTTTCTCTGGCATGTTGTAGAGAAACTATAGATAAGAAATAATAAAAAAAAAAATGTTTATTTGCAGATCGCATCCACAAATATTTAGCTATAATCACAACCAGTAATCATCCGACAGTCCAATAATTAAATGGAAAACAGATGTCTGGGACATAGCTTATGAGGGAAAAGTGCAAGTTAATTTTAAGGGGGTGAGGGAAAAAGATTTCCAGCAGCTACTGGGCCATAGTTTAGAGTTTCACTCAGCAGAGAATACAGCTTGTTTCAAGAATGTGGATTTTCATTTATTTGCTTACCACCCTTCAGTGTTGTTGAGACAGTGCTGCTCTTTTTTTATTGTTTCATAGGTTCAGCCAAGCACTCTTCCAAGGTGTGACATCTATTTCCAGAAGAAAGGCTATGAGTTCATGATTGAAAATGGAAAGATTGTGTTAAATAGGAACAAAAAACGAACTGTAAGAAAATCTGGACTGGAACAGGTAAATTAGTACTTGAGTAGTTACTTAAGTTTACACCAAATAATAAAATTTTGTTTTGTAACAAAGGGCAAGGAAATGCCTGAGCACATGGGATTCACATGTGTCACAATCCTGACACAAATTAAATAATTTTTTTTGGTACACAGTTGGGTTGGACATTTTATTATTCACACTGACAGGTTTGCTCTGCTATGTCCAGTGCCATTGTAGACTCAGGTTCCATGAATTTTTGGAAGAGAGAAGTCCTTATGGAAGATACAGTTTTTAGGAGGTTTTTTTTGTCTTTTTTTTATTTTTTCTTGTTGCAAGACATTTCCAACAAGTTGACCAAGACATTAGCATGATACCTCCTGCACTCAAAAGCAGCCATTTTAAGTATTGGTATTTATGTATCCAGCTTATAATGAAATGGGGAGCCATGTATGAAATCGGGCTTATTCTGCTTAAGGTTTGCAATGTGAATGTTTGGAGATGCCAAATATTCAGAGGTGAGTGGATTATTCTAATCCCTCTTATTGCTGTTGCTGCAAACTTGTGGGAAGCTTTTCTTTACATGTGACCCTAAACATCCCATCTTTGGGAGAGTTCTTAGATCGTCAATTTCGAGCTTGTTCAGAACATGAGACTGATGGCTAAAATAAGTAAACAATGTGGCAAAAATATTTCCTTCTTTTTTCTGAGTTTGGGTTTTTTTTCGTAATTTGACTCTGTGTGTTGATGGAAATGTCAATGTGTCTTTGCAGGGTGTGATGCAGTTTGGACAGGACTCGGTTTCAGAAGTGGTGTTCCGGCAGCCCAGCGCTGGTCGGGCTGTCACATGGACAGGACATGGCTTTGCCCGTGTTCCCAGTGGAGCCGGGCTGAGATTTGCCATCAACAATGTTCCCTTTGCTATGGACTTTGATATCACAGTTCGTTATGAGCCAGAGGTACTTGTGATGTCTTGCATGTCTTGTGATGTTGTGATAGATGCAGGGTCTATTTCGTCAATAATCAGATGAGAAACCCGTCCTATTCTTTATATTTAGAATTAAAATTGCTTGCCTTTTCACTCAGTAACAAGTTGCCTTGCCAACCAAGTAATATGCCCTCCACTGACCCCCTTAACCCTTTCCACTCAAATATGAAAAATCAGCACTGTAAGTGTTTTCTAAGCATCAGCCAAGATTTCATCTTCTGAATGTTTCTCTTTTGGCATCTCTACTTGGACTATACTTTTACTCACAAATCAAACACATGAAAAAATGCAGTTCCTTTTAGATAAGCATTCTGTATTCCTAGCTGGGATTTTTTGGGCAGTAAAATGGGCACAGGCAGGAGTGATCTGTGTAGATATTTATCCAGGCCTTTTGCCCGCATTCAGTTTCCCAGTTGTTCCAGCTGGACTTTGAGATGTGTGAAAATTGTAGGAAAATAGCCAAATTACTATTTTTTGCCTGGAGAAGATTTCTCAATGATGAAGACATGTCTAGGGAAATCTGTTAATCCAAATCTGGTTAAACTCAAGTCCTCACCCATGTCTTCAAAAACACAAACGTTTTATTGGTACCAGCTTTTGTATACGCCTTATTATTTTGCAATTCTCTGGGACAGTCCCACAACTCAAGATTTTCCTGCTGTCTGTTGTATTCTGTTCTCTGTCACTCTAAGGTAAAAAAAATCTCCCAGTTTCTTAAAACATGAGAACAATTTTTCAGTGGGCTGGTTTAAGGTAGCTTTTTCTGACTAAGGATTGAAGAGTTGAGTTTTAAATACATTCGTTACAAAGTCTTTTATGTTTATTGTTTCTCATTATATATGTGAGAAGGCAGCTAATGAAAGATATCTCCAGAATAACATTGTGCTAAGAAAAGAAACAACTCCAATGACTCGAACAGAGCTGTTTCCATTTGAACCAGCTGAGGTCCCATTTCCGTCTCTGCTTTTCATTAGCCATTGCAAATACAATGAATTTTTCACAAGTGACATTGTTTTTCAGTGCCGTAAAGAATAAAATCTGTTTTGTCACTGCAGTGCGCAATCATTCAGATGGCTTTCATTAACCATTGCAAAGAGAAAGCAGGTTTTTCAGATACAAAATATTACCATAATTTTTGTCTTTTGTTTATAGTTCTTGGAAGACTGGCTTGCAAGTGTTGCCATCCAGCCTGCTGGTATCTTGTCAGGTCAACGCTGCAAAAACAAGGTCCTTTCACCGGAGCCACACAAGTTACCTCTCCCAGCTACAAAGAGGTCTGACTGTTCCTGTCTTTTTGCCTGTAGATCTTCTGTGTACAAATCGTTTACTGAAGCATTGCAGAGCAACACATGTGTGGGAGAGTGGGAATATCAGAAACACATGTGTGTCCTTTTCTGTTGCTGGCACACCACAATACTATGTAGGCTCTAAGGAAGAGTCTGATGCCCCACTCCTTAGTCTGGCAAAGGTTTGCCAAACCCAGGAGAGCAGCCTGAGATCCATCTGGGGCTGGTTGTTGCTCTGGTGAAGATCCAACTGCGGCTATTTCAGTATAAAAAGAAAATATTGACTTAAAGTCACTGTCCTAGCCTGTATTCAAAACCAGCTTTTCAGCTAGGACTTGTGTAAAGAATAGAGGGGAAGTTAAGAGGATGTAACCAACGTCTTGATGAAAGAGGGATGGGAAAGGATGAATATGAACAGTGAATTGCAAACCCCTTTGCCATTTTCAGTTTAATCTCCCCAGGTTTAAATTGTGCTTGGTGAATTATCCAGCAGAAATGCAGCAGCTTTCCCGAAGCCTGCAAGTGTGGGGCTGGGTGTGCTCCTCACAGCAGCAGGGCTTGCTCCAGGCTGCAGGCATTAGTTTGCAGGCACACAGGGAAGGGAGAGCTCACAACATCCAGTAAACTTGCCTTGTCCTGACTCCTGGCTGTAACTGTGCTTCATTTTTGCAAAACAGGATTGCAATTCTGCAAACTCCAATCTGCCTGGAGCCAGGAACAGAATATTTTGTGGATGTGTATTTTTCTCAGCTCTCTGCCTCTGACAAAATGGCAAAATCATTCATCTTGATTGACTCAGTGAGTAGTTCTGTCACATGTTCCTTGAGGCTGTATTTATACACAGTGATTTTTTTTTACAGACTATTTAGAAGTATTTAAAAATAATTTATAGTGTGTTTTAATAGAAATTCAGGTTCTGCTTATCTCTGTTGGCACTGTTTGTATATTTTTGTATGGAAAGGCAGAACTGTGTCTGGTTTAATTTTCATGGAGCAATATATCGAGCCATACTTGTTGCATATGTTGATAGTCAGAGTATGTACCTCTATCTGTTGCTCATTGATTATGAACACAGCCCATACAGGCTGACAAGATGCTATAGCTATGGATTTAAATTTGTGCAGCTCCTCATCACTTGGTTTTTCAAAATATCTCTAATTTGTAGGGATCATGGGTATTATTAAAGATGACATTGGAAAAGTAAAATTAGTCGTGTACTTCCTGGGAATCAGGTCCAGATATTTCCCAAGTTTCCATCAAGTCAGGAACTGGGTGTTAATTTTGAGTCCTTTTCTTGAGAAAAATATTTTTAAGTTTATTTCTCTAATTATTGCTGTAGAACTGGACCTGACAAGGGCTTGCTATACTTGGACATAGAACCTTCAGCTGATTTTTCTCTATTGTAGTAATATAAGTAAAAATTTTGGCCAGATGCTGCTTTTGGAGTCACTAACCCAGCACAGCAAGACCAGTTCTGAGCATTTATCTAAAGTCTTATTATAATTTTTTTTTTTTTTTAAACACAGTCTCTCTTATTTGAAGAACTCAGAGAATGTCTAGACCTTCAGAATAAATGTGAATTTACATGACAGAATGGCACAGCTGCAGATTTGGAAACCCAGTGCTCCAAGCCTCTGTCGTTGCAATGGAAAGCACATTAAGAGAATGGGGGAAATTCTGGTTTTCAATGTATCTAAGCAAAAATATTTTCTTTTCTCTCTTAATGACAAAGCTTGGACTTATTCCCAGAATCGGCTCTGTGGAGAATTTCTGCAGTGAAAAGGATTTAGATGAGTACCAGGAGTATCACTGTGTTGAAATTGCATCTGAAGTTGGGCCTCACGTCCTGCCCGAAGTGTGTGCGCGGCTCATAGTGAGCTTGTCAGCCCGAATTCACAACGGTGCCGTCGGTAAGGACCAGCCTGCACAGGCAGTTCTGCTGGGCAGTTGCTGGTCTTCCCTTGAGTTTGCAGGCTATGTTGACTGTAGAGCTCTCAGCCCACAGTAGAAGTGAACCTGGTCAGCATGTGGTACCCATAGATGCGCAGGGTACATCCCACAGAACCCTGTGTGTGCTGCAAACACCTCTTGGTGGCATGAATCTCCGAGTTCATCAGTCCTGAGGGGATTTGTGGAGCAGCACATCAGGGACCATGGCAGTGATTTTGTGTCTTCTGAAGAGCATTTGAATTAGATGCCTTTACCATATGGCCAAGGGAGTAACTTTGCTACTTTTCTGGCCGCCATAAAATGACAGAAGTTTCTAAGCCCTCTCTCTAGATGATGTAGGCCAGCTGGATGCCTTGTTAAGATTCCAGGCATGATGGCACGTAAGTCAGTATACTGGAAGAGACTCATCAAGAAAACCTTGATGATGTTCCAACAAGAAGGCAGTGGCAGGTGGGGTTTCAAGTTGCCAGACAGCCTCCCAGACCCACCATGGAAAGATTAGCGGAGCTCAGTGGCTCAAGGAATTTCCCAGGTATTTGGCCCAGAGAAATGGAGCTTCTCTGCACTTACAGTAACAGGAGGGCCCTTTCTGGATAACTTTGGTGGCCTGCTCCTTTCAGGGAGCCTTGCAGCAATGTCTCCAAAGAGATAGAATGTACTTGCATTGGGTGATTTTTAAAAGGATTGATGCCTCCCTCTAGTATCAGGTGATGAGGTCACGGCTGTGCAACCAGTGAACCCCTCATTTAGACTTGGGCTGTGCTAACTCCCCATTAGCCTGATTCCTGAAATGTGATGCAATTCCCCCAGTGAAATGCAGCACTTTGGTTTTTTAGTGCTTTCCAGAGCATTCTGGGCAAACATCCTCTGTAAGTTAGCAGAGTATCTTCACTCAACCAGTTAGTCCAAGGTGTCCAGAAGGAAAAAATAGTATACAGATGCAGACTAAGTACAGATTGCAGGTTATGTCCCATGCTCCAGCCAAATGCAGATTTGTAGCAAACCTTTCTAGACTTCAGGATTCTCCATTTGGAAGTACACTTTGCTACTCCCTTTGTGTCCTACCCCAAATGCATACTGAAGGCAGTGCCTTGAATGTGGCAACTGCAACACCAAGACTTGTGCTGGTGTCTGATATACTATCACCATTGATGCTACACCATGAAATTATCTAAACCATGGCAATCATCAGGTTAGTGAACCCCTGATAAGAATAATCAAGCTTTTTCCTACCTCTTTTAAAGTGTGAAACCTGCAAGCTGATGAGAGCAGAAACACTCCTTGACAAGCCAACCTGTTTTGATTTTCTTTCCCCTTGCCAGCATGTAAGTGCAATGCCCAAGGGTCGCTGAACGCCAACTGTAGTAAACTGGGGGGCCAGTGTCAGTGCAAAGCCAACGTCGTGGGACGCTGCTGTGATACCTGCTCTGCAGGCAGCTACGGCTTTGGCTTCCATGGCTGCTACGGTGAGTGCTTGGCAGCCAGCACCACTACCAGTAACACCAGCTGGCTCTTCACACATACCCCAATTTTTAGGGCTTTGAATCCTGGATTATGTGTGAAGCAATATTAAAAAAGTTTCCACAAATAACAGATTTTCCATCCCTGCTGCCTGGCTGCCTTTGAGTAGCTTCAGTGATGAGATGGCTTGGCAGGAATTCTTTAAGGGCACAGCTTTGCTTTTGGTGTTTTCCAGCGTGCGAGTGCCACCCACAAGGCTCGCTGAGCACGCTGTGTGACCAGGTGACGGGGCAGTGCTCCTGCCGCCGGGAGGTGGATGGCCAGCGCTGCAGCCGCTGCCTGGCTGGGTACTTTGGATTCCCCCACTGCCGTCCTTGCCTTTGTAATGGCCATGCAGAGCTGTGTGACCCTCTGACTGGAGTGTGCCTCAACTGCCGTGGGTTTACAGCTGGAAACCACTGTGAAAGGTCAGTCGATGGGCAGTGCTGCAAAGCTCCCCCAGACACTGGTGCTCTCCAAACTGCCTGTGTAGCTGGGGGTCTACAAATGCATTGATGACCTTAACAGGAAACATGTACCCAAACCAGGATGAAACTGGGCCTGGCTGCTGAATGTCAGGTACCCATTTCTTTGGCAAATGCATGTGGGAGGGTGCATGCAATGCCTGTGGGTGGACTGCAGGTAGGGCATGCACCCAGCATTGCAGAGGGCTCCCTGCAAGAAGGTATTCGAGACATGGAGGCCATGACACCATATGCTTGGAGACACACACACAAAGCACTGCATGTGGGATAAACAGACGCCTGCCAGCTTTCAAATTGCCAGCTTTCAAATTTAAAATTCAGCGCGAGGTTAGCCAAGAGGCTAACCTCATGCTGAATACTCATTTTAATACCTGCAATTACCTCTAAGGAACATAAGTAAACATTCCCTGTTTGCTGGTTGTATTAGTTCCATATCACCAGCAAATGACTTTACCCACATGTTCCAGCTCTGTTCAGAACAGTGCTCCTCTTTTTTATTCTGTAGATAGGAAGCAGTATCACAGTTCAACATGGACATCAAAATTAAGTTTGTTTAGTTTAGTTTGGCTGGATTGTACCTTGTCATTCACTTTAAAGAGGATTTCCCCATGAAACCTGTTGAGCTTTTCCTGTGGTGCTTTTAGACAGTACAGTCTTTGACTGTTGTACTTGTAGATGGCAAACACATTAAAAATAGGACACTGAAGCACTTGTTGCCCTGTGGCTCTGCAGGATCTCCAGACCTCAGGGGGAGGATAATTAGATAGTCAAGTGTTTTAGCCTTGCCTGTATACATATGGAGAACTGTGTTCCCATTTGCGACAGTAAAGCAGATCGAAGACTGAGGATGCTTCAGAAGCCGCTGCATAGCTGTTGCCACAGCTGCAGAACCACAGGGGGTTGGGATGCAGAAACAGCGATGGTGGGAAGGGTGGCTGAGCCCCCAGGGAGCCTGGAAAGTCCCCCACCACTCCAGGTAACAGCACAGCCACCAGCCCCTCGAAAGAGCCATTACCCCAGGTTTGCAGAATATGTCAGACAGAGCATGGCTCAATACATATGTTGCATTTAAAATATGCAGTATTCTCTGAGATCTCTTTATGAATTATTGCTTTTTTTGCCTGTGCCAGCATTTTCTAATGTCATGCCAACCACTCTGTGTATGTCTGGATAGAAATAGATGAATATATGGGCTGATAGGCAAATACACAGAATTTTTACATGGCAGGTTTTAGCTGCCTATGCAGAACATGTGTGATATGCCATATCATAATAATTTAGATTAAAATTGTTCCAGAGTAGGTGAAAGTCTTCCCAAACACTCCTTGAAAGGAAAACATGTCTTTTTCTTTTTCCTCCAGATTTTGAGAATGAAGCTCTGGTTTTCCATTTTAGAACACCTTTGAAGCTTGATATATCTATACCAATTGATGGAGATAGCATTACAATGACCTGGAATATTAATTTAAATATTTACATATAAATTCATTCACCTGCATGGAGCACTTGACAATTTGTCCTGCTTTGTGTTGACTGCTTTGGCAGGTGCATGGATGGCTATTATGGAAATCCTCTGGATGGAGAACCGTGCCGCCCATGCATGTGCCCAGGGGCACCTACAAGCAATAGGTATTTTGCACGTTCCTGTTACCAAGACTCCCAGTCTGCACAGCTAGTCTGTAATTGTCTCAAGGGATATTCAGGTATGAAGCAAAGTAAGGACTGGTTTTGATACTACTAAAATTAATGTAAGAGAAAAATTGATCATCCTTCACCTGTCATATGTTCAGAAATGACAAGTGAGGTAATGGTAAAAAAACAGCTAAGAAGAGTTAGCACTCAGGTTGACTGAAATTATGTGGGTAAGTTCTGACTAGGAAGAATGGGACTTGTGCAGTTAGTGTTTTGAAAAGGGACTCACCTGTGTGGACACAGTGAAGTCATTAATTATTCTGATGTCACTCTCTGGAAATCTCCTTTCCAGGGGCACTCCATTAATCTGGCGGGGAGTGGGGGGAGAACTGCAGTTGCTCGTCACCTCTGAAAAAGAAACACTGGAAGCCCAAATGGGAAAGAACAGGGCATCAAAAAGAGCTGATAAGATTTCCTAATCAGAGAAAGTCTTTCTCCATGTAGAGGAAACTCTTTGACATTATGTGTAAAAGTTACTGTTTCATGGTTCAAATGGTCAGTTTAGAAATGGGATTTCTATTCTCAGCTGTCTCAAATGCAGATATTTTTGCAGCAAACTGATTCCTCTTTTCCTAAGATCTTGTTGACTTAGCTTGAATTCCTGAAGGGAAAGCTGAAGATACTTCCCTTCCCCTGGGCATTAGAAAGATCTCCTGTGATAGGAGCAAAGCCTAATGGGAAGCACTGCTGAAAATTAAACCAATGCTGTCATCTTTACTTAGGCAAGGTTCCATTATAAGTCAAAGAGTGGTTTTGCTTGAGTAATTTTCATAGGCCCAAAATTATTCTTGTTGGTCTTCACCCAGGGGACTTCTGTAGTCACAAATTGCTGCACTCCTCAGTTTTGGACTTTATTCCTCCTGCTCCTTTCCAGCAAGACTCTTGGTCACTTTTGTGGCAGTGGTCTCACTTTCTTAGAGTCTGAGAAGGGCTCTAGGTCCTGAGGAGCACAGTGAAGGAACAGAGTCCTTGGCTGAGGATGAACCAGTGGATGTGGTTCCAAAAACACCAGCCTGCACAAAAAAGGTTTCTGAGATGCAGAGGTAGCACCCAAATCAAGGCAGTCATTGGGATGAAATGCAGAAATAATTGTAATGCCAGCAAGCAAGGACAGAGCATTTCAGAGTTCATGTGAACTCCTGGGCACCCTCCACCCTCCAACGCTGCTGTTGGAGTGAAGGGCCAAGGAATATCCTGCAAATATGGTTAACCCTGACTACTGCCACTGAATGGACTTCAATGGAAAAAGATGTTTGGGGGTGTTGTGTGAGGGGGCATCTATGTGCTCTTACTGAAAAGACTTCCTTGGTATAAACAACTTGGGATGAGGAGGGTGCATTTCCATCAGGTTTCAGTGAGGAAGATATAATTTAAACTGATCAGAGGATTAAAGGCCAATGGTCTCAAACAGGTGGATATTTTCCATTGGAAATGTGCATTTGAACAGACAGTCTGAATCTTTTAACAATATTACTGGAAATTACATGTTTCATTTGAATTCCCATCAGCCAGCAATATTTTTACCTTCCTCTGACAGGCAATCAGTGTGATGAGTGTCCTAGTGGGTTCTACAAAAATCCAAGCAGCCCTGGGCTTGACTGTGCACCATGTCCGTGCAACAACAATATTGATTTGACAGACCCAGAGTCCTGTAACAGGGTCACCGGGGAATGCATAAAGTGTTTACACAACACCCATGGTGCAAACTGCCAGTTCTGCAAACCAGGTTACTTTGGCTCAGCCCTCAATCAAAACTGTCAAAGTAAGTAAGTAAGAGCACTGCAACTGTGTTTTGCTACCAAGAAAAATTTTTTATAAAAATAGGCTATAAGGAGAAGGCTAGACCTTGGAGGGAGAACAAAACTAAAGCAGATGAATAGAGCAAAATATAAGAATCACAAATATAGTTTTCTAGTTACCAAATATAAATATATCAGTGATACAAATAACTTAATATGGCATCTATTAAACTCTTTGTCCTCCAAGTCTCACTGAGTCTCATACTAAATATCACTCCTAGGGAATACTCATTTGTGAAATGAAGGCTGTACTCACTGTTGGAAAAATAAATGTTCATTCATCTTATTCAGGAAGGAATCAAAAGTAAAGGAATCAAAGATAATTGTTTATCCACATCATTGGCTGATGCCAACTAAGCAATGCTTAGTTAACCAGATGATCCCTTGCTGAACTTCCTGCCTTACCAGTTGTTTTCACTAAGTGGCTACAGTAAGAGCGTTAAGGCAATTTAATAGATTCAATGAGGACTCATCATTAACTCAGCACTTTGAACAGAAAGGCAGGAGGGTAAGGAAAACCAAGGCACAAGCTTCTCAATTTTTCTCCATAATCATTTTCAGAAATGTGCCTGGTTGAGGATTTAATTTCTATGGCCAAATTAATCATAAGTGTAGTCAAGAAACTGTTTTTCTGGGAATCTCTAAAATACAGTCCAAGCCCATCCCTTGTTCATTCTTGGAAGATGTCTGTTAGAAATGGTAAAGCAAGAACTTCTGGCTTGTCACAAGGAAGACTTTTTAACTTACCTGGCTTACTGGAGATTCCCACACTGGATAATGTCTACTGTAAATCAACTTATCCTTACTCAACATATTTAACATTGCATTCTAATAAGATTCAAAATTCACTGAGCCTTCATTTTTTGTGCCTGTATTAGAAGTGTTGAACATTCACAGTAAGTTTTGTCAAAGCTATATATAAGTCATTATAGAAAGACAGGTAATGTGTATTGGAGTAAACACGTTCAAGGTCACTAGAAATAAACCTACAGCATGGGCTTTATATCCAGCTCTGACTGTCCATCAGCTGTCTGTATTACCGTCTGCTGTAGTAATTGTCCTTCTTTTTCCAGGCTGCACATGCAATCTGGCAGGTGTTCACCCTGCCATGTGCCCGGGGGGGGACGCAGCCTGCCTGTGTGACCCAGCCACAGGAGCTTGTCCTTGCCTGCCCAATGTGCTGGGTGCCACATGTGACCAGTGTGCCTCTGGCTACTGGGACCTGGCTAGCGGAAAAGGATGTCAGACCTGTGACTGTGATCCAAAAAACTCCCAAAGCAACCAGTGCAACCAGGCAAGAAAATTACTCTGCTTTCCAGGAACCAGGGTGCTGATGTTTAGACAAAGTAGGGACCCTCTTATAAATGAGGATTGGTTTTCTGTCATACTCCCTGAAAACAAAAAAATCTTTGGAAGTTTGTAGTTGGTACAAAAAATTCTTCGGAAGTTTGTAGTTGGTGCAATCACACTGTGAGTCATTAAATCAAAAGTACTGTTCGGATAATGTGGCTTTGCTGGTAGGCAATTTCTCTTTGCCTGCTGTTTTTTTGTCAAGTGGATCTTAGAAATACTTTGTAAAAACATGTCACATAGGAAAAAACTGCCTCATAAATATGCATATAGGGAAGAAGGAAATCCAAGCTTGGACTCAAGAGTATTATTTTTTAAGTGTTTATTTTCATAAAGTAGCAGCTGTGGCCATTACATTAATCATGCCTCATCTATCAGACTGGTAGAGTACCTTTTCTCATCTTTAATTCCAGTGCACATTTTAGGATTGGAATGTAGAAAAAAACAAACAGCGTTTCAGAATAGAGAGGTGAAATTGTGGTCCCATGGAGTCAACAGCAATTTTGCTATTGACTTCAGAGCACCAGGAGCTTATCCTAAGGTCTCACTGGTGTGTTTGCACATTTTTCTTTCAATATGCTCTCTGCTTGTTCCAGTTTATTTAGTAGATTTATTATTTTTTATATCAAATTTAGTTCTTGACCTCAAAGAACTACTCACAGTTATCAAAGTTGTAATTCCCTGCAGTTTAATTTAATAGCTGAATTACAAACTAATTTTTCTAGGGCAATGTGCATGATATACCCTCGAGGTTTTCAGTTACAATTGATATATTGTGTAGTTTAAATTTGAAATGTTCAGATGAGTACTTTGATCTAGCAAAAATAAAAAATTAGTCTGTTTTGCAAAGGAAAAGAATCCTCTCAGATGACAGTCAGAGGATGAGTTGTCAAAGAGCATCAATAGATTGGATTATACAAAATCTCTGACATTAGTAAAGTAAAGCCATTTCTCAGACTGCATTTTGTTTTCACAACCTTCAAGAGGAAGGTAGGAAAGTTGGGCCAATACTGTATAAACCATGGTGTTCAAAGACTGTGGGCAAGTGGTGTTGCTGCAGTCCTTGTACAGCTGAAATAATGTATATCCAGCCCTAAGGCTCTGCTGCAAGTTATTCAATCCTAGCTGTCTTTACAGGTTACAGGCCAGTGTCCATGTAAGCCAGGTTACAGTGGAAGATGCTGTAATGAATGTGAGGAAAATTACTTTGGCAATCCCCAGATGCATTGCATTTGTAAGTATTATTAAGTGGGACAATTGGATTAGAAACTGCCTCAACATAAATGCTTGCCTTTTATATTCACAGGGCATACATGTAAAGAAACAGCCTTTCATATATTTGTGTGTATGAGATGGACAAGTGTTTATATTCTTTACCTATATTGTTGTTTCAATGATTAAGATGGAAGTCAGATGAAGAAGAGCCATTACTGTGCAGTCCACCTTGCTCTAACTCAAACACTGGTTTGCTTTTATTACTTTGAAATGCACCCTTTGCATGCATTAATCCCACAGAAAGGGAAAAACTGGAAGTAACCTGCTGCTCCTTTCTTGCAGCATGTGAATGTAACCTGGACGGGACCCGCCATCCCACGTGTGACAAAGCCACCGGCGCGTGTCACTGCCGCGCTGGTGTCACCGGCCGGCTCTGTGACCAGTGCGCCCGCGGCTTTGAGAAGGACTTTCCCTCCTGCCGTCAGTGTCATCTTTGTTTTGATCAGTGGGACACTGAAATTGCTGCCCTTGCTCAGACTGTGCAGGGGTTAATGAGGTTTGCAGCAAAGCTGGAAGATAAAGGAGGACGAATGCCCAGCTGTGACATGAGCTTCAAAACCTTTGAAGATGCCATTTCTGAAACTGAACAAATTTTGAGACATCCTGTCCTTTCACTGGAGATCCTTTCAAGTATCAGGGATTTTCAGGGTTACCTTCAGTAAGGGCTAGGCTGCTCCCAAAAAAATCCTTTGGCTGAGAAACTGTCTTCCCCCAGACTCCACCTGCTATCCCTACACATCAAGTCCCACTTCTAATCAGCACACAGATGCTGGACTATTAAGTCACTGTTTTCAATAGATCAGTGAACAAAATAATCCTTAATATATGCCTAACCCATACAGACATATACTTAAATGCTGGAATTTTCCAGTTCATACTAAGGGTCTTCTAAATAAGCCATTACAATTAAATGTTTCTGCGTATTTATAAATGTATCTCTTGCCCTCTAAAACATTGTGCAACTCAGTTCTAGTTTAAGAACAATCTAGTCTGACTTCTGCCTACCTGTATTTTCCCCTTCAGACAAAAAGTTGCACAGATGGATCTCCTTCACAGTTTGCCCCATGAGTTTCCTGACCTTAATAAGAACATAGAAGATATCGGAGAAGAAGCCGACCTAGTGTTTGAACTTCTACAACAGAAAATACATCTGAATCAAAGTTTTCATTACTTGAACTTCAAAGGTAAGCCATCATTGAATTGAAATGGGTGGACATCTTCCCTGAAATTCTGGAATTCTTTCTTATTATTAAACCACACAACATTTCAAAGATCCCTAGATTTTAGCTTCTTGTGGTAGCACAAAAATGTTGACACTAACAATATTTTATACTGACTTTCCAAATTCTCTTTTATCTTGAAGTGCTGTGATTTCTAGCATCCCAAATTTCAGATGTATGTGCCAGGGTCACATCAGTCAGAAGTCTCATGAATCCAAATGCTTACATAATAAAAGTCACCCAGTTTCACAGTACAGACTCACAGACCATGCAGTAGAACAGCAAAGGATTTCCCTCCAACATTTGACTCCTCTTGCCCATAGAAATACTTAAAGGATCTTGTACAATAATGGTTTGTTTAATTAAAGCATAGTGTCACAGTGCAGCTTCTTAGTGTTCCCATGGGAAAATACTTGAATTTATGTGATACAGAAGTAGCTCTCCATCATCAAAAAATGTGAAAGCAGAACAGAGCTCCTTGGCATTTTTGAAAGAATTACACCGTCTGTGCTTGAGCTAAGTATAGTCTCCATCAGCTGCTAACAGCTGTAATAATGATGTCCCACACTGTTTTCTGGAGAAAGAAGGGGATGTATCAGGCAGGGCTCTTGAATAGATGCTGGACCACCCACAATGGCAGGAGATGGTCAGCAGAATCCTCTCCAAAGAGATGACTGCCAAGATATGAACCCCCAGAAGACAGGGTGCCCACCAAAGAACACACAAGCTACAAGCAATGCACTCCCACTTATAGTTCCTCTGTGTTTCATTCAGGCAAGAAAAACTTGGCCTTGATAAGATTAAAAAAAAAAAAAAAAAAAGGAAAAGTCAACAAAATGTGATGTGGAGGGAATTGAAGAGGGGAAAAGAGGGATTAACTAAGATTTAGGGCTCCCGTGCCCTGTTGTACTTGGCAGCCCCCTGGGACAGCTCCTCAGCTAAGGTCCCTGAGTGAGCAGCCAGCACAGCTCTCCCAGGCTCTGCTTCCCAATTCAGCTGAGCCTTGTGTAGACTGAGAAAGGCAGAAAGGCAAAGAAACAATAAATCCCAGGAAGGTCAGTGGACGCAGAGCTGAAGCATCCATGGTACTCCTGGTCACATTCCAAACCCACTTCATCTTTTGGCCTCTGGAGACAGATAAACAGTCCTATAAAAAGCATATGAGGGTGTGGGGAGGGGAAGACCTTGAATTTAAGCTGAATTTCGTATCAGGGTCACAAATATTCATTAGTTCTGCTACCAAGCATCTAATAGCACAAAAATAACATTTCCCTCAAGATAACCAGCTTTTCTGATACCAGGAGAAAGACTGGCTCCTCACTCCATCTTCCTTTCGGACCAGAAGCACATCCTATAACTGGTTCTGTCTGCTTTTTTCCTCTCTTTTTTGCTGGGGTGGAGCAGGATACAGTCACATACACCATCTGGGGCACATCTGGCACTTGTGCCCCAGACACATGCGAAGAATGAGCTCCTGCCTACATCTCTTTGCAGAGGATCGGGAGAGTTTTCCTCACATGCATACATTCACCTAGCTGACCTGGAAACATCAATATCTAATGATTAATTAAAACCATTGGAAAAACCAAGACACAAGTGTCCTTAAAAGAATGTTTGCAGTCTATGAGATCTCATTAAGTTACGGCTTTCCAGCCTTGGCCCCCTGACTTTGCAGCTGCTGTGGTACAGTAATGCAGTGACAGCAGCTTCCTGGGCTGTAAATCAAACCTGGGCAAAGACACTGTGTTTAATGCAAAGGAACTTGGAGTCTCTACAGCTCCATCACAAACCAAACGTGGAAAATGCATTTAGGCCACTTAATGGAGAGCCAAACCACTGTGAAATATTCCTGCAATGGAACTGCTGCACAGAAAAAAGTCTCTGGCTTAGATGCAGAGTTACAGCAGTCTCTTGCCAGGTATTTTGTATTAGGAGCTAACTTTAAACTGTATACTGTTTCCAAGAATTACAAGATAAATAAATAGTCCTGGTTCCACATGATAACTAAACATTGTTCAGCTTCAATCAAAGCACAGCCAAGAGCTTTAGAGCCTGAATCAAAACACACAGGACTTGAGTGCCTTGTCTTTGACTTCAACTAGTAACTGAGTCAGTTTCCAGCACAAAGAGAGATGTTAATTGGAGACCTCTAACGCTTTTTCATTGCTGACACATCACTTCTGGCTCTGCACATATTTCTGCCTAGGAATTTGGGGACAAATTTGGGTTCCCTGGAGAGCTAGGAAACCTCAACAGCAGCAGTAGCAGTTTTAATTATGTGTGTTGTAAAAGGCCTGAATCCTTTTCTGGGGCTATTAATCTGCAAAAAATGTAATATTCTCCAACCCTTTTGAGCCTACTTAAGGAAAAGCTTTCACTAACCAAACAAGACTCTTACTGGAAAGCATTTTTTGCCTGGTCTATGAGCTTATCATGGAAGTGCTTTTTTTTAACACATCAGTCCTGAAACTGGATTTTCCAGAGACAAAAAAGCCTTCATATATTCCCATTTGTAATCTAAATTTTGGTCTCAGTCTAACAGATTACTTAACTTTGGAGTGCTATGCTGAACAGAAAAGACAGATGTTTTCCTGACTCACAATCAGGGAACTGATCATTTAATGACAACTGGCAGAAACTGTTTTCCTGCCAAAACTCCATAACATTGTAAATATCAGAAGGTTTTATCAAATTGACAATGGCAGCAATGCATGAGCTACTGATAAATACAGATCAGTAACAGTTAGTGTCAATAATGGGATCTTCTTCATACTTTTGTCTATTCTGTTGGCTTCTCAAACACTTTGTTATCCCATGGATGACATAGGATTCACCATATTTTCATCTAGTTTAGCAGGTTCTATGAGCATCGACAACTATTTCTATTTGGCAATGGGATAAGAAAAGGATTAAAAATCTTGGCTGAGGAAATGACAGTTCCTGTCTTTCCCTGCTGTCCCAAATCCAACACCAGTGAATCACTTGTCACTCACCAATTCTCCAGAATTCAAGTAAATGCACAAACTGAACTGCAACCAAATACAGTTGGTACTAAAACCTATTTCTGTTGGTACAGAGGCCGTCAGCAACATTAGGAAACACTTTGAAGTATCATTGCTGGCAGAACAGAAGACCAGGGGGACAACCCCTATTGTAAGATACTCAGAGTACACCAGGAACCACGCACTTGCTATGTTGGACCATCAGGTCTTAAAAGCAAGCAATGTACTGCAACAGCTCAGAATGATCAAAAGCCCTGACATCCAAAACTTGAATGAAAAGGTAGGTGCTGTGGATTTTGAGTGAAAATTAAAGAAAAGTCTCTTTTTTTTGATGTTGTAGTAGGTTTTATTTTATGATGGTGCTTACATGCATTTTTAATTCTAGAAAATGGCACTTCCTTGCCACAGCCATGTAGTCACATCAAAAACAGCTGCACTTCCCAGCTGTAGTTATTTCCAACCTTCTGAAAGCCATTGTGAAAGCCATTGTTCCCAGGGCAGACACAGCACAAGGAGCTGTTAAATCACTTTCTAGTCTCAAGAGGACATCAGAGTAATTTCAGAAAGATTAACTCAAACCTCTTCCATAAGTAACTTAAACCAAGCAGAGTGACTTTGTCCTGGAGTTGATGGGGAGTGCTCATATATCCTTTGTGCCACCTATGGGAAAGAAGGGGATTTCTATTCTTCTGCAGGGCAGCAACGAATACCTGATAGCACCAATTCATGACAAATCTGAGATCATCCACCTAAGCCTTTATGTTCCACATCTGTGTCAAGATATGTGGAGGGCTAGACATGGCAATTTTTTTTTTGTTAGAGATTACCTGGATGCATTACAAGAAGCCATTGACCCACGGGCTGGATATGGTTAGGGAATGGTTTCAGGCCTTTTGCTAAAGAAGAGTGAAGCAAGGCTCTTAGTGCAACACATGGACCCTAACAAATGGCTCCTGCAAGGATGCTCAGAGCCATGGGCTGCCGTTGCATCCTTCTAATCAGGGGAGAGGGACCTGTAATTGGCAGTGATACCCCTCTTTGTAGAAACCAGATGCTGTGTTTTAGGGAAAATCCCATCCTATAATCAATATTCATATGATGTCAAACATCTTCCTTCCCTCAGGAATGTATCTCAGGCCCCCAGAGGAGTCCTGACATAAGCATCTTCCTTATTGCAGATCTGTGGTGTGCCAGGAGACCAGCCATGTGCTACAGCAGCCTGTGGAGGAGCTTTGTGCCAGGACAGTCATGGACTAAGGCAGTGTGGTGGCCCAGACTGCAGTGGAGCTCTTCCTCTCTCCTCTGAGGCCTTCAGGAAAGCTGAGGAGACTGCTGTGTTGCTAAATAACTTGACTACTTGGCTACAGGAACCTGAGAATCAGGTGCTGTATATCAAACCTGCCTTTGTTCAGTGAAATGGATGGAGGATGAGATTTGGGAGGTCACAAATCTACAAAAACTCACCTGCTCTTTGGACAAAGAGCAGTGACATAGGGATGGACTTTGTGCCAACATCATAGACCTGTCATGATTCAGTACCAGGTGCCAGCCCCACCACGAGATTGGCTTTATCTAGGTCTTCTTCCTCACAGCTGCTAAGATTTCAAAAGTCATGGTGCCCTGTGTCTATGGGAGCTGGTGGTTTCAGGCTAGTATTGTCTACATTATTACTGGGAAAGATTCAAATGGCACCATTTGTCAGTAGCCTGACGTGCTTATTGCAATGGGATTACTGCTGTGCATGGCGTTAAGCTCTATTTATACAACTTCATACTATTCTTATGTTTGCCAATAAATAACTTCTGAAAGTAATTTCAAGATGAAGCTTTTCTGCCCCCAGTGATGTTTAAGAGGGCATCAATTAGTAAACTGTATTGCACAGTAGCAGTGAAAAATAATTCAAGCAAAGTGTGGCCAATGCAACATATGCCAAGGAAACAAAACAGACAAATCCCAAAACGCTGGTAGAGTTTGTTCTTCTTAACAGTCAGAGATGATGTCTGTTACATTTAAAGGCAAAACACATTTTCCAGCAGAAACTGCATTCTGCTGTGGCTTTGTCCTGTCCCTGCAGGATGCCTGGGCATCTATTTCCTCTTTTTAAAATGCACTCGACACTGCATCCCAGCCAGCAGGCTTGGAAATGAGCAACTGGGGCACCGCCCTGGGGGCCCAGGACATGGAGCGGCGGCAGCCAAAGGCATCTGCCGAGCTGGGGAGCGCCAGCCAGGCTGCCGGGACATCGCCCTCGGTGCACACCAGCCTCGGGCCGTTCCGTGATAATATGGGTGAACTATTTTATTTCAGAAATAAAAGCATCAGCATGTTTCTTGTTGCATGGGAAAAGACCAAATCTCTTCCCTCTGCAGACCACAGATGCAGCTGGGCCATTCTTAAAGGCAAAGACCCTGCCAAAGTAAAATACTGTTGGAATTTTATAATTAATCTAAAGCTCTCATTTAAATTATCAAGAATACTAATTTAGTGGTGAAATGTAACCTTTAAAGACGAGCCTTAACTCTACTTTTCTTGTGTCCTCTTTAAGTGTTTTTTAACAGAAAGCCCAATATGAAATGACAAATGAAATTATGTTTTCTGTAATCAGATTTTAATCTTGTGACCTCTTTGCTCCTTTTTTTTTTTTTTTTTTTTAACAGCAAGTCCAGTATGAAATGACAAATGAAATTACATTTTGTGTAATCAGGTCTGATTCTGATAGGATCTGCTTAGATCTGAATCTGATCACTGACAAGCTACAGTACTGCAATAACTGTCAGTACTGTTTTTTAGAAACAGAAGGGAGCTGTGGTTTAGCAGTGGTTGCAGAGAGAAAAAATGCTTGATTTAGGCTTTTTCTGAGGCCAGATGAAGGCCAACACATAGCATCTTCTGGAGTTCCCCAAAGGGGTCTCCTACTACTTTTCAAAGCCACATCAAGTGATTCCAGCTGAGGCTTGGATCAAAATTACATTTTTGTCAGAGCTTAACTTGTGAAGCAATGATAGATAACCTCCAGAAAATGGCACTGCTGCTTCTAATAATATTTCCAGGTTGAAAGCATTAAAAAAATAGCAGAAGACAGCAAACTGAAAGGTTCGCGATTTAATGGGCAACTGGAGATGGCTACGAATCAAACTGAAGTTGATGGAGAGATCACTAAGGAGTTCATCCAAAAAGTGAAAGACTTCTTGTTAGGTAAATATGCAATGTTCTTTTTGACTCAATTTTTATGCACGTATTCCAATATAATACAGCATAATAGACAGCCAGATGATCTTGCTGTATATGCATGAAATTTCTCATCTACCTCCTGAGCTGTGCAAACTTTTTCAATCCCTTTTTTCTAGTGCCTCTTTCTCCCAGGTGACAGTACTTTGTACCAATTTTATGATGTATATGTCATGTTCTGATTATTGTCTTTTTTACTGTGTTTCATTTGAAGCATGCAAGTAACTCCCTCTGTTCCTGATTTATCTGAGTAAAGGACTACTAAGATAGTTCCATACAATATATAATGGCCAGGCATGTCCAATACATCCTCAAATTGTTATTCCACCCCCTTCTTCCAGGCCCATAAATAGAGGCTCTCCATAGGGAGCGTGGGAATTAGGACACATCCCGCTCCATCGTCTCCATAAAGCTGTGACTCAAGGAATCAAAAGATTCTGGTAGAACATCACAGCTCTCATAAAAAAACAAACCAAAACAACCGTATATACCCTAAAATTTTTCCACTCTTGCTATTGCAGGAAAATGCTGTAGAAAACAGATCTTAATTTTTTTTACCAGATGTACATCAAAGAGTTCAAATGTGGCAGGATCTACTTTAATCTCTTCAATGTAGCTGATCTCATAAATTTCTATGGATTGCACATTGGCAGTCTTCTGACATTCCCACCTCTACATCCAAATGGGAGTGAGGGCAGAGGACAGAGGACTTCTTTCGTTTGGAAATATTTACATTATTTTATTGAATTGGAAGATTTAAGTCCATTTAATTTCTTAAGAGTCTCAGATTTTTATTTGATAGCCACTGAAAATTCCATCTTTCACTCTTCTTTTATGTTTCTTAGTATACATACAGCACTTACTAACAATTATAAAAGCATTTTTTCAAATCGTTGTTTTGTTAATTGAAGTTTAAGAACAGAACAGCTGAGAAGCATACAGTTACATTAAATCTGCTGTACTCAACATTGACATGGTGATTTTGGATTAATATATTTCTACAGAAAATAGCTCTCAGGAATGCACTACTGTTTGCACACTAAATGTCTTCTATTTAATTCTTGCTTTGGAGATTAACACAAACATTTAATATGTCTCAACTGTTTTATCACATAAGGTCTTGTCTATAAAAGGAAATGAGCAGACAACAGAACTGATGATGTGACTTCACAAGGCATTGACTTCTCTGTGTGTGCCTCTGCCTCTCAGCAAAGAGCTAGGACGAGCTCATTTGTAATGGGAATTGTCAAAATATGTTTTTTTCTATGGTAAATTCACATTCTACTGGAGTCTGACCCAGGTTTCCTCTGCAGCTTAGCCTTTCTCATTAACTAGTGAAGGAACTACTTTCTCAATATTGTGGCAACTCCAGGGAAGGGATTACACCCAGCAGCCAGCTTGGAAAGTTCCATTCACACCCTAGCCTCACCAGCACCTCTTTGATCTGTGGGCCAAGGGAGAAATGGGCTCTGACACATCTAGCTGTGCTGGACACTTATTTAAAACCCTCAACAGACTCTGTCCTACATCAGAATTTTAATAACTCAGTTCAAAGTGGGTTCAAATCCTCATTTTAGCCAGTTCTGACAACACTAACAGCAGTACCTGGAAGCACAATATTAAATTACAAAATGTTGGAGATAGTTCTCTTACCCCCTTGCTGTGCCTGTCAGCTTTATTCTCCCACATAACTCAAAGGGCAGGCAGCCATAATGACCATTTATTGGAAGCAAGGAGCTACTTCAGGATACTCTCAGCTCCATTTCTGTTGCAGATGAGAGCGCACCTCCAGAAGACATTGAGAAGGTGGCAAATTATGTTCTGCAAATAAACCTTCCCCTGACTCCACAAGAGCTCACAGGCATGCTTGGCAAGCTCAAAAGCATTATGAACCACTGTGAGAAGTACAAACTGAATAATAGGAGGAACATAAAAAGGGAGGATGCTCAGACACTGCTGGTGGAGGCACAAGAAGCTAAGTAAGTATTCTCATACTGATGTGCCAGCTGGAGTGGCACTGTGCACAGCAGAACAGCTTCACACCCTTGGCAGTATTCAGAAACACTGGAGAAGAAGTTCAGATGGAGATTTCACCTTGCCTTTCCCACAGGGCCTCTCCAGCAGGAAGGAGCCATCGCTGCTCAGGCTGCAGGAGCCAACATGCTGAAAGGAAGCAGCTCCTGACAGCTCTTGGCTCCTCTGCCTGCTGAGTCTGAGAGGCCAAAGTAGCTACTTAATTCCACCTTGGACCTAGTGGAGCATTACATCTGGCTCACTGGGTGGTTTGAAGGGTGAGAAAGAACCAACAAGGGAAAAAACATGTTCACCCCTGAGTTTTCCCTACTAGCAGTGCACCACCAGGCAGCCAGCAGCATCCAACCTCACCTTGAGTACAGCAGCTCAGGTGCTCCCACACAAAGTCCTTTTCTGAGGTTTTGCTTTACCAACTTACCAAAATTTAAATGGTGGTTGTTGGACTTGAGGAAACATTCCTGCATGTCAGCACAGGTGCATTTGAAACATATTCTTGTTTTGCTCACCACACCATGATACTACACACACTTCTTTTTCTCCATTTTAGCAAAGCAGCTAAAGCTCTTCCACCTGTGGATGAAATTAATAATAAACTAAAAAATGTTGTGAAGTCCCAAAGACACTCCAAAACCACCATCATAAAGTTAAATGAAGAGATACAAGGCATCAGAACACAAATCTCTCAGGTATCTTGCTGTAAATATTTTAATTTATTTGCTATATTTATTAGAAAAAGATGCTTCATTCTGAAGTTTTCTTAACATAAACTTAAATAAATAAAACCAGAATGTGGCACAGATATGACACCAAGTCCACAGTGCTTAAGGGTGTCAACCCATTGACTGTCCCTCATTACCACCCTCTGCAAGCTGGATGGATGTTGCATAAGAAATCACAGCCTTCAATTGCTCTGTTTTAGGCTGAGAACCAAGTGAACAAGACAAACTATAAACTAAATGACTTGTCAGCCAAACAGACTGAGATGGAAGATGAAAGTGCCACATGGCAGGCAAAAATGCTGATGAACAAGAATCAAGCTACAAAGGCAAGAGCAGAGGCAGAAGCAGCTCTCAAGAGAGCCCAGAATATTGACAATGTAAGCTCTTCTATCATGTGTTAGGGGAAAAAAAAAATTCCTCTATATTTAATAGTATTTTTGCTTCAGAAGCATTGCATTGCTGTCATCAAAACTGTTAACACTTTCCTTATGCCATGCAGTGTAAAATGCCACACATTAAGAAGAATTTGAGTTTTATTTTAAGGTTTCTCGCATATGCTTCTGCTTGCTAGAATGAAAGAAAACATACACATTTCTCTGGCTAGTCCATGACATTTTTTCTTGCACTGCATATAAGACTTGTAGTCACCATGGGCACCAGTAAACACAACAGAACAAATCACAAAACCAGATATTAAAATACATGAGTGATGGAAGCAGCCTGACCATTCATCTGTTCTCCTTCAGAGACAATTGCTGTGGGAGTTACTTGGAATATTTGGTTGGCTTGGTGCTTTCCAGTAGCTCAGTTTCTTGAAAATGCAGGTAGAAATTTGCTAAAATGGCAAGAACCAAGCAACCACAGCACAAGCTTGGAACATGACTGTGCTTCAAGTTACAAGAATCATAGGCAAAATCTGAACTGCAGCCTCAACAGCAACCTAGATCAGCAGGGGACGGATTAGCCAGTGAATATTAACACAACTGAAAAATGAAAACCTCAAAGTTGGTACAGATAATTCATAGAATTTTAATTAAGCCTTATGGCAAAAGGAAATTTACAGGAAAGCCCTATCAACAGAAGTAAAACCAGTATACACTTAAAATATCTTAAATAATATTTTCTTTATAGCCTTGCCCTTCTCTCTACTTTAGATTACTCCACTGGCAGTTTGTTTTAATTGATTTCTATCACATTTTGAAAAGCATTTTTTGCTATCTACAAATTAGGGATATATTTTTTAATATTTAGGAGAATGAGAAATCTAAACTTTGGTACAAAGAGGATGTTAAAAAAAAGTATGAAAACCTCCTTCTGTACACCAGATTACTTATGAAATGCTCTTAAACTAAGTAATGGTATTTTATTACAGGAATTTGCTGACATTAAAAGAAAGTACACCATTCTTCAAGAAAAGCTAAAAACCCAAAGACTTCCAAAAGTAACACTAGAAAAAGTGAAGCAGTTGAAAGAAGAAGCAGAAAAACTGGCTGAAGAGACTGAAAAGAAGATAAAAAGAATAACAGGTGATGTTCTCACTTCCACAGTGAGTGGTAAACACTGTGATAATCATGAATTCAAGGCTGAAGCCCTTGCCCACCGACCAACACACTAGGTTCACTCAAAATTAGGTTAAAAACAATTTACCTCATGAAAAATCCTTCCTGAAGCTACTCATTTTAAAAGTAGATTAATTGATTTGGCTTATGTACTTTTTTGGACATAAATAGATTGCTATAAGCAAAGTTTAAGAACCGCCCACACAGGAACTTGCAGTGATTTTCTTCAGTTTAAAAACAGGGCAAGTGCAAAATCTGCCTAAAACCTGGCTGCAGATTTAGCTGGAGGCCCTGATTTATGCACTTGCTTTGGGCACTTGGACCTTTGATCCTTTCTCTATGCCCTGTCTTTCCCTACATGACCTGAGCAAGGGCTTGTGTGATAGAGCTGTGGGGCAGCTGTTTTCCATCAGTCCATACTTGTTCCCCTTCAGACATTATCTCTGAGCAATGGCAAAACAAGCCACGTACAATTACCAGCTCGTGGAGACTGAAGCTGACGTGCCCTGAATCTGTGGGGCCATGACTGCCAGGCAGAGGGGTCATGGGCAGTGGAAACTGTGGCTGCTGTGGCCTCCCCAGCACCACTGCCCACGCAGGCCCTCATGCAGGCTTAGAGGCTCACCAAAAAGGAAGAGCACATCTCATGTCCCTGCACACAGGGAACTTAATTCTCCTTGTAAGTGAAGGTCTGGGCATTCTCACTAGGAATCCTTAGGCCTAGGATGCTGCCAGGTTCAACATCAGAAAATACCATGCAACATCAGCAAAACCTGAAGCTGAAACTCTGTCCCAGGAGAAAACTCTTCCAGACAGGATCCAAATAAATATTTTGAGACATATCTTGAGGAAAGGCATTAAAAGCATCCCAGTCACTCCAAATGCCCAGATGACAAGGGCATTAGCAATAGGCAGCAAATACTGTGGATTTAACTCGTTACCAATATGTTTACATTGGTGTAGCTTCATGGGAACCAGCAGAAAACAGTTACACAAGTGAGAAAGACCTAAGCTCACCACACCTGAATTGTCTAGACTTTACATACATCAGTGCACACACTGTCTCTCTGAGTGTTTGCATTTCAACCAAGTCCTTTAAGAGCTCCATCCTGGCTGATGGACAAAAGCACATGCTAAGAAATTAATTTCTTCAAGGCTGTTACGCTCCTCTTGCTATCCAGAAGCCAGACTTTTCCCTCCAGTTGCATATATAACATTCCCTATTTGAAATGGGTGTATGGCCTCTAAAACTTCTAGGAAAGGAAATGCTGCTAATCCCTGAATTTTACTTACACAACAAATGTGAGCATCACTGCATGTCTCTGCTCTTTCAGATTTGGAGAAGAAGCTTCAGGAACTGAATCAAACCAAACGAGACAAGGCAGAGCAACTGAGACAACTAGAGGAACAAGTGATAGCCATTAAAAATGAAATCATGGAGCAGGGGAGCAAGTATGCAACATGCAAGAGTTAGGATCTGAACAGACCATCAGGTAAAATGCAGCTGAAGTCATCATGATTACCACATCTTGAGCACCCTGGCACAGGATGCTGTCCTCTGGAAGTACATCTGAAGTGGCCTTCTGAATATTGTAATTTTCTATTTTTTTTTTCTCTTTCTTCTTTTGTCCAGTTGAGTTTATATGGAAATAGGAAATACTTTCTAATAAACCATCTGATTTAGTAATCAGGTGTAGTCTTTGAGGGAGCTCTGCAATACACTCCTGTGCACAGTCTAGGACTTCTTATAGTAGCGGGGTTGGAAATGCAGGAGAAGGACTGCTCAGACAGCTGCTGGAACCAGCCTCAAAGACAGACTCCCAGCACCCTGTGTCTTCTGCCAAACCCTAAATAACGTGGTTGTGCCACGACCCCGCACGGGGCTGCCCTGACCCAGACTGGGCGATGCAGATGAAACCCTGCGGGCTCCTGCATCCAACCCTACTGGCAGCCAGCAGCATCCCCAGGCACTGTCACTGACTCCAACCCCATATCTTCACTGAGACGGAGCAGGGGGTGCATCAGGACCCCTGACGATGTGAGGGTCCCGCTGGGTTCACTGAAAATGCGGCAGGCATCACCTCCATGCAGCGCGGGGGCACTAGCGGTGGGCGACAAGGCCGATTCCCCAGTGCCCACTGGATGGCAGTGCTCAGACAGCAACTTAAAAATCTTTTCTCTGGCAATGGCGCTCCTGCAATGCCTGTTTTTCTTATGCCTGTAAAGGGTTCCACACATTTTTCATTAATGCAAACAACAGCTGGAGAATAACTCCAGCTCTTAGGTTTAAGCAGTGAGGGCCAGAAATGTTGAAGACCAGTTTCTCCAGCTCTTCTCCCACATGCAGCACTTCACAGAAGTCAGGGTTTACTCAGCAGTTTCTTGTAGCTGCAAAGAATACATGAATTGGCCTAAATTTTATTCTGCAATTCCTTTTTTTTAAATATAAATAATGAAGGAAACTGCGGTTAAGTAAATGTTATAGAAGTGCTAGAGTTTTAAAAAGACTGCAGTGAGCTATGCCTCAGTTTAAAAATCCCTCCCTTGGTATACATTCTCCTGCAGGACACAGAGCAGACTAATGATGGGTTTCCCTCAGTTAAAACGAGTCATGTCATTGCTGGATCGTCTGGACTGCCCCAGAGTGAGGGACTTCATTCAGCACGGCCGGCTTCAGAGCTGGATGCAGACCATATCTGTAAAAAGAGGAATGCTCTGCAGGAACACAGGGCTCTTAACATTTACCCATGCCAGCAGCACCCGTAAAACAATCCTTATCGATCCAACGGAGATAAACAGTGCATAGTTATCACCCTGTGTTTACAAGGGCTAAAGTAGCATTGGTATGTGCTGGGGGCTTGGGTGGGAATTGCTGGAGGATGAGATTTCAGAGATACTCCTCTAACTCAAACCAGCTGTGCTCCAGGGCAATGTGCAACATACATTGCACCAT
>JACBWW010000005.1:42888444-42986275 GCA_020086605.1 Lanius collurio
GCCCGGGGCGCGGGCACTGCGCGGGGCGCGGGCACTGCGCGGGGCGCGGGCACGGCGCGGGCACTGCGCGGGCACTGCGCGGGGCGCACGCCCGCGGGCAGCACCCGGGCCGGGGCGGCGGGACAAGCCGCCGCCTGCGGGAGGGAGGCGCGGGCAGCAGTCTCCGCTGGGGCAGCAAAGGGACCCCACAACCCGATGCGGTACCCTACGCCCCGAGTCCAGGGAATCCCCCGCGGCTTTTGGCTCCCGACCCCCCTTTCCTGATCGAGGTCAATAAGGAAGAATGTGCCGTAGTAAGTTCAATTAATGCTTTATTTCCAGGCTCGCTTGTAGCCGTCTAGACAGCTTCCTGATGGAGAGTGGGCTGTAGGGCCCAGCAATGTTTTGTCCACAGCCCCCATAATGTAATTACGTGTGTATGGTCTCAGAGTGAAAGGATGCAAATAAAGTTGTCTCAGCACATCTGGTGAGTTGTTGCTTTTTAAAGACAGAAGCAGCTCATCAAATTTAAAATCTCTGAGGCAGAAGGGTTGGTGGAGAAGAATAAACTATCATTATACGTAGAACTCTGTTGAACTGAAAGTAAAGAGATAATCTCTGGACGAATTACTGTGGAGACAATAGGGCCGGATTCTGGCACTTGGAAGGAAAACCATGGGAAGCAGAAGGGACTGTAGTACTTGACTCATTTGTGCCCTGAAGTTACCAAAACTCCCCTCATGCCTTCATCACTTTTAGTTTTACTGAATAAGCTCTGTCTGTTGGAGTTAATACTTTATTTGACGTGGGATCTCTGAGTATGTTGGGATTGACTTTAACAATATAAGCATCTCTAGTAGAACAAAGTAACAAAGCTGCTTTGTTATGTTTTCTTGTCTCAAAAAATGTTGAAGTGCCTTTGTAAAAAGCATCACTTCAGAAGTTCTCGTGTGCCCATATTCCTGATCTCCCAGCCCCAGTTCAGCATTTGGGATGTCCCTGTTTACTTCTGAACCGTAATGTGTGGTATTGAAGAACTCGTGGGAAAGTGCCAGTATCCTCTTAGTAACATGAGGCTTGGCTGCGCTGAGTGCTTTGCAGAATTAAGTCTTCTAGGATTCAGTTTTGGTCAGAGAAGGAGCAAGTTGTGGCATGAGGTGAGGAGGGAGAGAAGCCTGGATCAGACAGTAGGGAATGTCTCCCCTGGGATGTCTGCTCTTGCCATTTTCTGTGCTGGAGGAGTGTTTGAGGGCTCGTGGGAGGTGAAGCTCTGAGCTTGGGAGGAGCCACTGAAGCCAGAACTGGTGAAATGGAAAGCCTATGCAGCAGAGACCTGCCAGCTCTCACATTCTTGGCTGATAAAGAATTGTGCTTGTCTCCATAAGCGTGCTGGAGGAATGATGCCTGTGTAGCTTTTGACAGAGATGAGTTGCTGTTGTGTTGGGGCTCCCTCACTGCCATCCAATGATCTCCTCTCCCTCATCTGCCTCTGCCTGCTGGTCTGGGCAGGAGCTCTCTCTTTTGGTTCGGTTTGCACCCTACCTTGCAATCACAAAGTCATGGTTTTAGGCACTAGGACAATGCAAAAATAGCACTGTTTGTAATAGCAGCCATGATGGGGTTTTGTCTCCCTGGTGAAGAAGCTTCCAGTTTTCCCAAACAGCACATGCCAAACTTGTTCTGAGCTGGTTTTGCTTGGGTACACCTTGTAATGTGTGCAAATAAGTGGACTTTATGTGCACAGTTTGGGGTTTCAATTGGTGAAGATACAAGGTTTGGGTAGGAGTTTGACAAGCTGAATTCAGAGAAAAAGGGCTCAATCACTGTGAGCCCCTTGATGTGCACTGAGCCTCACGGGAGGTATCCCTAATGCAGACAACTTGCATCTCGAAGCCAGCTTCCAAAAGCCAGAGTTACTTCACACAAGTTGTTAAGATGCAGATTTGCACATGTGCATTTTTACAGAAGCAATTCAGCAATTTTCTGTATATGCTGCCATTGGTTCTGAATTCCACTGGTGAATACATGCACTGGAAGAGATTTCCTGAAACTGCAATTTTGATTGAAAACACACTTCCCCTAAAAATGAAGTTTATGGAATTCCCGGCATATTTTCCACTTGGCAATTTGCATTAATTCATAAAGGTAAATACACTTAGCATTTCAATGAAAAAATATCTTTGATGACTCCTGCAGGCAAAATGAGTGGAATGTGATATGGATGGAAAATACTCTTATCTGCAGGAAGCAACTATTGCTCCATGGATAAAATCAGTAATGGTGATTATCGTGTTGTTTCAGGAGGACAAAAAATGTTTCATATGTGACTCGAAGGATCCCTTCCACGATACTCTCAATCCCGACAGTCATCTCATTGAAAATGTCGTCACCACTTTTGCTCCAAATCGCCTGAAGCTCTGGTGGCAGTCGGAAAATGGTATGCGGTTTGTCCAGAGCAATTTCCGGGGCTGGGAGCTGTTTTCCCTCCTTTTGTTTAAGGGTACCTGTGGGTTTGCTGTTATCACTGGCCTGCTGATTACTGCCCTGTGAAGGATCATGCTGTGTGAGGAGACGAGTAAAACTGGCTGCTTTTGTGTGCCCTGGAGCCGTCCTTAATCTGTAACAAAACCCCCAGAGTCCTCCAGAAGTGCTGGAAACAGCCGTCCCAGCACTCTGCAAGAATCCTTTCCTAAAGAGAAGAGTTTTCCACACTGGCCTCAGATCTCCTCATATTTGGGCAGCAGGAGTGGAGCAGCCTTCCAGGAGTAAATATCCCAGGGCAGCGCTGCCAAGGCAGCACAGCAGGGCTTCCCCACGCCACTGGGCTGGAGGTGAGGAAGGAGGAGGTTTGGGCACAGAGCTGGGGGCTGCTGCCGTGCCTGCAGACCTCCCATTTCCTTTTCCTACCCCAGGAGGGTAAAGCCAGGGATATCTCCTACCCTGCAAGCTGCCTTCTCCCTCCTGAGCTCCCTGAATTTCTGTACCATATGCCAAACAATAAGATGAACTGCAGAAACAAGCCTGTTAGTTATAAACAAAAATTGCATATTAGTTTGATGGGGTTTTTGTTTTTTTTTTAGTCCTTCCTCTGCCTGTTTTACTCTTCTGGTTATGCTTTTGGCATGCCTTCATACACAAAACAAGGCAGTGAGGGTTTCTCAAACAGCAGTCCTACCCTGAAGCCTTAGAGCCAGCTGGACAGGATGGGATTTTTGCAAATGCATTGACAGTAACTGCCTTACTGTATATGAGAAAAAAAAAAAGGTAATATTTGTAACAGTTTTACTGCCTGTTAAAGAAAGGTTTTCACTAAATCCTTTTTAACCATTTAGATCAGCCTAGCAAGCTGCTTGCCTCCAGCAGCTTTCTTCCAGCATTCCAGATAATTCATGTTTTTTGCAACAGGCTTGGCAGCATTCACACAGAAAAGTTCTTAGCTCATAAGGTCATGAAAATGTCCTTCAACAATAAAAAACAAATGATTCTTTCTGTGCAATTCATGTTTTCATCTATTCAGGCATACAGCATAAGGGACCATTGCTGCATGCTTCACAGAAGGTTACAGCTGGTCAAAAATTTAAGTGCCTTTTTGTTTTATTATTTTCATTTCTTACCCTTTCTCTTCTCTGTAAATCTTGATTTTATTTTTTGTTTCTAACTACAGTATAATTAGTATCCAGCTGTTTTGAGAGCTCTTTTCACAAGGCAAAATAATATTTGTAGCTGTGTTTCTTCCTTTTTGTGTAGAGTCCTTCACCGCAGGTAGACATACAGCAGAGTTTGGAAAACTTTTTGCCTCTCACCATTTTCTTAACCCTCAGGATTGCAAAGCAGGACTGTGATAGTTGCTTTAGGAGTGTCCCAGAACCAGGTAGTAAAGGAGCTGTTCTTGTGGATAGGAGAGTCCAGAGTGAGAGAAAAATGGTAGGAAATGGCCCCCACCAGGCATCAGTGAGACTGTGAGTGTTAGGGCTGCAGAAGCTGCTGCTGCTGCTGCCAGAGAGGCTGTGGTGTGGGAAGACAGCCTGGGGCCACCACACAGGTCTGGGCTCAGCATCCCTATCTGTACTGGGGGCTTTGGTGCCAGGACTCAGCCCGTGGGGGTTCTGTCCTTGCCCAAAATGCAGTGTTGCCAGCCACAGTTCTCAGTCTGAAATAGCAGCACTGCAGGCTCACGCTCTGGGTGTGGTGTATTTGGTGCTGATCATGCACAGGAATTCCATGTGTGATACTCTCCAGGAGGTCCTTGGTGTCTCCCCCTGTACTCCAGGAATGCATTAAACTATCATATTCCTTTTTCACAACAGAGCCAAGAAAATAGTCTCTGAGTCAGCAGAATGAAGAGCTTTGGCAAAATTTAGATGTAGAGACTGGCAGGTGTCCTTGCTTGCTGAACACCTTTTCTCTGCCCCTGCAGGTTTGGAAAACGTGACTATCCAGCTGAACCTGGAGGCTGAGTTTCATTTCACTCATCTCATTATGACCTTCAAGGTAAGGAAGCCACAGCCTTACTCCAAACTCTAAAACATGAGGAAATGAGAGGTCTCATAGTCCTTCATGTCTGTTTGAAATTTGGGGTTTGGGCTTTGTCTGAGCTGTTTGGTCTGAATTTTTTGGAGCTGCCAACCATTAACCAGTGTTGAAGTCATGCAGAAAGGCTGAGTTGTGACGTGTGTTTGAACTCCAGTGAGGCTGCAGAAGGAGTCATACGAAGCTGGGTTTTGTGTTGATATGTCTCTCTGGTGGTTGTGTTCTAGAAGATTGTTAGCTAAATTGTATAGTAGCAATGGTTTTTTTCCTGAAAAAAGTTGGCCATAGTATCAGTTTTCATTTGGCAAATGGAAAGGTCTTCAGGAAGAAGGAACATCTGTACACAAAGTGTCTTTGTTTTTTTACAAACAGATGTCTTGGAATGGTAGATTATGTCCTGTACATCCTAAATACTCTTCCCATGTGGACAAATTAATCTCTTCATTTTTGCACATCATCTTTCTAGGACAGCTGGTTCCTCTTCCTGTGGTGTTGACTAGGGTTTCTCCCCCTGCCTTAATGTGGTGGCTGAGGGGGGAGCTGGTCCTTTCTGCTGGAGCCAGCAGTGAGGGACCCCCAAAAGACCCCTGACCTGATGTGGGTGCTGCAGCTGTTGTACCCCAGGGCTGCAGCTTGGTCTGCTGTCAGGAGGAAGACGGCAGGGGAAAGACAATTTTAATGATACTTTGTGGACTTTGTGTGATAGACACTTGAGCTGTCTTACTTTCTGGGTTGCTAAATATTTTTGTTGGGTGAGGTATTAGTTTCTAAGTTGAGTGATATTTTCAGCCAGGCAGCAGAGAGAAAATTTCTTTCCAGTTGTGACTGAAATGTTTTTGTGCTTGGCTCTGGGATGTCCTCCTCTGAATACATAAAACTAAGGAAGAGATTGTTGGCATTTCTTGGTAGGTACAAGCTGGGGTTAAATTAATATCTGAATATTTGAAAGGCAGCACATAAATTAAAATATTATATTTTTTAGGTCAGAAGGATAAAAAATATTCTCAAAATCTCATTAGTTAGTTGTTCTAGAGTTGAATACATGTAGGTAAGAAGGACACTGGTTTGTGTGAAGCAAATTCAGCCTGACAGAGTCTGGGCAAGGCCAGCTGGAGGAGGGTCACTGGGGACTGGGGCAGTCAAGTGCAGCATGAGTGGATGAAACTAAACCTCTCAATCTCCTTAAAGAAGGTTTTCTTAAGGCAGCACAGAGGACAGCTGGCACTGAATGTCAGAGATGCTGGAAAAGGTCATGTGGTCAGACAGAGGTAGGAGATGCTGGGTCTTCTCTGAATAACAGAGGTACCGGCTCAGCAGTAACTTCTGGGTGTCAGAGCTGGATGGGAAGCACTGGCAGTGGCCTCCTGGTCCCTACAGCAGGGGAAGAGGCCCATTAGGTCCTTTGTAAAAGATCAGGCAAAGAGGTACAGCAAGGAAGAAGGTGGTGCTGCTTTCCACAAGCAGTGAGAAAAAAATCCTTCTGTCTCTGAAAAGCCCCTGCTTTAACCCCCACTTTTCAGAAAGGATTTGGAATCGAAAAACTTACAAGTTTTCTTATTTACTCTAAGTGTGTTTAAGCACTTGGCCAATGAATGCCATTTTTTGAAGATGGGTAGTCTATGGTTTGATGTGTGTTATTTCATGTATCTGCCTCTGAGAAGAAAGCAGAATATCATCAGAAAAATATTTCCAATATTTCCACATATTGGAAATAGTCGGTGCAGGGAGAGAGTTTAATATCCAGATATGTGGACTGCTCATACTAACAAGGCTCAATGTAAATGCAAGTAATAATTAACCAAATAAAATCTCTTGTTTTTCTGTTAGACATTCCGTCCTGCTGCAATGTTGATTGAAAGATCGTCTGACTTTGGACAGACTTGGCAAGTTTACAGGTACTTTGCATATGACTGTGAGAGCTCATTTCCTGGGATTTCAACTGGACCCATGAGGAAAGTGGATGATATAATTTGTGATTCCCGATACTCTGACATTGAACCTTCAACAGAGGGAGAGGTCAGAGACATTTTCTTCTAGTATGCTTATTGTGTAGACTTTTTGCTTGCAGATTCAGACTGAAGTTGAATCTCTCATTGTTTGGTTTTTCCTCCAGGTAATATATCGTGTTCTAGACCCTGCTTTTCGAATTGAAGATCCATACAGTCCAAGGATTCAGAGTAAGTGTGCAGTTACCTTTCAGGCTGATTTGAAAGCGTTTCAGTATTTACTTGCTTAAAAAAACCAGTAAGCCACACACAAAGTCATGCATTAGCCCCAATATGAGTTTTGAAGTCACATGAATACCTTTGTGTATGGCTCCTTTTCCTGACTGAGACAGTGATGTGCTGGGAAGTAACAATCAGTGTTGTGAACTCAAGGGATTGCTCTTACATGCTTCATTGGAGTTGGTCCTTTTCTTAACTGATCAGGAATTTATTTTCATTGAAGACCCTCTCTCCCCAAAATACGTGCAGTTGCCAAGAGAAACCTTGGAATGTGATCCTGTAATCGTACAGTATTCAGAAAGCAAACAAACAGAGCTACATAGGTACTTATTTCATTGTGCATTTCTAGCTAAAATCAACAGGGTTGTGTTTTGTTTTTCAGAACAAAATTGTGACTTTGGAACAGTTGGCCATGGTAGCACTGCATGTCTGGACCACACAGATGTGGTCATAAACCACGGCTTGCTGTACTGTTCCTGTATGGTCGTGGCAATCCATGAATGCAGAGGTGGAGGGATCTGTTGCTCAGTGTGGCTTAAAGAGAAACCTTGTGGGGCATTTGGCCTGAGGGAGCCGCAGTGCTTGGCCTTAAACTGACCTCTGATTTAATCTGCATTCTCAGGTTTGGTGCATGGCCCTCAGTGTAAAGCTACCTGGAGCAAAAGGAAATATGTGAAGTAGAGGAGTGTCTGCTGGTTGCTATGAGTTTAATGTTGGTTTTTTTACTCAACATTTTTAAGGAGAAACTGCTTTCATGGGCTTGAAGTGCTTTTTCAAGCCTAGTTCAAGGCTATTAGAAATTACGCAGGATTCAAAGTAAACATGTAGATGGTATTAATTACTGCAATATTGTATTCCCATGGATTATCCCTCAAGAACTTCTTTGTATTTGGTCAGTGATGGGGTGTTGCTTCTTTCCACAAAATGTAACTAATTATATTTGCTAGGAAAGTTGGGCGTATACAAAAGAAGAATTATTTGTCTTTGTTTCCAACTAAGACTTTTTCCAGAAGTCACATAACTCTTAAGGCTCATGGTCCACTTGGCAGCAGTTTCTTAAGATCAAGTCCTTGCCCATCTCATATTTTAAAACCCCAAAGAACCAGTGTCTTTTAGGTGGTGCTCTTCTGCTTGCCTTTAACGTTTGTGTGTGTGCCTGTGCATGTCTATAGTAAAATAAACCAGTACTTTTAATTATGCTTAAACTTACTTATACAGTTATCAACCTGTAGTAAAATAATGTAACTTTTTTTAATTTTGGGAGTATGAAGTGATGTGTAGGTGCTGAAATTAAATCTGATCTGATCTTCCCATAGGAAGCATGCTTAGGAAGTCACTCCTGGCTTCCTCCCATTCAATATAATACCTGGAAAATGATTCCAAAATGGGCTTGCTGGTTAGGTTTTTTTTGTGTGTGTCCCCTGCAGACCTGTTAAAGATCACAAATCTGAGAGTGAAATTCATCAAGCTGCACACGCTGGGAGATAACCTCTTGGACTCCAGGATGGAGATCCGAGAGAAGTACTACTATGCCATCTACGACATGGTGGTGCGCGGGAACTGTTTCTGCTATGGACACGCCAGTGAGTGCGCGCCGGTGGAGGGCTTCGATGAGGAGGTGGAAGGAATGGTAAATATTCACACTTTTCTGCATAAAGCTCTTCTTGTCTGTGCCTCTTTTCAGTGATTTGTACACAAATGTAAAGATGACACTGTCCCTCGCCTCAGCATGATTGATTTTCAGACAACAAAACTGTTTTAATTATTCCTCCTCAGCCAACACATCTGTCATTATTGGTGTTAATCAAACACAGATCTCAGATTAGGTGATAATTGTTTTAACATTCTTTTTTAATTATGTTAGAGAGCTGGTAAAATTAAAAGGAATGAAGAAAGGGAGTGTAACCTTATTAGGTTAGAGATTGGTGTATGAGTTGACTTGGTTACCTTAAAATTGAAGGGAATAGAGGCATCAAAGGCTGGAACACCTGTGAATCAAACATAACCTGTGTTTGTATCAGTTGTTACCAGCTGAGAAGTGGAGGTTGTAGCCCAAATAAGCACAGGCCTTGAAGGAAAACTCTGATTGCCTCTATGGGGTGCTGCTGCACAAGTGCCAAATCCCTTCTGGGGTCTGCTTTTCTCCATGATTTTTGCCTGACAAGCAGTAATAGCACCCTGTTAATGGGTGAGTTATTAACTGATTGGAGATGTGGAAGCATGTGGGAAGGTTGTGTGGGTTGTCCAGGGCTGCAGGATGCCATTGGGCTGGGTATGCTCCACTGCTCTGTGTTTGGGTCAGTGTCTTCACCCAAGCTTTGCCTTTAACATCGTGGCTGCAGTGCTGGTAGTGCCAGAGGTCTATTGCAGCAGCTGTCACACAACCACTGTTGGTCTTCTTGGTGCTTGTTCTGTACACACTGAAGGCAAAGCTTGGGGCTGATGGATAAACCCCATATTTGCTTTGAGAACCAAGGCAGGGCTGGAAAGAGGGCACTGGGCTAGTGACCTGCTCATATAAATAGATGCATGTTAATAGCTAATTAACAGCTAGTAAACAGCTAACTTTTAGTTCCAATAGGCTTTTGTGATTATTGAGGTGGAACTATGCTCTCTTTGTTTACTTCTGAAAACATTTATTCAGGCACTAGTTTCAGTAAGGAAAGAAGGACAAATTTTTATGAGGACACCTGGGCAGGTGAAGAACATTCCTATGGCCCCTTATGCCTTTCTAAATGCAGTTACATGGATTGAAGTCTCCAAAACTATATGTCCATTATGTGCTCGCTTAATTTTGCATTAATTGCAGAATGGTTTGGCTTTTTTTTTTTTCTTTTATTACCAACTCTTTTTTTTATTCTTCTTTTTTTTCCTTTTTTTTTTTGAATTACAGGTTCATGGTCGCTGCATGTGCCGACATAATACCAAAGGATTAAATTGTGAGCAATGTTTGGATTTCTACCATGACTTACCCTGGCGTCCCGCTGAAGGTCGCAACAGTAACGCGTGCAAAAGTGAGTTGGAGTAAAATGCAGGACTGGGTGCCGTGAGCATTATGTTCTGTTATTTGGCAACTTGTGACCATATGTAAAATCCTTCATGTTCTTTGGTTGACACTGGTCTGTCTTTTCTGCAGAGTTGCACTTCCCCCAGGACTCTTACTTTGCTTTGTCTTTGTCACAGAGTGCAACTGCAATGGCCACTCCAGCCAGTGCCACTTTGACATGGCTGTGTACATGACAACGGGGAACACCAGCGGGGGCGTGTGTGACGACTGCCAGCACAACACCATGGGACGCAACTGTGAGCAGTGCAAACCCTTCTACTTCCAGCACCCAGAGAGAGATCTGCGGGACCCTGACGTCTGTGAGCGTAAGTGCAGCCCCATCCACAGGGTGGGAATGGCCTTGGGATCCTTGGGGACAGCGGGTTGTCTTGGAGGTCTTGAGTGAGCCTGGCTGGGTTATGTTTTCTCTTTGAGAATCTTAAATTTACCTGGTCCTTGCATGTCCAACCCATGTCATGCCTAATACTTGCAGGAGTGACAGTCTTTCTACACAGCAGCTGAGTTTCAATAATTCAGTGTGAGACGTGGCCTTTAATTTTGTAGCAGTTAATAAAACATGTGCAATGCTTCCTTCCTAGCTTGCAACTGTGACCCAGCTGGCTCCCAGAATGGTGGCATCTGCGATCGCTACACTGATTTCTCCACCGGCCTCATTGCCGGACAGTGCCGTTGTAAATTATTTGTCGAGGGGGAGCGCTGTGACCTCTGCAAAGAAGGTTTCTATGGCCTGAGTGCCGATGACCCAGCGGGTTGTCAGTGTGAGTACAAACATATGTTCCTTTATGTGTGATCAAAAGCTCTCTGAGGTGCTGTTAGTGTGGGAGAAGATGGTTTGTCGGATGGATTTTTCTTCATTTTTTTCATGTTTTTGCTATGGGAAAGACATTGCTTTACATTTGCTGTAGCTTGGAGTCCACCAGCCCTTAAAATGTAATTTGCCAGCTGATCCTTCTAGTGTATTCAGTGGAAATAGCATAATCCTCCTTATTTCTTCTCAATTATAAGTCTCTAAGCCAGAGAAGTTTTACTGGGATGGGTGGTGGGGAAAGAGTGACATTAATTTCTGTCCTGGGGAATTCAGGGGAAACTTTAAGGTATATATTTAAGTTGAACACTGTCTAAAATATAACTCCAATCCTGCTTTTGACCTGCCTATTTGTATTTCCCAATCTAGCTTGTGCGTGTAATCCTCTGGGTACCCACCCTGGGGGGAATCCTTGTGATTCGGAGACAGGAAACTGCTATTGTAAGCGTCTGGTGACAGGAAAGCAGTGCAATCAATGTCTGGCAAGTAGTTTCACCGTAAAATAAATAAGGAGACACTGGTGTGAGGGAGGCTGGAGTGTGGGAAGCATGGAGCAAGGTGTTGGCCACTGTCTCTGATTGTCTACTAGCCCATGCCTGGCATTCAGGCTGGAGAGGACACCTCAGGGTATCAGGAGCCATGAAGTGTGCTATGTTTTGGGGAGCTGGGATGCATGTCAAGGCAGACAGGAGCATCCAGTTTAATTCCTGGATGAGTGAGACATTAGGAGACCTGTGGTTGCTCTGTGGTAATGAAGGATCTGGGGCAGTTCTGGTGAAGTCTTTGCTGGGGTGAAAGGCAAAATGGTCAGGGAAACAGTGTTACCAAAAAAATTGCTTTCTAAACAGGCCATTATTTTAGTCAGGGATTATTTCATATACCTACATTTCCATGTAGTGTTTATGCATGCTGGAGTGTTATAGAAACACGCTGTCAGATAACTGGATGTGTTTGTACAAACACTGAGAAACTCTTATCTAGCAGTGAACTACATGGAAAACCCAACCAAACAAGCCTGTTTGTCTATCCAGCAAGCAAATTGCAGAGTAGCAGCCCTGCAAGGGCAGTACCCCACACAAATACTCACCACCCTATGTGTGGCTCTCTTGCCCTTGAAATCGTCAACAGAGTGGAAGGAGAGCAGGTAGGGAAGCAGTGTTGGTGCTTGTGGGGTAGACCGACCACCAGGGGAGCAGGATTCATGGGTTGCAGGGCAGTCTGGGATAGTTTATGCTAAGTTTTTTAAAAATATGCCTTTGTGTTAGATGGAACTAAGTCTGCACCAGGTTACAGTGCTGGTGATGTTTTGTCCTGCAGCCTGAGCACTGGGGCCTGAGCAATGACATGGATGGATGTCGGCCGTGCGACTGCGACCAGGGCGGAGCTCTGAACAACAAGTGAGTCCCAGCCCAGTGACTCTCCTGTCCTTGTTCACCCAGTTTCACCTTTTTGCACCCACAGCATCCAGGGCTCAGTGTGCTCTGGGGGAGGATGCTTGATACCCATCTTTCTGCTTCAGAAAGTGCCAGGTCTTGATTGCAGCAAGAGTGATAGAAGCACCTATGTCTTTTCTGTGCTGAGCATCCTCTGTTTGTGCCACTGGTGCAAGTGAACATGTATAAAACTGTTTTTAGTGTAGCTCTGCCTTTGTCAGCCAGGGGAGGAACCAGACATGGATTAAGCTCTGCCTTGGCTGTAACCTGGGGTATGGTCCATGTCAAAGCTTTGCTCTTACAGGATGAAAGCAGGAATCAGGCAGTGACATGGACAGGCCAGTTCTTGCTTTGCTCCCAAATCTCCCTTTGGCCAGTCTGTCTGCCCACTGGTGCTGGGGGAAGCACGCTAGCTGCGCAGTACTGCTCTGTTGCTGCAGTGGTGGTGCATGGGGTGAGATGTGGACCTGGCAGTGCCCACTGGGGAGATGGATGCTTTTTAGAGAAAACTATAGGTTTTCAATATGCATCCATCAGTATCAGCCTGGAAAGCTCCTGGCTTAGATGCCCTGTCAGTGGGGTGCTGGGTAGCCAGATTGCTCCTCTGACCAGAGCAGTTCTCTATGTGCTAGGTGTGTGTCCAACCCCTGACTCATCAACAGCAGCATGTTCTTTTGCTTTTTTTTTTCCCCCCTCTCCCCCTCCTTCCACAAACCGTTTGAAATGTCATGCTTTTGTCTAAAGCCACAGAAATTTCCCAACCGGGTCAGTGAGCTGTTTCCCACTGGAGCCCATGGGACCATGCTGGGGAAGTGTGGGACTGCTCTTGGTGTGACTCCCATGGGTTGTCACAGCCTACGGACACCCCATCTGCATCAGGAATTGCCGTGGGAATTCCCATGGGCTGTCTCTCCTGTCTGCTCCCGAGTGAATTATTAGCCCTTGGCAGACATCAATGTGGATGTTAGGGATTATTTACTCCCCCGTGCTTGCTCCCTGCACACAGATGGGTTACACCACACCGCTTAGAACAGCTGCTTCCAGGGCTTTGGGGTAACAGCCCAGCCACGGCCCAGCCTGTTTCCCATGCACTGAGCCTGTTGATTGCAAATCTGTGTGGGGAGGGGATGTGCAGCATCCTGGCATGGGCAGACAGCAGCTGTGCTTTCCTCTGACTGCAGGAGAGCCACAAAGCCCAGCTCTGGCTCCTGACTTTTCTCTCTCACGTCATCGGGAAGGGGGAACTTTGCCCTCCTCAGGGCTCCTCTCCTCAGCTGCTGAATTGCTGCCTTCTGGCTCCCACTCAGGGTGTGGCATGCTGTGCCTTGCCCAGAATTCATCCCTGTGGTGTAACCCAGGTGGTGGAGTTAGTGCCTCCCCGGAGGGGAAACTTCCCACCTCCTCTTTTGGGACAGCTAAGGCACTTCTGGCATCTCAGAGTGAACATTTAAGTGCGTCTCTGCAACTTCAGAAACAGTTTAAGTTAAAAATTGCTCTTGTTCTGAAGGCTAGAGGAGCCTGGAGATTGTTCATGGAAACCAGAGGCATTTACCTTTAAAAAATGTTTCTAAATCCCACTCAGGTTTAAAGAAGGAAGTGTATTTTGGAGGACCAAACACCCTTCCTTTGAAAAAGTGTCATTGGGTGTGTGCAAAATTACAATGTGCTCAAGGGTACTTCATGATGCAGGGCAGACACTCGGGGGGACAATAAAACAGCCAAAGGCAGTTTGGGGATAGAGCTGTATTGAATAAAGAAAATGGCTCATTATGAAAGAAGGGGAGATCTGTGTGTCACTCTGGACAGACTTCTGGTGATGGCCCTGACTGCCCCATGTCACTGGTTGTGTCTGTCCTACTCTAAAGCAGCCAGCGATAATTTTCCCCACGTGTAGCTGCTGATGGCAACCTGTCTGGATGCTTTGCAACAAGTGAGAGCAGCTCAGCATCGTGGGCCATGTAGGGTCATGCTTGTTCTTGCTCTGCCTGAGACCATACAAATAGATATGCTGCCTGTGTGGCTGGCAAGCTTCCAGGCAAAGGCTGCCCTTGGCTTGCAGGGCAGATGTGTCTCTTGGCTATGTCTGGTAGTAAGTGAAGCTCCCCAAATTCCCGTCCCCCAGGGAACCATTGCATCCATAGCATGAAATCCTCTCACCATCCAAACAAAGGAAACTGCAAACTGACTACTGGAAGTGGTCTCTGATCCATGCTTGCTTCCAGGCTGAGCCTTGATGTTGTTTTGGGGAGTGATAGTTGGGTTGAGCCAAGTCTGTACCCAGGACTGTTCTGCTTTAGAGTGCAGATGGCCCAGGTACAGAGCCCAAGAGCATGTCATGTCTGCTGTGTTCAGAGGTGCTTCTCCTCCTGTGTAATTTAAAATGTCAGAGTGGAAGATCATTCTAACACTGTGTCAGCATAGCCAAGATCTGTTGTAAATTCATTTCTCTTCCATTTTAGCTGCTCAAGTGAATCTGGCCAATGTGAATGCCGGCCCCACATGTTTGGACGTCAGTGCAACCAGGTGGAGCCTGGCTATTACTTCATTTCGCTTGATCATTACATCTATGAGGCAGAGGAAGCCAACTTGGGTCCTGTGAGTAGCAGTTTTAGTGGTCCAGAGTGTCGGGAGAGGTGTGGGAAGGTTGTTTCACCAGTTGACTCTTGGAGGTGTCTTTTATACCCTGTGTGTTTTGCAATTAAAATGTGGAAAACACAAAACTGAAATGTATCATAAAACCATTAACTTGTAGCTCTCCAATCTTAGTATCAATAAATAATGTAGTAACTGAGGGGGAAGGAATTGCCATTTTTCTTTTTAAACCTGTTTTTTTTGATCATTGCTGTACAGTTAGTTTTCTGTCACCATCCCTCTCTGTACCCCACTGCATGTGTACCCCCCACATCCACTTCTCTTATCTCAACAGGGGTGGGACACAGACACTGGCTCTTCTCTTTGGTGCCACTTAAACTGGGAGTGAACAAAGCACTCATGTAGGCACATTGCCACAGCTTTTATAGTTTCTGTACATCAGTAACATCTCTTTTATTAATGACTAAAACCATAGTTGATTGTACAAAAAACTTTTCATAAGTGAGGTTGCCTCTAGCTTGTTTTGCCTGCCAGCACTGTACAACAGGGTCTCTGGCTCTTTCTGTTGCCCATCGCACAGCCTTGCTTTCAGTTCATTAACAGCAGCTAGGTGATTACATCAATCACTTTTGCATCGAGCGAGGAATCAGGGAGATGGAAATAATGGTTTCTCTAAAGCAGCAGATCCTTGTCTGCCTACAGTCAGGGCACTTGGTGCCCTAATTTATCTATTTTGAGCAAAATGCAGCCACTTTGCAGTTTCATCCAAGGCAGAGGATTTTTGCTCTCAGATAACTGCAGAAAAGGAAGACAGCACAGAGCAGAAGTTGTACCACAGCAGAGGTCTCATGAGCTGGCACAGGATTTTTGGTGCATTTGTGTCTGCCCAACTGGAGAGGTGGTACCTGAGGCCCTGCCGGGGCTCAGGGGTGGAGGAGCCCAGCACAAAAATCCACCTTGCTAAGCAGAGGAAGGCAATGTGCTGCTGGTTTGCCTTTTGAAACCTCCAGAACAAACAATTTTAAGAAAACACAAATATTGAAAAGCTTTCTCACAAATCTGGTGATAGACTAAAACTCTGAATTCCCAAGTAGGGGTCCAGCTCAAGACAAAATGAAGTGGCACAGAGTTGCAGGGATTCACAGACAGTGCCAAGCCCCTCTGCTCCTCACAGCTGCATGCCCTTGCTCACGTCATGCCTGCCATCCTTTCTGGGGAGCTCTGATCTTTGTGCAAAGCCAAAGGGTAATAACTTACAGCCAGGCTCTATTCAAAGAGTGTGAGAATACATTAAAGGACATCCTGAAGTGATATGTATATATATAGACATTTCCTTACATTTATCCCTTTCTACTGAAGCAGCTTCCTTAGGAATGCACAGGATGTTGTTCTGTGGAGAGAACTATTCATGGATGCAGATACGTTTGAAACAGGAAATTTGAGCACCATGTTTCTATTTTCTGTTACCCTTTTCCTCTTCTTTGCTTTATATAAAAAAGAGATAAAAACCTGACACCTCAGACTGAAAAGGGTGACCATGTGTTGATTTGGCTATTAAATATCTATTGGTGATTAGAATGTCCGTTCTTTAGTGACACCCTGCTCATTGAAGCCATGATCTGATTTTCAAATGTTATTTTGAGCAGTGGTTTGGTTAGAAAGCCTGGTGTAGTCAGGAAGCAATTAGCACTCAGGCTTGGGTGGTTGATGGAACAGTAATGTACTGCTGCAGTAAATCCTACTGCTACGAGTCATATGTCAGATGTCATAGCTGGTGAATTAGTTACTCAGAGCAAGTTTTTAAATTTAATTCTGCACCATAGAAGAGAAATAAATGAAGAGTTGTGTAGTCTTGTTTTGCTTTATCTCTCTTCCATTTGTTATGTCGTTAAGTGAAAGGGCAATGGTGTGTACACGTATGGATTTAAAAGAGAATTTATATTGTCTGGAATGCAAGCAGTGAATACTGTGATTCAGAAGTCATCCATCAGCAGAACCCCCCACTTTGTGTACCTGCTTGGGGCTTGCAAATTTAATGGATCAGTATTGAAATATCTGTTCCCTGTTTTGTAGGGAGTGGACATAATAGAGCGCCAGTACACACCAGACCGTACACCATCATGGACAGGCATAGGATTTGTGAGGGTCCCTGAGGGGGCGTACCTGGAATTCTACATTGACAACATCCCCTACTCCATGGAGTATGATGTTCTGATCCGCTACGAGCCGCAGGTGGGTCTGTGAGTATGGGCATTGCTGCCTCTCAGCAGGGGCTGGCTGTCCTGCTTCACAGCTGACATGAGCCCAGCACTTTCAGGAGTCATCAAGGCTCAAAGACAGGGACAGGTTTTCAGTTAAATGAGATGCATGAAAATCCAAGATGATGTTGACTATTTCTAGTACTATTTGCTTTACAGTTTATTTCACTATTGTGTTATTTCAGCACCCATTTAATGCACAAATTAAAAAATGACAAGTCTTATCAGGACAGATTAGGTTATAAATTTGTTATTGGCCAGATGGCCGTCATGTATCCTAGGAAATAAATTGCCCATCTTGGATGTTGAATTCCTGCAGCCAAGAGTTTGCAAGCAGTTGGCTTTGGTAATTCACATAGTGAAGGGAAAGAAAAAAATATCTCCATCTCCTTGCCTAGAGTTTGTCAGCAACTAACTGCAGTGAATACTCAGATGCAGGACCTAGAGATGAGGGAAATGGAGGTTACAAAACCCCATGCAGATTGGGCTGCTGGCCACCTGCTCCTTGCCCTCATCCCACACCTGCAGCTGGTACATGCCCCATTGATGTAGCAGCTGTAGCCCCATCGTCCCTGAAGCACAGTCACCACCTTGTCTGTGGCCACACTTTTCCTGGCCTGAGCTCTGGATGCTTCCAGGAGTTTATGATTATTACTTGATACTGATGAGCCTCCTTTTTCCCCCAGTTGCCTGATCAGTGGGAAAAAGCTGTGATCAGTGTCTCGCGCCCAGGCAAGATTCCCACAGGTAGCCGGTGTGGCAACACAGTTCCTGATGACGATAATCAAGTGGTCTCACTGTCACCTGGATCCAGGTTGGTGTAACTGGATAGGCAAAAGAAGAGGGGAAAAAAAAATTAAAAATTGAAATAGAATAATGTCACATTTTCAGTTTGCTGTAGCCCCTATGAAAATAGGTGAAAATTAATTTCCTGTGGGTTATAAAAACATACTTAGTAGTGTGTCTGTAGAATCAAAGCTTTTAAGTTTATTCTCATTTTCTGATACGGTTTGTTCACTGAGTAAAGGGAGGGGGATGTGTTTGCACAGCCTGTCAGTGAACACTGGTTTGGCTCTTTACCTTGCCGATAACCTTTTCCGGTTCTGACTTGCACAAGCCTCCAAACAGCCTCTCTCACATCACAGCTTTTGTTCTGTTGGGTCTTGGCTGCTTTCTGTTATCTTGATTGCTTTATGGGGCACCTGAAATGCTTTATGGTGCCGTATGTTTGAAGTAGGGATTGTTTCCTGTTCCTCACACAGATATGTTGTTCTCCCACGGCCTGTGTGCTTCGAGAAGGGGCTGAATTACACCATCCGCTTGGAGCTGCCCCAGTACTCCTCGGTGGACACGGAGACAGAGAACCCGTACACACTCATTGACTCTGTGAGCAGAATGTATTCCAGGGATGCTCTTTAAATCCTGAAAGTTTGCATCTCCTCTGGCATGTGTCTGCATAAACTCAAAATAGTATTTTACAGTGTTGTTCCTTGCAGCTGAAGTCAGATTTCAACTGAATAATGTAAAGCAATATAGATTTCTTCAAAAGTTCCTCAAAGTATGTGAGTTGTTTTTTTTCTAAGAGGCTTTTGAGGTATTTTACAGGACTGCAGCTGGTCCACAGACCTGTAGTTTCTTTGGGGAAGCTAATGTGTGTCATGTAGGTCATGAATATCAATATCAGTGTAAATCTTTTTCTTCAGAATGTATAGAATTTGGTAGATTTGGTAAGAATTTGTCAGATACCAGAAATGTTCTACCAAAACTAAAGAAATACTGTAATTTCCCTTCCAAATTCTGTCTGGCTGTTTGCTTTTTAGCCAAAAAAAGGTTAGAAACTGATAGATAATACTGAATTGTCATGATTTTGGTGGAAGCTATTTATAAGTAGTGACACTTTGTCATTGTAAAATTGTTTTGTAGCTTGTTCTCATGCCGTACTGCAAATCGCTGGACATATTCACAGTGGGAGGCTCAGGCGAAGACGTGGTCACGAACAGTGCTTGGGAAACATTCCAAAGATACCGGTGTTTGGAAAACAGCAGGAGTGTTGTGAAAACTCCCATGACAGATGTCTGCAAGAACATAATATTCAGCATTTCTGCCCTACTGCATGAGACTGCGTTATGTACGTAACCATCTACTTGTAGGGCAAACCATGCCTAGGAGCTGCATGGCACTTGCAGGCAAAGCAGTTTGCATGGGGAAGGTGTGTCTGTGGGATGAGGCAGGGGATTCATGTCCTGTGCCACAGTGCTCACTCTTTCCAATGTTTTTCTCTGCTCAGCATGCCAGTGTGACCCCCAGGGCTCCCTGAGTTCGGTGTGTGACCCCAATGGAGGACAGTGCCAGTGTCGTCCCAATGTTGTTGGAAGGCAGTGTGACAGATGCGCCCCTGGCACCTTTGGGTTTGGGCCAAGTGGATGCCGACGTATGTTAAACCCTTGGCTCTGGGCTGTGCTGTGGTTGGGACCCTGAGTTTGTGGCTTGTCATGGAAACTCAGCCGCTCTCCTGCTCTCCTTGCAGCGTGCGAGTGCCACGTCCGAGGCTCTTACAACGCCTTCTGCGATGTGGAGACGGGCCAGTGCCACTGCTTCCCTGGGGTGTATGGGCGGCAGTGCGACCGCTGCCTGCCCAGCTTCTGGGGCTTCCCCAGCTGCCAGCCCTGCCACTGCAATGGCCACGCTGACGACTGCAACCCCTACACTGGGGAGTGCCTCAGCTGCCGGGACCACACGGCTGGACACAACTGTGAGAGGTATGGCATGTGTGCCATTTCCCTGGCCCCTCTCCTTCCCCACAGCACGGTGGGCGCAGCAGCTCCTCCCCCTGGTGCTCAGGTGGGTGTGAAGCCACAGGGAGGGTTCCTGGGCCCCAGGAATCAGAGCAGTGCTTGTGGTCCTGGAGAATGATGAGACTGGGAATCCCCTCTTCCCTGCCTGCAGCCTTGCACCTCACAGCAGTACCTGTGTAAGTAACCCTGAGCATGTTGCAGGACCCCAGACCTTTAGTGAGCCATTACAAGCCTTCTGAGAGGCCTTGCAGTGGCAGGGCTGACAGCCAGCCATGGGTCTCCTGCTCTTACTCTGGTGTAAACCAGACAATTTTTTCTGTGGACACAGCCGCTAGGAGTGTGAGTGGTAAGGGACAGCCATAAGGATGTTTCTGCTCTTTGGTTCTTCACAGTGGTAGAAAATCTAAGCTTGGTTACAGCAAGGCTGCAGTGTGTTTGCCTGAAGCCCCTTTATGCTGTGTACCCTCTTGTGCAGGTGCGAGGCTGGCTACTACGGAGACCCCATCCTGGGATCAGGTGACCACTGCCGCCCCTGCCCTTGCCCTGATGGCCCCGAGAGTGGACGCCAGTTTGCCAGTGGCTGTTATCAGGATCCAGTCACACTGCAAGTCGTGTGTGTCTGTAGCGTGGGATACATAGGTACTTGGTGGGAATTATGGAGGGGTGGTTGGTTGGGCTTAACCTCTCAGGGAGAAGGGTATGTGTGTATATGGGTTGGATGTGACCATGGATAGAACCAGCATCAGTGGGTAGTTGCTGGGGGGGTTGCCTCACCTGGAAGGTGGTAGGGCAGTGCAACTTGTGCAGGTGATGCCAGCGCCACCATGAACCTCATGTCCCACAGCATGGTGAAGGATGACCAGTGGTCAGCAAGGGGTGGACAGATCAGCACTGGAACTGAGGGGATGAGCAGCATGCCTTGGGGCTCTGGGTGGTACCATCCATGCTCTGCACCGACTTGCTGTGGTCTCACCAAGTGCAGTCTCTGTTTCTTTAAACATGATCCCATTAATGCCCCCCCATTAATGGTCTTTATTGCCTTGCTGATTACGGGGCTGCGCACTAGCGAGCCGTGATGGCAATTCCCACTGTGCCTGTTTGTTCAAACAGGCAGTCGATGTGATGAATGTGCGTCTGGCTTCTTTGGGAGCCCCGATGAGGTTGGTGGCGCCTGCCAGCCGTGCCAATGCAACAACAACATTGACACCACTGACCCAGAGGCCTGTGACAAGAGGAGCGGAGCGTGCGTGAAGTGCCTGTATCACACCGAGGGTGAAAACTGCCACCTCTGCAGGGAGGGCTACTACGGGAGCGCCCTGCAGCAGGACTGCAGAAGTGAGTGGGACATGCGGCTGCAGCCCTTGCACCGGCCTTGTCGGGGGCAGCAGCAAACACCTGAACACCTTTTACCTGGGAGCATTTGGGGTGGAGGGAAAACCTTATTACTTCCAGCTGGAGTTGCCTGCAGCTGCCCTGCAGCTGGGTGGGAGGGGGCCCTCCATGTTTTAGAGGGAGGACAGAGACATTTGCTGAAAAGAGGAGGATTTTGCAGGAGGGGGCCTTCTAACGCTTTTGATACTGGTCTCTGTTTATCTCTTCTCAGGAGATAAGGGGGTGGGAGAAGGGTTTAGCTTTTGTTTACACCAGCTCCCTGCAGGTGTGCTCAGGCAGTGGGAATGAGGGCCGTGACAGGAGGCTGAAGTGGATGGTGGGGAGGCAGACCCACCTCTCCTGCAGCATCAGGCACAGCCCAGCAGGAGAGGCAGGTCACTGAGTAGGAGAGCTCACTGTTGGGCAGTTGGCAACTTCAAGCAGATCTGCCACCATAGCTGACTGACAGGAGCTGGGTAGACCTGGGCTTTGGTTGTAGAGAGGGAGGAAAAGAGAAGAGCGGGGAGGGCTGGGCTACTTTAATAAGGGGCTCCTGTGGCCTTGTGTGTGCTGGGGCAGAAACTGTAGAGGTGGCCAGCCTCAGACATTATGAGGGCTCTTGGGCAGTGCTGGGTGTCATTCAGTGTTGGGTCAGGCAGGCCTGGCTGCTGGCATATGCCCACACCTCTGCAGACTCGAATAAACTAGATGTGAAGTCGGGGCAGTCTGGTAGCAGGAGGGCAGATTGACATGGAGGTGCCATGCTCTTTTCCTCACAGAGTGCGTCTGCAACTACCTGGGCACTGTCCGTGAGGACTGCGAGGGCTCGGAGAGCTGCCGGTGTGAGGCGGCCACGGGGCAGTGCCGGTGCCTCCCGAACGTGGTGGGGCAGACCTGTGACCGCTGTGCCCCGCACACGTGGCGGCTGGCCAGCGGCACCGGCTGTGAGCAGTGCGACTGCGACCCCGCGCGCTCCCTAGGCCCAGCCTGCAACGAGGTGAGGGAGCACGGGCATGTGCCCGAGGCTTGGCCTCTGCTCTGGTGCAGGGCTGAGCTGCTGAGGGGCTCGCATCCCCTGATGGGTCTGTTTTTTGGTTTTGGCAGTTCACAGGGCAGTGCCACTGCATGCCAGGCTTTGGAGGCCGGACCTGCCGGGAGTGCCAGGAACTCTTCTGGGGCGACCCAAGTGTGGAGTGCTTAGGTGAGTTCAACCCTGGTGCCTGCTCCACCTGCTCCTTTTGGAAATGTCTGTGTGGCTGGGTACACCATCACACCCTGGTTTGCTGGGACACCCCTGCCAGGAGCAGCCCACTCGAGCCTTGGAAGAGAGGGAGAAAAGCATGGTGGGGTCCGCCCTGGGGTTTTGGTACCTTCTGGGATGGGACGTGTGGCAGGAGGTCAGCCCTGTGCTTGTCTGTTTTTCTTGTCTGACCTTTATTTAGAAACAAACCTCTCGGTTTAGAAGCAACTCTTCCTTAAGGGTAAGGTTGCAATGCTGTCCGGTAAACCAGCATGATAAGAAAACATATCACAAGCACTTGAGTTTGAGAATTGGTCTGGAACTCAGTTCCCTTTGCCTTTCAATTGTATGTAGCTGAAGACCACTGTCTCTTATGTCTTCTTACAGACACTGGCCCTGAATAAATAAGGTTTTTTATTTAGTAGGAGTCTTTCCTTATATTTCAGATTAAAATAAAGGAGAAAGCAGAGACCATGCAGTGGGTTAGCCATTGCTATATGCTGCAAAACAGAGCACTGTGAAATAGGTTGTTTAGAAAACTGGATGGCCTCTGTCCTTTTGTTATAAACAAGTCTGTTCATTAGCTGGAAAAGGAACTTCAAACATTGTCCAGACCAGAACAAACTTATATCTCTGATCTGTTCAAACAGGAGCCTTTGCCAAGGGGGTTTGCAATAGATTAAGGTATTTTTTCCTGCAGAGAGGAATGTGCTTGCTGTGGTCTTTAATAAATCCCTTACAATAGAGATACCTCAGAGCCCATTATCTTGGTAGATAGGCAGGTCACAGCTACTTAGTTACTGCAGCAGATGAAAGGACTGGGGAATTGTCCTAGTTCCTGAGTACATATTGGGTTTCTTGGGGAAAAGGCTGCCTTTGGAGAGGCTGTGTGTGTTCTGACATGGTAAGGGGGGTGCTGACCCTGCTGGCTCCAGGGCAGGGATTGTCTCTTGGTATCAGTTGTCTCCATCAGGGTTTATTGATGGAGTCCATCTGCATACCGTATCAGGAGGATTTTGCAGCATACCAGCATTTCTGGTCTCTCTTGGAGTTTCTGCTGTCTTTTGAACATGTGAAAACCTGTTTTAATATTTCTGAAGTAAAAAGACAATATATTGTTCAGAGCCCATTTTTACCATGCAGGATCTACACTCCCCTTCCAGCCTGCCATCTCTTCTGTGCCCTAGTGATAGAGGAGACTCACTCAGGTGGAAACACAGATTTTCCTTCATGATTACATCCAGCAGGAGGTCTCTGGCAGGTGGGGAGAGCTGCTGCTCAGGGCTAAGCGGTGGCAGCCTGCAGCACGATGCTCTGGACAGGCTCCAAGCGTGTGCTCCCTCGTGGAACACATCCAGCCAGGTGGTGCTGCAGACTCTCCCTGGTGTGGTGGGGTCAGTGCCTCCTGCCTGTCTCCTATCTTTCCTTGGCAAGGAGACAATTGACTTCTCAGCCCTCATTTAGCCCCGGGGAGTGAGTGGTGATGTTGGGCTGGCAGACGTGCAGCTGCTGCGTGGGCAGGTAGCAGTTCTCAGGGATAAGCGGGTTGCAGGCAAACTGGAAAACTGTGCCATTTAAGGAGCTGCTGAGCAGTGTCCCTGGAAAGTAGCTGAGGTCTGGCCTGCAGCCAAAGTGAAGCTGGAACTGAGACAAGGCTTTGTCACAAAGATGTCTGCTCCAGTTGCAGGGGAACACTTGGGCTCCTGGCCATGCCATTTGCTACCTGGTGTGCTCTGGCTGGCCCAAGCATCCGGTATGGCCACATTTTGTGCTGGATTCAGGAGCAAAATATAAACCAATCTGGATGGAGAAGGCGAAAAGTGAACCATATGAGTGTGGATACAGTCTCCACTGAGTTGATGCAGAGGTGTGGACATCAGTCCCAGCAACTCCAGGGTGGGATCCTTCACTCTCTAGCATGAGTGGCTTCTGCTCAAGGTTGGAAACCACAGGGTGAATCAATTACTCCAAGGACAATGATGTGTGATCTCTTCACAAGAGGTCTTCAGGTTGCTGGCATCAAGAAAAACAAGCTCCTGATGAGAAATGGGGACCATACTTCTTTGACAGCCTTTACAATTCTAAAGAAACCCAAGTGTTGCAAATAAGCTCTGGATGCAGCTGTGTAGAGATGTGCAAAATGGCCCATTTAGGACAGGCTGCAGCTCCCCATGGGTTCTCAGGCACTTGCAGCAGCAGTAGTGAACTGTGGATGTGGCCCAGGGTCCCAGTACACTCCACTGGAAATCAGGCTCTAGGGCACTCTTCCCTGCCGTCCCCATTGCCACCAGCTGCTGCCTGTGACTTCTTTTTTAGAAACCTTGGTAATATCAGAGATGGTGAAGCAGGAGCCAGGAAAGGCAGGGTTGTGTACCTAGTCTGGTGCTTTGATTTACAGTCTGCGCTCCCTGTGTGGAGAGAAAGTGTTACCTGATGTCTCTGCATGTCCACAGGGATCACACTGGGACCACGCTGCTGGGGCAAGCTGAGGTGAGGTGGATGCCTGTATTTGGACAGCATCTTGAACCCACAGCACTGGGTGCACTTCAGCACTCACAAATGACCACTGGGCATCACACACCACAGAGAGCCTGTAGGCTGGGTCTTTGGAGACTGCTTATTCTCCATGCTTTCAAAAAGCACAACATTCTCTCACTGAATTTGTCATAATGCCTGAAACAAGCACAGCAGAAGCATAGAGGTGGGCATAGAGGTGGGGAAGAGCCCAGCATTTCTCTCTTGGCCTCCTGCAGGTCCCTAGGAGAATTACAGTGAGCAGGAGCTGTGCTGTAGCATTGCTGGGGGCAGTGCTGGCCCCTTGGCAGGGCTCCTCTGCCATTGCTCCAGCCACAAGCTGTCTGCAGCTCTGCGTGAGCCGGCGTGTGATGCGTGTGGGTGTGCGTAAAAATCCTTCCTAAGGTAGTAAATAATAGCACTACAGAGTTCATCAAATGCAGGTCTCTGAGGCATTCTGCTGGAGCTTTTCCAAAGCTTGGCAGCTAAAGGGCAGGACTCGGCATGCCGAGTTCTGCGCCAGCCTCAACCCACAGACGTGCAGAGGGCTTCGGGCTCCTGGGAAGCCTGAGATGGGGAGTGGCTGCAGATGCAACTCAAACAATGCCCTTGCACAGTAGATACTTAAAGTTTATGTTTCATCTAATATGAAGGAGATGACAATTTTACTGTTATTACTGTTTTAATAAATCAAACAAACAGACCAGAGTGCAGTTAGTAGGAGGTACTGTGTGTGATTGGAAGTTGGGTGGTGTTGCTGTAGCCCCTTCAGAAGCATACCAGTGTCAATATTTTTGTGTGTTGGACACAAGTATCGAATCCTATTGCAAAACCACAGATTTTAATTGAACTATGATGAAAAGGAAGTAATATTTTTCGTCAAATACACACTGCATACATTGACAAAATGTTTTCTCTGTTTTTAGTCTTTGTTATGTGGCTGGTGCAGAAACAGCTGTTTGCTGCCAATTACCCTATTGCCATTTAAGAAAAAGTTTTATAGTGTTAAATTTTAACACCTGGGTCTTAAACTAGTCACATAGGCTGCTTTTATAGGAGGTGTTTCTGGTGTTGAGAGAAGACTACCAGGTGTCTCATTTCCTTCTGTGAGAAGTGTCTAAAGGAAGTCAGACAAATTCTATACTAAAGAAAATATAATTTTCACTTTGAGTTTCCTAATTTTAATTGACCTAGGGTCATAAAATATTGTAATGTGTATTGATTGTTTCCAGAAGACTATCCTTTTGGCATGGTCTGCTAGCATGTTAAGATGTAGCACAACTCCAGTATTTTAGGCTGGAATCTTATCTTAATGTTCCTACTGAAAATCACAATGCCAACGAGTTAGCACTATGCTTGCAGGGCAACTTGAATCAATAGCTGATAATTCAAAATAAATTTTCTAGCTCTGCAAAACTTTCAACATTACAAATTGCTGAATGGTTTTCTTATCATAGTGCCTCACTACCACTGGGAAATGATGCCAGGAAATCATGTTTGAACAAAACCTGTGTGTTTTTTCTGCAGAAGAGTTAAACATTTGATGCTTGCCGCCCTCAGTCTCAAGCAGTAAAGAAAATATTTCTGGAAAAATTATTCCTGTTTGGTGTAGGATGATGTACAACACTTGTTTGTTCCTGGCATCCTCCAGTAAGGAAGTGAACACTGATACTGGCCCATTCAATATCCCTTCTATCACCTCTGCTGTAGTATCAACTGCTCTGACACACATGAGTTTAAATTAAGGAATGTGCAAATATACTGTGTATTGAATTACAGTAGTTTAAATGGAAGTGAGTTCTAAATATTTAAAATCAGAGGGAAAGGTAGATCTGTCAGAGTAGGTGAAAGATAAAGCAGTTCATAGATCCTTGTGAGCTTAAAGCAAACCTCTCAAGCTAGTAATTTGCTTCTTTTGGATTTCTCTGCTTAGGTCTGTACAAGACTGCATTTGATATACATTTTAGTGTTACTTCTATCTTTAGGATGAGGAAAAAGGAGGAGGAGAAATACACTGATGAAGGTGATACAAAAAATACAAATGGATACTCAGTGTGTGCATGCACATACATGCACGTGCATTTGAGAACAGATACTGCTACAATCCATTATAATCTGCTAATCAGCAGATCCTAAGTGAAGAATTTGGCTAAAACTTTTGCTGTCAAAAATATTTAACTGAAGTTGAAGTATGCCACAGAAGAATTGCTGATTGAGTTACACACTCAAAGAAAACAATACGCCCAGTTCCAAAATGACATTTCAAAACAGAAACCTATTGTTTAATTTACTAAATGCTTCTTTGAAAACCCTTACATCTTGGGCCAGCAATTTCAAGAGACTTCTTTTCCTCCACTGTGTTTTCCATGGGAGGTACCGCAATGTCCTGCTCTGCTTGCAGATTTGAAGCCTAACACTGATCTTCAATGCAAGCAGCTGTGTCTGCATTAACTTGCAGCCTTTCCCCTTGGCCTTGGGCCTTCTGTCTGCATGAAGGGAGGGTGATCAACCATTTGTCTTGAAGGCATTTCCAACTCAAAGTGGTCAAGGCATCCAAGTATCTTGAAATAAACTCAACATCTGTATGATTTTACAGTATAAAATGAACTATTTTGCCAATTTCTTGTCATGTAAGCATGGGGAAGCCACATAAAAGGAGTTTACAGGACTTAGTCTTTCCCTATACCATGTATACTATGATAAGTAGAGTATAAAGCTATTGGTAGCTACTGAGTCACATCTGAAACACTTCTGCATCCTTAGCCATGCCTATGTGTTTCTTGTTCTTGAAAAAGTTCAGATTAACCAGGCATATGCTAACACTGGGTATGTTGTAGCTACTCAGGTTGTAAATCAGATTTAGGAGTGTGCTGGTTGGGGCCAAAATCTCTCTGAGTGAAGCAATACTTTGAAGATGGTGTCTGAGTTAGCCTGTTTAGGTACAGCAGAAGCAAAACTGCTGTAACAGCAGTCTTAGTACTGGACTGCATTTGAGTTACACAATGGCCACAGGAATAGTTGGATATAACAAAGGAGGTGTTGGAGGAACAGGAACTCTGACTAGAAGTGATGGTGGGATGCTTTGGTCAAACTCGATACTGGGCATGATGTGCTGTATCATTCTGACATGGTGTTTGCTCTATTTCTAGCAGGTGATAGGAATCAAGGTATCTCTGGTATTCACATCCCAGTTCATTGGCAGTCATAACTGAATGTCACAGGAATCCTTTTGGTGCATATACACCCACCATCATGAATGATGGATGCATAACTCAGGTGTTCTTCCATGAGCTGTTTGCCAGTCCTGTGCCAGTCTTTTCCAGTCTGTGCCAGCTTGGAGGTCCTCCTTTCCTTTCACATATATCCTGTTACCATTACTATGCTTTTGTCCCTTTAGGACAAAGTTGTGCCCTTCAGTCAGAGAGACTGAAGCCAGCAGGTTCTTGGCAGGCAGGCACTGCCTGAAGCAGAGGTGAAAGCTGGCACTGAGCTATTTGCCTGCAGTGTTCAAGGTGCTTCTCACTGTCTAAAAGGCTTTATATGATCTTGGCTTGGGCTTGCTTGCTTTCTCTTGAGAACTGGCCACAATCAAAGTGAATGGAGGGTTTGATCTCCATCGTGGCATAAAGGTGCTGTCTTTAGTGGCCTTGGACATGCTTCTTGTTGGGATGTAAAAGGCTTGGTGGTGGTGTCCAGGGCATAAAATACAGGACTCATCCACTAGAGGTGTTAGAGATGGTTAGGGTTTGAAACCTGATGTGGTCCTGCATATGGTTAATGTCTTGGGAAGATCATGAAGAAAAGGAAGAGCAGCTATGAAACCAGCACTTTTGAAAGCCATTTTATATACATATCATTCAGGGGACTGAGGTAATTCAGAGCCAGGATTGCCTGCTTCTGGGCTTGATAGAAAGTCCTAAAATGGAGAAATAACCCACAATAATGTTTCTAGTTGCCTTGTACAATTTTCTCACGGTCCTGCAAAGCTTGGTTTGGGGGTTTTGTAGGACTGGAAATGTGATGATTATTCCAACTGTTGTGCTGCATTTAGAATAAACTACTTCTTTGCTCTTATCATCCGCTCATAGGCAGCTGCGGAGTTTGGGTTTTCACTTAGCAAACAAGTTAGTACCTGAATTCTTTTCTCTTCTTCCATAGCAATTTCCTGTTTAGAAGATTTTGGAATCCACTTTTCCATGTAAATGCTACTAAAGCCATGTCATCTGCTTTTCCTGAACATGCAGGCATTCAGGAGTAGAATTACCAATATGGGGTTAGGGTTTTTTTTTTTTCACATTAAGCCTTTTAAATCCACAAGTAAATATAGTGATCTGATTTGCCAGCAGCAAGTATTCATGTAACTCGATCAGACCTCAGGATCTTTGAGAAAAACCACATGCCATTTAGCCTCTTTCTATACAGAGGAATTTGGACAATTCATCATTATACCAAGGGCCTTATTAGTTGACAGAAGGGTTAACTGACCTTCAAACAGGAACTCAACAGTTTGCCTGCAGGGAACATATTCCATGGTGAGTTGACTACTTAAGCACTTTCGATGTAAAGTAAAAACAATCTCTTGTGTCAGGGTATCATTCAAAGAACAAAGGACCGTTTTGCTCAATTGTGCAGGCAGCAGAAGTTATTTTTGTCTCTTGCCTATCATATTCACATTGTACAAGAAAGTAATTTTGTTGAGGATTGATTTGTTCTGATGAGGCTCTTTGTGTAATTTTTGAACTGAAGACCACCACTGTGTTCTGGCATTGAAGCAAACAATGTCCAGTCTTGAAAACAGCTTTGTGTTTTGCCCTGTTTTCAAGGGAGCATTTACTTTGGGTGCATGAATTGATTTATGGGCCTTTTTGAGCCATTTATCTCCTTTGAGAGCGCCTGGTAAATGGATGTGCAAGTGAGGGGTTTTATCAGGTTTGCCAGTTCTCCTGTTTAAGGAGCATGTGCTTGACCTGCTTCCAGTGCACTCTGCCATAATCGTAGGTAGATGATGTGCATATTTTCAAAGCCTCTCTTTTTGTTGTTTGCTGCTATCTCTTTATTAAAAGCTTTGCGTGTTGGTGGTGTCCTCTGCTGCTGCTGCCTCCTGTGTAATTAAGGAGGTTGAGTGGCAGCCTCACTGCATGGAAACACTTCTCCTGATAGCATTATTATTACTTACAAAGTGTGTCTGTGCTTTCAGCAGTGACAGTGCATCACTAAATTAATTGAGTAACTTCTCTCTGTGGTAGGTTAGTGCCAAAGAAGTGTATTTCAGGAAGGAGTGAATACTAACTCCCAAGTTGGTGCTTGAAGTGTGAAATAATTCATATATATATATATGTACATATAAATCTGTTAAATGTCCTCATTCCCACTTGAGGGTGACAAACAGCATGTAGGCTCTTGGTCGTTAAGACCTCAGGCAGGCTACCCATGACCACATTCTTTGTTCTATTCTACTTTTCACTGCCAGATTTTTTCTGATTTTCTCTATACCCAAAATGTCAGCCCAATGCCAGGCTCCTCAATGTGTGTTGTGAATGTTTTCCTACTGTCATGGCAGGAGCATGTTCTGAGCCAGTCCCTGTACCTCTGCCTAGAAGATCTCACAAGGGCTTTTGCTCCATAGATTTGTCCTGTTCTTGGAAGCCAGTTCAGCTTTTCAGCTCCTTTCAGCAGTGCCTTATGGAAAGGAGCTCCTCCACTTAACTTAGTGCTGTGTAATCAGTTATCTCATTTTAGTGGGAGGTGCAGGGGAATGTGGTTGGGTTTTGATCTGCAGGATTCCTCAGTTGACTGTTACTCCTATGCTGGAGGTGACAGTAAATGATTGTTCCTAAATCAATTTTCCTTTTTCACTCATGGTTTGCTCTTAAATCCTCTGCTATGTGCCTGCCTGCCATTTCTTTTCCTGTCTCAAGAGCCTTGCTCTACTTGCTCTTCATTGCAGGAGTAAAACTGGGATCTTTGTTTTTACTTGCTATCCAGTTGACATCTGAACATTGCCCCAAGTGGTGTCCATCCTTGCTCCATTATTGTTCCTATTTCTGAGATGTGCAAATCCTGGTCTCCCCTAGAGCTATGTCCCTCTCTCCCCTTTCTCATTCACACTTGTTTCCCCCATACACAAGTGATATGTCCATAATTAGCTTTTTATAATTCAGACACTGACCATGTCCGTATTCATTTCACCACTTTATTATAACTGATTTTTTTTCCACCCTGCCAACATCACAGTCATTTCCCTCGCCATGGCCTTCACATGTGCCTTTTTCTCCTCCCAGCATGTGATTGCAACCCTCATGGCATCCAGACCCCACAGTGCGACCGTGCCACCGGGCAGTGCATCTGCAGTGAAGGGGTGGAGGGGCTGCACTGTGACAAGTGCTCCCGGGGCTACTCGGGCTTCTTCCCCGACTGCGTGCCGTGCCACCAGTGCTTTGCCCTCTGGGACGTGATCATCAGCGAGCTGGCTAATAGGACTCAGCAGTTCTTGGACAGGGCTAATACCCTCAAAATCACTGGAGTCACTGGCCCATACCAGCAGACGCTCAACACGCTGGAGGAGAAGCTCACTGAAATTAAAACCATCATTGCTCAAAATCCAGCAGCCGAGCCCCTGAAGAACATTGGGAATCTCTTCGAGGAAGCAGAGTAAGTACACTTGCAGTTATATAGATGAGTCTGTCGTGGGAAGGAGGGAGTTCCAGTGAGCTGGGATTTACTTGAGTGACTGATGTCCCCGTGCTGGGCTGAGGGCCCTCTGGCTCCGCTCCTCTAGCTGGGCAAGGATGCTGTGGCTCCTGGGCTGCTGGAGCACCTTGCCATGCTCAGCACTGGCAGTGAGCATCCTTCCCGGGAGCAGCAGCGTGGCTGGGGCAGGCAGGAGCAGTGCAGCTGCTTCGTGCTGGGCTGGGGTTGTCCTGCCCCCGCTGCTCTCCAGGCAGCTAATTACCACAGAGCCACTCATGCTTGCCTTGGCTGCCCCGGGGCAAAGGACAAACACTGCTATTATGTGAGAGAATAAAGAGTGGGAGAGATTAAATTCCTGGATTTCCGTGTGTAGCTGATGAGTTGGAAACTTGGGCTCCTCTCCGAACTCTGAGCACGTGTAGGGGGGAAGCATCAGATTTATAACAAGGGTTGTTTCCATTTTTCTAGGGGTGGAAGCCCTGTATTTTTTTTAGGGCTAAGCATACAAAAGATGGTAGTCTGGAGATGGGACAGTCTAACATTAAGTAGGATTACAGAGGCTTTCTAGCCCTGTCTGCAAGTGCTCCAGCTTGCTTGTGCATTGTAAAGGGAATTGCACAAAGCACAGGGGCAAGGATTAAACCACAAATGTCTCAATTAGAAATAGCTTGTGTCCTACAGCTCCCCTCCCTCCTGCTGGAGAGCTGGGGATTGCTGCTGCTTTTGGGCTCTGTGTGTATTGAGGGAGGCCAGAGCAGCTGAGGAGCTGCTTTTCCCTAACATACCTTATGTGTATCTGTTCTTGCTCCTCTCTGGCTGTATAGAAAAGTACTGGGCTTTGGAGGAGTCCTGGCAAACAGCAGGCTGTTGGGCTATTGAGAGAGCTGTAAATTGATCTTAGATATTAAATACTGCCTTGATTCTTTCAGAGTGAGGAAATGCTGGGCTTGATGAGATCACCATGGATGGGAGTAGTTTCCTATGCCCACTTCTGTTCCACAGCACCCTTGACATGTAATATTCAGTTGCTTTTCCTTTTAGGGTTATCCCACTAGCTTAAGCCTGCTCCATGGCTGAGTAAATGCTTAGAGCAGGAGGTTTTCCTTCATAGCCCTGGTAAGGAGAGATTTTTACAGAGAGTTTAAAGAATCCATTGTGTTCAAACTGAGGCGCCCTGCTTCCTGAAGTTCAGATCTGTCTGATGAGCTCGTAGTAATCAAAACTACATTTGAGCTGTGTGGGATGGGAAGCAAATTATGTATGGATCATAGTAGTCAACTCTGACCTATACAGTTGCCATGATACAAGAGCATTACACCAGTCCTCTGGAATCTGCCTCCAGTTAATCTTACACAAAGCAGCTGTTTTCTGAGCAATTTGGTGCTTTGGGTTTTTAAATGTGCTGTAGATTAAAAAGTAGTTTTGTGTAATGAAGGAAACAAATAGTATTCTAGGTAGGCATGTTGTTACAAATCACTTGGAGCTCCACTGAGAGAGGACAGGTCCTGCCATGGGAGAAGATGGGTACATCTCTAGCCACCACTCTTCAGTGACATGTGAGGCATATGACCCTTCCTCCTCCTGTTGAGTCCTGTGCCTGTTTTTCAGAAAGCTGACAGCAGATGTTACAGTTAAGATAGCTGACATAGAAGAAAACCTATCAGCCTTAGCAGCAAAGAGCAATAGCACAGACACTGACCTGAGCATGCTGGAGACAGATGCCAAAAGTCTTGACCACGTCGTGAAAGAACTTGCAGAGCAGCTAGAGTTCATCAAGATCTCTGATGTTCGGGGTAAGTGTCACAGGGAGGGGGAGAAAACAGCAGGGTGGCCAAAGATTTAATTAGTACATGGGTTTAAGTACCAGATTAATCTTCTAACTTGCAGTAAAATACAGTTCCTCAGGGACAGGTTCTTTCTGTGCATTAGCAGAGTTGCTGATGCAGCAGGAATTTTTGCCCCCTCACCCTGTCTCTCCCTCTGCACATTGCAAAGCTGGCTCAAACACTTGGGGCACAGAATCATCTTAACTTGTCTTGCTGACCACATTGTCAATGAGACACAACAGCAGAAAGTGCACCACAGACTTCGAAATACACTTGGACATCCTCCTTGGTCCCTCCTTGCTTTTTTCAACCAGAATTGCAGTTTCTGGTTGAAAAAAAGAGAGCTCATGGTAAAGGGCCCAGTTCTTGTGAGCCACCCAAGCCTTGCATGTCCATTGGCATACTGAAATGGGCCAAGAATCAAAATTTGCTGGAGAAAGAGGAACGTCACCAAATTACTTGCAAAGCTAACTTCAGAGAAAGTATTTTTCTAGTTTTTCTTATGAATTTCCTGGTTTGCAGGAAGTCTGAGATTGTTTCCAATGAACATGGGATATTACAAAGTAAGGAGAGCAGTATGAACAACAGGGGAGTGCCCTGACTTGGCGTTCTGCAAAGGAAAGCTGCCCCAAGGTGCAGAGTATAGCCACCCCCATAGAGTCCCTCACACCCACACAAGGCCTCTCCAGGAGTTGGCAAAATCAGCAGTTTCATAAATCAGCATCTTTCATCAAGCAGTTATTTCTTAGGAAGGCTCTGACCAGTTCCCAAGCAGTGACTCCATAGCCAGACATCCCAGGACAAGTAATAAGAATTAATGGGATGAGGGAATCCTTAGAAAACAGACTGTTCCCCTAACACCCTAAAAGGCTGTATCTCCTTTTGCCCTTAGGGCAAGCAGAATTCGGTCACTAGGGTCAGAAAAAGGCTTAACTTTGAAGTCCAGCTTGACACACCAAGCAAAAAAGCAACCTTTTTTTCTACAACAGGCTGAATTCTGTCATCCTTGCAATGGCACTGAGCACAGCTTCCAAGGCAGCCTCTCATTTAATGTGATGTGATGTATCACTAATCCTGATGTGTCATCTGCTAGCATCTATAATATACATTGCCAGCATCTATAATATACATTACTTCGGGTTACTTAACGGAGTTCTCATCAGCTCCCTCTGATTACTGCAGGAGCCTTGGATAGTATCACCAAGTATTTCCAGATGTCCCTGGAGGCAGAGGAGAGGGTCAATGCCTCCACTGTTGATCCCGATAGCGCCGTGGAGCTGTCAGCACAAACGCGGCAGGAAGTGGAAGACTTAATCAATGAGAAGGAGGCCCAGTTCAGGGCTAAACAAGAGGAGCAGTCCCGCCTTCTGGATGAACTCGCTGGCAAGCTGCAGAGCCTGGATCTCTCTGAGGTGGCTGAGAAGGTACACAGCTGAGAATCTCTGGGATAGAACCCGTAGCAAAAACAGCTGAGTTTGTGATGAAGGAACAGGCGGGGAGGAACTGTGGGGCGTGACAGGGTGAGGTAGGCAGTTGGTTCATGAAAAATGCGCCTTGCTTGGTTGAGCAACCCCCCGCTTTATGGGCTAGAACTGGGCTGTTTCACTGGTGGCCTCTGAGACTACTGGCTTTCCAAGACCAACCTTTCATGTTGGTCTTCCTCCTACTCTTCCCAGCCCCAACAGAGCACCTGTTTTTGCATCACCCGTGTCCTAACCCAATGTCCTTTTCTAGGGATGGAGTTCCCACGTGCAGAAAAAGGTGGCAAATCTGCTGGCCCGAGAGCCATCCTCTTAAGCCTATCCCAAGATCAGCACTTGCTTTCCTTAGCTCCCCTCTTCCCTTCTGCATCTCCATAGGGTACACTCCATGCCTGTACAGCACCTGGCCAGGCAGTGCTTCTACTCACACCAGGAGGTCTCAGCATCATCCCAAGCTCATCCTCCTGCTCCAGACAAAGCAGAATTTATAGGGAGCTGGAGTCAAAAGGGCATTTTCTCTGTTGAGGGTGCCTGCTCATCTGTAAATATGATTAAGAGTGGCTTTTTCTTGGGAGAGGGTGGGTGTTCTCTCAGTTTCTCTTTGAAGTTGGCCAGCTGCATTCAGTGAACAATCCCTGAACAACCCTGGGTGAAGACAAACTGCGGGGCACTGCTCATTAACTCCCCTGGGCAGGCCAGGTCTGTGGTAGAGAGTGAATTTTCACACACTGATTGTCCCTTGTCCTTTACTAGTCATCCCTCCCACTCCCTCAGCCCTCCTTTTTTCTCTGGAGGGAAGAAAGAGGCATCTTTTTGTTTAGATTCCCTTCCCCTACATTCCTGCCCTGACTGTTCTTGGGGCCTAAAAATTTGGGGTAGATGTTTATCAAGGCAGTAAATACTGAGTTGCTTGGAGGTGTAATCATGAGACACACATCTTTCTGCTTTCTAGCTACTGCTGGGTTACATGCCAAACAGGTAAGAGGGACTCATTTACACTTCACAGGAGACAGCTGCAGCTAACTTGGCTCAGGCCCTAGGTTTTCCCAGGGAGGTTTTTTGGCTGCAAAACCTGAGATAGTGACTGTGATTTGGCAAAAAGAGAATGGGGGGGGCATGAAAAAGTAAAAGAACCTCACAAGAATGAGGAAAATAATTTTCCCCTTGGTTAAATCATCTTCTTTGTTATCAAACAACTGACCAAGTCATGGATAATTTTCAGTGCAATGTTGCTGATGGAAATAGTTTCACTTCTTAAGAAAAAAAGTTTACTCTGAAGTTCTGTGGTAGAATAGTATCCTAGTCCAGCCCCCACGGAAAGGCTAGCAATGGAAATGAGGCTGTGCTTCCCTTGTCTCCGATGTCCCTGCAGACGTGTGGCACTGCTCCGGGAGCCTCCTGTGCCGAGTCCGAGTGCGGGGGCTTGAACTGTCGAACGGAGGAAGGAAAGAAGAAGTGTGGAGGCCCTGGCTGCGACGGGCTGGTGACTGTAGCTCACAACGCCTGGCAGAAGGCTATGGATTTTGACAGAGACATCCTCAGTGTGTTAGCAGAAGTTGAGCAACTCTCCAGAATGGTAATATGCCAAATCAATTGTTAAGATAGTAAAAAAGAAAAAAAAAAAATCTTTCTGTTGTAACACAGATACTAATTGACAAAGTATGTGCTGGTTTTCTGCAGAAAATACTTCTTTTGAGTTGTGTAACTTCATCATGCTTGTAAATATCCTCAGAAAGGGAGCTTGCTAAAGTGAAGCTTCATGTATAACTAAACATCAGCCTGAGTTGTTTAAACTAGCACTGGTGGTATGGATCAGGGCCAGCTTCCAAGTGTTTTGTGAGTTTTATGAGAAAAAGCATTCCAAGTTACTATTACTTCTGTCTCCAGATGAATTGTTTTAAAATAAGTCCTAAAGCATAAGAAGATAAGCAAACAAGACTTCTATTTTCCTCTCTTTAGGTTTCTGAGGCAAAACAGAGAGCAGATGAAGCAAAGCAAAATGCACAAGCAGTTTTGCTCAAAACCAATGCTACAAAAGAACAAGTGGACAGAAGCAACGAAGATCTGAGAAATCTTATTAAACAGATTAGAGACTTCCTAATGCGTAAGAACCTTATATTTTAATTGTGTTTTAATTCTGGGTTTGTAAAAACTAGCTTTACATCTGCATTATCTTCCAAGCATTAGTGCAATAGTTGTCATCCTTCCCCCCCACCTCCCCCAGACAGACAGTGTGTATGATGAGATTTGGAAACATGAGGAAAAGTAAGAGAAAACCAAGATAATAAGAAAGTGAGAGCAAACTGTGACATGTTCTTGTGTGCATTTCAGCTGAGGCTGTTGTACTGCTGTACTTGGCCAAGTATGTCTGTAAGTTCTGGCTAGAAAGACAAAGTAGTATTAAAGGGGAAGGAAGTCAGAAACTGTGGGTTTCTCTTTCTGTAAGAAAGCAGGCAAAGTTTAAATAAGAACCTTGTTCACCAGCGGCCCGTTCCATGCCTGTTTGCTCAAGGCTGACTATGCTGGGAGCACAAATGCATCTACATGCAGCTGTTGGTTTTGTTTCCTGTGGGCTTGGGTCCCCCCAAACGTGGTGCAGCTGAGCACCCACATCTTCAAAATGGCTTTCAAGAGAGCTGTGCCAGCAGGGCCTATATACCTGCTGGGCCTCTCCTGAGAGGGAAGCCTCACCTTGGGAAGTAATTTTAACACCTTGATTTTCTTAAGTCTGGGGATGAAGTTTTCCATGATTTTCCTTCTTAAAGAAACAGCTGAACAAGAATTTGAGGGCTGAGATATGACAAAAGGAAGCTTTTACTCACATCTTTGTCATTTGTGTCCATCTGCTAGAAGACAGTGCTGACCTGGATAGCATCGAGGCAGTGGCTAATGAAGTGCTGAACATGGAGATGCCAAGCACTCCCCAGCAGCTGCAAGCCCTGACAGAAGATATTCGTGAGCGTGTAGAAAGCCTTTCTGATGTCGAGGTCATTCTGCAGCAGAGTGCTGGAGACATTGCCAGAGCAGAAATGCTACTGGAGGAAGCTAAAAAAGCAAGGTATGCAGCCCTGTTTCATCTCATTGTGTCAGAAAATGCAGTTTTAATTTTCCCTGATGTAAATTCTCATTCCTTCAGTAAGGGGCAAAACCAGCCCGGTGCAGCATACGTTCTTTTTCCAGTTCCAAAGTAAGAGCATTTTTAGCTTTAACAGAGTCTTGCTCCACAGCAAAGGTGCGACAGATGTTAAAGTCACTGCAGACATGGTGAAAGCAGCACTGGAAGAAGCTGAAAAAGCTCAAAATGCAGCTGAAAAAGCCATCAAACAAGCTGATGAAGATATTAAAGGAACTCAAGACCTGCTGACTTCAGTGAGTTCTTTATGAGTATTTCTTAAGATAAAAGAAACAGCACCAAGTCTGGTGCTTAGAAACAGATGTAAGCCTGTCTAAGGAAAGCTCTTGGGTACTGCAAAGCAAAGACTGCAGTTAAAATGCATCTAAACCCTTCCTGCCTTCACATCAACTTTTGAGTGAGTGTGGCAGATGCTAGGGGACTATTTGCTCATGAACAAACCCAACTAGACAACAACAACAAAAAAAACCCACCAAAAGGCTTTTCTCACCCCATATCCTGCACCAGCCAAGTTAAATGAGCAGGACTGTACCCCTCTAACACAGCAGGTCTGACAAGACCCCTGGCAAGCCACACCTGTCAGCCACACAAGTTGTGTATTGGTATGCTCAGTATCATCCACCACACCAAATGCTGGGTTGAAGTGCCAGGTCTTGTCAGATAAAGTATTTCCAGATTTCATCTCAAAGCCCTCATGAGACCACAGTGCTATCTATACTTACGAAGCTTGGCCAATCTAGAAACTTTACAAGTCCATTATCACATGATGGAGTCAAATGTCTGAAGTTTTGTCAGTGGATTAGTCAACTCTTGTGTGTATAATGCAATCAAATACTTTTAAACCGTATTCTTTAATGTTTTTGTAGCCCCATATGTACCATTCTCAAGCAGTGAGCTTTTTTACCCTGACTGCAAAACTAAAACACTGTCTTTAACTCAGATCTATGGACACAAACTCGTTAGTTGAGCAGGGTTTATGGGGAAAGTATAGTATTATATCCAGTGTCTTTTGAAAGTCTTAACTCTCATCCTTCTTTCTCTTAGATTGAATCTGAAAATGCAGCATCTGCAGAAACGCTGAACAATGCTACCTTACGTCTGTTTGAGCTAGAGAAGAGTGTTGAAGACCTTAGGCAAAAGGCTGCTACAAATTCAGAGAATGTGGGAAATATAGAAGACAAAATTACTAGTGCAAAACAAAATGCTGAAGACGTTCAAAAGGTGAGAAGCTCAGGAACAATCCTAAGGAAAAGCCAGCAAAACTCCCCCAGGTTTGGCTAAAGGGACATCAGTGAATACATGTGATCCATCACATTTATTGTTCATATTCTGGGGGTAAAAAATAATCCAACATTTATGCTCTTACCAAAGATACCTACTTTTTACTGTGGTATCAGACCCTGAGAGAGAGAGATTTATTGAGAAGTTTTCAGGTTCTAAAATAGCTGCAGGAAACCTGTCACACTGTCAGCCTTTCGTAGATAGTAAAGCTGAGGAACAGAAACCTATCTGTCATAGGAGAGCTGGTAATTTTTTTTTTTTTCCACTTGTATAGAGTATTTACAATTCTAAGACAATGTTAGGTTCAGGACAAACAAACCAGAATTTGGCCTATACAGAATCAAACAACAGGAAAAATAATTATCTTAATATAAAACTGAAGTAATTGCTAAATATCAGAGAGGCAAGATTTTCTCTGTGAACATATGGCATTGCTCCCAATGTTTGCAACACACTTTTGTAATAGCAAAAGAATGTTCGTTAATGAAACAGTCAACCAATCTGCCAAAGGAAGTTTCATTGCTCCCATCTCTTGTCTGTAGTTAGCCCACCACTCTCCAGAGAGCCATTTTCTAACAGGAGGGCTGCATTATCCATCAACTCAACAATATCCAAACACTAAGTAGTATTTCAGGTGCTGTCAAGTAACCACAAGAGAATTCCAGTGCTGCTGTGGTTTGTTATCTTGCTTAGTGGTTGAATCTAGTTGGGCCACAGGACTTCTTAACCCCATAACAAAAAGCACAGCTGAGAAACCAGCCTCACAACTTCTCCAGCACCTTCACCACCACCACCTGGGCAGCTAGTTCAGTTCTTGTTACTGGAAAGGTAGCAAGGGTATTCCTCCCCAGATGCAACCACTCCGCCAGGAGCAGTGCCATGTGTAGCTTTCCAGCTGTGCGAGGGGCCCTGGCTTCCATTAGTTACAGAACCCTGTAACTGAATCCGATAAATCTCTGCCAAATGCCAGTACTGAAGCTGTAAAACAGCCACAGATCTGAAAAAAGTAACTGATAAGTCTTCACCCCAGCTCTTAGTCTTGGACAGGAAGTAGGAAGTACCCTCACACTGTTTCTGCTTTTGTTAACTGAGCTCTCAGCGCAGTCTGTCCTTGCAGCCGGGTCGGTAAAGGACAGGGGAGGAAATGCCAGCTCCCCGCGTTGGCTTCGCACGAGCTCCATCTTGTGCTTGCATTTGGGACAGGTCCTCAGCAGCGAGCTGGGCGGAAAGTACAGAACCGTGGAAGAGCTCATTGCCAGGAAGACACAGGAGTCGGCCGAGGCCAGGAGGAAAGCAGGCGTGCTGCAAGATGAAGCTAAAGCCTTGTTGGCTCAAGCAAACAGCAAACTCCAGCTGCTCAAAGGTAAGGCTGTTCTGAGAAGGTAATTTGGCACCTTAGAACATGAAGCAATTTCAGACTGTTAAACCAGCTATTCAGCAGCAGAAGAGGAAAAGAAAAGGTACTTACTTGTTACTGTGGTATGATCCGCTTTCCTTATAATGGACACAATACAGTCTTTTGAATCAAAGTTTTCTATAAAATAAGCTCAAACTTACAGGTGAGACACAAGCTTCTGGCATGGCACCTCTCAGTGCTCCCAGAACCACCACAGGGAAGGAATGAAAACCACTCTTCTTAGGATGAAGACTCATCTGTTCCAGCAAGACCCCCATCTTCAAACAGTACTCCCCCCACCCCACCCTAGAATGCTGTTAAAGCAAAAGCTAATCAGGACACAGGAGTTCCAGTTTACAGATTAATTTAACATTTACTGTTGACAATTAAAGTTGATTGAACCAGGAAGAGGCAATCTGCCCCTTGCTACCAGGGTCAGATCTAAGTTTTCCTTCTGGTTTTGACAGGCCAGGAACTCATTCTTCCCCTCTTTGCTACTCCTGCACAGTTACAGTGACTTGCTGAATGGTCTTAATCATCATAAGCTAAAACATTTGTCCATTCTGTGAAAGCCACCATAGAGCAAAGAATGACAATTACTTTAGTATACTCAAAGTATACTTTTGGATTTCCACCTTTGGAAAATAACTTCCATGCTCCTTTACATCCCTATGGAACAAAAAGGTGCCATTCCAGCCTTTGAGGCTTTTGTGGGTTTTCTGAGGTTTTTTTTGCTGTTTGTTTGTTTTGTTTGGGTTTTTTTTTGGTCCCAATCAGATTATATTTCATAAAAAAAAGAATTTGAAGAGTAGTTTATCCATAACTGTAATGATTCACATTTCACTGCATTAAAACACCACGAATTAAACTGGTTTTCCCCTTCCTTTGCTTACAGATTTGGAAAATATGTATGAAAACAATCAAAAAGTTCTGGAAGACAAAGCCAAGCAGCTGGTGGAGCTGGAAGAGACAGTTCGCTCCCTCTTACAGACAATCAGCCAGAAGGTTGCTGTTTATAGCACCTGCTTATGAGCAGGAACGGGAAGTGCTTGTGTTCAGGATGGGTTTTACAAGTATTATACTAGTTCTTTTTGACATTACACTAAGACTTGATAAGGTGAACAGGTTTTATATTGACTTTAAAGTCACAGAACCAAAGACAAGTAACTTTTTGATGTTGAAAATAAACAGTACTTTTGTATCACTGTATGTACCTAGTATGACTTATTAAGTTCCTTCTTATTTTCAGTAGCTGCAATGGTACAGCAGTTAATCCTTTAGCAAGTCTTGTTCTTAAACTGGTTAGAGATCTAATAAAATCTTGGCTTGAACTATGTAATTCTAAAGAAGGGTTCCTGTTACTATGAAATAGAGTCTCCTCCAGGCTGAACAGACCAAGTGACCTCAGCCATTCCTCATATGGCTTCTCCTCAAGGCCCTTCACTGCCTTTGTTGCCCTCCTTTGGACACTCTCTAACAGTTTAATGTCTTTTTTATATTGTGGTGCCCAAAACTGCCCCCAGCACTGGAGGTGAGGCTGCCCCAGTGCAGAGCAGAGCAGGACAATCCCCTCCCTTACCCAGCTGGCGATGCTGTGCCTGATGCCCCCAGGACACGTTTGGCCCTCCTGGCTGCCAGGGCACTGCTGACTCAGGTTCAACTTTCCACTGACCAGGACCCCCAGGTCCCTTTCCATGGCACTGCTTTCCAGCCTCTCATTCCCCAGTCTATCCACATAGTTAGGTGCAGAATCTGCCACTTTCCCTTGTTGAACTTCATCTGGTTGATGCCCCGTTCTGTCATTTGTCAAGGTCTTTCTGCAGGGCCTTTCTGCCTTTGAGTGAGTTGATAGCTTCTCCCAATTTTGTATCATCTCTGAACTTGCTCATTATCCCTTCCAGTCCTGCATCCAAGTCCCTTGTGATGATGTTGAAGAGCAGAGTGCTGAGAAGGGAGCACTGTGACAGGTCCCCAGTGTGATGTCACCCCATTCACTGTAACTCCTTGCACCCAACCCGAGGCACTTGCTCACCCATCACGTGCTGTGTTTATCCAGCTGTGTGCTGGACATTTTGTCCAGAAGGATCTTGTGAAAGACAGTAGTGAAAGCTTTACTGAATATGAAAAGATCACAGCCAGTGGCTGCTCTCAATCAGCTATGTGTATTACCTTGTCATAAAAGGAAATCAGGTTTGATAAGCAGGACTTTGCTCACATGAAGCCATGCTGGCTCTGACTGATGACTTCATTGAATTTCAGGTGTTTTTTCTTACCTCTCAGAATAATATCCGTAACTCTATCAGGCAGTGAAGTGAAACTGATAGGCCTATAGTTTTTAGAGTCCTTGCCCTTCTTGAAAATCAGGGACAACATTCACCAGCTTCCAGTCAGCTGGGGCCTCTCCAACCTCCCAAGCCTGCTCCAAAAATTGGAGAGGTTTTGTGATGACAGCAGCAGCTCTTTGAGGATTCTTGGGTATACCGCTTCAGGTCCCACAGATTTGGAGGGATGCAGCCGAGCAGCAGATCCTGCATAACTCAGGGTCAGCTGGGAGTTAGTCATTCTCACAGTCATGATCTTCCAGCTCAGGCCACTGAGACCCCCTTGGTCCATCATTTGTATTGAAGACAGAGGCAAAGATCGTGTAAACACCTCTGCCGTGTCCCTAACCCTGTGATGTTATTTTTCCACTGCCTCTTGCCATTAATATATTTGAAAAAACTCTTTTGTTGTCCCCCTCAGTTCTGGCACCTTTAACTCCAACTGAGCTTTGGCCACATTAATTTTCTCCCTCCAGTGGCCAGCAGCATCTTGGTATTCTTCCCATTACCTGACCATGCTTCCAGTGGGCACACACCTTCCTTTTTCATCTTGTTTCCAAGAGAAGATTCCTGTTCAACTATGCCTTTTGCCTCACCTGCTTGACTTCCAACACTTGGGAATTGCCTGTTCCTGTGCCTTTAGGAGATGATGTTTAAAAAGTGACCAGCACTGATAGACACCAGCACCTGAGAAAGCATTTTCCCAGGGGACCTTACTCACTAATTCCCTGAGCAGCCTGAAGTTCTGCTCTCCTCCTGTCCAGAGCTGAGTTTTTACTGGCACTTTTCCTCCTGGCACCAGGGATTTTAAACTTGATCCCTTCATGGTTGCTGTGGCCAAGATAGCTGCCATTCTCGACTTTACTTATGAGATCTATTCTGTTAACAAGCAGGAGATAAAGGAGGGCATTTTTCCAAGTCAGCGCCCTTAGAACCTTAAAGCTGTTGTCCAGGTTTTTAGGAATCTTCTGGCCCAGGTGTGATACTCCCAGTTAACTTCTGGCAAGTTGAAGTTTGCCTGTAAGGTCAAGGGCAGTTGATTTGGAAGCATCACTTAGCTCCTCAAAGAATAATTCATCCACATCAACATCCTGGCTGGGAGGTCTAGAGCAGACTCCCACTGACATCTGCGTTATTTGTTTGCCCCTTGATTCTTACCCAGTCTCTTAATGGTGTCATTGCCAGCATTCCAACCCTTCTATCACCTACAGTGCCACCCCTCTGCCTCTTCTGCCCTGCCTATCACCATCCAACAGGCATGCCAGTCACAGGACTTATCTGACCAGGTTCCACTTATACCAGTGATGACAAATCTATGGGACTGGGATAAAGCCTCAAGCTCCTCTGGTTTGTTCCTCATGCATTAGTGTAGAAACATTTCAGGAAGATTAAGCCTTTCTGTGAAAAGAACTACAAATATTCACAGGGCATGTAATGTGAATCAGTTAAGGAGCTGTACACAGACACCCTTTAACAACAGCCTGTAATTAAGAGACAGATAATGTGCAAAAGTAGCATCCGGTTCACCATAACTTCATCTCAAAGTTATCTCCATTACAGTGCACCTTCAGAGAACTGTACAGTATGGCACAAACTGATTTGCAGCTACATGCATCAGCTACACAAGTCAGCACCCAAAACTGCAACGTGTTTGCACATCCTGACTGCTAACTCTGACCCCAGGATTGTGTGTATGTTCTTTGATTGACACCTTACCTAACTTTGACTAACATCATCAAAATCAGGACAACTATGGCAGGATACAGCACCACCTAAGCAAACTGAAGGGCATTAGGATTAAACTAAAAATTACCCCTAAATTCCAGAGGTTACAAACACCACAACAAAAAAAGTCCACTGAAGGAACTGATCATCACAGCACCATTCACTGCCAGTACACTCAGCAGCTGTTAAAAAGGGTGCCAACTTGGCAGCACTCAAGCCAAACTGCTGTGAAACCACTGACAGGTGGCTCAGCAGCTCATCTTACTTTTACCAACCCTCTTTTGTACACTTCACTAGAATGGGTATGACAGTGAGAAAAGTAACAAAAACAATTTTAAGGCCTCGATTTTTAAGTGTCAGGAAAACTATAGTCTCCAGTACAGCCTTAGTAGTAGTATTGTTTGTAAGTTTCCTAGCTTTTCAAACTTCATTTAACATAAACAAAATGAGATACAAGAATTTGTAACTGATAAACCTCAAGAATAAATTGCGGTCAGACTGCTTAAGTATTCCCAAGGTGGAGGGCACAGACACAAGCAGTTTCTGAAAAAGCAAGGCTTCTGGGAAGAACTGCAAATCCCATGATTAACACTTTACATTTACCTCTGTTAAACAAGAATTGATTCTGAAACACCGAAATCTATTGGAAGAATTAAGCTTTTCTACCCTGTTGTCTCACCTTTGCTTTCCCTTGAGCAGCTTCCTACTAACACCTAAAAGCAGACCCACATTAATTCACTAACCCAGCATATCCATGAATCAGATGGTGATAAGCTTAATGAGGTGGTGTGGTTTAACCCCATCTACACCTAAAGTAGGAGTTCAGAAAATAAACCACAATGAAGCAGAGTATCACTGGTGTTTTGCTGATTAACTGTTATGGTAATGCTGGCCTACATCTCCAGCCCTCACTACAGATAATGGATCAATATTTTATTAACAAGCTATAAAGAAAAGTAGAAAGATACAAACATCTTGGCTATACCCAAAACCAAGTAGCTGTTGCACCATTTTCTGAATGTGCTCTTCTCATTCTGCTGGCATAATGAAAAAGGACATGCACAATACCAGCAGATATTAAGGTTTTCTTCAAGGCAGAAGAGGCTGGCAAAAAAAAAAAGAAATGTCACCTTGGAAAAGAAGTTAAAATGAACTACTGGAATTGGGCATGGTCCATATACATGTTAAGGATCTTTCAAAGATGCCATCTGTTTGTGAGTTTCCTCACATATTCAACAACCTAGACACTAAAAGGATCCAATCAGCAAACAAAATCCAAGAAGACCCTCAAGCCATGTCAAATATTTATTAAGTTCTCTTGCTACAGAAGAAGAGAAGGAAAGAGAAAAAAAAATAGAAAACAGAAGAGAAGAAAGTATGTCTTAATTGTGTGGAAAGCTGACATTGCAGCCCTTATGTGTGGAAGGTGCAGAATAACCCTCGTGTCATAGCACTTAACAGCAAACACTGCTTCACTACCCAGTTTTAGGATTTCAAGTTTAAGAGAGCTGGACAATGGAAGCTTTAAAACCAAAATAGATTAGGTAGCAGTACTATGAATTTGTCTTCAACCTTTCTTTTCTCAATCAGCACTCAATTTTTTCCCCTTACAAGTTTTCAATATGAAAACATGACGTGGAGAATCACACACAGAATAGTTTTCTTTTTAGAAAGTCAATATAATTTTAATTGATCTATACGAGCCCCTCTTCTCCCAACATCCCAACACTACTAGGTCAAAACAAGTTTTGGTACTCATATGTAAGAAGTAGACTAAATACTTAAGTTAATCCCTTTAGAAGGAAACACATTTTTGTGCGGAAGTGACAGTGGCATTTTAAGTGCCAGTGGCATTTTAAGTGCCAGCATTCAATGGTTTATTGTATCACTACTTCAAATAAGAAAACACAAAGTATGCTGGACAGTTATCCAGAGTTCTGATCAGCACATCTGATAATCCCATGCAGCAGCAGAATGTTTGGTTTTGAAAAGGAAAAGGGTTCTGTCAGGCTGCTTTTCTGCAACATTCATTGTGTAAATAAACATGTAATTTTAAGTATTTAATTTACAGAGACTGGATAATTCCACTTTTTCCAAACTCTACTTGTTTAAATATCTGATGTTTAAAATTAAGATATTCACTTAAATCAGTCTTAAAATCCTCAGACTCAGCCTTCCATAAGGGCCCACGGTCCATTTTCAGAGATGTACGATATATGTACAAAGATCTGCTCTTTCATTTTAGAAGTTGATAGCTTTGCCAAAGGATGCTGCTAGGTTTGCTTCCCTGAAGGCTTCTGACACTGTCTGGAGAGAGCAAACACAGAAAGTTACAAGTCAGTAACAGCTACATGGAGTAACAGCATGTCTGGGTAATGGTGTTCAACAGTCCCTTTAGAAAACACTTACTGGATGGGCATGGCAAACTCTGGCTACATCTTCACATGATGCTCCATATTCCATAGCAAGGGCAGCTTCATTCACCATTTCACCAGCACCCTGTAATTGAATGGTACTTGCAATTAGCACAAATCCTTACGCAGTCGTCCCGGTTCTCCTGAATCAGTAACAGCTTATAAATAAGCACTTTCTGCTAAAAAAAAGTTATGTTTTAAATAGCACTTCAGCTGTGTTCTAACGTAAGTCATAAGTACTTAATCTACTTGGTGACTGTGCTCAAACTTAGCATAAATCTAAACATAATTAATTCTTAATGAGAGTATTAGTTCTCTCATTGCTGAGAGTTCTGCAAAAGCTGGGCATTTTTCCATGAAAGGAAACCTACCCAAAACACCAATTCGCCCCTGAAAAGTTAAATAGATAACTAGATAAACAAAAGCATGTTACTACACCTACACCCTCATTTTTATTTGCTGTATTTATGCATACTTACTAGGAGAATATATCTTCGAGAAGTCAAAAATAATTAGATCTCCTCTTACATTTTTAGCACTTGGATCCACAACCACAAGATTTTCCCCCAGTCCTCTCCCAATGAAGAAAATTAGATTTATTGGAATGAGACAGACAAAGTGCTTCCTTTAAGACATGTTGGTTTCTAAATTACTGCAATTGCAAGAGAAAGTGCCCAGCACAGCATCTTATTGAGAGCAGCTTGGGTGTTTCTCTTAAAGAAAGCTGTACACAAAAATGTATGGAAGTATTTCTGAAAACATCTTTTGAAAAAAAAAAAACAAAAAACCAAACTTATTTAAAGCTAAGAAACAAAACAGAAAAAGATTAGGGTCTAACTTCGACCAGAAAAAAACCCAAACAGCGGAAAGCCCAAAGGTTTTTTACTCAAAGTTCCACAAATTACTGACCCCACATTTGGTGACTGCAGCGTAAGATTACCACCATTGCTGAAGTCTTAAGTCAGAGAGAGGGGAAAAAGAACACACCAATGAAAAAGCCACAGTCTTTTCAGCTCCTCAACTTCCAAAACTTGAATCAACAATTTCTGGTCTCTCAAGTATTTGGCAGTATTCATAAAATCAAAACAAAAAAACCAAACACAACAAACACCACAAAACCTCACCATATAAAACTGGTCAAAGACACCAAATAACTGCAGCAATTCAAGAGGAAAAAAAAAAAAAAGCTGTGTTTAACACCAAAGTAACTCAACCAAGGGATGGAGGGCAGGGGTGCAGAACAGAACTGTAAGAAAAGTAAATATGGGGAACTCAAACCTCCCCATTTACAAACACCTAACTCAACAACTATGCAACACTGAATAAAAAGTCCGTTACAAGGCCAAGAGAGCACAACTGATGATACTTACTGAGCCTAAAATGTGAGCACCCAACATCCTGTCTGTTGACTTTTGACTAAGTATCTTCACCATGCCATCTGTGTCAGCATTTGTCTTTGCTCTACTGTTTGCAGCAAATGGAAATTTCCCAATTTTGTATTCTACACCCTGCAAAACAAATGTGTTAATTAATGACCAAGATGAACAATGTAACCAACTGCTAAGTACATGAGGAGAAGTAATACAGAACTAAAACACTTGAAACACAGAGAAATGTACATGAACAATGACCAAAAGTGGTATAAGACTGTACTAAAAGATTCATTTGCAAATGAACAGTATTAATGTCACAGAATGCAAGTCATTGAAGAGATCTATGGTTCCTGGGAGAGTGGCATGCACAAGGGCATCATTCACTCACAACCCCTACGCAATAAACTCAAATGCAGAAATTTGGAAAAAGCAGCTAGATAAACAACTAGAGAGTGAAACCGGACCCAAGGTGGAAAAACAGTTTTTGTCTGAAAAGAAAACAAACAGTACCTCTTCTTTCAGCTGTTCTTCTGACTTGCCAACCCAGGCCACTTCAGGGTGAGTGTAGATCACAGAGGGAACACAGTTATAGTCAATGTGAACTGCTCCCCCAGCCATGCCTTCTACACAAAGGATGCCTTCATCCTCAGCTTTGTGGGCCAGCATAGGTCCAGCAACTACATCACCAATAGCATAGATGCTATCAGACCAATGAGACAGAATAAGACACTGTTTAAAAACATCCTAGCACACCTGAGCTACCTTACATAACAGTCTATTTGAAACATGTTACAGAAACCTCTAATCAAAACAGACTAAAATAGTACATTTTAGCAGTTTCCACAGCATGACCACACTTCAAGAGGTATTTAGTAACATGAAATAGACAGGGACTTTTAAATTACAAAACTTCAAAGGCTGATTAAAAATTTTTAGTTCCTGAAATAATACTGGTATCTTGAGTTTTCAGAAAAGAAAAGTATGTTCTGTAATTAAAAACAGAAGTGCTTTAGTAGGGTAAACTTTAAAAATAAGTGTTCTGCATTAAAAAAAAAGCAAAAAAAATAGTCTTACTTACTTTGGAATCTTGGTTTGGAATCTGTTGTTGACTGGAATTCTCCCCCTCTTATCAAGTTCAATTCCAATTTCCTCAAGACCTAGATTTTTTGTGAATGGACGCCTACCGATGCAAACTAGGAGCACATCACAAGTTATTACTTCTGCCTTGCCACCAGCAGCAGCTTCAACACTAGAGAAGAAAGAGAAGCAAAAATGTTAAGCTGTAAACTTGCAGCCTTCTCTCTCTCTGACTGGTAACTAGTATGACCCAGATGGTGACCTCCTGGCTGGGTCTGGCAGCCAAAGCACTTCATTCAGCCTGCCCCACACTTCCACCTTAGAAGAGTTCAGGAGCAGAAGAGGGAGGGACAACACCTCTTAATACATTTCTAAACAACTGTTAGAGAGAGAAATTCAGGGTAAATTTTCAATAGCAAATAGCACGACCTGAAAGGATCAAACCCATACAGAAAAGTAACTGGTGCTGAGTACTTGCCACCCAAAGAACATAGACTTTGGGGTGGGGTATGGCCATGTACTCTGAGCAAGCTTTCTTCTGGGCCCAGGAACCACACCCCTGTTAGCAGCTGCCCAGCATCCCATGCATCCCTCAAGTGCATCTTGTGTTTAACTGCACCCAGAACAAGTTCAATTCATGTGCTATGAGAGCACAAGAAGCAAAGCACTGGAAGTGAGGATAACTGGAAGTGTATTTCAAAAGCATACTCTGAACCAAAACAAAACTCTAAATTTAGTAACAGAATACATGAGAGATCCAACCAGTATCAGCATAGCATGTAAAGAAGCCCAAATCCTGGATCTCTACAGTGATGGAGACCAGACTATCCCTAGCTACAGTGATATAAGTACAAGTCACCATATTAAGATTATTATTAAGATTAATCTTATTTTTGTGAAGTAACATCCCACATTTTCTTAAAGTACAGTTTCTGCACAGAGAATCCATTAACAAAAACAGAAGTAGCGCATATTTATAGACTTTCACAAAGAAATTTGCTGTATGTGTGTCTATATTAACTGTTTTTATATAAAACTTCACAGTTCTGTACGACCATTAGGAGTATGAGCACTACAATACACTCTTTGGGTAATTTCATTTATTTCTCTCCAAGTATCTCTGCCATACTTTAAGACAAGACAACCTTCCAGTAAGTAGCCAAGAGTTAACAGCTTGAAAATGACTGTATGAACAATGGTATTTATGCTAATTATACCAGAAGCAAATATCTTCCATGAAAAGAATGATTTATAGTTCTGCTTTTATTACTGATCTCATATAGTGGTTTTATACCAGGCAAGCCCTCAACTCAAGTCAATGGAACCTCTCCTGTATAAGCAACCTAGGACTCAATAAACCCAAAATTATGAGCTCTGTAAGTTACAATGGAGGATAAACATTTAATTGCACTAAAGAATTAATCTTCCTTCTAGAGCCATTTTTTCCCATTTAGAAAGATAATACCAGACTGTATTTTTAAATAGGTTTGATGAACTGGGAGGAAGAATATATTTGGCATTCCTTTAGTTCTATGTCAAACACTTACGCTACATCTATTTTTCCATCTGGTCTCTTGGTAGCACCAGTAACTTTGGTATTCAGTTTAAACTTGAATCCCTGCTTCTGAAGAATACGTTGGAAGTTTTTAGAGATCTCCATGTCAATTCCCATTCCACCAACATGGCCCATGAACTCCACAGCTGTCACATCTGCACCAAGGCGCTGCCAAACTGAACCCTGCAGTCAGAATAATATAGGTAAAAACAACTTTTGAAAAGCAAACTTTAGATACTTTTACTCTAATACTTACAACAGACTGTAAACTCTTACAAAGCAGGGCAACACTAACAGCAAACCGATCAGTTTCTACAAACATGAGAGTGTAAAATAAAACAAGTTCAACTTTCCCCAGTCTTTCCACAAAAAAAAAAAAAAATCATTGCTTATTTGCAGACTCAAAACTTCCATAACCAAATTCGGGGAATTAGGCTTTTAAATGAGTAGCTAACAAAATAACGTGTATGTTTTAAGTTATAGGTATAGAAGAAATTCTAAATCAAAGAACCTAAAAGGAAAATCCAAAGGGAATTGCTTGTGGAGTTCTAACACCACTACTAATTAACCAAAACCACATTAAGGAACTTTTACCCAACAAATTGGAACCACTGCTGCTTCAGTCTGTATTTATAACCTTAACCACAACCATCAGCCTCACCAACAAAACTCATGTACACCCTATTAACCTGCAGTTACCAACATCCACCCAATACAGAATTTCACTTTGCTTACTCTTTTCCTGCTTAATGGTCAGCAGGCTAAGCAGCCTGCTGGCAGACGTGCACAGCTTCAAGCAGTTGCAAGACCAGCAAATGTAAATTCTTTTTGAAACACATAGGTGTGAGGCAAAGGGACTCAGACCAAGATGAATTACAAGGTCTCCACTCCTTTGCTTGATAGAATATGTACAATCACATTAAACATCTCTCAAGAATAACTGTTAAACACAAGAATTTATCCTGACTTTGTGCACTTCCCTTAAAATAGGAAGTTCTCTCATAGGCCTGTAGGCCAGGTACAAACCATCCCCCTAGTTCCCTAATCCTCCAAAAAAGAAAAATAAATATGCAAGACACTGTATGTTCCTCTCTCATTTCTCTGCTTAACTAACCAGCTGCAGAAGTACTGATCAAACAAACACTTAACCCAGCTCTTCTGGTAAAAAAGGGAGCTAGCACACTGAAGTCTGAACAGATTCACTGTGACTCACTGAAATGCTGAATCACAGCAATGCCATCAAATATAACAAAAATAATGCCCCATTCCTTTACAAATTAAAGGCCAAGTGGTTTAAATATCCTCTCACCAGCTCTACACCAATGACTCCTGCACCAATGACAACCATCTTTTCAGGAACTTTTTTCAGCGACAGCGCACCAGTGGATGACACAATGTTATCTTCATCAATCTAATGACAAAAAAATGCACAAAAGGAGGTTTACAACCTCTTTTACATACTATATACAAAACACACAGAAGGTGAAGTGCAGCTGAGTGCAAACAATTATTACACATTAAATTGTGTGACTATGAGACAGTGAAAAGTAAGTACAATTAAGCTCAAATACGTACAGTAATTCCAGGGAAGGGAGCAACTTCTGAGCCTGTGGCTATAAGTATGTTCTTTGTATTGATAACTTGTGTGCTGCCATCTTCTTTAGTTGCAGTGACTTGGTTTTTGCCAGTTATTTTTCCAAACCCTGATACATGTACAACCTTTAGTAATCAGAACACAGTGAAGTCAGATTCAAATATGTAAGGCTACATTTCACTTGAATCTCACTAATGCTTAGAGATGCTGCTAAAACATACCTCTGCATCACTACCTGGCACAAATCACACAGTAATTGTATACTATTCTTTTAAGCAGATTAACAGTGAAGGCACTGGCCATTTAAAAGTTTTCTGGAAGAAAAGCATTCAAATTCTGCCCTTGTCAAATCAGTCACTCAAATTAATTTATGTGGCCATATGAAAATGTAAAGAGCAAGAAATTCAGATCAGAAAAATACATATACCTCAGTATATAATCCAAACTAACCTTGTTTTGTTTAAATAAATGAGCAATTCCACCTGTTAAGGCCTTCACTGCACTACTCTTCTGTTCCATCATCTTCTCTAGATTCAAACGGATTCCTGTAACTGAGATTAAAACAAAACAACTTACATCAAGCATTGCAGTGTGTTAAAGGAGCTAACCTCAACACAGTTAACAGCTCTGACACAGAAAGGTGTGTTGAATGGTCCTACTAAATACTAAAGGTTACATTCAACAACTGCTATGTTGAAAACCAGTATTGCACTTTTCAAATATAACATCTATCCATTACTTAGAGTTCAAAGAGCAGACACGTCCCTAAGCCTCCAAGTGACAGATAAAGGATATTACTTACAACTCTGAAAATTTTCTGGACAGAAAACCATACTAGTCAGATTTGAAAGATTAAATTTACATTTTGTTGGAAACTGCTTATGTTAACAGACACTGACAGTTGTTCTTCACTCACTTTCAATTCCTCTATTAGCGAAATCTTTTCCATGGGCCAAGTGATACAGATGTGAGTTGTTCAGCAAGGCCTAGGACACACAAAAATGTGAATTTGGACATACATTCACAAGAACGAGTTAGTTATTATAAGGAAAAAAAATTATATTATTTGCAAAGTGTTCTCACTATTAAAAAGTTTGACATATATGTACTTTAAAAGGTGTATTTCAAACACAGAAATTGTTCACAGTAGCTCCTACTGAAATGTTCAGTAAAGTTACATACTTAATAATGAAACAGAAAACAGTTACATCCACACCTATCCTTTTTGCTCGTTTCACCATAGAAATCAATAATTAGTCCATAGGGATTTAAAAAAAAAAAAAAAAAAGGAACAGTCCAAGTAGAGGAAATAAACAGGATTCTGACTGAAGGCCAAAGAGAAGATACAGAAAATTGCATGAGGAAAGTCTACACTAGAATGCCTGTTAAGATTTTACCCTGTGTAGACCTATGTGAGTTAAATTTTCATTAAATTTTTAGAGTTTCACCCTATGTGAGTTAAATTTTGAATTGTTGTGCTGAAGTTACTACAACTGCATAGCTAATTGAGCTGGATGGCTTGGAGCTAGCTCAGGTATAAGGATTTCCCAAATTCATAGATAAACTTAAAATAGTTTTCATAAGGATGGCTATAAATAAGTAGCTTGAAATTCAGAACCTCAGTAGCTGTATTTTAATTAAAAATAACAATATAGTTAAGGCAGGATCTTACTAAGAAGATTGATTCTTTTGTTATATCCATCCCAACTATGACATTATCTGTATTTCTGCAGGGACAACAGTATGAGTTTGCAGACTTAAATCTAAAGCAGGCACACAAAAAGATTCAAAGGCAATTTTGAAATATTTGCCTTATCTACATATGCTTGAGTAAAACTAATACTGTCAAAATAAGATAATTCAATTTTTACAATTTTTATCAACTGTCTTTAAAATTAATTTCTCCACATAACTGTCACAGCCCCGAATCTGTAACATCCATGTTACTTAAAAGACACAGCCACCACTCAAGACTTAAGCAACTACAAAGGAAAAAAAAATCAATTTTCATTGCATTATTTTAGGTGGTTTTCTGAAAAGGAATATTTGAGTCATTTGTTACTGCCTTGGTGTACACAACCTATGCAGCCACTTCTTAAGTTTACTGCCATTCAAACATGTTCTAGATAGCATTCAAGTTAAACCATGATTTTCATAAAAATTTTAAAGGATAAAAAAAATAAAAAGGGACTTGAGGAGTTAAATAGAACCTAGTAGAGTGTCAAACTTTCAAGGTAACATTGTGTGGATTAACATTTTTAAGTGGTGCTTCAGTATATTAAGATACCTTGAACTTCATTAAAATTATTATTAAAATGTCTAGAAAAATGAATATAAATTTTCTTCCAAATCTTAGTATTTGTAGTGCATTTTCTCCTCCCATGCTAATGGAGCCTCTTGAGCAAAAGGACTACAAACTACAAACAGTAATACAGTTAGGAGGGATCTTGCTAAGAATGCTGTGTATGTTACTACAGCCATTACAAATCCGGCATTAGTGGTGTCCTCCTTCACCTGCTGGGTGTTATTGAGGCAGATTCCCCAGAAACAGCACTGTTCTTACAAAGGCCTACGTCTGAAATTACTTTAAACTAGATTGACAACGTCAAATATGAAGTCCTTATTAATTTCTTCTTGCTTCTCCTTTCTTTCAGAGTGGTTGTGTTGGACTCACCTCTTTCTCTCCACACCTGCACTACTCCACACAAGCACCACCAGCCTCACCCTCCAGGCCATTCTGTACATGAACATCCATCTTGAGAAACTCTTTCCTACTCTCCTTCCAAGTGAAGCACATAATGTCAGCTGTTTTTAATGAAGCTATGACAAACTATGTACACTTACTTTGGATGGAATACATCCAACATTCAAGCAGGTTCCCCCTAATGTTGCATTTTTTTCTACACAGACAGTCTGAGGAAAAAGAACAGAGGAAACACAAGAATTTTTTAGCAATACCATGCCACCATTTCCTTATAGATTATCTCACAATTCAGAATTGACAACAATGACATTTGTCTACTTGTCTAGTATTTCTACCTCTACCAAGTGCCTCATTAATTTCACTCCTAGATTTATTCTGCAGCTTGTATTTCCCTTAGCTCATTTTTTTGTTAACTTAAAACCCACAAAATAGCTCTTTGCAACAAAATTCTCTACCAAACAACAGCCACTGCACCATTCATACTTTCACATAAGTTTAAGTGCTGTCCTACTACAAAAATCTGTTACAAACTATATAATAAATACAACACTCCGTCCAGTGAAAAATGTTCCCCTAACAATTACAGAAAAACACTGCAAAAAGCCAAGAATATAAATCATGTGACGATTCATAAAAACAAGAAAACAACTGGTAAGTGAACTGTCATAGATTAAAATCCCATGCAGCAATCTTTTCTTCAAAGAAAACAGAACCCCCAGCCATAAACAATATTTCTGCTACGAAGTTATACCAACACCTATAAAGAAAGAAAAAACAAAAGTCAAATAAAGCAAAACCAAACAAAAATAAGGTCAGTAACAACAGGAATGGGAAATATGTCATCTCCTTCTCATTAAACTGACAGCATCAAAGTGTGCAAAAGACAAAAAAAACTGCCAAAACTTCATATAAAAACAGATCACTTGGAGAGAGTGGGGGAGAGAGTATCATAAATCATTTTTGTACAAGCAAAGGAACTGGTGTCTCCTTCTCTGGAAGGCGCACACACACTCAAAATAATTGTTCCTTGGTTTATACTCTTGAGAGTTCCAGTCCACTGAGAGGCAACTATCCAGGTGAAAGCCTTTCACAATTTCTTTAAATTGCTACTTTTGTGCTAAGGTAGGGATGAAGGTAACATAGAGAGTAGAATTCCCCAAATCAAATCACATGAACATTTTGAGACACACTGATCCCCTATGTCCCCTTCCTCTTGTTTTAACCACATGAATACATGAAACACAACACAAGGGCTTTAAAAGCTGCACTATGGATCAAACAGTACCAGATTACTCCTACCTTTACCCAATTAGGATGTTCTGCCTCATCCACTTTACATAAACTTCAGTGACAAGGCCAAGCAAAGCTTTTTTGGAAGGCCAATACCCAGAGAACGCTGTTGGCAATAATATGGGATGCTGTGGTGGTGATACAAGGACTCAGTGCTTGTGCTAGCAGAAACAGCACTAAAACTGAAAGTTAACTCAGTAGAGCAGAATCAGGTTCTTCAATGGATGGGGTAACTATACAATCTATCTTTTTGCCAGTCTGCTGAAAATGTCTCCTTACATTCTTCAAGGACGCTAAAAACATTCTACATGATTACTCAATGCTAATGGTGACATACACAAGTATGTCCAAGCATTTTACTCTCTCTGACTAGCTGTGAAACAGTGTAACAGAATTATTTTTTGCTATGATGAAAAACAAAATCCAGGGCACTTTTCAAGCCCCTTGTGTATGGCATCCTACTGTTAATCATAGATATGAAAGACTCAAGGACAGTATTGTTCCAAGAGAAGCTGGTATTTAGCCAGCCACAAAAATAGCTTTAGAATAATCAAACACGAACTTATGTGGCAGAAGGCCACAATCTTAATTAAAACTTGTAGCACTGAGCACCTTTGTTTCTTAACTTGTACTACTAGCTCAGTAACAACATACATCAAGAAGCAAGAGTACTTATTATGACAAAACCAGTAATTCACAAATATGCATAAAGACAACTCATTTATTTACACTAAGTCAAAGGAACAACTTAATGCAATCTCAAACATTTATATTTTGGTACAGTTACACATTAGAAGGCTAAAAGATACCCAAAAAGATGTCACTGACACCCAGTTGTGGGACCAATGAGGGATAACACTCAGAATTACAGACAAATTCAGTTTGAAGGGACCTCCTGTGGAGGCCATCTAGTCAAACCACCTTCTCCAAACACAGTCAACATCAAAGACATTGAGGGAGGTGATTCTCCCACTCTGCTCTCATGAGATCCCACCTGGAGTACTGTGTCTAGCTCTGGGGCCCCAACACAAGACAGATTTGGACTTGCTGGAGCAAGTCCAGAAGTTGCTCACAGGGCTGGAGCACCTCTCCTATCAAGACAGGCTGAGAGCTGGGGTTGTTCAGCCTGGAGAAGGCTTTGGAGAGACCTTAGAGCACCCTTCTCATACCTAAAGGGAGCTTGAAAGAAGGCTGGAGAGGGATATTTCACAAGGACATTTAGTGACAGAAACAGCCTGAAGCTGAAGCCCGGCAGATTCAGATCAGCTCTTAGGAAAGGGTTCTTTACCATGAGGGTGGTGAAGGACAGGAATAGGCTACAGAGTTACTGTGGATGCCTCACCCCTGCAGCGCCCAAATCCAGGCTGGATGAGTCTCTGAGCAATATGGTCTAGAGGAAGGTGTCCCCTGCCCATGTCAGGGACAATCTTCAACATCCCTCCCAACCCAAATCACTCTGTGATTCTAGGATGTATCAGGTGGCTCGGGGCCTTGTATAGCCAAGTGCTGAAAATACTGAAAGATGAAGACTACAAGCTGTGCAGGCCCCTACTCCAGTGCTTCACTGGAACTCATCACCAGGAGTTCTTGTCCTTACCAGGTGGTAAAACCAGCTCGTTTTGGTCACAAAGTCAATTTTTTGTAATTCAAACACATTGTAACACACCAAATAGCAGAAACATGCTCAAGACTACTAGCACCACCTTCTCAGAGTTCCAGGTAATTATGAGAACAATAATGCAGCGCCAAGAGAGTCAGTTGATCTCCTATTAAGGAGCAAAGGCAAAAAAATATCCTGCTGAAGTCACATTCTGTATTTATGTAAGTTTAAAAATATCTGAAATATATTATATACACATACAACTCTCACAATACTTAATTAAATGACACACCACTAATACACATAAGACACAAAGTGCCTCTTCCAGAAGGCATTCAACAACAGGCAGAACAACTGAGAAGAACATAAATAAATGTAATTAAGATACTACAGTATTTCTACATACATATTCTGCCTCTAAAATTCTCACATAGCAATGGAATTCCGCTACTCACATTCAAAAAGCATATCAGTTGGATATGGCTTTTTCCCCTTTTGAGTTCCCTCAGTCTGTCCTTCACAATAGTTTCCCAGTGGTCTTTTTATCAGTCATTGTCTCTTTATTTTTCCCTTTGTTGAGAGAAAATTCCTTCCTAGCACTGTTTTCCCACCCTCTCTTTCACAAGAGTATAAGCCCACATCAATTACCAGTTCCAACCAAAAGTGAGCTGTCCTGAGCAACTCTGTCAGTAGCAGGCCTACAGATAGTAATACAGTCACATCTCCATTTCTAATTCTGCATAATCTGGGTAAGCAAGGAAAGATTAACAAAATATGTCAACAGTATCTGGTGGCCCAAGATGAGACATAAGAATTACAGCATCACACAGACACCTTTCAAGTTCATATGGATGAGTATTCTGCTATCTGAGTGAGGTCTCACCTTAAATCCAAGCTGAGCTGCTTTGATAGCAGCAACATACCCTCCAGGCCCAGAGCCGATAACCGTGACATCGGCATCAACTGAAACAGAGAACGTTGGAGTTTGGGTTTTTATTCAGCAAAATAATTGCATATTAAGGATTATGAAAATTAATAAAATAGGTTTAGATAAGGAAGTTCCACCTCATAGCTGAAAGTAACTTTCTGCACACAGAGAAAGGTTGTGTAGAGGTATTCACAAGAAAAATAACCAGTCCTAAATTCCACAATGAAAATAATGTAAAATGACATAAAGAAACTGAATTCCTCATCCCTCTTGCTATAAAGCCTTTAAGAACTTAACTCAAGATATCTCAATAGTTTACTGTTACGTTTTTTCCAATATAGCTTCTATTGATGTTTAGCACAAAACAGAAATGCTTACTGAATGCCATAAATTTATAAAGGGGAAAATGTGGCTGCAAGAGGTATCTATGCAACCTCTACTGATTATAAAGCAGCAGAAGCTATGAACTTTGCACCAAGTTTGTATCTTGTAACCACAAGCTCCTTTAGAATATTAATTAACATAATAACAGTGATGGTAAAGTTCAACTTTTATTTACAGCTTTAGCCTGAAATCAAATGATGCAAATAAACCATAATATTTCATCTAAATCTGCATCCTGACATGGATTTCAACTGGAACACTGGTATCCGAGTTTGAAGTATTGCTTTAGTTTTTGTGGGGGTTTGGGTTGGTGGGGTTTTTTTGTCCCAAAAAGGTTTTTCATAATTAATTACCTTGATCGGCATAGGACCTTTGTGGCACTGCACAAACTCCCTGAAGACCATGATGAATCCGATCAAAACGGCTTCTCTAGAAAGGAAAAAAAAATAAAAAGAATTCCCTAGTTTTAAAAGTTTGTGTCTATCCTTGAGGGAAAATAAGCATTCAGCAATGCACAGATGAACACAGTTACCATCACCAGCTAAAACAGGAACAGCACGACTGAAGCACAGTGGGCACTGAGTGGAACAAGAGGCAGAAGCTGCTCTGACACTTACCTGCTCTTTCACCTCAGTCTGTCATCACACCTGTTCTCAGGTCACTCTCACCTCAGGCTGCCTCTAAACTTTCAACCCCTTATATGGGGCTTTCAAACCACATAATGACATAAATTAGACATCCACAGGAGTCTATGAAGAGTCTTGTTCTGTAACCATCCCCTTCAGCCACTTCCTATGAACAGGCAGCTGCATCTCACAGGAGGTTCGGGAGGGCAAGGTTTTTTAACCTTTACGAAAAGGCAATGGGACAGCACAGAACAGCTGCTACAAGCACATCGAGGGCCGATCACCCTGTAACTGGAGTAGAGGATGTCCCTGGAAGCACTAGCAAAGACCCCGGCACCGCAGCCCAAAAGCCGGGGCCGGCCCCACTGACAGCGGCGCTTTTTGCAGCCACCACGGCCGCGGCCTCTCGCGGGCCGGGACACCGGGGACCAGCGCCGACAACGCACAGGGCAGCGGGGAGGCTGGTCCCTGCCACTCAGGCACCGCGAGGGCCGCCCGCGGCCGCCGCGCCCCCTCCGCCCGGCCGAGCAGCGACGGACAGGAACAGGGGAACAGGCAGGGGAGCGCAGCCAAGGCCCGCGCCCGCCTCAAGGCGCCGCTCCGGCCCCGCCCGCCCTCACGCACGCCCCCGGCGGGGTGACGGGGCTGAGGAAAGCCCAGGCCCGAGCTGCCCGACGCGGCTCCTGTTCCTTGTCCCCTCCCTTCCCCTCGTCTCGCCGGCCCGCCGGTGCCGTACCCGAGCGAGCGCGCAGGAGACACGACCCCAGCGCTGCATGTCCACGGTGCTGCCGCGCCCCGGCCGCTCAAGGACTCCGCGGACGGCGCAGGCGCAGGCGCAGTGCCGGGCGGGCGGGGCCGGCGCGGGGCGGGGCCGGCGGCGGGGCCAGGCGGCCCTGGGAGGCTCCGGGCTGAGGGAGGTCGGGGCACGGCCCTGGCCAAACCCCGCCGGTGCAGGGTCACCTGGAGCAGGTGACACGGGAGGGCATCCAGGCGGGTTTGGAACGTCTCCAGAGAGGGAGGCTCCGCGACCGCCCTGGGCAGCCTGTTCCAGTGCTCTGCCACCCTCAACATAAAGAAGTTCTTCCTCATGTTGAGGTGGTACTTCTTGTATTTCAGTTTATGGGCATTGTTCCTGTCACTGGGCTCCACTGAAAAGAGTCTGGCACATCCTCTTGGCACCAGTCTTTGAGATATTTATAGAATCAGAGAATCATAGAATATGCTGAGTTGGAAGGGGCCCATCAGCATCCAACTCCTGGCCCTGCACAGGACACCCAAAGAATAACTCCGTGTGCCTAAGAACATTATCCAAATGCTTCTTGAACTCTGTCAGGCTTGGTGTTGTGACTGCTTCCCTGGGCAGCTGTTCCAGTGCCCAACCACCCTCTGGGGGAAGAACCTTTTTCTAATATCCAACCTAAACCTCCCCTGGCTCAGCTTCATGGTATTTCCTCAAGTCCTGTCGCTGATCATGAGAATTGCCAAGAGATTGGCACCTGCCTGTCCACTTCCCCTCGTGAGGATGTTCACAGTAAGATCTCCCCTCAATCCCCTCCAAACTGAACGAACCAAGTGACTTCATAAGGTGTCATATGGCTTCTCCTCATAAGGCTTCTCCTTCAGAGCCTTCACCATCCTCATGGCCCTCTTTGGATGCTCTCTAATAACTTAATGTCTTTTTTATATTGTGGCTCCCAAAACTGGTACCAGGGTTTGAAGTGAGGCCACTCCAGTGCGGAGCAGAGCAGGATAATCCCCTCCCTTGCCCAGCTGGTGATGTACCCCAGGGTATAGTTGGCCCTCCTGGCTGCCAGGACACTGCTGACTCACATTCCACTTCCCATTTGTATGTATTGATGAGATCCCTTCTCAGTCTTCTCTTGACTAAACAGGCCCAGCTCCCTCAGTCTCTCCTCTTAAGACAGATGCTCCCGTTCCTTAATCATCTTTGTGGCCTCTGCTGGACCCTCTCCAGCAGTTCCTTGTTTCTTGTTGAAAAATGGGTTTCTCTTGTACTGAGGAGCCCAGAAGTGGACACAGCACTCCAGATGTGGTCTCACTAGGATCAACATAAGGGGAGGGCCACTTCCCCAGACCTGCTGGCTACAGTCTTCCTGATGCACCCCAAGATACCACTGGTCCTCCTGGCCACAAGGGCACACTGCTAGTTCACAATCAACTTCTCACCTGCCAAAACTTGCAGGTCCTTCTCAGCAGAGCTGGTCTCAAGTAGGTCAGACCCCAATCTGTGCTGGTACTTGGGAATTCATGGCTCCACCTGGCACCAAAGGGAACCCTGGGGCAAGCCCCCAGACCCAGATGGACTGCATCAGAACAACAACTGGGCACAGGCAGAGAAAGGGAAATTACATGTTTCAGATGGAAACCTCTTCCAGCTAATTGACAGTGAAATGCACATAAATTAAATTTTTAAAATATTAAAAATTGTAAAATCTAAGATACTTAATTTTGGAAAGACTTTCAAGTGACTTGGAGTAATTGTTTTCAAATTATTCAATCAGGAAAAAATTGAACTAGAATATTCTTGAGCATATTCTTGAGCTAGAACATTCTCTAGAAGAAATTCCTCTTGAGAAGAGGTGACTGTGAGAGGACCTCATCAATACATACAAGTATCTAAAGGGAGGTGCCAGGAAAATTGAGCCAGGCTCTCCTCAGTGGTGCTAAGTAATAGGACAAGAAGCAATGGGCAGAAACTAATGTGTGGAAAATTCCAGTTGAATATGAGGAAGAATATCTTTACTGTGCAGGCAACTGTGCACTGGAACAGATTGCCCAGAGAGGTTTTGGTGGCTCCCTCATTGGAGTATTCAAGAACCTTCTGGATGCAATCCTGTGCAATGTGCTCTGGGATGACCTAGGGAGGTTGGACCAGATGACTACTGTGGTCCCTTCGAATCTGACCAATTCTGTGACTCTGTGACAGTGAAATGCATATAAATTGAATTTTTAAAACATTAAAAAATATAAAAATCTAAAATATTTCATTTTGGAAAGACTTTCAAGTTTCCTGGAATAATTGTTCCAATTTATTTAATAAAGAAAATACCTGAACTAGAATATTGACACATTTTTATAATTATCATTGCTTAATTTAATGCTCTGTATATTTTTCCGAAACTAATATTTTCTTCTAGAAAATAGATTTTTTTTTTCTGGAATAATAGATTTCACATCCTGGATTCCTCTGTTATTTTCACTTCAGTACATCAGTATTTTTAAACTTAAATCCTTCATTGCCTGTGGGAGAACAGCAGTGGGCCAAGACCATTTTCCTTCTATTATAGTGAATTCTATCTAATTTAGAATATACACAATATGCAATTCAATTTATGCTAAAAACACCTATATGTGCCTTCAGGTAAGTAATATGCAACGTAGGTAATACTACTGATTTCTCACCTTGCCTGAAATTGAAAATATTTTCTGTGGAAGAGTTCTCAGGTTTTCTAGATGTACGAATTTCTTCCATATATCGGTATTTCCATCAGGGGGCAGCGTTCTGCTATTTCCTACATAGGGAAAAAGGAAAGGCCCTCTTCAGCAGGCAGAATACCTCTTCTTTATCCATAAGGATCTCTCTTACCTGCCCTTCAGCAACGCTGGAGACTGTATGTGCCCAATATTTTTATATTTAAACTCCTGTTTGTTAGAACATGGTGCTAATAATGCCAAGTCGTGGGCTTAATCCCTGTATGGGCCATTCACTTGAGTTGGACTTGATCCTTGTGGGTCCCTTCCAACTTAGAATATTCTGTGATTCTAATGAAGAAGTATCCGAGAGTCCCTGATGCTTGCAGGGATAGTATCATGTCCCTATCATTTCCTCCTACCGTCACTGATGAGCCAGCCAAAGAGAATAAAACCCAGAACTGCCCCAGTTGTAGCTAAGTGAAAGTACTCAGCCACTACATTTTAATTCTCCATGGCCTCCCAGCCTTGGTGCATGTTGGGGTACTGGAGCTCTCCCCTCTGCACAGGCAGTACGTGAGTATTTCTAGTGAAATTACAGGTTTTTTCAGACACAAATCTGAATGCCATGAGAATCTTGTCACTGCAAGCAGTGAACAAGACCACCTCCTGCAACAAGCAATGGCTGGAGGCTGTGAATGATGGTTACTGTGGCCACCGAAGGGAAGGCAGCTTGTGTGGTGATTGCTTCAGCACCCAGGCAAGAGGGTGTAGGGGGCCTGGGGTAATAAAGGAAGCATCAAAATGTGTCTTAGTGGAGGAGGACAGTGGGAAGGCAAAAGGGCACACAGGGAATGCAGGGTTAGACCCCTCCATCCCATTCACCTCAGCCCTGGTAGTCAACTCTGAACAGCCTTTCCCATTAACTGCATGTCCCTTGGGGTCATGGTGGCTAGGACCAATGTTCTGAACCTTCCTGGGAACTCTACTGAAGTTTGGAGATTGTTAAAATTCTTTTTTGAGGTTTTACATCTCTGAGTAAGTAATAAGGATCATAAAGACAGTATATTGCCTGTAGAACTGTGGTACTTGTAAACCATGGACACCTGAGTACTTTCTGTTCCCTTGCTCCAGGCATGACTCTACCTCACCTTGCTTTGGTTGTGGCACTCCTTTCATGAACACTGAGGTTACAGTACCTGTTTACACTCCCACTTTTTATTGCATCCATGAGTACTCATGAAATGTCCCCTCTCAGAAAAGCAGGCTCCCAGGATTCCAGCTGCATGAGGAGGAATCTTGCTAGCAAGAGAAGGAAGATGATCCTTCCATTCTGCTCAGCACTGGGGAAACATAGCTGGTGTTCTACCTCCAGCTTTGGGCCCTCCAGTAGAGGAGAGACACAGATATACTGGAGATAGTCTAGCAAAGAGCCATGGAGATGACAGAGGGGCTGGAGCACGTCTTCTGTGAGGAAAGGCTGAGTGAGCTGGGACTCCTCAGCCTGTAGGAGCGAAGGCTCAGGGGGATCTCAGATCTCATCAAGGTATACAGATACCTGAAGGGAGGGTGCACAGAGGATGGAGATGGGCTCTTGTCAGTGGTGCCCAGTGACAGGACCAGAGACAGTGAGCACAAAGTGAAACACAGCAGCTTCCTTCCAAACACTTACTATACTGTGAGGATGAGGGTACAGGCTGCCCAGAGAGGTTGTGGAATCTCTCTCCTTGGAGCTTCTCACAAGTCATTCAGACGTGGTGCTGGGACACCAGCTCTAGGCAGCCCTGCTTGAGAAGAGGGTTGGATCAGATACCTCCAGAGGTCCCTTCCAACCTCAACTATTCTGCAGTTCTGTGTCAGGAAAAAAACTGCATCATGGTTATTTGCTCTGAGAGTAAGTCAGCGCTGACTTGGAGCCAGAAGAAAGCTGCCAACAGGCTGAAGTCAGCAGAGGGCAGTAAGGCTGCGTAGACTAACAGAGCCACAAGGATGTGTTAGAAGTAGAACATTCTATTTCTTTGAAATACTGAATATTTTTTTGCATTAAACATTGAAATTTTACATACATACCTATGCACACATGTTTATTTGTACACATCAAGATTATCAATCTAGACAGACTAGTACACTGGATCTAACTTGAGAAAACAGAACTAAAATCTACCACATTCCATTCAAGGATTGGATGGTGGCTATCAGTGAGTTCTACCCTTGCAAAGCTGTAATTAAGAAATCACATTTTCAGATTATTCCTCCTCTCTTTGGTAAATCCTTTTGGTAAACTCCTCTCTTGTGAGAGGCAGGGCAAAGTATATCCAGAAAGATTCTGCATCCTTATTCAAAGCAGGGCACTGTACTGCTTTCCAGACTGCTCAGCTTACTGCTCTGCATAGAAAAGCTTCCTATCACTCAGGCAGTAAAGCAAGATGAGAAGTGCTGAGAAAGCTACAGCAAGTCAATGATTTCTGCTTGACGTTCTGCATAAATATGTGGGATAAATAGAAAAGAAGGTGAGTAAAACTGTGCCAGATGCTAAATAGCAGCATACCTCAGATTAATTGAAAAGGTAAGACAAAGCATGTCAGGAGACCTGGTATGTGCTCTACAGTGCAGATATTTTACAAAGATTTGTGGCTCCCAGATGCTAGCAGGAGAGTTGAGCAGTCAGGACATTCCCCTGCCAGTTGGAGCTCTAAAGGAGCACATGTAGGCAAGAAGAGGTTGTGGAGCTTGATATATTTTCAAGCCAAAGAGAAGGTCAAACAGAGTCACAGACTCTACAAAGGGTACCGGAGCTGGTGCTGGTGACAGCGCACATTTGAGTTCTCTTGCACCACTTGGTGACTGCAGAAAAGGGCACAAGCTGAGCCATTACATACTGAAGATGTTGTCACATACCATGGTTAAACACTCAGCACCCTGCATCTGGCAGTGGTTTGTGTGTGAGGTGGAATCCAGCTCCCTCACCTGAGGGACTGACACTTCTTTGCATTTAAATGTTAGGCACCTAGAGAAGCCATTGTCCTAAAGCAAGTATCCAAATTCCCTGCATGGTCAGCAGGTGTCTTTCAGAAGAAGCACCCAAGAGATTCTATCTGCCTGTCTTATATGCATGCACCAAGGCCAAGACGATCTTCCTTGGGGCCTTCGAGGGCTCCTGCTTCTGCTTTAACTACACAGGGAAAGTGAGCAATCATTGCGGCACTTACTGCAGCTGTCAGGGTTGGACATCTGGTTTAGCAGGTCTGATGGAGAGCTTGTCTTTGGGCTTCTATGGAACATGCAGAAATATTGGCAAATCGAGAGGGTCATTCATCCTGTCCCAAAGGGAGTGTCAAGGATTGCCCTCCAATGGTAGTGCTGCCACATGCTGAACAGAGAGGAGACACAGGTGATCTATGCTAAACATCTAATTTTGATACAGTCAAAGCTGATGAGAAAAAAGCTCACCCCATTAATGAAGGAGGGCCTCCAGAGGCTTGGAGAACTTGGGCATCTCAAGCTGTTCCATTGAGTCCTGCCCTTGGCATCCTTGGGACACAACTCAAAGGAGGCAGAGATGAGCCTCCCTTTAGTCATCAGTTTGCTTAACTTGATATATCAAGTTTGTGCTGCAGAAAGACAGTCGGAGGTCTGTGTACAATGTCCTTCCCTCCAATTTTCTTCCATCTGACTTTTTTCTGGGTAGCAATTATTTTGCAATAGCAGTGAGTGGCTTTGCATGTTAGTAACTTGTTGTACCTTGTAAAATTCTGTTCCCTACACATTACACCTGTGAAAATCTGTGACTTAATTAGAAAGGAGATTATGGATGAGGCCAATGAGGTATATGAAAGCCTGGTTTGTTCATGGGAAAAAGTCAATGTTCTTTCTTGCAGGTTACGAAAAAATTATTCACTGCAGAGTCAAATTGCCCAGTGCATATAATTCAAGATCTTTGCAATGAGAATTAGAATGATACATGGTTGTTATTTCCCTTTTTCTGTACTCAATATATCATGCTAATTTAAAGTTCTTTATAAGCATTCATACCAGAGCTGGTCATCAAGTGCTGGTTAATTTTTACATGTAATGCAAAAAAAACCCCACTTTCATTTGTTTTAAGCTTCCAGTTACATTTTCAGCTTTGCAATAAAAATCAAACCAAAGCCCACAAATATTTTCTATTTCTTAGACACATGTAAAATCAATTTGTTCTATTGCTGGAAAACATGTAAATGTAAACCGAGGTGGAAAGTTTCCACTCAAGTTTTCATGTTAACTAAAATCTCGTCTTGTCTTCAAACAAGGCCATTAGAAATACAGCAACTGTGCAGTATTTCATTTTCTTCAATTCCAAAAGCTCTGTCAGACACACAATTCACTCACAGACACCCCTCAAGGGATATGTATTACATCAAAGAAGTGGTACACTTCTCCTCTGGGGATAGGTTTTCTCATGCTCTGCTCTCCTAATTCAGGACCTGACCTTTAAACCCCTTGAGCAAGCAGGAGGAAGTTGTGGCTAGCAGGAAATTTTGCACCACAAACCAGTGACAGTTTATTTGCTCCTCTAGAAAATCTTTGAAGTAATAAATTCCCATTGTTAGGTCAACTTGGCTTTATGAAACTCAAAGTTCTCCCTGAAGCGTAATGATATTGTACAGCTTGGAAATTTCTCAGTGATAACAGGGTGATAAACGCAGTGTAATTCCTGCATCCTAGTTCACTGCAGTGTTAAGGTTGTAAGCACTTTAAGCATCTGGATGGAGAATGTCCTGATCTAGCACAGCAAATCAACTGCCACCATGAAAATCAAAGTGCACGCCCCATGCTAACCTGCAGTTTGCCCTTTAAGAACTGTAATTCATAAAGATTAATTATATTAACATTACTGTTTCCTTGTGATACTGGTGCTAATCTGTTAATATAGGACGTTAGAAGAGAGCTGTGTTCCTGGGAGGCACCGACCCCATGCCACTCAGCAGGGGCTGAGTTCCAGCTGCCAAGAAAGTGATCTTGCTCTGGAGAAACGGGGCTGGTGGACACCAAGCTGACCATGAGCCAGCAGTGCGCCCTGGCAGCAATGAAGGCCAACTGCTGCATGAGCCAGCAAGTCTGCATCTAAAGGTCTTCATCCAATACTGGCTCCCCAAAGCAAGAAAATACAGGGATAAAGGGAACAGGCACAAGCTGGAGCACAGATGCTGTGCCCATTTTCTAGGCACCTGTCCAGCTATCCACAAGACTATCTAACCTGCTCTTTAGGAGTCCCAAGGAGATTTTAGAATGCTGCTGGCTACCTATTCCTCCACTCTAGTATCATCATCATTAAAAAATTTCACATCTACTTTGGCTCTACCCTGGGCTAGTTACTATGGCAGAGAGAACATTTTATCAGCTGGGTACAATTTCTTCTTATAAAATGTCTCTTTGACCTTGCTTATATCTTTATTGTCTTAAAGGTGCTAAAATTTCACTATTTCTCCACACTAGTATCATCATCATTAGAAAATTTCACATCTGTTTTGGATCTACCCTGGGCTGGTTACTCTGTCAAAGAGAACATTTTATCAGTTGGGTACAACTTGTTCTTATAAAATGTCTGTTCAACCTTGCTTATCTCTTTATTGTCTTAAAGGTGCTAAAATTTACATAGAAGTGTTAAATTAGTCTCGTATTCCCTTGGTTCTCTTTCAGTTAAAAATAAAGTAAATCCTTTCACACTCAGCAAGACTGAGTCCAGGTCTCTGAAAAGAGTCAGAGGTTGTTTCTCTGAGTCCAGGATGTATTTCATCAAGTCCTGTCAACCTAGGAGCCTTTACCTGCAGTTTATAATCAGAAACTTTATACACACATTTTTGTAAGGATATATAGGATAGAGCACAAAGAGGTTAAATAATATTCAGACAATCTAGCATGATTTCTGACCATTCTTTACCCTAAGGGTTCGTGTTTCAGCAATGAAGAAATGTAAGTTTCAGGTGGTAAAACAACATCAAGCCAAATGTTGCCTGAAACTACTTGTGCAAAAGTATAAGAAAAGGAAGGACAGGAAAAAAAAGATACAGGAGAAAAATGAGGATTAAACCAAATCAAACCAGCCTGACTTGCTTCACAAAGTGAACAAGCACAGAGGCAAGAGGTACCTCTACTTTAAAATGTAGTACATCGTAGTGGTTTTGGCTGGAAAAGAGTTTCTTCACACTACATAGTACATACAACCATATGGGGTATGTTTTGGATTTTTGCTTGAAACAGTGCTGATAACACAAGGATGTTTTCTTCATTGCTGAGCTGTGCTTTCACAGCGTCAAGGCCCTTTCTGTTTCTCAGCACACCCCACCAGCAAGGAGGCTGGGAATACACAAGGAGCTGGGAAGCACATGGCAGGGACAGCTGACCCCAACTGTATGAAGGAATCCTCCATACCATATGGGGTTGTGTTCAGCAATAAAAGCTGGGGGAAGGAGAAAAATGGGACATTTGGAGTGATGCCATTTGTCATCCCCAGTAAGTGTTACATGTGATGGAGTCCTGCTTTTCTGGGAATGGTTGAACACCTGCCTGCCCACAGAAAATGATGAATTAATTCCTTATTTTCCTTTGCTTGTGTGTGCAGCTTTTGCGTCACCTATTAATCTATCTCAACCCAGAAACTTTCACACTTCTATGCTTCCAGCACCCCACTGGATGAAGGAGTGATCAAGTGGATGAGTGGGGCTTAGCTTCTGGCTGGCTTTAAACTACAACATGCTGCAAACAGGAGTGGATTCGTATAGCTAAGCAGCTGGTGCTGAGAACCTGAAATCCACATTCCTGTGTTCTTTATTTTGGATGAACTGTACCTAATTGTTGAACTCCTCTTTGCAGATGCTTCTGGATGGACACCTGGAGCACATCTTCCCATTCATTCCCATCCCTGGGAATCTGGTTCATGCAGTTTGAGGCTGTTCATGCAACCCAAAGCAGAAAAATGGGAAATGATCGAGCGATTTGCTGCAAAAGTGGACTTGCTTTCTGAATCAACCCACTGATGTAGATGCTCCCAATGAGAATGCAGGAGGAGGCTGCAGGTGCTCAAATAAAATAAATCCATGTCCAAAAGTTAGAAATGGTACTGAAAGAGAAGAGGTAGAGAGAGACTCAAAATCATATACTGGCTTACAACCTACACTTTTAAAAAGTGCAGACATGGCAGAGAAGATGATTCTGACAGATCACTCATACTGATGCCACAAAAGGACAGTACAACAATAATAATATAATTATTCTGAACTGGACACAGAACTATTTTTAGTTCTGTGTCTAGGGGTTTAGTAGCTACCTAATGTAAATTAATATTTCTCCACAGCCAGCCTGAATAATGATTGAACCCTAAGATGTGAACTTCACCTTTTCTTCTGTTCTATGTCTTAACACAGGTTGTCATTAATTGCCACTAACATATTATCATGGAGATTAGCTAGGAGCTGTCTGGAAAGTTGGGGTATTTTTCCCTCTGTTTAGGGTCTCCAACTTTCAATGCAAGACAGCAGCCAGTGCTGGGATGGCAGGAGTGAGAAGAAGGTAGGTCCCAGCCCTACAGCAAGGGAAAGCCCTGGGAATGCAGTCTGGGGTGCTGCGTGTGCCTGCCCACAGCCAGGCTGTGCTCCTGATCTCTTGATTCACCCCACTCAGCCCAACACGTTGTGCATTGGGTCTTTCACTCTAGACTCTAGAGTTCTAGAAAGCACTTCATATGCTTGAATTTAGTCACTTTTCCCAATCCTGAACTGGACACCTGTTCAAATATGCTTCTACTACCAATACTCCTGGATCCAGATGCTCAGGAGCCTGAACAGACCTTCTGTGCTACCCCTGTGTCTTCTCCAGTAGGGAAGTCTCCTTGTATCTAGGTTCATGGGCTTGCAGACAACTTTTCAGCATGGAGGAAGGCTAAAGCACATTCAGAAGTGAGCCAGGGATATAGTAAAATGAAAAAAAAAATTACAAAAATAATAATAACAATAATGAAAAAACAGATACAAGAATCCAGCAACTACAGAGCAGAAAAGAGAATGTGGAACAGTTCGTATGCAATCAGGTGCAAGTCAAACAGGAGTGGTTTCTGTTATCAGCAACTAAATTAACCAGTTTCATCCAGTTCAGGGATGCCTACGTAACAGTGAAGCGCTGCCATACTCCTAAACATAGTTTCAGGGTGATAGGAATGCCTGGATAAGCTCAGCAAGGCTTGGCTTCCTTGGAAGAGGCTGTCTGTGGATCTTCAAAGATCTTTGAGGCTGATTTCAAGTAAACTCAAAGAAGCAGTACCCAGAAAGGTAATGCTTCTGTGCCAACTGCTGGGCAGATTTGTCCTCACTGCCCTGCTGGGATACCAGATGCTTCAATATCCCTGTGTTACCAAGCGGTAGCCTAAAGTACACTGTCAGACCCTGAGAGAGCTCAAGATCTACTGCTTCTGCAGGATTAAGGTATCTATTTCTGAGGGGTTTTTTTCCCTGAAATGCCCTTATAAACATGGCAATATTCAGACATCAATTCAGCATGGATTAAAACATGGGTTAAAATCAGTCTATCTTCTCTACCCATTTGTTCTAGAGGGATGTTTTCATGGCTCACTGGAGGTATTACTACAACCATTTCTCTTGCTGCAATAGCCTCTGAGGTGACCAGCCTCTTTTTGCATTTAGAACTAAATTTAGAATAACTATGCTGTAGCTCAATGCCGCATTGCCCAAGCCTGTGGTTGAAACATAGTTACTCTACTTGACTCTAAAATTACTTCTGTCCTCCAGTGAAAGCTTGAGAGAGCTTGAAAACTCTGGAAGGCACCAAGGCAGGGGATGGTTTGGGGTTGTGGGCTGTGCACTGTGTTGCCACCACAAACCCAATGTACAGTGTGGGGGAAGCCTTGTAGCAGAGATCCATTTCAAACTTTTGCTTTCCTATTGCTCCTCCAACCTGATTTATGCTGTAAAACTGTGATGTGACTATGCTACAGGGAAAGCTAGAAGGTTTACTTGGAAAATTGCAGAGCAGACTCACAGTGTCTATCTTCACTGGCAGTTGCAAAATTTCCATTCTTTCCCCTCTTCTTACTGTTCCTTTTCCAGCTGTTCCTCATCAAGCTACACATTAGCCCCTCTGCTGCAAGGCACAGAACAGACATGCAATGCAGAGCAGAGATGTAAAGGTGCTAGAGGGGGGAGCAGGACCTCCCCATGGGCACCCACGACCCCTTAGACCACCCCAGCTTCCCTGACTGAGCTGATCTAAGAGTCTATTTTCAGCTCAGCAACAACTGTGTCAGAATTCACAGTGCTCTGTCACAACCCAAAGTAGACACAAGTTGGAAATTCTTCCTCTGGTCCTGAAGCCCTCTAACTTTTTCAAACTTCCCTGTAGTGGCACCCCATTACACACCAAGGATAGGAGTCAAATCACTGGACTTTGAATATCTGCAAAGGCAACACCTGTGAGACTTCTGTGGAGTGGCTTTGCAGACAGCTGGAGTGACAGATACTCACAAGGCACCTCCAGTAGAGAGCACCATGGGAAGATGGGCTCTTCACAGCCTGGAACATTTTCATAAAGACAGCAGACTGTGACCAGTTCAGCTATGGGCATCTACCTCAGCTTTTTTCCATCAGCAACACAATCCATCTCTCTTCTTTTGATCTGGAAGAGGCAAGGCTCCCATGGGGCACAGCCATGCGATCCTGCAGTTACTGTCTATATCCAATACACATTCACGTAAAACTTCCAAATTCTGTCATGTCCTAATTTGGGATGCTTTATTTTGCAGTCTTAATAGTTTGCTTTAAGTAGCGTTTATTTCTGGGTGTTTTTACAAAGGGATCATAAGAAATCAGGAGATCAAATACCTGACTTCCTTTTGGTTTCTCCTCAGCAGGTCTGCAGCCTTGAGGCTCACAGCATGGAGCAAGTGAGGTTAAGTTGGATAGTGGACATTTCACACATAAATGCTGGCAGAAAAGGAAGGCACTTTTCCTTTGTCATATTCTTTGAAACACCTAAACCATTTGGTTTGAAACCATCCCAGAATTCATCCTGGAGCAGATTTTATGCATTGGGTTTTTTTGCAAAGACCTGCAGCACAGCATGGAGCAGTGGAGCTGTGAAGTGGGGCCTTCAATACTTGCTTGCTAAATTCCTGTTGGACTACTGGCCTCAATGACATTGTAGGGCAGGAACATCACCCTGAGTTGGGCACTCAGAGAAAAAGGATTCCCTTTCTGGTTTTGAATTTTGTTCTCTCTACTTTAATTTTCTTTTTAATTTACTTTTTTTTTTCTAGTATTGAGAGCCCAGGAGACCAGGAACGGCTCCTCAATCTCTCTTTGCATAGAGATACATGAGCCTTTTGTTTGGCTGCATTCTTAACATATTTGTGGAGCACAGTCATATTAATGTCTAACAAGCTAATAACCAATACCTGCAATGCCCCTCACAGGCCTCCCAAACAACATCAACCACAGTTCTTGAAGTTCTGGTATTCTTGCTGGTGGCCTAGTCAATAACTAAAATGGATTAAAGAGACATTGTTGGGAAACAATTAAGGAAGGCACATGACAAGACATCCTTGTGAATGGTAGCACACAAACAATAAGAGCTGAACACCCAGGTCACCCAGTGAGGCACAACCCACTCAAGGACATGGCTGCCAGCCCTGTGCCAGCTAATCAGTCACAGAGCAAACCAGTGCAGACTGCTGAGTGACACTGTGGTGATTTTGACTGAAGTATTATCTTCAAAAATTGGAGTGATTAAATAAGAGGCATATTTACAAACACTTTGTCTTCAGACAGAGTGTAAGGGTTACCAGCATAGGTATGCGCTAATAAATAATGCTTGAGTAAAAGTTGCATTTTGGATCAGTTTTCAAATGCTAACCAGGAATAAAAGACTTAGTGGCATTTCATATGCTATATTCTTAGATTGTCAGGGAAAAATACTATATATATATATATACACATATCTCAATATCAAAAAATGGTTCCAAGAGCCCTAACTCATTTTCCTGTATGATCAGGCCAGTCTAATCATTGTGTTTGCATTGTTGTTAATTTTGTTTAAGGGTTGAATTGGAAATATTTTCAGTGTTCATTTGCCTACACAGATACATAAATACTCTGGCATAGGCAGACATAGGTACATGTGTGTCCAGGAACTGAGGAGAGAGCTTTACATATTGATTCTTAAGAAAAACAGGGCTTTGTAGCTGCATTAATCAGAGCAGGGTGCCTGGCGTAGTCATCCTCAATCTCTCCTGCTGAAAATTTAGACATGAATTTGTTGGTGTCTTAAGGAGATAGCCCTTACTCTGCACATGTCATTTATGTTTTTTACACATTTTGCTGTCACCTCATTCCTCTGCCACAGACATTATGCTCTCATCCTCTCCAAACTGCCTTCAGAATATTAGAACTATACAAGTTGTTTGGTGTTTTTTTGAGTACCGGGTACATGATGAGGTCGTAGGATGTCACAGATGGTCTTCCACAACCATGGATAATATTAGCACTTCATCTTTAGCCCTCCATCAAAGTTGCTCCCCTCTGCACCACCAGCTGAGTCTCTGGCCCCCCATGCTACTTCCACTGCTCCCTAACGGTGGGGACAAAGACAAGAAGGTTGCAGCCATGGTACAGCATGTGCTGGACTCCTGTTTGCACCCCAGTGTTCCTTCCTGGCAAGGCTCTCCTCACTCTCCTGAGGAGGCTGTGAAGGTCAGTTCTCATGTGCCAGCTTTACCAGACTGCTGTGCTGACTGCAGCTCCCTGGGACAAGCCTGGTTCACCCACTGTGACTTCATCCTGTGGACCTTCTAAGCTGCTGGCAGGCAGGAACACGTGCGAGCACTGCCATTCAGCAGCTTGGACCCACCAGGGTCTTGCTTACACAACCTGCCTAAATTCCAAATCCTTACCATGGCTTCTGGGACGACTCAAAAGACTGAGTTTAAATATTAACAAAATGCTCTGTGGTGCACAAGGCAGTCAAGGCTGAGCACAATGTTCTGCAATTAGGTTACACCAGTTCGGAAAAATCTTGCCTTTCAACGGCCTCGGGTATACACAACTAAGTTTCATTTTCCAATGTGCAAGCAGTAAGCAAGAGAAGACATGTCTACTGTCTTGAAGAAAGTTTTTTAAGCTCATATGACTAAATCAAGCCCAGAATCATATCTTTCCAGCCCAGGACTAGTGCTCAGCTGTTTCTGCTGACCTGTGGGTTGACAGGAGGAGGAGAAAGGCTGGGTGGAGGGTGGTGGGGACATCTCCCTGCTCCCCTTCTTCAGAGAGGCTGATGGCTGAGCCCTCCAAAGGGGGCTTGCAGAAGGGTCAGCCTTCCCCAAGAGCACACAGGCAGCCCCCTCTGTGCCAGGGCGAGACCTCAGCTGGGCGCGCAAGGATAGTGGTCAGGCCATCCTCCCTGGCCCTGGCCCTCATGCCCTGCTTGGATATGAAGGTGTTGCAGGACTCTACAGGGGCTGATGCCAGGTTGGGGCTCTGGACTCACCTCCCACACACGTGCCTGGCTGCAGGTACAGAAAACGCTTCAGGAGCACACAGCCAAGTCCCTCCATAGGTTAATTCATATTTTCTTGCATCCTATCAGTCTCCCCAGCAAACTGGCTCTTCTGGTTACTTTAGCCATCTCACCCATCTGCTGTTGGGCATTTCTACCTGCACTCTCCTAAATGTGCCCTATCTCCTTTGCTTCACCCTGATAATTTATATCAATTGCTGAATTTATATCAATTGCTGGTATGTCTCACTATAGAGAGTTGGAGTTTAGTCATTGGAACAAAACCCAGTTGCTTAGAATTAACTAATACTTACCTTCAGGTGGAATAAAATTCTTCTAGAAACTTAAGGAACATCTTAAAGTACATGAGGAAGGAAGAGTGGTTCTTGTAGAGATGGGAATCCTTTTGGCAAAGCCTCTTTGCACCCAAGAGATACGACAGGATGGTTTTCAGGCTTGCCAGGACCAACAGCAGGAGCTCTCTTCCCACCCTGGGCTGCTCAGAGCCCATCAGGACCCAGGGTGGTGTGGGTGGTGCAGCCTCTCCAACTCAAGCTGCAGCAACACAGCACTTCAGAATATCATGATTGTCTGCAAAATGTTGTGTGTATCATTCATTTATTGTGATTGCTAATTAGAAGCTGGTACCAATGGGATCAGCAGTGTTGCATCATACCTTGCATCCCTAACTCAGGCAACAGTCCCTGCCCCACCTTGCCCTGACTGAATCCTGCCAAGCTGAAACAAGCTGTAATCTGACTCCCCAGTGCTGTTTAAATCAGGCTCTGAGAACGAATTTGGGTAAATGAAGAGCTTGATTGGCTAAGGGAACAGAACGATTCAACAAAACAAAGGAATACACACGTTTGTGTGGTTGCTTTTCTACAACAGAGGATATTTAATTGGGGTTGTCCTGATTATGACTTAGACTGGAACCAACTCATCTTTATCAGATGTACTTAGATACATGGGTTTTATTTTAGGCCCATCCCAAGTAATAAATTAAAAAGCCTTTCCAGACGACCTTGGAAAATATTACATCATACAAGTGCATCCAGTAGATAAAAGATAATTAACTTTTGATCATAAAGGCAGATAATAAAAAGAATACTAACATTTGAAAGCATTTTTCATTAAAGCCACCATGATATAAAAGCACACTACAATATTTATAATGATAATGCTTTAAAAGTTACTTGCAATTATTATTGTAAACTTAAAATGCCTTTGTAAGGGATATGACAGGAATTTACTCAAACTTGGTGGTGCTTTGTAATACTATTTCAGGACTGAGCTCTAAGCCCCATAAACAAAGAAGTTTATGGCATTATGACAATCAAACATTAAATTTCCATTGACAACTAAACTGGACCATCCAAATACACTCACTCCCAACACATGAACTGCATGACCATTTTTTCACGCAAACATCTTGAGAAATGAGACAGGCAAGATATTTTCAAGATGGAAAGGAGAGTTTGATAAGGACTGCCTACTTGTCTGTCCTTTCTTTGCAAAATCACCTCCCCAGAGTTCCAGCTACACATTTTTACCCAGCAGACTCTGTTTGCCCCAGCCAGGATAACCACGTGCTTGTGCCTGTGGAGACTCCCAGGTGCTGCTAGTTCCCATCTCAAGGGAGTTTTTTTTCCTCCTAGCCCTTCAAGGAAGAGCCCTGAGGCAACTCCTGCTCTTATTCTAGCCTCCTTTTGTTTGCTGTATATTACCTTCTTCATAGACTTTGATAATTGGCTGGTGAGAATGGGCAGCTCCCCTTTCCCCTCCTCCAATCCCCCAAATGCTTGTCTTCAAGGGACCTGTGTCCAGGATTGAGGTTGTTTTCCCCAATCCCAATGCTGCCCCTCAGACTGACCAGTTTCTTATTGCCTTATTTTTAAGTGTTTTTGCATGAAGCTCAGCATGGCTGAGACACCCTCTTTATTTTCACCCAGAGGAATTTTTTTTTTCTTTCCACTTCTGTAGCCCAGCTCTCAGAGCTGTGTGGGTGATTCACTGGGAATGATGCCAGCTATTGAGAAAGAAGATCATTTCCTGGGGCAACTATCTTCTCCAAGATGGCCTTTATCCTTAACTGATTAGTCACTATTTTTAGCTTGTTTGATCTGGCATGATTACAACCTGAAGCAGCCTGTTGAGGAGCCAAGGGGAGCACTAGCCCTGGAAGCAGGTGCTGTGGCCAGAATCTGTTCCCCAGAGGTTGCTTCTAAAAGAAGGTGCTACCACCCAAGCACTGGAGGGTTTTCCCACTGCTGTTACTGCCCACTGTTTGCAAAATGATTTTGCACACCTGGCTTTGGGATTTGTGTCTTTGCAAATTTTTGTTCCAGCTGGAGGAAGTACAGCTCTTTTTACTAATAGTATTGTAGGTAGAAACTACAGTAGTGGCCTCTCTAGGGACCAGAGACAACTGTGGGCCTGATTACAACTCTAGGTGGCCAGATTTCCTCCAGATTTGTCACAGTGAGCTAATAAGCCTCTTTATTTACTGAAAAAAAAAAAAAAACCAGCTAAAACAAAAAGAAGTAGGCTGAAACCATAGGCTATATGCAAGTCACAGCTAAGCCCCATAAGCACAGAGGCCTCATACAAGCAGAGGCCAAAGTGTGAACTACATTCATTGTGTGGGGTAGGAAAAAAATGGGGGTCAGCGTGAGGCTGCCTGAGAGATGTAGTGGATGAGCCCAGGAGCCCCAGAGCTGGTGGGTTTGGGACTGTGAGCACAGAAATGCAGACATTACTTCAACAAGTGATAAATGAAAATTCATTCAAATGCTGCATTTGTGGTTGTTTGTTTTGTTGTGTTGGTTTTCCCTGTGTCTCTCAGTTGACATACTTGTAAACCTCCTCAAATTAGCACTGTTAATAAGCAGTGCTACGACTGGGATTATATGATTTATAACCACTTTCCTACTTCTGCCTTCTCCTGAGCAGACAGCATGCCAGGTCAGGCCACCTGCTGATCTGCATAAAGATTTCATCATCTTCCTATGTCGATCTGCAAACAAGCAGATAGGAAGAATATTCAGAAGTGTGAATGCAAGAGAGGATACTGTGGGGCTTTTCAACAACATGAGAGAGATCTCATTTGTAGACTAAGAGGGATGAACGGAATTATGTTTAACTTCTTCTTACAACTGAACTCCTCTCTTGAATTTTACCCTTAATTTACCCTACTTGTATTTATTATAATAGTATTTAAAAATACATATACGATTTTTTTTCTGCCTAATGTATTTTATACATGGTTTTAAAGAATGTGGCACCTGTATGACAGAGACGCCAACTTCAAAGAAGTGAAAGTTTTCTAACACTAATCTGAAAATTAATCTAAACTGCTGATCTTCAGCATGTGGTCTTTGAACCTAGTGTTTTGCTTCCAAGGATCTTTGTGACATGAGTAAGAAAAACAGACTTCTCTATGACAGACTTCAGTGTATGCCTGGAAGTTTGTATGGAAATGTTTATGAGCTCACAAATGGAAGAAGTTCAGTATTTTAATAGTAAATTGAAAAATAACAACAATTTCAAGGAATATCAGTGGAAAATCATTGCAATGTATGAACTGGGGTTCCATCTCTTAGCAATTACCAAAATATTCAGGAAAGTGAGGCTCCTTAAATGATCTGAAAGTATCCTGATGTAAGCTCAAAAGACAAAATACTCCCTATTCTGTGGCAACTTGTTTTGTACTATTCCAGGGGAAGAGCAGGCTGTTAATAAAAGTGAGTTCATCTTAAAATTCCCAAATCCAGATGTGATATCAAAGGGGGCTACGCACACCTGGATAGCTCTGGAACCAACTCTTGTAGGGGTCTGTAGACTCTAGATCTGTGGAGCCTTGGAGCCTGCAGGTAACTGAATCCCTCTGCTAGATGAACACAGTAATGTTGCTCCATGAGCAAACCCCCAGATCATTTCGTTTTGCACATTCTTGCAAAACAAGCTGACGCTGATAGGAACACAGGAACTGATAAGGGACCTAGTGAAATATTGGGAAAGACATTTTTCCATGTCACTGTTACCTGAGGGAAACTCCAGGCATAACTCACAGTTTAAAGAATGGCACAGTCTAAAGTATCTGGAGATAGTGGAGTATTTTATTGCAGTGGTATCTGCAAAGGTACATCACACAGGGAGACCTAGAGCACAAACATAAATGATTACAAGGAGATGTCTCTGACAGTGTTTGAATATATTCTAATGTTCCACCAGCTACCTAGAAATACATTATTATTTAGGTTATTTTTAACAGTTTATTTTAAGGTTATTTCAAAATGGATAAGCAAGTAAAAGTGTGCTCAGCTGGAGTTTAGAAAGGAAATTGGGAACAGTGGCCAGGGCTCAGCTGTGAAATACGGTGCTGACACCCGTTAGTGGATATTCCTTGTCACATTCTGCCGGGCAGCATTTTGGCCATTTATAATTAGTTCGGTTTTGCTTTTGCTTTCATGACAATTCGACTTTGTTCCTACTTGAAAGAAATATTTTGGGATTAATTGAAATTCAAGTATCTGTTGCTGTGGTCTTCAAGGATCGTTATCTTGACCCTAGCTTCCCAGAGATGGGATATGCCTAGAGAGGGAATATACATAGACACTGTATGCAAGCCTGAGGTGCACAGGACACCCTGCAATGCTTCTCCTTTGGCCTGGTGGAATACAGGATGTTTTTATACTCCCACATGGCTGAAAACCCTTGCAAATAGGGGTTTCACAAGCACCTCTGGGGCAGATGTCGCTGTAGCCAGCAGGACATCAGAGTGGAGTGGCAGGGCTGAGCCTCCCGTTCCAGCACAGCACAAACGAGGCAATCTTTGTCTCTGCTTTATTTCAGGTATCTGAACACTCATTACAGTCTGTGTTAAACATAACTCCATGCTCATGTAGCAGTCTCTGTACCAGTATCTGTAGCAGTATCTGGCTGTGACACTGCAGATTCCTTGACTCATCCCTGCATCCTCCCAGCCCTGATTCCCAGCCTGGTCAAGTCTCAATGTATCACCAGATTTCAACAACTGTAAAAGTAGAGTCAAATGCTGAATCAACAAGTCTAATCTGGTTGATTGTCTCTGATGTGAGACATTGGATAATTAATTTTTTTCATTAAATTAAAAGAGACAGCTTTAAATGAAAACAAATTACTTATCTTAAGCAAAATACTCAAAGTTCATGAGAGGGAAAATAACATTGGATTAAAATATGATACTATTGTTTTGAGGAATCAAGCACTATATTTAAAGTTGGCAGAGAAGGATGTCAAAACTTTCCTAGTTCTGAAAAGCGATGTGCAGGATTTTGTGTTTGTGCTCTTCATTATGGTGTAATGGAATCCTAAAAACACCCAATACTGAGGCCACGATTGCTGGCTTTCAGACCACAATAACTGTAAAGTCCATAAAAAAGATAATAAAATTACATAAGTGTAATAAGAGAAGTGTGGAAAAAAATGAGATATGTGAATAAGGCACCAATATTTCATTGGAAATTTCCAATTCCACTTTACCATACACTGGAATACCGGCACTGGGTGCTGCTTATAGTGTGTGCTGCTTATAGAATGTTCTGTACAAAGGAGTGATAACTTTCAGTGACCCATATCCTAGCAGAGTGTCAGCTCTTCCTCAGGCACTAAGCAAATTTCAGATTCTCTTTTTCTACAGGTCTCAATAAAACTGAGCAATCCAGAAATATCATTGTTAATGGAGCTGATCTCTTCCCACCCAACCTCATTGACCTTTCCGTTCTTATGCTGTTTGCCTGAAATGTGCATCTTGCCTAAACTTACTTACTCATCCTCGTCCTAATTTTAGGCATCACCACTGAATTTGACCCAGTAACGTGACTGATTTGAATTGGGCTTCAGTGTGCTAGTAAAAGAAACTTTCTGTAGAAAAACAAGGTAGTGTAGACTATAAGAAGTGGAAAGTGAAATTACAGTATGCTTCTTTCTGGCATCAGTGTCCTGAGTGTGTGAGTACAAGGGACACTCTGCTTTCCATGAAGGCCTCTCAGGGTCAACCAATTTTCCATTTCTTTCTTGGATGTCCCCAGTGGGGGCTTCAAATCTTCCTGAGGATACCATCAGAGGCTGGGTCCCTGTCCTTTCTCCAAAAGAGGAGAGAGGAATTGGCACCAACCAGAGGTGCATTCCCAAACTGCCTGCTACACTTACTACTGAGCAAAATATTTTTCTTTTATGTGCTAAGCCACTCAAGTAGAACAGAACATAATTTTTTAAATGGTTGGAAGGACTAGAGTTTGGGGGGGTTGGCACCTCTAGCATCACAGCAGATGGTATTGTGAGCAACCTTTGCTTCAAGGTTTTGGGCAGAACCTGGTCAGAAGCTAAACAGGAGAACAGAAGGTTTATACAGCACATGGTGAAATAAAACATTGGGAAACACTAGAAATCTGTATAGGCTGTTGCTGTTATCCACCTTCTCAGCCAGCTAATCTCCCAGTATCGTGTCTGGTGTTTATTTAACACTTAAGACAGAGGTGGAGCTCTTCACAAGACAAATTCTGCATCTCTAGCAGAACTGTTTTCTTCTTTCTCTGTGAAAAATAGCTTCTTTCTGCAGTAAGTCACTGAATTTGTCACTTCTTTATCGCCCTCCAGTCACTTGTTCTTCCCTCTCCATCCTGACCAGGGTGTGAGGCAGCACACGTAAAGCCCTTCAGAGTTCAGCTCACCAAGGGGATTTCTAGAGTTGTGAGGGTTTTTCAGCTCCCATGAAAACAAAGGGAAGCTGAGAGTGCTTGAGACTTGTCGAAGGATCCGGGTGTGACTGATTTACATCTCTGAACTCTCTGTGTTTATGGAACTGCCTGGGAGACAGAGCAATTGGGAATTTTAATTTCCTCCTCCTCTGCTCTGCCTAGGCAGAAAAGGCCACACTTTCCCAGTTAGTTAGAGTTTAGTTGTTTTTTGAGTACCTGGTATAAAGAGATCAAGGGTTTGCACATCTGAACTTCTGGAGTGTGGAACAGAGGCTACCTGCACCCTTGTGCATTAAACCCCTTCTGCACCACCAGGGGAAAATTATATTTTTAACAGTTGAAAATTGTGTTCTTAACAGTACTGCTGCAAAGAGAAAAGCCAAAGTGTTTGTTCCCTCTGTCACTCCACATAGCACCTTATTGCTTCAGTGAATTAGTGGAAATAATGTAAGAGTAAGGCACTTACAGGTGGATGTGATGAAGCCAAGGACAAGACCCTACTGACTTCTTCAGAGCCAAGGGTTCCTCCTGCATTTAAACCTAGTCCTTAAAAAGCTGTTCTGCTGGTTTATGGTGCAGCTTGTTATGATCACAAAGAATTTAAAGTTTTAAAGCACTTCTATGATTACACCACGTGAGGAGGGAACCCAAAACCTTATAAACTGTTTTATGGGGTTTTTTTTATAATTTATGGTTCTACAGCTTTTAAAATGTTTGTTATTTTAATGGTAAAAATAACAACCAAAGCTGTGTCAGTTTCACAAACTGCAGTTAAACCCTTAAGATAACAGCAGGTACCAAAACAGCATCTTGCTGACGCAGAGGAGGTACGACGGTTTGGGGAGTGACTTGGGATCTCTTCTGACTAGATGAGCTTGTGGTCTTGGTTAGAAGTGTAGCTCTAACTTTCGAAAGAACCTGAGATCTCTTATGACTCTCAGGGGGCTAAAGCACAAGAAAGAAATCCTGCCTGAATGGTCTAATACAGGTCTCACATTAAGATTGGATGTTGGGGTCCTGCTCGCTTCATCATTTCTTGGGCTAATAATTGACTGAAATATGGGCAAACCATCTGAGGACAGAATCCCAGGCTCCTCCTGCCTCTTCTCCTCCTGGACCCATGTGTGTGACTGACCCTGCAGAACACGAAGGATGCCCATCCTTGTGCTGTGACCTTTCACCAGATGAAGAAGACTTTCTTCAGGGGCAGGGTCTGTGACTTCAAACCTCCAGAGGTTAAGTCAGACTAGAGAAGTTCCCTGAGGAGTCTGGCAAATCATGGTCTTCCTGATAATATGGATATCAATAACTAAGCATTTCTTGATGTTTGTGTCAGTGTGACCTAAGGAAAGGATGGTTTTCATCAGGGCACTTTGATGCTATGGTGTCCTCAGCACCTCAGCTCTGAAGGTCCACTGCTGTCATCAACACAGGCACCTGGAACTGAAGTTGCAACCTGAAGCCTCAAAATGCTATTTCATGTATCTCCTCAGGTGGTTTTAGGTATCTCAGGGAAATGTTTACTAAGGTTCACTTTGGCCTAGGGAGGATGATGCCCCCTGGTTGCTCTATGGGCAGTGGAGGGGAGTAGGAACACCCTGCAGTTCAGTCCAACCCACCCATGCCATGTTCACATCCCAGCACACACATGTGGCCACACACGTGCTCTGTGCCTTTCCAGTGTCTGTCATTGGGTGCCACAGCTGCCCTTCAGAAATCCCTGCAAAGATTATTTTTGGCAATGGTCTGAGAATCCAGCAATTGCTTCTGGAAAGATAGTTTAGGGACTATTAAAGACACTTTGGAGGAAGGTCAAGGGAGGCATGCTTTGCTCTGACCTGGCATGCCCAGCAGCCCATCTCCCTCATCAAAGACTTAGACTTCTTCAAAAATGAAGGGTACCATAGATGAGCTCTGTCCACCACTTTCCACTTCAGCTCAGCAGCAACACAGGATTGCAACAGATAGTCCTTCTTATTCATCTCTATTTTCCCATATGAGCTCTGCAGACCAATCAGAAACAGTTCACCAAACAAAGTTAAGCAATATCACAAAGAACTTTAAGAAATTGCTCCTTATCACCCCTCCTGAGGATAGGCTCAGTGGTCAAGGCCACAGTGAAATCTTCCTTTTCTTGTAAAAGTTAACTGAAGTTAGTTATTAAAGTACTGCCAGTATTTAGGGAGGCTCTGAAGTGAAGAAGAGCACAAGATACCTGCACTGCCTGTGAAAATTTCAGGGATTTCTTTATATAAAAAAATCTTGGTCTAGTTTCTTCTGAAGAGCTTCCTGGAAGATTTACCAGGTACAACTTTAAATTGTCATTTTTGGTATGGGATATGCGAAGTAATGCTTGTAAATTAAATGCTTCTAGTCATGTGTTTCATTTTTTGTAAAATGTAAAAATTTCCTTTGTGGAATTTCTTTCTATTTTTCAGATGTTTATATTGCAAATAAATTCAATTTGTGAGTGAGTATACACAGATTGAAAAGTGTGATGGACCATGTTAATATTTATTTATTTAATTAAAATTACATATTTTTGTGTACTTCTTAGTCAATATTTAGGATGAATCAATAAAGGGAAAAAAGTATCCCTTTGTTAATCCTCTCAACAAAATGGCACACGTAAAAATATGCATTTCCAAAATTTCATAGAGCTGAGGGATTAGCAGTGGAGTTGGAGTTTCTTTACATGTGAGAGATGGCAATGCTGTTAATTGCTGGCCATGAGAGCAGGATCAGAGACTATATGGAATAGAACTGAACCAGAATGTTGTCTCTGGGGTTTCAGTTCAGATTTAGTCTTGGTCAACAGTGACTGAAAGTTGTAACCACTCAATAGCTGTGCAGTGTAAGCTTGGTCTGTGCTGGTGTTCCTCGTGAGGGGGTGGACATATTATAGAAATCATCAGAAGAATTGGTCTTGTCCCCAAGGAGCCCAAGGCAGTCTAGAGAGGCAGGTGAGGGTCCCATACACTTCTACTTTTATGGCTTATGAACTCTTCAAAGGGTACAAATAGTACCTCTTGTGCCTTGCAATGTAATAAATGATGCCATTCCACAGGACTTTCAGCAATATTCCTCTTTGTGACATGAAGTATAAAAGGCAGACACAGACAATGAAACAGAGCAATTTTAAAACCTTTAATAGATAAAACAACTTCTTGCAAATCCAAGATTTATCAGAGAATTAACTGAATTAACTAATTTTTTCATTGAAATCTTATCACCCTCAGTTTTGGAGCTCAGATCCCAACAGAGGGAGGGGCAGTAGTGTAGAATTACAGATCAAAGTATGATTTTAACTGGCTTTGGATCAGCGTTTTGAATAACCTTAGATTTTGAGCATTTACCTGCTAGAATAATTACTTGACATTTTTTGGGAAAATATTACAGATCCAATTTTTTATGTTAAAACAGAGCAAAAATGTTTAACCCATTGCCAAAATAGTGATACCTTTGTGAAAGAATAGTATGTCAACAAAATATCTAGGAGTCTCATTGGCATTGTTTGGGCTTCTACACACGTTTATCAATTTCCACAGAATGAACAACAAGGAAACTAAAATGAAATCATTTAAAATAGGTCAGTAATAGACTCTGAGCTGTAGCAAAGTCTCAAGATAGGATTCACATTTTAATGTCAAAATTGTCATAGATTAAAAGCTTTCATCTGTTTGTAACTATGCAAGCAGCTTTGTGCCCCATTAAAATCTGTACTGTGGTATCTCCAGATGTTGAATACTCACAGGTCTGAATTAGAAATGCATGTAGGGTATTTCAGCAAGAGTCAGATGATAGACCTGGGCAAGGAACTAGTGCTGGTCAGGCATCTGTCAAGAGACCACCAGCTAACACCAAGGCAACAAGGAGCATTTTTGTTAGGAGAGAGAAAATAAGGAGAAACCCCCTATTACCAGTGTCCCAAAAGACTGTTTGCTTCCTACAGTACATCTTAAGCTCTGAGTCAAAAGAAAATAGAATAGGATAGGACAGATTAGTTCCAGTTGGAAGGATCCTACAATGATTGTCTAGTCCAACTGTGGCTATGAAAAGCAAGTTCCACAGCTTCTGTCTGGGACTAGTACTATATTAAATATTTAATGGTGGCCTCAACTGAGAGAAATGTTTATAGATAGTACAGTTTTTAGGTGAATTTAATGTGAGAAGAATATGTGGCATAATGAGAAATGTAACAGCACAGTAAGCAGCACAATGATGGCATCAATTAATTGCTGCAAAGTACCCAGTGGTGTTGACTGAAGTGAATGATGAGCAGATTCATTCTCATGTGTAAGGAGGGCTCCAGGGGTAATTTCTGGAGTGACCCAGGACAGTTTCTCTCCAGCACAAACATGTAAATGTGGGTTGGGATAAGGCAGTAAGTAGTATTCAGGTAAGACATTGCAGCAACTGCTTGTGAACATGAAGCAGAGGAAAAACAGTCCAGATGTGGAAATAAATCTTACAGATGACAAGCAGCAATATCATGCTTTTTTAGTACTGAGCCTGGAGCCCCTTGTCACACAAATCCAAGACAATCTATTCAGCCTTGTCTCTGAATCCAAGAGAGAATGGCTGAGCCCTGCCTGGGCTCTGCCTTTCCACCCATGTGGGGGTAACAGTGAGCTCCCAGGTCTTCCAGCAGTGACACAAAGAGAAACTAACTGCTTGGGATCTGCTTGTTTGTTCTTTAGGAAATTAATCTTCTTTGTGGGAGGAAGTTTTTGGTTGTACCCGGCTGACTCAGAGATAAATTAACTCAAAAACCATCTTGTCTACTTTTTGGCTGCATCTTTAGAAAGAAATACTTCATGCTTCAGTGAAACAGTGCTCTGCAGTGGGAGGAGAACAGGGCAGATCACCTTGGCAAAGTGAAGAGGGTGTCTCAACCATCCCTCTTTTGATCTTCAAAGGTGGTAACGCTCAGTTTAAAGCTCACTCAGCTATGCTATGGCTACCCACCCCACAATACATAAAGAGCTATCCCTGTTCTTCATTTCAGGTTTTTAAGTGCCTGGGGCAGAGAGGAGCACACAAAAGTCACCATCCTACCCTGACATTTCAGGAGAAATGGTTGAACCTGTGGGTAACCATTATGTTATAGCCAGACCCGTGTACTCAGAGAATGCATTCAATGAAGAGCATGAGAAATTGCACAGATATCATAAAACCTTTTGGGATCACCTGAAACTCTATTTCAGGTAAGGAGATAATTTTTTTTTTTTTAAGTAAATCTAAGAAACAGTCCTGACTGCTCTTGGACAGCAGGAACTCCATCTTAACAATGTACATTTCATTAATGTGCAGTGTACATTAATGAAAATTCATTAACTAAATTAAATGTCAGGTTTTTCTAATGGGTTTTGACTACTGTTACCCTTAAAAGCCTTCCTACAGTTGTATCTAAGGTAGCTTCTCTATTTCTGGGCCCTTGGCAGCACAGACTCTAGGAAGACCTTACTGCACCCTTTCAGTACTTAAAGGAGTCTTACAAGAAAGACATACTCAGGCTTTTTACCGTGTCCTGTTGCAGCAGGACAAGGGACAATGGTTTTAAACTAAAAGAGGGTAGATTTGGACTGGATATAAGGAAGAAATTTTTTATGATGAGGGTAGTGAGGCATTGGCACTGGTTGCCCAGAGAGGTGGTGAATGCCCTGTCCCTGGAAATGTTCAAGGTCAGATTGGGCAGGGCTCCGAGAAACGTGACCCAATGGGTAGCATCCCTGCTTCCTGGGGTGGGGGGTTGGTTAGATGTCCATAGAGGTTCCTTTCCTACCCAAGCTCTTCTATGGTTCTATGAGAGTTTGTGCAGGTTGATCAGGGCTGTGTCTGGGTGAGATTTTCACTTCTGGCAGCCAGAACCTGAATCCTTCCCCTTTCCTCACCTCTCTGAAACAGGTTGTGATTCACTGACAAAATTTTGTCCCTTTGTGCCTTTGCAGCTGCTCTCCACAGAGGGTCAAAAAAATTTCTTTGGATTTGTTTCCAGTCATTTCCTGGCTGCCAGCGTATCGCTTCAGGGAGTGGGTCCTGAGTGACATCGTCTCCGGCATCAACACAGGGCTCGTGGCTGTGCTGCAAGGTACCTTTGGGAACTGTGTGTCCTGACACAGCCTGCTCAGCCAGGTGCCGAGGCACTGCTGGCTTCAGCCTGCAGCACACACATCACCTTCCCTGGGCCTCTGTCTTTACAGGTCTGGCCTTTGCTTTGCTGGTGAATGTCCCCCCCAGTTATGGACTCTATGCAGCATTTTTCCCTGTCCTGGTCTATTTTATCTTTGGCACATCGAGACATATCTCAGTGGGTAAGCTCGGGCACACCACCTACCCTTCTCACTGATGAAGAACTACATGCTGCCCTTTCAGATCTTTTAATAAGTGCCTTGTGCTGCTCAGGTCCCTTCCCCGTCCTGAGCATCATGGTGGGAGGAGTCGTCACCAGGCTGGTCCCTGATGACAGCATTGGAAATGGCAATTCCACAAATATCTCAGCAATAAATGATGAGAGGGTGATGGTGGCTGCATCTGTAACCTTCCTTTCTGGGGTTGTTCAGGTTGGTGAATGTACTTGAGAGTGAGGTTGTGTGAATAGATGGATGGTGGCCTGACCTTCCTCTCTGGTTTCTGCTGTTGTAGTCACCAAAGTAATCCTCTTCCACTTTCCATGAAACTGACCCTGTCTCACTGATTAGGAAACATCTGTTCCCTCCAGTGACCACGCACTCACATGTGCTGTGAAATCCTTGGTTTTGCACAGGCCTAAGCCCACAGCCCACTCAGCTGCAACCTACACCTATAGAAAAAAACCAATCTGCTGGATAGGAAAAAAAGTAGCCATGAAAATAATGTGAATGATGCAGATGCACCAAGGGGAGTAAAAGCTCTGCCTTGCAGTAGTAAAATATTTGGATTAGTTTTTTTAAAAAAAACAATTGATCCTTACTCCCTAATAACGAATTCCTACAGTTCCTCCCTTCCTAACATACTAAGATACTCGTGCTTCGTGAAACTCTTGTATCATAGGAACTGAAAACAAGGATGTATATTTTAGCTAGAAAATAAAAAGAAAGGGCTTTAACTGCTCCAGCAATTACTCTTACTAGTATTATGCCCTCTGTTGCTAAATCTCAGTTTTTATTGCAAGTCTTGTGACAGTACATTCCTTAATCTCTGGATGCATGGGATTATGTGAAAATCTTTGCTTCCATTAAATATGGCTGTCTTTCTTTCAAAGATTGCGTAAAACCACAAATGACTCTTACTGACCTCTGGTTATTTTGTGTTTCAGTTGCTTCTGGGAATTTTCCAGTTTGGATTCATCGTTATTTATCTATCACAGTCATTAATCAGTGGTTTCACAACTGCTGCAGCTATCCATGTTTTGGTATCTCAACTGAAATTCATGTTTCAGCTACCCGTCCCTGGATTTAATAAACCATTTGGCATCATCTATGTAAGTGCTCATTATTTGCTAATGCTATTGATATACCTGTGATGTATTTCTGACTGTGTATCACAAGGCAACAAAAATAGAACTCAGCACAAAAACTGCAAGGCAGGAGGAAAAATGAGAGAAAAACAAGACAGATATGTTATTAGTGTTTGACCAATCTTTAACATTATTACCAAGCACCAAGTTTCACTCCATTGGGTAATCAGATATTTACTGTTTTGTGTTGGCATATTTCAACTAAGCATTCAACTCTGCCTTAAGGATTTAATTATTAATTTTTGCTGGACTGATATTATACATATTTAATTTGCATAAGACTCTGGGAGGGCTGTTGGATGAGAAGGGAGAAGGACAGGAAGGAAGGAGTGGAGAGAGGCACCTTCCCAGCAACGCCATTGCCCACATTTCCTATTGTTCCAACCATCCCTCAGGGGAAAATCAGGAGAGGGTCACAAGTTAGTGGAAAATATCTGTTGCAGATGCTTCCATCATTTGGCAGATGCACAAACATTCATGGGGGCTTAAACATCATGCCACAGGGAATAAATCCCAACTAGCACAATCCTTAGAGCCATTCAGATACAGGTTCTTCTGGAAGGGATAGTGCTGCTGTGCCAGGGCCCGACTGTTTCTGAAGCACCACGTGTTTCTTCCTGATGCTGCAGACTCTGGAGAGCATTTTCAGTCAGATCACAGAAACAAACGTTGCTGACCTTGTCACATCCGTGGTTGTCTTGCTTATCGTGTTTGTGGTAAAAGAAATGAATGATCGATACAAGGAAAAGTTACCAACTCCCATCCCGATCGAACTCCTTGTGGTGAGTCACTTCCTTTGATTTTGCAATTGCTCCATGCTACGACATGGGAAGCAGAGTTTTAACTCTTTCTTCTCCCATTATCCATTAAACTATATGTTATCATTTTACTATAAGAAAAATTAACAGCATTCAGGAGCTATTGTGAAATGTTTTACCTCCACTTAGCTGTTCTTAACTGAACATATCTGTGGTGTGAATTTTTTTCCTTGGACAAAATTGGCTCTGACACCAGCCAGCTGCATTCTCACTGCTGAGGCCCCTCTGCACCACACCTGCAAACAGCCACTGAATTCCTGGACCTCCATGGCCATGCACAAAATTATTTTGCCCTCCAGCAGCAGAAGATTTTTCCCACTCTGAGCAGCAGAGGGGTGGAGGAAGCCTCACAGGGGCAGCAAGCTCCTAAAATCCTGGATGATGCTATACAGACTCAAGTAGCACTTGTTTTCCCCCAGAGTCATTACAGCACCTTGTTAGAACATGCCTGGTTTGCTGAGTGGGATGATCTCTGTTGTTAGTAAAATATTCTGTTATAATATGTGATTTATGAATGTAAACCCACACCTGTAAGGTCATTCAGGAATGACATCTGAATAGCAAAGGGGTGTGAAAAGTTGGGGCATAATTCTGCCACTAGTGATGAGGCTGGAGGGTGTGTGAGAGAAGGAAGGTAATGATATTTAATAGATTCTTCACAGTCTTGTTTGAATGTGCCTGATCCAGGTGTGGTTTATTATCTTTCAGACAGTCTTAGCAGCACTGGTTTCCCATTTTATCAACTTTGAAGAAAAATTTAATGTAGCTGTTGTTGGAAAACTAGAGGAAGGGTAAGTGATTTACTTACATTTCACCACTGGAGCAAAACGTTCTCTCTAGTTCGGCAATGTTAAATGAGTTCAGCTGTGTTTCTGATTAAAATTATCTCCTTCATCTTTTTTCAGTGAGTAAATAAACATTTTTCTCTCAATGATATGGCACATTTTCAATACACAAAAGTTACTCACTGGAGCACATCTCCTACTCATCAAGAAATACACTGAAGCATGAAATAATTGTGTCCTTCCCTTTCTGAGATGGCTATTGAGCAGGAGGTTGATGTTTGTCCTTTTTATTGAACTACTCACTCCTGAACTCTATTTCCATCACAATACATGCACAGTTCAGCAGCCACCACCAGCCCTGGGAAGCCCTGCACAATTCTCCTGCCTGATCCCTTAACTGGCCACCAGCATATCCTCCAGAGGTCTCAATGTCTGCCCCTCCAGGACTATATCCACATAAAGATTATTTATCCACATATAGAGTATATATCTATATATAGACTTCAGCCAGCTATGCCAGAATTTTGGCATAAAGAATCAGGAGGCACATATTAAGTTAAAAATAGAGAGGAAGTCATTTATTAGGACAACAGAGTGAGTCTGGGGTGGTCCCTGTAGCCCCAGGGGTGTTAGTAGGTGGAGTTTGCAGAGGAACATCTATTTCTGCTCAAGTCTCCTTTCTTCAGATTTCAGTTTGCTGAAAAAAAAGGCGGAAAAAAAAGTCCAGAGAGGAATTCTCTCTAGGATCTGCAAAAGACCCTTAGGCATCTCCTTAATGAGTTGAGTTTTTTGTCTCTCAGGTTTCAAACGCCTGTTGCACCTGACGTAGGCATCCTCCAGAACTGTATTGGTGATGGAATTTCCATCGCAATTGTTGGGTTCGCAGTTGCCTTCTCCGTGGCTAAAGTGTATTCCATCAAGCATGACTACCCCATAGATGGCAACCAGGTAGGCAAATAAAACAGAGATCAATATATTGCATGTATCAATGGGATAGGTGTCATTTTAGGAAAGCTTTGCTTTGTGAATAACTGTCATGAACCAGCTTTTAAGAAGCTTTTTTCTCTTTTATTTTTATTTCAGGAACTAATTGCTTTTGGTCTGGGTAATATAGTTGGAGGATCGTTCAAGGGATTTGCCTCCAGCACTGCTCTGTCAAGATCAGGTGTGCAGGAGAGCACAGGAGGCAAAACACAGGTATAGAAGACAACAGGTTATGATGGCATTTAATGAAAGACAGCTCTTTTTTTTCCTAGCTAACCATAATGCCCGTGAGCCCCTATTCATTGTGAAATTGTTCTCTCATGCAGATTGCTGGTATTATCTCATCTGTCATTGTTTTGGTTGTGATCCTGGCCATTGGGTTTCTCCTGGCACCACTACAGAAGGTACTCACTGATTTCATCTAGTGCTTCCTCCTGCTTCCCAGAGACAGGGCTGCTCTAGGAGTCATTGTGAGTGTCCATAGACTTCAGTGGGGGCCAAATAGTGTTTGAAAAGCTTGGTTCTTCTTCCCACCTTATGTCAGAAAGGACCACTACATCTGGTCCCTCAAAGGGAGCACAAGTACCCAAACACCAAAAAACCCCAGCACCAACTTTCAGCTGCCAAAAATAAGTGGGATTTACAGCCTCAAGACAGACACCTGCACTGCACCATGGCTGGGGATGTTCCAGCAGCAGTGATACACTGGGAGCAGCTCCCTGGCCTTTCAGCTGCACTTTGGCCCTATTTGTATGATCTTTTAATTCCTAATCTTCAACATTTTCTTTGATTGCTTAAACATGGAACATACGTTTTGGTCTTTTTCACAGTCAGTCCTTGCATCTTTGGCTCTTGGCAACTTGAAAGGAATGCTCATGCAGTTCAAGGAAGTAGGCATCCTGTGGAGAAAGGACAAGTATGACTGTGTAAGTTGAGTCTCATAAGCATCAGAAGTTAATTGCTCTGAAAAAGTAATCTATCATACAAATTTTCTTTTTTTATGCCTGGTTTACTTCACTAAACAGAAAGTACAACAGTGGTGTGCCTTTATACTGGTATATCCCTTGCTTATGTTTTCCATTTTGTCCCACTTATTTTGAGTCAATTCTCACTCAACTTCATTTTCATCCATTTCATCAAATTCTATTAAAATAGTGCATTATATAATGTCAAATAGAGAAGACAGTTACAGAAAATGCTTAAATAACAGAAAATATCCAAACATCTACTGCATTGACTGAGCATTCAGGGACACTTTCTCACAATCACACAATGTATTATATGGAAGATACACAGCAAAAAACAAATGGCAACTGGGACTTGAAGAGTTTACTCCAAATGGTAAAGCTCATGGCTAGAGGGCATGACTGATTGCGTCTAACACTCAGAAGATTTAGGCTCACAAATGGTGCCAGGCCTCAGTTTTCCCAGATATCAAACAGTTATTTGTTCCATGAAAATGCTTTGAGCCCTGTGGCTGGAAGTTATTCAGTATTATCTAGTCATTTATTGGTTGTGTACATTCACAGCACCTATATTTGTACATTTACAACTCTCAGCTTTACCAGAATTCTGATTTCTAATTTTTAATTTCTGATGGATTTTTACTGAGCACTTAGTGATCCACCTATCCCATTTCAAGCCTGTATTGTCTAGAATTTGCCATCCCTAGAAACACTCCCTGGTGCTGGAATGGTGACTCTAGCCCTGCTTTACAGGAAAAAAAACCTCACCAAAAGCATATGGAGATCCTGTACCAGATCTGAAATCTGTTCCTGTTCCCACCCTGAGCTCATGACCCAGGTTCTTGACATGCTCATAATGTTGCCACCCACTGGCTCATTACAGGTTATATGGGTGATGACTTTCTTATTTGCCGTCTTTCTTGGCCTGGACATTGGGCTGGCAACAGCTGTGGCATTCCAGCTGCTGACGGTGGTGATCCGCTCCCAGATGTGAGTACTCCTTGAATGCAATGATATCCCAGGGCCTCCTGTTACAAGTTGTCTCCCTCTGTACAGAGAAAGGCAACAGCCCCATCTGTGCCTTGGTCTGTCCAGCAACCATGCATGGAAAAGTTTTGAAGTATAAATTTTTGCATGTGGGTCTTGCTTCACTCTGCCACTCCAGCTGAGATGGTTTTATTTGATCCTTCCCATCCTCCAAGTTTCAATGTGGGACACCAACAGCTGTGTGTATGTTTGTTCACAGTCCAAGCTGCACTGTTTTGGCCAATGTTGGGAGAAGTAACATCTACAGAAACAGGAAGGATTACACTGATGTAAGAAATATCTCATTTCTTTTATCACCTGCTTCACATGTCCTTCTACAGCAAACACTGATACTGACACTTCTCCTTCATTTTACAGATCTATGAGCCAGAGGGAGTGAAGATTTTCAGATGCTCCTCTCCGATCTTCTTCGCTAATATCGAATTCTTCCGAGAAAAACTCATCACTGCTGTAAGTGTCTGGGGCTGTCCTGAACATATGAATTGCTTGACACATTAAGGTGAATATGGTTTCCCAGTAATTGTTATATATGCAGTCAGTCCACAGTTTAAGGGTGAATTTTGATTAATTATTCAGATATTGTTGCGACTACTGTAATAAAATATGTATGCACACACCTCTGAGAAGAGAACAGCCTGACTCATGCTGAACTTACACCATAGCAATGTTCATACCATATTTATACTTCTATCATAACAATACATATTATGAGAAGAAAGTAGTGCAAACATAGATAATATAAAGGGAAGAAAGCAGAGCAAACACAGATAATATAAAGGGAAATTATTTTATTTTATTTTAAATTTTTTAATTTATTTTTTTATTTTATATTTTCACTTATATAATTTATGCACAATCAATGCTAGTTTACTCTTCTTGTCCCAAGAACATAACCCCAACAGTCAGAAGAATGCCAGATGGAATAATTCTATTGAAGAGTTCTTAACCTTTTATAACAAACTGGTGAATGCAGTCTGTCTTTCCATAAACAGGACTGAGATCCAGAATCCCTGAGCCCTCACTGTGTGAGTGAGACCCACCATCCCCACCCCAAACACAACTTGCACCATAACCTCCCCTTCCCCCTGCTCTTAGTGGGGAGTTGATAAGCAGTGACAACACCAAGCACTAGTAATGAGCAGTTCATTCTTCATGTGAGGGACTGAAACTGGCAGAGGAATGAGGGAATCTGACACATTTGGTTCTCCATGTGCTTGGCTTTCACCTCAGAAGGGCATGAAGTTTTTTTTCTGAGTGCAGATGTTCACACCACTCTTTCTCTACAAATAGACGTACTTCTAATACCTTTCTCCTCTACGCACGAGATGGATGAGGTAGAAGATGTGCAGGAATTTAGTATTTTAGCCTAATTTTATTAGTAGCCTAATTTACCTGCCATCTAATTTTGTTAAAACCAGCTCAGAGGTTCAAGAGACATATGCAGCCCACATGACAAAATCTGACTTTCTTCTTCAGGAAAAACAGTGGGAGAATGACCCTCTCTGCAGTCAGGCAGCACAAAGCAGATACAACCCATGAGCTTTTTGATCTTGGTCACCTGGGTGACCATCTCATGATGCAGATGAGTAGGACATGCCAGCACTGTGCCAGCCTGCTGGAATTACTGGCCTGTGCTAAGCATTGTCACTGCTGTAACGCTGTCTGTTTGGTCTCCTAAAGCAGTACAGATAGCCCTGCCTCATTTGTAGCCATTCCTGTTTGAATTTGTGAAAAGTGGCAGAAAACATCAAATTCAAACTACGGTCATCATGACTGTAAAGAAAAACCACATGACATGCTTTGTCCTTCCCCCAGTGTCACAGAAGTATTTCTTGTTTTAATTATTCAAAGTTCTGTTTTTGCAGGTTGGCTTCAACCCACTGAGAGTCCTGAGGAAACGCAATAAAGCTCTGAGGAAGATTAGGAAGATGCTGTTGAAAGGAGAGCTGCAAGTGACACCAGTATGTAAGGCAAACCCCCGGGGTGGGGGGGGAGTTAAGTGACCAAGGTCCCTGGCTTTACATGGCAGAGAAGGGCCTCATAGCCTCCCTTCTTAATTAGATACACTGTTCTCCAAGTTGCCACTTCATGACATAAATACATCTAAAAAATCAAGATTTTAAATGGCTCTCACTGTTATAGGCCTACAGATTTACCATGGGCAGAGCTTGTCTGTGTCCACTGGAGATTTGTTTGGCAACAAATAGCAGGCTCAGATCTCACAGAGGTGAATATCATTCTGCATTAATGGTGGGATAAAGCTGGTTTTCTCCCAGCTCAAATCCTGCGTGCCTTTTGTTGACTTGTTCCAAAATTACTGAATTAAAGTGTATCAGACAATTGACTTCAGGAAACAATAAAAAGCCATCATTAAGTGATTATGATGATGATTAAATAATTTCCATTCTTCTCCAGACAAGGGAGAGACAGAACTTTCCAGTTGGGTCCTGCTCCATTTCATGGGAAGATCAGTTTTGCATTGCCACTACTCTTGCCCTAGTGCAGGAAGTACCAGTCCCCTGGCTGGCTCTTACAGAAGAGAGCTAACTATGAAACTTCTATGTCAACACAGAAAGGCTTGATTTGCATGGCTAACCATCCATATGAGTCAGATGAAGAATTAGACAACAACAAGATAGAGGAGCTGGACCAACCCACCATCATGACAGACTTGCCCATTCGTATCAACTGGAGCACTGACCTCCCCCCTGGCATCACTGTACCCCAGGTCAACATCCACAGCATCATTCTGGATTTCTCATCAGTGTCCTTCCTTGATTTTTCTGCCATGACAGTCCTCCAAAAGGTAATCACAATT
>JACBWW010000005.1:42986285-43002981 GCA_020086605.1 Lanius collurio
CTTAACATTTTCAACTCTGCCCCTTTTCAAAAGGCTTGGCCATCTCTGTCTGCAGCCATGTGAAGAGACTGTCCTGCCCCTATGTGCAATAGAGTATGAGTCTAGAGCCACTTACCATCATAGATCTTAAATATTTTAGAGTGGCTGGTGTCCTGGCTGCAGCTAATCACTATAATGGTAATCAGCAAACCCAGCAGTGTCTAAATGGTGCCTCCTTCTGGTTTAACAGACTTTGAAAGAATTTGTCCGGCTCGACATTGACATTTACATTGCTGGGGCACATGGTAAGTACTTGCCTTTGCGTTGGCATCTCCACAGATGCCTTGTCCCCTTGCCTCCTCTGTTGATCATTGAGTGTGGCTGTGGAGGATCACCCAGTTTTACCTTTGAGTCTTGGATAGCAAAGCGGTCCTGCTGAGTGGAGATGTTTTCCCTCCCATGCTGTCCCCAAAAGGCTGGGACCGTGTGTGATGGCTCCTTTTACCTATGGCCACTGCTGAGCTGTACAGCTCTGGGCTGCAGGACCCACTATCATGCACCCTGGGCATTAAATAAGAAAAGCAGATCAAATTCCCTCCTGCCTGGCACAGAGCAGGGAAATACTGATGGGCATTTATGTTCCATCCTCTTGACATCTGTAAAGAGGAAGCCATCTGCTCTAATAAATAAAACAGTGCATTATACCAGCAACTCCCATGTTCACTCAGTGGGCATACTCAGGATACACAATTTCTTCCTTAAGGCCTAACAGGTCTCTTTGTGCTTTGATTTTGTTCCCTCACAGAGGGTCTTCTGGACAAACTGGAGAGAAGTGCATTTTTTGATGAAGAGATAAAGTCATCCATGTTTTTCCTCACCATTCATGATGCAGTTTTACACATTTTGCTGAAGAAGGACATAGCCAGCTCCCCCAAATTAAAGCTTTCTGAGGTAACACTACAGTCTACATCTTTCATTACTTTACTGCCTTTCCAGTATTGCAAAGCTCCCAAAGTGCCCTGCACAGCTATAGCTGTGTGTGCTACACTGTCTCTATTTTCAAAAAAGACAGTCATTAAAACTCAGCTGGTCTCCAACCAAATTGAAGAGCAAGTGTGGCCCCTGGTTCAGGCGTGTGGAAAACTAGTGAAAGGAGTGAATAATTCCCACTGGCCGCTGGCCTGGCTGTGGACTTCTGTTGAAGTCATCTCCTTGGGAAGAACACAGTGTGGGTGAAATCCCAGCCCCTCCACCAGCAGTCGTCTATGGTCACCCATCCAGCAGAGGCTGCTCCATTTGCTGCAGTGGCTCTTGAAAGGCAGACTTTATGCTGCTTGCATGTAGACTTTCCAACCCTGTCCACCCTCCAAAGGAGTGCTAAAGCAGTGTGGATAAATTAGTACTGCCAGATTTGGTGATGGGCTTTCTGGGAGTGCTCTTAAATCAAGAGCAAGAAAGGATTCTGCATACAATAAATGTGTTTAAATGTACAAGACCTAGAATGTTGCTCACATGGAAATCATCTAATCCTTCTTAGCTAAACTGGTCCAGATCTTCTGCGCTGACCCAGAGATGTGGTGGGGGTCATAAAAGCATGACAAGTGAGAGCTTCCTTCCTTCTATGTCAACTTCCCAGGCATGTTTCGGAGATTTGAAAAGCAAAACCTTCTTTAATGTGAAAAAGGAGAATCAGAAAAAGAGAAGTAATCAATTTCCTAACCCCCAACTTGTTGTGCTCTTTGCAGGAGAAGAGTAGAAGCAATGACTATGTCATCATCCCCAGGAACAGACCACGCCGCTGGGAGTGCACAGTAAGGCTCTGGCTATGGCCCTCCAGCCCTAGAAAATGCAGCCCAAAAAGCCACTCATGGGAATGCCTCGGGCAGATAACAAAAGCATTTTCATCCCTGAGCTCTTGTGTGAGCCCAGGGCAGAAAGCATCCAGACAGCTTATCGATGGGATTTGACTTAAGGCAAAGCCTTCTAAGAGTAAGAGGGGTGGGGCTCGGCTCATGAGCCTTGTGGTGTGCACTGAGCAGAGGGAAGGCAGGCAAAGGCTGCCTCGCCAGGCTGCCTCACCTGGTATCCTCGCATGCCCACCACAGCTCCTCCGTGATAAAGTCACTGGAACAGTGACCCTATGGCAGAGGAGTCAGAATTAGTCCAGTTTATCTAAATGTCTCCGGCAGAAGGGGAGTGTGGAGGCAGAGATAAGAAAGGGACACATGCAGCCTTTCACCATAAACTCAGAGAGTAGGGTGGTATCCAGCACAGGGCAGCCCTTTAAGGAGAAAATGTCAGACCCCAGTCTTCCCACCCAAATGCTTTAGAGGGTCAAATACTTACACATCATTTACCAGAAGACACCTACCCTTACTGTTCCTTACAGAATGTCAATTTATTTTTTTTTATTCCTTACAGATTCCAACAGAAACAAAATTTTAGACTTAAATTTCTAAATATAATATCCTCCAGCAACACATCACAGAAGATGAATATGGACGCTGTGATAAGCATGAAAACAAAAGGATATTTTTAAATACCTTAAGCAGGATTTACTACATATGATTATGTTCCAGGCTTTGGAATGGGCTTGTTAGTCTTTATGTGTCTTTGTATATAAAAATGTATTTATGTACATATATGGAGGCTAAAATCACACAGATTTTCTTATTTCATACCACAGTTTGTAGACAACCTGTACAGTTACTTGACAATCTATAAATATTTGAAATCTTGTATTGTATAACACAGAATAATAGTTAGGACTGATATTTTATCTTCAGAATGTATATAACTTGTATAAAGTTTTCTTGGTGGTTTGTAAGATATTTAGTAGACTGAGTTATTAAACTTTGTCTCAGCTTACTACCACAAACCTGAGCAGAGTGTACCTAGGGATTAATGTATCTAATTATGAAGATTGTTAAGGAAAGACACAGGATTTTCAGATCAAAACATGATTCATTGGTCTGGATTGGGCTTGTGTAAAGTGCACCAAGGAGGACACATTTATAGTGAACCATTGTATATACACATATAGCAAACCACCACGGTTTCAGTGACTCTGTATGGCTGCTTTTGTCCAAGCACCACCGGGGTAGCTCATGGTCACTGAGACCCAGCCTGTGGACAGATGCTGGCCCCAGAACTCGGACAGAGGAGCCATGGGTGTGGAGCTGCCAGGTGGGCAGGCTGAATTGCCTGGATCTATGGACAGATGGGCAGAGGGCTTCAGCTTAAAGAGTCTACTCTGATACCCTGCACAACCCAGTCTGCACAACTGCCATCAATTAACCCCTGCTGGAAGTCTAAGGCTGGAAGATGAGCTGTATCACAACTTTCAGAGAAAAACACCCAGTGCCCAAAGTGACAGAGCTTTTAATTTGACATAACAAGTGCCAGAGGTATAAAAATCTCCAGCCTAGAGGAAAATGGACCCATTCCTGGAGTCTGAAAGAGACAGCACTCTGAAATCACAAGAGGTTTTAGTTTTCAAAGCCTAGTTTTGACCTTCAGTCAAGCTGGGGTGAACAGAAATGTGCATTTAGACTTGAAGTGAAGAAGGGCTGAAGGTAAGGAGAAAGTGTTCTGTGCAAACCAGAACTACAATTTTTATCTTCATAGTATGCAGGTGTTAAAAGCAAAATCTCTTTAATATTTTAATCTTTTTTTTTTTAATTAATATTTTTTAATCTGGAGTTATCTGATGAACTCTGCTAATGAAACCAAGCTGGAAGTCAGCATTAAAAATGAGGAGATCTTGAATATAGAAAGAATTAGGTGAGCTTGAAGACAGAAGTAGACAAGTTCAACTTTCAGGAAACACTCATGCATTTGCAGATGAATAACAGGCTGTGATTCTGTGGTGGGTGATGATGTGCCTGACCTGGCATGGGAGACGTGGCCATTGGTGGCTCCACAGAGATTCTGCTTCCTGCAGACACCAGACAGATGGTGAGCAGCTGTCCCAACCCACTGCTCTTTTGAGTGTGCCACAGCAGATTCACTGTCAAATACATGTCATGTGCCAGATAATCAGCACAGCAGTACATGAAGACAGGTACAGTTAGGACACTGCCAAATAGCCCTTCTAATGCAATCTTCCAAAAAACATAGAGTATAACACAACAGATCTTTCCAGAACAAGAAAGTTATTTGGTCACTACAATACAAGAAAGATATTAAACTATTAGAGAGTGTCCAAAGGAGCACAATGAAGACGGTGAAGGGCCTTGAGGAGAAGCCATATGAGGAATGGCTGAGGTCACTTGGTCTGTTCAGCCTGGAGGAGACTGAGGGGACACCTCATTGCAGTTACAACTTCCTTGTGAGGAGAAGAGAAGGGGCAGGAACCAATCTCTTCTCTGTGGTGACCAGCGACAGGACCCAAGGGAATGACCTGAAGTTGTGTCAGGGGAGGTTTAGGTTGGATATTAGAAAAAGGTGCTTCCCCCAGAGTGTGGTTGTGCACTGGAACAGCTCCCCAGGGCAGTGGTCACAGCTCCAGCCTGACAGAGTTCAAGAAGCATTTGGACAGTGCTCTCAGGCACATGGAGTGACTTTCGGGGATGGTGCTGTGCAGGGCCAGGAGCTGGACTTGATGATCCTTGTGGGTCTCTTCCAACTCAGCATAGTCTGTGATTCTGTGATACTAATGCTACTGTGCAATGCACAGGGGAAATTACACTCTAAACACTCTCAACTTCAGGACTGAGCTCTCCAGTTCAAGAAAGATGAAACTGAATGTTAATGAAGAAAATTGCTATGAGGATCTTTGTAAAATGGAGAGCCTGTATCTCTTTTCAGTCCTGTGCTTATATGCACCTACACAGACCCAGCCAAATATCCCGATCAAAAGCAATATATGAAGTGGTGGTATACCACATACTGCACTCCAAAACCATATGGGATTTGTTGACAGGGTTTAGGTTAATTGAAATTATTCTTTTCTAAATAGCCCACCTCAGAACAACTCATTTCGATATTAATCACTCTTCTGACACAGCACAGTACCACAGAGGATAAATCCCCCTTCCAAAACTATTTATCATTTCTTAAATAGACATGGTACATAGACAGCCTTGGCCAGAGAGCTTGGCACTCCCATGTCACATGTCTCTACCAGCTACTTCAGCTACTTGCCATGCTCTTAAATCACCCTACTCCTTATTATTCAATGTTGACATTTTTTTTTCAGCATTTTTTGGATATTATTTTTCAGCATTGTATTTCTGATGCTTTAGGAGATATTACCTCTAGGTACTAGTTATTTCTGCAACTCTCCATTATTCCAGTATTAACATTTTTCTGGGCAGTTTACCCTCATTCAGATTATAACACAAACATCTTGTTGTGGAATACTGTGGTGATGCAGATATACTGCTTTATTTTTTGAGACAGGGACCTTCAGAAACCTGGCTATTTAGGTTTCTAAACATCCTGCATTGGGTGCTGTTGCTACTTGGTTAGAGCACTATCATACTGCTTTTTAGTATTTTACTCAGGAATTAAGCAAAAAAGGCAAATTCCCTACCTGCTTTTTGGTGAGCTGACAGGTATCATGTTAATTCCTCATAACATATCCTAAGCCTCTCTCTCTTCAGCACAGTGCAGATGCTTTGTAACTAAATAACAGATATTTTACAGTCAGCAAGAGGGATGGAAAATGGAGAAGCCACAGAGCCAGTGATGCTCAAGCCTACTCTCAAGCCTGGTTATCACTTTGTGGTGCAGTGTGAAACATAGAAACAAAAAATTAGAAGTGTTTATTCAAGGTCTTATGCCCAATGAGAGGATTATAACACACAAATCTGTATTTTTTTCAATTTCAAACTGAGCTCCTATTAAGGAAGAAGTATCCTTAAGCACTTCTTTACTGAAATGCTACTTACTCACAGTTCTCTAGTCCTCATCCCCATGCTGAATATGGAGAATTTTTCTCAGTCTTTATGCATCTGCTCTCTTCTGCCTCCTAAGAAGATGCCTGAGAGTTTACTTGAGCCAGAAATGGCAAAGAACAAGTTGAAGAAGAATCATCAGCACTTATGTGGCTTTATTTAGTGGAGGAAATAATTCACCATAAATTGTCTTGGAGGTGTGTTCAAGCATTGTTTTCACAAATAAAACTGAAAAAAACTCTTGACGACTGACACATATTTACATCTATTTAGAGTTACTCATATGTTTGGTTTTTTCAAGCAGTTACGCTGAAGTACTTTTGTGAAACATTACTACATAAAAATGGAGACATTCCTGCCCACTTGCAGACATTACTCTTCCAATTACCAGAAGTGTACTACAATGAGTCCTACTGGCACTGGAGGATCACTTGAATTGTATTATCAAAATTACTCACTGAAGTTTCATAATGACTGAGTTAATTTACCAGCTTTCTGCTGCTATTCCACCCCACATTTCTGGATGATGCATTTTTTAATATTTTAATCTCTTACACTCATGAACTGAGTTTACAATGAAAACAAATTTTAAAAAAAGAAAACAACAACAGATTGATGATTCATACCTAAGAGAATAAGAAGATCTCATTCAGAGTAAGAAAAGCTAGAGCTGGTGTCTTATGGCTAAGTCAAGATTCAAGGGACTTTAATTATTTTTATTCACACTGCCCAAACAAATGCAGCCAGTTCAGTTTACAAACTGGTCAGTACGGATCACTAGCGTGAGTATAATATACCTGAACACAGTGCAAAAGCTCACAACTGTGAAGGCACAATTACTGTATTAAGATGATTTATGAATCGCTAAGAATTGCTTTTAACACCATAAAATATGAAGGGAAATACAACTTGTATAATACTGATACTTACTTTAGAAATGTAATCAGGATGAAAATTAATCCAAACCTTGCATATTTTTCTGCTGCATTGAACTCTGTGTCATATATATGAAGAGGAAAACTTCAAATTTATTTCCCATACATTCAATATTCCATTGCAGCTCCAATCCACTGTACTCCTCCATTTCCCCAGGACTGACAGGACCTTCTGCTGTGAACCTGTGCCTTCTTCTGTCAGCAGCCCAGCAATGCATACAGAGAAACAACTCAAAATCAGACAAGTTTTATAGAGCAGAAAACAGTTTAAGAGAGGAGAGGTGTGTTCAGACTTGATCCACAGGGAAGGCGTGTAAATTGCACAATGAGTTTTTGAGAACACCTGACTTCCACCTAAGGGGAAGAGAGTTTTTCTGCCTTGCTATGTGTGCAAATTCTAAAGTGGAGTTAGGTAATAGTGGAGTTACTTCCACTTCAGTTTTTAACAGATTTTGACAGTCTTTGAGAGCAGGAAGTGAAAAGAAGTGGAAAATCCATCCAGTAAGGTTTTATAATTTTCTTGGATCAGATTTTTAAAAAATAATTCACATTTTTAATTTTTTTTTTTATAAAAAGCATGAAAAATATCACTTATCACAGGTAGGTAACCAGTCTTTATGTTAATAGCATTAAAAAAACCCCATGGAAAACAGAAAATATAGTTCACACAACTGGTCCCCTGGTTATAAAGTACGCACGGCTGCAGGCAACCCTTTAAGAAAATTCAGAGGTGGTATCAAGGATAAAGTGTAAGGAGACAAACATCTAAAACACAGATATTTTCAGGCCATCTGCTGGTGTCCTTTCATTCATTCCATGGTGAACACAAACCATCATCAAACTCTTTTCCATTGCTTATGTGACATTGTTAGAGGAACCTACAGTGGCTGACAAATTTAAATGTCAGAGTTCTCTTCGATGCCTGAGATCTCCTTGGCAATGCCTCGGGAAGGAGATCACTGCCATAGACAAGGATATTTATTCAAAATAAATGTAATTAATTCAATTCAAATTCTTGTCTTTACAGTAAGAGTTCAGAAGGAATCCAAAGAAATCACACGTACATCTCACCATTTCTAACACTATCAGTTACACAATTTAAATATAACATATGAATTTTGTAACCTTTCAGTAAAATGACCAGGTGTTTAAAAAAAAAAACCAAACAACCCAACCAACAAACCAAGGAAAAAAACACTCTAAAACACACATCAAACTCATAAACAAATTAAAAAGACAGTCAATACAGGGTCTCAGCCAATGGAAGCATTTTTAAACTTTGAATATATGAAAACATCAACAGTGCCCTCAGTTACATAGGTAAACTCCAGATTGAATAATTAAAAAAATATATTTAGGTCTTCCTCTTACAAGACGACACAGAAATTTGACTCGAGTCCAAGTCCTGCCTACTTAGGATGACTTTTTGGTAAAGTTCTCCATCACAGACTGTCACTAAACAACTCAAGGGATCCCACTGATTTTTGGGTAATACATCATTGTCCGTATGACATCACCTTTGTTTCAAATACAGAGAAAAAAATTCTCACATTGTCTTCCGTGACAATGTTAGAGATACATTCATCTTTTGTGCTTCTTGGTAAGAGTAAAAACTGCTGTTTTCCCTTAATCAATTCATCTGCCTCAGCATTTTCAGAAAAGCACTTTATCACTAACTTCAAGTATAGCTTTGAACCCAGAAATATTTTGAACTCTTCATCTGGGTCAAGACACAGGAGAATATGTAACTGAAGTTTGCAATCTGACTTACTTCAAAAACCCAGCATGACGGAAACAGTTGCCTCATTTCCTCATCACCTGTGACTGACAGGCAGCAGCTCATTCCAGAATGTCCCATTGTCCCAAACAGAGCACTGGTGAGGTGGATGCTCGGCACTCCCGTGGGAAGCCGTGCGTGTCTGAGCACAGCGAGCCGGCCCCTGAAGCCCTCAGAGAGTCCCTACAACACCAGAGTGTTGGGCTGAGCTTGGCTTGGCAGAGTCAAAGGACAAGAATCAGACATGCAGATTTCCTCTCAGATGAAGTGCTGTAACACAAATCTGTCTCCTCCCAGTCAGCTTCACAGTGACAGAAGGGGCCCTCAGAAGTTCCTCCTGTGTTTGTTAGGTACTGACAGAAAAGAATGCTGGCAGAGCCATTTTTGCCTTCTCATGTATAGAAACAGTAAACTTTCAACCAACCCATTTCACAGCACACTAGCACCATCAGCTTCTTTTTTCTTCACCACTGTACTTTATTTAAAATTAGTTTTCGGAGCAACCAAACCAATTAACTCTCTCTTAGAAAGACGTATGTTAGAGCTAAGCAGATTTTCAAGCAGTTGACTCTTACTGACCATTTGTATACCCCAGAATTTATTTGTTTCCCATCTCTGAAGAAGGATTTACTTGAAAGGCAGTCTGTAAGATTTGGCTGTGGTCACAAGGAAATCAGTGGCAGTCAAGAACAGAGTAATCTAAAGAGCCTTGACCAAATAAAAATATGAAGTTTAGACATAAAAATACAAAATTTGGAATGTTGCACTGCCACAGCTCTTTCATAAATTTAACACTTACGATTCCAGAAAAGAAAGTTTACAAAATAAAAAGTAACACTGAGGCTTTAAGATGGCTCAGATTATTTGAGAACAGTAGGAAACTACAAACTTTAGAATAAACCCAAAGGACTTAATCTAAAAGCACCACTGTCAGAAATGTGGCATTTGGAAAAGCCATGGTTCAGTGCAAATACTGATCAGAAATGCAAAGATAAGCACTCCAACCAACAGACAGTACTGCCTTGTTAGTGCCTGCTTCTGATACCAGCTCCACTAAAAAGGAACCTTCTCATTTTATATTATGTTTCCTCTTTAAAAGGATTCATATAAAACATAAATTTCAGAAAAAAACAGACCTAAAAGTCTGCTTATATTGCTAGATTTTGAGAAAAGCAAAACACCTAAAGACTGTTTTTTCAATTAAACCTGTATCACAAAATCAAAACAGGTAAATAACGTGTACCCTTTTATTTTTTTTAACTACATATGGGATTTCAGACCACTTCTTTCATATTATGCAAATGAGAAGTTTTCCTACTGTACACATTATATAAAGTGAGAGAGGCAAACATGACTTCCCTACCTAAAAGCTGCTTTTTACAGACATGGCAAGTCAGTTCACAGCTACTTCCACACTAACACAGCCACAGGTAAATACAGTAGTTTGAATTCAACTCCAGTGAATAGCTAATATGTAAACAGAACCTTCTGAATCAAAACTAGCTTTAAAACAAACTGCAAAATCCCGAACAAAAACAAACAAAAAACCCCACAATACATGGTTTCATGTCATGCCTAAAGCTGTACCTTTGATGGATTATCTAGCTGCATAAAGAAAAAAACAGAAAAGCTGGAATGTGGTAAATGCAGAATTCTGCATGTCTGATTTCCAGGGCCAAGAATTCATTACAGCCTGAAATCATTATGAGTAACGGTAAATGGCAGTAGGAGAAATATTAAAGTTCCTTTAATATTTCACTCCATTGCCATTTGGAAGGTAGTAGTGTTGAAATGATGTCCCAGAACTATGTGTATGTTAACTTCATATAAAAACTCACCACATTTACAACCATATTTCAATTTAATTATCATACACAGGTTAACAAAAACACCGGATTTAACAAAAACAATATTCAGAATGGTACAACACGTGTTCATCTCCTCCAGGAAATAATATTACAAGTGATCATATCAGGACAATTTAGCCACACTAGCGACAGTTCTGTTAAAATGCAACTGTGGTCTACTAAGCCTCTTATTTTAGCAATACAGAGTATTTGAAGTTAAGAGTCCTATGGTCAAGGCTTAAATATCATTTAAGCTTCAAACCTCAAAACGTCTTACAGTCAAAATGACAGTATTTTTAAAAAATCACAACAAAATAACCCCAAAACAATTAATTAAAAGGCTTCTGTATTTAGTTTTATTCTCTTCATGGCATTCTCTATTCATATAGTTGCTCGTATCATTGGTAATAGGGTCTGTATCTGGCTTGATCAGGGTGATGTGGTCCAGGAAGAGGGGCCTGAGCAGGAGGCCCTTGCATCCTTGGAGGTGGAGGCGGCCCCCTTGGAGCTGGCCATATCCCTGGACTCATTCCCCCAGGCTGTGTGAAAGGGGGACTAAGAGTTCCTTGATCTTCACTGAACTGTGGCAAAGAGTTGGGATTATAGTGATGGGGAGGGGGTGCATTTACGTTTACAGGTGGGCCTCCATGCTGAGGAGGGGGAGGTCCCGGAGGAGGATGGTTCATGTAAGGCGGCATCTGGGCAATGATGTGTCCGGGCGGCGGGGTTATGGGCGGAGGGGCTGAGGTCATTGGCGGCGGAGGAGCCTGGCTGTACACCATGTGAGGGGTGCCTGCCGCCTGCGGAGGGTGCTGCAGAGGGTGGCTGATGGGCGGAGGCGGCGGCGGGGGCGGCGCATAGTGCTGCTGGGGAGGCATAATGTGATGAGGGTGTGACACCACTGGCTGACCCTGGTATTCAGGATGATGGTGAGCAGGTGCGGGTGCTGGTGGAGGCGGTTCTCGAGCACCTGAATTGGAATCATCCTGAATGGGGACAGTTATTAAGTTGCTGTGTTTTCTCGTTGAGATGCGGAAGGTGTCCTGACTGACCGGGCGGGGTGGCGGTGGAGCCATGGACATCTCTGCGGGAGGAGCACGGATATCCTCATGGGGCTGGTTATAGTGCTCATGGGGCACGTGCTGCAAAGGAGGTGGTGGCATCATGATGTGCTGCTTCGGCGGAATGTGGCTCAGGTGATGTTTCTCAGGGGGCATTATGAAACGCTCGGGAATTTCGGCCGGCGGTGGGGCAATAGGAGGATGTACGGGTTCAATGGGAGGACGAGTAACAGGCTTCCCAGCTCTCATGTGACGGTGGTTGATGTGAGCTTGTAAGTCCCTCTGTGACAGGTAAGTTCTCTTGCACCCTTGAACAATGCTACACATGAAGAGAGACCCTCGTACACACTGCTCAATTCGCTGCACAGGTTCATTACAGCTACATCGAAAGAGAATATTGATTTATTGTCATCACAGAGACCTCAACATGCATTTTAACTTGTTAACATAATTAGCCAAATCAGAACTGACAATCTTGCCCTACTGTAGGAGTGAAAGAAACTTTTCATTGATTTTGAAGTTTACCTAGTTTTTATATCTCCAAATATAACTATGAAAGAACATAAAAATTTCTTGAGGTAGAATTTTCTAAGTAGCATCTCTTGCTCACACAAATTTCTTCTGTGCATTAAGAATTAACACAGGTCATTCTCACTAAGTAAATTAAACTGCTGTTTGCTCCTTTTCAAATTAGAGCAATAACAGGTTACCTACCAAAACCCAACAAAGTTAACACTGATCTCTGACAATCCCAAAACATGGAATAGGAACTAGAAAGTACAGAGTACCCTACTGCCTCTGCTAAATGTACAAAATAAGAGATATTCAGAGAGAAAGTATCTGAAATAAGACATTTAAGTTACTTTCTCACATTTCCTTGAATAACAAGTCTTGAAATAACTTACCCTGGACACATCTTGTCTCCCTTTTTCTCATGCAGTATAGCACAGTCATAGCAGAAAACATGCTTGCAAGGTATCTAGAGATAAAAAATTGCTGTTAAGACATCTTGTATAAATATCTATGTCATCATGCAGGATACACTTCCTCCCTCCAGTGCACAGTTTATAATCATTAAAGTAACTAAGTTACCCATGAGGTGAACAAGCATAGCAATGGTTAACAATTTACAGCATCTTTGCACAGAAACCTTCTAGGACAGTCTGTGTTGAGTTTGAGTACTTTGGGGTAGTATTGTTTGGGGTTAAGTGTTGCTAAAAAACACTGGCGGAAGTTTGAGTCTTGCACTAACACCAACACTGAACATTCACAGAAGCTGCCTATGCAATCTGATTACACTTGTATTGCTGGCCAGGAAGGAAAGTTTTAAAAGCATTAACTGTCATTAATTCAGATGCTGAAGCCTGTTACATCACACTTAACAATCTAAATTAATCTCAGGGATTTTTAAAGGTACATTAAAGTGAACAGCGTCTTCTAACTTTACTGCAAGTCTTCAATTGAGATAAAAAGCTTACTTTGAAACCTAAGTGGTATAAGGTCAAAACCCCAGAAGTTGAAGGTTTTTTCCTTTGTGATGGTATTCTGTTGATTTTTTTTTAACATTTTCAGGCTTACTTGATTAAATCGGGGGTAAAGCAAAATCAGCCAGACAGATGGAACAAAAACACTTGAGCAGTGAAGGCCTCCAGTCCTGGTACTATTCTGCTGTTTATTCAGATGCCTGTTGAAATCAGTAACCTCTAAAAGCCTCGTACAGACACAGTAAAACCTAATTTTACCTAAAGGTGAACCATGGCTGCATCTTCCACTGGTAATTTCACTCACCATGCGTCCATACATTTTGATAGGCAATCCACACTTATCACAGAAATGGACTGGTGTATCATCCTTTTCCCCGAGCAAGTTTATCTAGTAGGACAGAGAAGGGGGTGAGAAAATAAACCCCAACATCACTAAAGCTTCTCATTTCAGTTATCATCAACATACCCATTATTTCTGAATTAGTTATAAAGGAAGCAAGAACACCACAATCAGGAGAAAGCAGAGGATGTATTTTCAGTCAGGCAAAAATAACTGAGACACTTTTAATTAACAAAGTATCTACACCATGACTACCTACAGCTTGGTATGAAACACAGGTAAAGACTGAGGACTTTACCTTATAGTCCCAAAAGATGGGTCCAGGAAATCTCCTTTGATTGCCAAACATTTCACCTCCTTTACATTCGTATCGCTCCTCTTTGTTATAATCAAATTCTTCTGTGGAAAGCAGAAAGAGAAGAAAGACACAAGCCAACCACAACACTTTCATAATTGACACCAGCTGCTATTAAGAGCTTGGGTCATTTACACTGAAATAATCAAGTAATGCCACAGCACTTCCAATCTGCTGAGCCCATTCTACAGAAGGCAGAGCCAAAATAGGAAGACAGCCTGTTTTGGAAACGGGCACTACTGAAGCCCTACAGTGCAGCAGTACTTGGAACTTGTTTTACATTTGGACAGAACCCTGGACTCTTAAGTCTCTAAGACTGAATTAAGTCTCAATGCTGCAGAATAATAAACTTCCCTACTACAGGGAATTTATATTAATTTACCTTCATCGCCAGCTTGTGTCTTCGAAGGCATCCTGTTCATATTTCTTGGAGTTCGAGGTGCAGGTTTGGTTTTATTGGTCTGTTTTGAAATAAGCTTTATAGGGATTCTTCTACGGACATCAAGACCACCCAATGATCCTGAACTATTTGTTCCTTGCAAATCATTGTCTGTGAAAGAAAATTTTAAAAATTTTCTAATTTTTCATTTATCTAATAGTCTCTAAAGAGGCTAAATATTAACAGAAGTTTTACAATAAATAATTTTTAAAGCTTGCTTAAGACTCATACAACATATCAAAATTTAACCACTAGAAAATAGATGTCTTCACACACAATTTATTCCAGAAGTCGAGTCACAAAACTGTATTGGGAACAGCCACGATTTTAGGAAAAATACTTTAAAAATAAAGCTATTTAAATAACTTAGTCATTCATTTCTCCACAACAGAAACATTATTCATATAGCTCTTCTCACAGTGTGAAGAGCAAGAAAGAGTCAATTCTTCGTACAATCTTGACTGTACATAATTTCTTATGTGAAAAGATTATTTTTACAATTTATGTATATTATTTATTAAAGTAGGAAGGAAACTAGCTTATATATAAACTCAACATCTTGACATATTACTTAGAAGTTTATGATAAAGTATCACAAAAATATTAGTACTTAGGAATATGTAGCTGTATCCTTCCTAAACGGAAAATTATTGTCTCCAGCTACATACAGAATTCTCCTTACCCAGATTTAAATCTAAGTACCAGGGTGAACAAAGCAAGAAACAGCCTGACACATGCATCAGCAGGTAGAGGCTTCAAGAGAGAACCCAGACCAGGTAATGCAACAAGCAACACCAATGAAGGTTTATCCTTCACCAATGAAGGGAGGTGTAACTCCCTCAGCCTCCAGCGAATTTATCTGAAACCACCACACAGCATCTCATTCATACAAAAGCGAAGTTATGTCCTTCACAAATCTTCCCAGCTCACTCGGATTTTAACTGAAAATGCCATTTTGATAGGTGTTTCAAAGCAGGGCATGCTCAGCCTGGAAGGCGTGAGCCCCGAGCAGTTATGACACTCCAGCCCTGGAATGACTGCTGAGGATTGCGGCGCAGGAGCACCTGGACACTGAAATTAGGGCCCATTAGTGTAATTATGCACAATGTCTCACCAACTACTATCCCTCAAAGCCTACAACCACCACACACAATGCAACAAGTAGAAGGAAAAAAAACCAAAAAAAAATGGTATTGCTCTCAGTTTTTCAGTACCTACCACCAAAGCTAGGAAATGTGTCGGTTTCAAACTGGGACTGTGCTCTGACAGTCCTGTACCTCCAAATCTAAAGCCCTCAATTTCCTCAGATAGATCAAACTCTTCTTAGCACTGTGGTTGACAGTTTCACTCTAAAAGGCAATGTGCAAAAAGGCAAAAGCAATAAAGCTTGTTTTCACTTCCAGTCATTTGTTATTTCTTTCGGCTGTCCAGATGAACCTGCAAACACTCAACTATGTCACCAGGCTTCCCCAAGGAGTGCTGGACCAAAACATCAGAGGTAAAGCTGTCTTTTCCACATGTTGGGAAATTCTGTTTTCTACCAGAATACACAAAACCACAGCACCATAAACTACAAACAGTCTCTGCAGCAACTCAGTCCATTTGCAAATACCGATAACAAAAATTTTAAAAATCAAAAACTTGTGTATTATTTAGTCCACTAAACTGCCAATAGGTTCTGCAGCTTTTCCTCCTTATAGCCTTGCAAGCCAGGAACATTTACATGAGTTAGCTGTCCAGCTAACCCAAACTAGCAAGTTTATTACTCATTTGTGTTTCATGGAAGGATAATAAATTCCAGTCTGCATGAGCATCACTTGCAGGATTATGTCCAGAAAAAACTACAACAAACATACCAAACTTGTTCAGACTACTTAGAGAAGCTCCAGTTAGAGGTGATGCAATCTTCTGAAATGTCACCTTCATCAACCTAAGTTTTATTTTTGCATTTCAAGCTTTATTAAAATTCACAAACAGAATTCAAATACTTTAAACAGGTAAAGCCATAACGCAATCTTTTCTAAGGGAAAGGAAAAAAATCTCCAAAACCACCCTAGCAAAAAGCCCACGTCCATTCATTTATTCACCGCACTACGCCAGCGTATTAACTAGCAAAGGATCACAGCTACGCCAGCGCGCTCACCGGTGAACGACCACATTTAAACAACGAAACCAAATTTAAGCACACGAGGAAGTTCCCTCTCGAGCCACAACTACGGCATCAGGAAAGACATTAAGGGCACCGACGCCGGGAAACCCCGCGGGCAAACGAGCGTCTCTCCCCCAGCTCCGGGACGCCACAGGCTGCAGCCGGCGCTGCTGGGCCCGGCCACCGCGGCCCGGCCAGCGCAGTCAGCGGCCCCGCTCCGCCCGGGACGGGGCGTCCCGCCGGCAGCGGCCTCTCAGGCCGGCCGAACGCCCTCAGGGCAGGGGAAGCGCCAGGCACCGCCGAGCCGAGGGTGGCACCAGGGCCGCGGCGACTGCCTGGGGAGGGAGAAGGCCCCGCGACGCACCCGAGCCCCGCCGACGCTCCCGGGGGCCGGGCCGGGCCCGCCGCCGCCTCCCCTGCGCTGCCCCAC
>JACBWW010000005.1:43003381-43025898 GCA_020086605.1 Lanius collurio
TTTTTTCCCATTTAAAAATAATGTAGTGCTAAAAAATTTAAGGTAGCTGTCTGTTTTCTGTCAAAATACATTTTTTCTTCATGAAAACTAAGAACATTAGTTCAAGATTAAAGTTTTGCTGGTCAAATCTTTATCTTTTGTAAATTATTGCACTTATGCATTATGAACTTTCAAATGTAAAAGAACAGCAGCAGTTTGATGTAGAATATTGAAAGAAAAAATCCCTATAAAAATATAACTATTCATTAAACAAAAAATACACCTATATTCCATTTAAAAAACCCCACAAATCTCAATACTAGGTCCCATTCTGACTTTCTGGCTTGCACTCGATATCATCCTGTTTTACAAATTCCATTAGGTACCCAGGGACTAAGGTTCTCTCTAATTTATGTCACAATCTGTCTCTTGATGGAGATTATGTAGCCTAGCCAAAATAATCTTCTGTCTGTCCTTCATTTAAGGGACAATCATTAATAGTAGCACACACTTGCTACAGTGGGATTAATACAGAACTAATGAACCCATATCCAAGGGTCTTTAGAAACATTCCTATTTGAAGTATTAGAGCAGTTCAGTGCTGTTTCCTGTTCATGTGACAGTTTCACCTGTCACCTGTTTCAGCAATTAAACTACCTGCAGCAATTTAAGGAACTGCTTGAAAAAAATGATCATGATACACTTTTCAAGTCAGCACATGTTCTCACACTAATGTTCTAGAATTCAAAGCCTTGGCCACCTAGAACTCCTGCCCTTTCACTAGGCATTGTACAAATACTGAACAAAAGGCTTGCCATCCAGAGATTTTGGTCTCTTCCTGGGAAGACCACAAAGCAGCTTTTCATCCTGTACACACTGATGAAAGTGTAGTGCAACTTCTGCCTGACTAGTCCCAAAACTGAGTACATCCTTCCCAATAGTCTTCTGATTTTCTTTTTTATTAATATGTATCATAGCAGAAAGTGCTTGCAGAATCAAGGTCCAGAGTATTTCTGGGATAATATTAGCTAAAATTTGCGGAGTTATAGAGATCTGTATCATTCAAACAATCAGGGTTTTCTTCAAGTGCAAAGATTGATTTCATAGCAGAAAATGCTGATATTGATAGTACTGGTGCGTGAATATTGCTGTGCGCTCACAGGCAGGACAGTACCAGCAGTCCTTCAGGAAGCAAGTCGGCGCATAGCCTAGAGAAATGGGTTTTGAAAGGTGGAGAGAAACAGGCCATGGTTAGTTCTGAGTATACATCATCTGGGAAAATTACATGTTTGTGTAAACTAAAAACTCAGTGAAAGTGTAAAGAAAGTAACTTCTGTAATGTGCAGATTGCGCAAGAAGGTGTCTGCTGTGTTAAAATGAGGATGAAAAGGGGAGTTTGACCATCATTTTTGACTCTGGCACCTCAAGCCTTACCAAGTCTTCTTTTAGGCACCCATCGTGTGTTTAGATCTATTTATAAGCCTGTGTAAGGCAAAAGTAGTCCTAAAGCAAGAGAGTTGAGGAGATACCTAAGCAGATATAATCTACTACCATCTCAAGAAAAATGTGACTTCCTCGACTTAGCACTGACATTTGGTATCCAGAAACAGTATTTATTTATGGAGAAGGTACCTGTTGAGGGTACTCTCACAGCATGACTCAAGGCTACAGGCAGAGGGATAGACACATGCAGTTCTAAAGTGCATACCTCTTCCTGCACATCAAGGTCATCATCAGGCCGGCTTGCTTCTGTGAACTCTATGGGTTCTTTAGACTCCTGCATGAGTGAAATCTTGGTAGAAAGAAATTAAGAAACATGATGAGCTACATGTTGTCCATATCACTGAAACTGCTTTTTTTTTTACTCTGAAGTACCTTAAAATAATTTCCACAACTTAGAAGTGTTTGGTTTTTACTGTTCCTTGACAAAGATGACGATTTAGTTCAGTTGAGAGGAACTTAAAAATTGCAGAGCTTTTGGGCCTGTCTCTGCTTACATGACTAGTTATGGCTTTGTAAATATAATAAAAACATTATCTATCTCTAAACTTCTCTATAGCATTATTAAAATGTTAATCTCTACTATAAAACATTAGTATGAAAAAGTTATAAAACATAAGGGTCCTATCCTAGTTGTTTATCAGTAATATTAATTTTAATTGCTATTTATTCATAATACTGTAACAGTGGTTGCTAGGAAAGGAACTGTGACGAAAGGAGGACATTATATGACCACTTTCCTAGTGAAGGCCCATATCTTTAAATGCTACAGAGCGTTCTGATTATCTGAAAAGTACAGAGAATACAACAAGGAAATGCCCTTCTCTGGCAGTAGGAATGAACACTAGTGTGGAACAGCTTCTGTACATATCTGCAACAAGTAGGATGAGATTACAGCTTTGATCAGAAGTCTATGGAGTGTTGGGAAAGGGAGCAGGGAATGATTACTCATTGCAGCTAACAATCCAGACATCCAGGAGACTTAAACCAAAGCAGGAAGTATTTGTCACAATCTAAAATCAGAGAACCCATCTCCACAGGATAGTGTCATGGATTCCAAAAGCAGTATGACAGACACATCGAAGAAAACTCTATCTGTAACAATTAAATATAATGTTCCAAATGCAACCTCCAGCTGAGGAGGTTCTTAAGATGCCATTTGTCAGAAATTACAAAATGTGTCTTAGGATGAAGTGTTTTCCATATAAGCTGTTTCTCATGTTCTTTTCACTAACAAACTCCTGGAGTTGATAGACCCTTCCTTTGATCTAGTAAAATACTCATGTACTGCAGAAGCTGCCCAATTTACTACACTCCCACTTTTTTTGTACTACAGTTCTAGGTCTGGTTTTCAAATGTGCCACTTCAAGAAAGAGTGCTAGATGATAGAAGGAAGGGAAATGTACTGCTGGATATCCTTACCTTCTCAAATATGGGATCCTGGTTGTCACTGTATGTCATTTGATTCCTTATGTAGAGCACAGCATCATGGACAGTCAAGAAAAATATGTCTTTTCTGACAGTGTCATCAAAGAAGGCACTCCGTTCCAGCTGAGATATAAGGTTATCTGAAAAAAAGAAAATCATAACAGGTTTATACAACATGAAGTAATTTAAGAAACAAGTGTCAAAATACATAGTTGCAACTATCAGAAAACAAATATACAGCCAAATGAATCCATCATAGCTTAGTCTTGACTTTTACTTTCCATATTTCCTTTACACCCTACCATTCTTTGTGTCCCAATGAAGCCAACAATGTTTACCAGTGTGACAATTCATGTATTAGTGCAGATGCTACCACAGACACATCTAGAGATCCCTTCTCACTTTCATTTTATTCTTTGCATGAGTGAAAGTAGAAATACTTGGATATTTACCTTGATATGAAGCAAAGTATACTCTCACATCAATTCTCTCAAACTCTTTAATAATCTAAAAAAAAAAAAAGTTTGCAACAAGGACATCAATAAACAAAGTCTCAAAGTCTATAAGGACAAAACACATATATATCTGTACGTCTATGTAATGTATAGACACGTGCACTTATTTTTTTTCTCATTGTCTTCAATCCACATAGTACATTTTATTTATTCATGATAAATAAGGTACTGCTATACTTTGCTACACTTAAGGATCCAGTAGCTAAGTACCTTGTTGCTGAAGTGGCCAATCTTCGGCTATGTAAGTGGAACTACCCATTTTACACACACAAACATTGCTGCCAATGAAGGTTGTTGTTCTGTTCTCACAGTATGAATAATCACCTCTCCAAGCGAGACCACATGGGCCTGAGCAAGCTTCACTTCCCCCATGTACGTGATAAGATACAATCATTCATTGGCCCATGCAGACTTTTTACACATTTCTCCCTCATGCAGTACAGCAGATGGACCTGTTCTTGGATGAAAAAGTTACATATGGATCCCATATTCCCACATAACTAGGCAGGAGACTGAAGTAAGGCAAACACTGCTCCTGTATTTCACTTAGTTAAAAGGCAGGAGACTGGAATCCACCCCTGGCTCCCTGGTGGCAGGAAAGTCTCTTGGTGTTTTCAGAGATGATTATTAATTCCATTCCCTTCTGTTAATCCATAAACTAGAGTCATGGTAAAGATCTGGTTTTATAGATAGGCTGAGTAGTCCCAACTGCAAAATTAAGTTAGTGAAAGCGTCAATCTGAATATACAAAATATCAGAAAATACTAAAGACTGAAGAATCTGGTCCTACATACTTGCAAATGGGAACCAAAAAATAGTGGAAATACTTGGCCTTAATATTTACACCTAATTTCCTTCTTCTTAAACCAGGAATATTATCTCCTTATTATGTACTGCGAGTTTGAAGATTAATTAATGAATGCTGATGAAGCGCTTATACTAACCACTATCAAGAAATTAATCATTCTTCCTTCATAATTAAAATAATATAGAATGAATAAATAAATCTTGTGGCTGAAGACTGAATAAGGATGGTAAGATGAAATTTTTACTACCTCTGTACTGAGTGAGCATCATCCTGTGCCCAGATTAAAGCAGGAGGCATGGGGAAAGAAAATATATTACTAAAATATTTCATAACATATGCTTATAAGACGACTGCATTTTGCAGTTAAATTTTTTGAGTATTTGACTATGCAAGCTTCATATTGTTCTCTTAATGCATTCTTTCCCACTTAAAATACACACACCACCAATATTCTACTTTTTGCTGTATACATTTTGATATTTTTCAACAACAGATTTTCTAAAACTCAGAAATTAACTTCAGCTAACAGCTCTTGATTTACATACTGCTGACTAGTTTCATTTTCATAGAACATCAGAAAAAAATGCCCTTACCGTTTTTATTGATCTCACAGCCACAATATCCAAGAAGGTTACTGCTCCAAAATCAAGAATGAGACTGTGAATGGGCACCTTGGGGATGTTCACTTTGACTGGGAGTTCTGAATTCCAGTCCACCTGGATCTCTACTTCTTTGGTGGGAATTTGAAAATCCTGGTTGTCTTCAGGTTCCTCATCAGTCTCAAAAGCTTCATTATTAATACCAGGCTCACTGATGATGCCATTCTAATGTGTAGATAATATGTGGAATTTAGAATTTAATCATGGGGAAAGTTTTGGAGTTACAGAAAATACTTCCCTACCTTCTGGTACCTTCTGAAGGTTGAAGGAATTGACAAGACAGACACTTGTGACCAGTATCCCCTGCTCCCAATCCTGGTACTGTAGTTAGCATAACTAATGCTATTTTATAAGGCAAGAAGCCATTCTCTATGGCCAAGCAGGTCGTGTATTTGTTCCCTTTTCCCTCATTCTCAGGTCCTGAAGGTCTTGTGAACCAATTAGATAAATCAAACAGATTTCTTCTTCCCCTCCCAACCAGCCTCAAGATTCCTGGGCACCAGGCTAATCTCTGCCTTCCTTGCTGAAGGTCCCAGGCACGTGGGCAACCAGGTGTAGTTGGTAACCCCACCAGAGAAAAGTGAATCCTAACCGTGCACAGAGCACTGTCCATGACAAGTCCTGTGGGGGAAATCTGGACCAAAACTGCTGCCGACAGTGAGACCTGTGACACTCCCAGGGATCAGGGATACCTCCACTGTCCTCTGTTTCCTCTGAGTATTGGTGACTCATCTTTCATGTCACTCATGAATCTAGATTATGATTGTTAAATTGATACATTAAACCATGTATTAAGATCTGACCTGATCTGCAGAGGGTCCAGGTAATTAGAAACTCTAAGTTAAATCAGGACCTAGGTGATTAAAACTGTAAGTTGTGTTATAAATTCTGCATTATGCTACTTATAAACTGTACTACCACGTAGTAAGTCACACTCTTCCCCTCTATTTTAAAGATTAATACAGAGTAATTCATAATTAAGCCTTAACTAAAAAGCTCCAACAGTAATCCTTTGAGAAAAAAAATAGAAATTAATAATTTTTAAAAGGCCTACCTTAGTAGCTTTTAATTTTCCCTTCTTGATTAGCTTTTGTATTTTCCTCAGTGCTTTGAGTCTCTTATTATATACCTTGACTGCATCAAATCCCACCTACAGAAAAAGGACCAAAATTATTTAACTTAACCTAGATATAATTCTGAGGAAAACTCAAGGTTAGTTAAGAAGCTTCCAAACCCATCACATATCACTTACCGTGGATTTGAGGCTGCTTTTCAGTCCATCAATGTTAGCATAAAAAATTGGACTTGAAAACTTGAGAATCTTCACACCTTCTGGTTCTATAACCTGTTGCCAAAGAATATAAGATTAAACAGCAACAGTCATATTTTGACTAATAAGAAGCAAATTCACTGTTTCAACAGTTCAACTACATATCTAATTAAAAAAAAAAAGCATGTATTTGTTGATGATTGAGGGGATTCCATTTTTAGAAGCTTACAGCCCCAGCATGCAAGATGGAGCAACCATCTGGAGGAAGATGCTGAAATTTGTTATCTTTAAGGACCCCACTTCCAAATTCAAGTTGTGAACCATATGCAAGGCACAACCTTTTCTTACACTGACTTGTAGACTGAAGGGAAAAAACTCAGCAGTCACTTACATTTTTGTAGTCCTTGACCTTCTTGTAGATGTCTGTGCCAGGAATGTTTCCAAAGCCTCCCCATGAGGGACTAACAGAAACAAAACGACAGTGAAGGCAAATGTCATACATTGCACTCACAGAATTGAAGGCATTGCTGCACATACAAAGTGTCTTTGACTCCTGTAGTTTGTTTTCTAATGCCAAACTGACAGCCTTGCAAAAGCTATTTTGCGTCACTGCAGTGAAAGGGCCTTTATAAAAACAAGGTATTTTGGTCTCAGCCTACTTAATCAAGCATTTTGATTTAAGAACTGAGTGAACAAGTTGTTCAATTGGTTTCCCAAACCAGAAGAATATTTTAAAAGCAGATTAGTTCGCTTTGAATTAAAAAAAAAACACCTTTTTTTCTCTGAAAAAAAAATCAATGGTTTTTGAAATTTCAAACAAACTGAAATACATTTTCATTATTTTCAGGTTGTGTAAATATTTTTGTCCAACCTTTTTAGTTTTTATTTCAGTCAATAACAAAATCAAAATGTTTTGCAGTCTCCAGATACATATTTAACAGTTGAAGCAAATTGTTTTCAAGTTTGTAAGGACTCATCTCCCCTTTATATTTTGGTAACATTATCTGAGTTGAATTTAGGAATTTTTTTTGATGGTCTTCTAACTCCATTTTTTATAATCTACTGTTCTGTAACAATTTTTGCAAGGCTTTATTTTTATGCATTTGCTGATGGTGACTATCCTTTGGTAATGCTAGTTACATTACTCTCTGGACTCCAGGCTGAAGGAAAGGAGTTATGCTGTATTTTCAGATAAAAGATCAGTGAAAAATAACAAGATGACCGAATAACATTCTTCAAATCCACCTTTTCTCATCATTCCACTACCATATATTCTTTAAGCAGCAACAAATCATCCAGAAGCACAAATTTTTTTCTTATTCTCATGCTTTCACTTGCTCTTCTTTTACAGTCATACACTCAGTCTTGTATAAGTAATAAGCAAAAAGGTCATTGGCATGTGCAGCACACTGTAGAAGTATTACCTGCTAAGAGTTACTATAATGATCAATTAATTACACAAGCCATACATTTGTTTCGATTTGATCTAGAATGCTCCTATCCCTTTCCAGAACTCAGCTATGTGTATGCATAGAAAACATATGGCTAAGTACCACCAGAATGGCCAGCATGATATGAAATAATGATAAAATGATGCAGTTTCTCTTTTCAGTGCAAATAAATGATAACACATAAAAAGTGTCTTGTTCTAAAAAATCCTGATTTTTTAATTTCAAAATGTTTGTAAACACAAGCAGATATTCTGCCACAAGTCATCTCGCTTTTCAGCGTATTATCTTCCTTTTTCATAACATAAAACTAAGAATTATTTCTGATACTGTATTACTTACAACTGAACTCTCAGCACAACTGTCAGCAATCCAAACAAAAGGCCAGCAAGTAATCCCAAATCAAGTCCCAGAATAATGGATGCTATACATGTAAAAACCCAGATCATCTGGAGAAGAAACAACAAATGTAAAGTGTTTTAAACATATGACTCCTGATCATGCTAAAGAAACACTAGACCAAATAATTTGAGTAGCATATTTTAACTTTGGAACTGACTGAAGCACACCAGCAATTAGCTGACATCCACACAAAAGTCTTCTTTTTCCTCCAAGATGCTTTCATCCATCTTTATCTTATTAGGCATAATTAGACTTTTAGGAAAGAACAGGTTTTCAACATAACAATATTTTTTAAGGATCTGACTCCTTTGGCAAAATTAAAGAAGAGACAGTTAAATGTTGCATTTATTTGTTTCTGATTATGGCAATCTTTGTTAATCTTTCTTAAAACTGGAAAGAAATTTATTTTACCAAGATGTAAAATACCGTAAGATACTCCCCATACAGACATACAGGGAAGGAAGGGGATTCCTCAGTGATATTTAAGAATCAGAACTGTTGCAAAGAGAGGTATTTCATATTAACAGGTTGATGGCACTTCTCTAAGATCTCCACTGAATATTCAGGCAGAACAGTTGAAGTGCACTCCTCAATTCTTTCCTACGTCACTGCCCAGACAGAACATGCAGTATACTCAATTTTTTAAAAAGCTGAGTGCTTGCACTTCTCACTGAAGTCAGTGGGATCTTTTGCCTGTAAACCAGGAAACGATTAACTAAAATATCTGAGATCTATCTAAGACAGGTACTGCCCAATGACACTAACTGTAGAATCTAAGCACAGTAAGGACTCCATGGAAAAAAATGTCTTCCATACAATCTTTTCCTTCCCTAAGAGCTGCAATCAAAGTCTGTTCCACATAATACACACTGGGAGATGTGAGCAAGTACCCTGAGATACAGTTATAGTGATTCATAAGAGAGCTCTGTTCATACATCCCTTAGCATACCAAATGAATCCACATTCTAGCTTGGATTAGTCTTGCTACATGAAAACACGAAAACGTATTTTCTGAGGACTATCTGAGATTATTCAGACAAATGGTATGTTCATGTGGTAACAACATAAACGTATGTACATGAATTAAGGAAAGGTCAGCTCTTCTGAGTCATTTAAACAGTGCAAAAGATAAAGTCAGAATGATAAAGGTGGCAACAGGCCATCTTTATTCTGCTTTTCAAACCACATCAACACAAGATTGCTGTAAACTATGGAAATGGATATGAAGGAGTTATTACTGCACACAAATACCCTGATTGGTACCCTTACTGCAGGGTATAGGGAATAAAGAACATTAGCAGAATACTGACCTAAAAATGGGGAATTTTTAACTGACCTCATGGCATATGCATTTTGAGAATGCCCATAAACATTTTCTGATGTTAACTCCTCAAAATCCTGTTTATGTGGTAGTTAAGAGAAACTTGGTTGTCATTAAAAGGTAAAAAAAACCCAAACTGGACAAAAACATTCAGGAGGGAAAAAAAAAATTAGGTTACTTACAGCATCCACTTTATTCTGCCTCCACAGACGGGGAACATCAAACACTTGCATGAACATCCCCTTCAAGTTAGCTATGACTACAGCTGCCAACACAGACTGTGAAGAAAAATGATGAAAAAGCAGTATTCAGAAGCAAAAATGCGTATTAAGATAGTGCTCAACGCGAAACATCACATGATAAACCACAGCCCTGTCTGGAATCAGTCACCACAGTTTAAAGAGAGATATTAATCTTGCCCATCATAGTTGAGCATTTGTATCTGATGTGGCTGTGCTGTAGAGGAAGAGTACAGTACCTTTTGTAAGGGCTCTAGCAATTTCCCCAGGGCAACAATAGAAATCAAAACGATCCCAGCTGAGATTATACCAGCAACCTGCAAAGAACAGTGTTTATAGGAAATGAACTTACTATGACTCTATCGTCTGTTTCCAGGATTACAAAGAAAAAGGTTTAAATAGTTGCACATTACATTTCTTTAGAACAAGGAGACCTGCCAAAGTGTCATTGTGTTTAGGCATGTGTGGGCTACCATTATGCACTTCAGCTAACACAGAGGGAATTCAATTAAGCAGGTAGTCTCAACAAACACAAGGTAGTAGTTCTTGGAGGGGTTATATTACATAGAGAGATTAATGGAGCAGTCTGTGTGTCAGCTGGAAAAGGAGCTGCTGGATAAGCTGTGGCTTTTCACTGTTAGAAACCACACAACTGTAGTATGGCAAAACAAAGGAGTTTACTTAACATGACAAAGATGGTCCATGGCTGATGGTGCATGGCAAATGGCAGTGCTGCTCAGGCAAACACATGAGAGCTTAAAGATATGGCCAGCTGGGAGAGATTTCCTCCTACATGCTACTGTGACAAACTTAGTCCTTTAATAGGAAATGAAATTCTGGGGAACTTGATCAAAAGATTCTGACCCCTAAGGTAACTCAGGCTATGTAAAACTTGATTGCCCTCTTCTGGCAGAGCTACAAAAATGATTCACTATTAGAGCTGAGCTAGTAAGACACCTGTGGCTTTCCATGTGCCAGCAATGCAATCGTTTTATGACAATTTTCATCCCACAGTGAAATCTGTGCACTAGACAAAATTAAATTTACCTGTGCACAGTATTAGTAAGAAGAAGTCATTACCTGAGTCTTTCCACCAGTACTTTCTTGGACTGCAGTCCGTGAAAGAGCAGTAGTTGCAACAAAACAAGAAAAGGCACCTGAAAAAATGTTGCTGAGCCCAAAGGCAATAAATTCCTGAAAGACAAATGAATGATGCTGTAAATACAAGATGCCTGAAGACACTTTTTCAATTGAGAATGAAAATAGCTTCTGCAGTAGTTGATAAAGTAGGTAGCTCAATAATATCAAGAAGAGTATGAATTAACAATAGCTGTTAAATGTTTACACAAATGCCTCTTGTGCCAATGCAGCTACCTCTGTTTGGAAACCAACACAGAGGTTGGTATAGTCCCCCTGACACGGACGTACTCATCTGAGTACAAAGGAGTTTAAAGCTTACTTCCATCAATGTTAGCACACCTAACATTTCTAAGAATTACACTGGAATAATTGCATCAAGAAATGGATACCAGAATAAATTTAATTCCCAGGTATCATCAGCTAAACAATTACTTTGATCAGTACAACAGTCTGAGTTTAGGCAAGCCTTTAACTAATGCAAAACATTGTATTATTAGTAGAACTATAAAAGAAGTTTGCAATAAAACACGGTTTCACTGAAAACTTCTAGAAGTTTTTTAATCTAAACATCCTAATGAACTCATGCTGAGTCTCAGCCAGCAGTCTCATAGATTTGCCCCAGGGTGACAGATCCTGGCACCTACTGATGCTAGTTGTTCTGCTGAAGTGACAAGGACCCTGGGAGCTTTATGTCCTGGGATCTGGGCCATTTCTCCACTGGAAAATAAAAAATTTGGGAGCTGTCTTCAACTAAACCCATATAATTGACAGAAACATTGTTTTCACCAAGCTGACACAGGCACAGGAGCTTTTCACTCACTGCAAACTTTTTAAAATATAATTTAATATTTTATTTTGACTGTCTTCCTTCTGCAAAATTAAATTTCCTTTAAGTTTTTAATATAGCTCCAGCTACAAGAGCAGGAAGTCAAGTTCTTTAACAGAACAGACCTAAATGATTCCTGCCTATTCCCATGTAACCACTGTGATCTGTGAGAAAATATTGGAAATACAGTTGCTATTGTTCTTAGGTGCTAATAATCTGGATCTATTAAGATTATACAGACACTGGTAGATAACAGTATCATCCCAAAATTATTTTACTACCTGCATTTATGATGTTATTTTAACTTCTCCGGATCAAGTAAACTATTTGCCTATCATTTTGGGTCCATTTAACCTTTCATTACATGGAAAATTCATAACATTGTACTGAACATCGCTTTTATAAACTGATTCTTCAACTACAATATTTAATCAGTATCTTTGAAGCACACCACTGCTGGCAGAACAACATATTCAACAACAGAACAGCATAAACAGCACTTCTAGGATTATGTTTATTCTTTCAGATTTATTAAACTGAAAGTTGGTGCATTTTGTTCAACTCTAAGACCAAGTGTTACCAGATATGGCCTTTGAGGATTGTAAACTGACAAACAGAGGCATAATTTTCTTATACATGGCAAAACAGTGTTTCTGAAGTCAAACTTTATGTAATCCATAGGTATTAAAATAAAGCACTTATTAAATACTCATCTATTTGTTGTAGTGAGGGCATTTTTTAATATGCTCACATGATAAATTGAAAAATTAGCACAGATGCGGGACAAGGAAGCTTTCTGACATTTTAATTCCACACCATGGGCGAGCAACATAACCCCCGGTGAAGACACAGAACAAATGCAGGAATCCTGTAAGAGCTTGTGATGCACAGCTCATGTCACATTCTAGCTATGTGCCCCTAGAAACCAGTGCTTACAGCAGTTCAGCCATTCAGGGTACACAGGTACTCCAGCAATGCTGCTAGGCATTAACTTCAGTGAAGCTGCAGGACGGATCTATTAGGTTACAAGTACATTACATTGATGTAACTAGTGTCATGCTGAGAAGTACAACAGTTTGTTAACTGTACAGTTCAACCAATTCAAATCCTGCATGAAGACTAAGCCTAAATAAAGCTGCCCAGAGCAACTTCTTAGCTTGACATTGCCTTCACCTGCCCAAGCAACACACCTCAAAATATGCCTTAGAAGTGGAAATGGAAAGTAGGTTGCTAAAGCTAGCACGCCAACTTGAAATCACCAGCTAATTCTCATATACAGTGCTCAGCCCTTTCAGAGCTACTGCAGTCACTAAACCAATACAGAAAGAATGAATTAGTATGAAAAGCCCATACTGAAGATGGATGGATCGGGCTCATCTCTGTGTGGTCATTTCAGCTATTTTTTTTTTTTTTTTTTAAAAGAGTTGAAAGAACTTCTGTCAGACTTCAGTGCATGTCTGAAAAATGTGTGTGAATGGTGTTTCTTTCATTTGGCTACATAGGTCAGCACGTTTTATATTCATTATGTTTATATACAATTTTGGTGATACATACCTGGTTTCCATCAATAGCATAGTCATACTTGGTTGCATATACCTTCCCCACAGATACGGCAATAGCATAAGCAACAATGGCAATGGAAAATGAGGCTGCTATCATCTGGGAAAACAGGCTGATGTTTGGAGCCTCGGGAGGCAAAAATCTAGCATTTAGAAAACATATTAGTGTTACCAACTTTGATTGAATTCTGTTCTTACCAGAACTGTCAAGGAGTTTGAAGTGGAGGCATACAGGTTGCTTATAATACGAAGTGTAATGTTTCAAGTTAATAAAAAGGTGGAAACAGCCCACTGACATACAGAACATGCTTATCTAGCTCACCACAGCCCAAATCCTGATGCTATTAGTCAGCAACAAAGCTCCCATTGTTCGCAGCATGGCTGAGATTTGGCCTTATGATAGCAAAGTGAAAAACTACATTTTTTGAAGCATCAAATAAAGGATGTATTGAACAGTATGATGAATTACATAAATATGTTAATGACACTTCATACTATTGTTAACATACTTCTTCAGTAAGACCACAAAAGCATTTTATCTCCTACTGTGTTTTCACAAATTTTAATTAATTAAGCTCTGAATACCAAATGGAATGTGAAGGTTACTACTGTGAAGTGCTCTGAATCTTTCAAGTGAAAGTCTCTACCAGTGTAATCCTCAACATCCTTGCTCCTAAGAGTATGGAAGTGACAAAGTTGATTGAGATAACAGTAGAGGCGTGGATACAAACCACAGTGGGATAACTCAGGATTACAGAAATTAAATCTCTGCAGAATTTCTTTATTAAAAATCCCTTTTTTTTTTTTTTTTTGTTAACCATTTTCCATAGTCCTATAGTCACTTCAAGAGCAAGAAGCAATTAATTTTCAGATGGACTTCATGAATTAGATAGACATTCCTAAGACCATTTTACAGAAGCAGGAAAAATAGGCAACATATTTAGATGGCATAATTGATAGAACCAGAAGTAAAACTCAGAAAATCTCCAGATCTGAGTTCTAAACTCAGGTTACAGCTCTCAATGTTTCTTTTATGCATTTTTTCTTACTACTGTCATTTTTAGCCAGCTAAAATAATACCTTTTTCCCACACAAAACAAAGACACTCACCCTCTTGGAATGCTCTTAACAATGCCTGCATTGTATTTTTTTTCCAAGTCGGCAGCATATGAAATGCCAGTGGCTACTATTGTCTGTAATAAAATAAAACAACAGTTTTAAGACTTAAAAAGAGTTCCCATCTTCCTGTAGCTAGACCCATCTATTTTATCTGTTTTCAGCTTTTGTTATGTTCCTTTGCTTACCACAATAACTTCTATTGGTATAGGTATAGGTATCTTGTGTTTGAATCGATCATTTATTTCTTTAACTACCATGCAGACAAAAATGGTGAGGAGTCCAGCAATAAGATCTGCAATGTTGGTGGTACCAATTCTTTCAAATGTTTCAACAAGAGTCTGAAAAATAAAAATGACAACATAAAATGACAACATGACCACTTGAAGGATGTGCAAATACTCATGAGATGATCCAGATGCATGGGGTTTTGGAGAACACCAAGTAACTTCTTCATGTAGGCCTGAAGAAGCCTGAGGATAATGTATTGTCAAGGCGCTACAGAATCAGTAAAGGGATTTAATAGGGAATTTAATGGAAAAAGCGTAACTGCAAGAATTGTCTACATAGGGGGCTTCTGCTTCCCAATTTTTAGGCAATTAATACTAAGTAAAAAGAGCTAATTCATTACCTGTGTTTTATTTCTACCTGTATCAGAGCAAGGAAGGGAAGATTTGTAGCTTCTTCATTTTGACAAATAGCAAGGGAGGTCCTCATTTTTCTAAAGAGAGCTAGCAGACCCATGGGCAAAGCTCTGGTTCACTACGTGCCAGGTACATGTGGTCTGTGCATTACATGGTTCCTATTTCCACTGCTGACATACAGAGAATGAGTGTGAACACACAGGTCATACCAGGCTGTGGAGAATCCTGCACTTCAGAAAAGCAGTCACTAAACCTCACTCTACACTACATTAACCCTCAAAGCAGAGTTCAGACCCAGACTGGAGCACTCACAACTGGACTGCAATAGGCAGTTCCCTTCTCTACCCTTCCTGTGCCCTTGCTTGATCCTACTGTTTATTACAAGTAATTGTACAGAGAAAACATGAAGGGATGATTACAGGAAAGTCACAAATACTCCTCTGTCCTCCTCCTAAGCATCAAGGTAGTTCTCACTTGCTTCCTGTCTCCAAAAAAATGCAATTATCCCCCGAATAGTGAAGGAGCTGTAACAGAACAATCTGGTAGAAAAGGGGTTAGAAGCAGACTTCTTGCATCCCACTTAGGTCCCCCCTGTAATAACCTTTTCGTGTAAACATAAGAGGAGGCTGGCAGCAGGAGCACCACTCCCACCCTTCTGAACAGGCTTTGGGTTGGAAATGCAACATTCAAGTGCTTAATTGGCTATGTTTGCTAAGTTAAAGAAGAAACCTTCCTGAAATCAAATGCCCTCCCTTGGCTGACTGACGCCATGTCTTGCCCATTCTACTGTTCACCATGGATCCCATAAGAATGGCTGACCACCACTTGCACTGCTTCACTTCACAGGGGAACAGTAACTTCCTGACTTTGTGGATTCTGCTGATGTTGGTTGCTTGGGGTTGCAGCTTGTTAAACAACACTACTGAAACAAGTACAAAACTTGCTGAAGCAGACACAGCAAATCACTGGTTGAACAGATCAGAAATAACAATTTCTTTGCTCCACATGCACCTGCAAACACATTGACCTGGCTCACCTGTAAGAACACAGAAGCGTTGAAATTTAACCTAAAAAGTCAGCATTCCACTCAGGCTTGCTGGAGCTGGAAGAACGATGCAGGTCCTTTTAAAAAGTGTATATACTAAATGTACCATCTATTCAATAAACATAAAAAAGAGATGGAAAAAAATGCTGGAATAACAAGTCCACCACTCTGCCAGGTCTGCTGTAAGGTGTATTATATAGTATTTTGTCTCATCTAACTTCGCTTGTTCTGAGGGAGAGTTTCCATTAATTATGGAAAGACCTATAAGATAATACTTTTTTACCCCTACAAATAGTCCTTCAGATTTCTTTTTTAATTTTTACCTTGCTGTTTATAGTTATATTCATCCTATTATTGGCAATTTAGACGTCTGTTGTATTTTTGCTAGTCTGGTTGCCAGAACTGGCATTTAAAATCTCCAAGTATATAGGTTTTTTTCCCTAGAACAGCCTCTTTTAGAAGATATGAAGTGCTGTGGAAGATCTAAAATACTATGAACCTGGATAGTTTCATGCTGAAATCAGTAACAAAACTCTGAATAATTTTCCTGGGAAAAGATACTACTCTGTAATACCAGACCTCTAAGAATTCAGTATTTCTGTAATGTAGCCAAAACATTTCTCCATTTGACCATTTTCTGTAAAATCAACAAATGGGGTTATGATAGTAAAACCCAGCCTCACATTTGCTAACCAACAGGTACCTGGCCAAAGGGTGGGAATCTGTATCCTTTAGGTATTGACACGCATGGCTACGGTGTGAAATGGAGAACAATGCCCTTTACCAGAATGACCTGCTGGTTTAAGTGTAAAGAGTCTTGGGACTAGCCAGTTTTGAAAGATAACCTGACAGTATTAATAAATGATCAAATATCCTTCACAATAAGTGAGAAAGCAAGGGATGGGACAAATTGTAGTCTCCAGAAGTGAAGAACTGTTTTGCTGGATAATCACATTTAAACTTTATGTGAAAAAGTGCTCTGTCTGAAAAAGTCTTCAAAATGGCAATTAGACTTTCTGTCTAGATAACCCCAAAAGCAGCTATTTAGAGCCCCACAGCTATAAATAAACAGCTGCAGATTGTCATTAAATTGAGAACTAATTGAATGCCCTATACTTACCACCATATATACAAACCACCCCAGTGTGAAATGGAAGCAGAAGATAAGCAATTATATAAAAATATCTGTCATAAAACCAAAGCAGATTAGAAGGGGATACTTACATATATTATGGAAAGGACACCATTATAATTTTTAGTCGAAACATTCAGAACTATTTTCAATTGTGACACAAGCACTTGAAAAGCAGCTGCAGTTGTGAATCCCCCAACTAGTGGATCTGCAAGATACCTCACAATGAAACCAATCTGGAGGACTCCAAATATAACCTGGAAAAATCATGAAGAATAACAGCTTGTTAAATATCAAAAAGGGACACTTTTATTTGGAGATTTCGTATGCTTTTTCTCTTTGTTGATGCAGAGTATTAGGACCATATTTCCCCCATTTCAGCCTAGTGGAGCTTAGTATCACCCATCCAAGGAAATAAAGGAGACCTGAAAAAATGTGTGAAAGGAAGCTCCAGGATATGCACCATTAGTACTCAGTTTCATACAGATCTTCTGGTCAGCAATCACAGGGCTATTCTGTTCTCTATGCTCCCAGCCATGCTGTCACAGACTCTGCACAGGATAAGAAGCTCTTAAAAGTTTGTGTTAACTTTCCTTCATTTTTCTGTTTTACTACAAGAAAATGTCAGACTGCCCTAGTAGGTATTTTCCTGCCATTAACATTACAGCAGTGTCAGACTTGCGTCTTCAAGTCAACTATTTTACCTGTAAAATTCCAACCAGGAATGTGAGAGTACTAGCAATCAGCACTCTCTGTGCATCTCTGGATTCAGTGTCTATCAGTGTCCCAGTGCCATTAGTCCCTGTAGCATTACTGCCTTCTATGAAAAAATTCTCATCAGGTGCCATGCTCAATACAACAGATCCCACCATCAAACTGACTACTGGGAATGGGCCTGTAATGACAAATAGATCACATTAAAGTTTTAATATGCATTGGAAAAAAGCATATATTAGACTAGGCAGGAAACTCTAAGTCAGAAAAACCATGTAATATTGTAATTGGGATACATTAATAGTATGAGGGGCCAAATGCCACAGGCACTGCATACATGACACAAAAATATTGCTCTTTCTTTAAATACCACTCCTTTAAACAACTTACATTGTACATACAGGTACAGATGCAGTTTCATGCTTTGCTTGAGACAATTTGGGGCTGTAACAATGCCAAAAGGGCAACATGTTCCAACACGTCCAACCATCTGCCTTGTATCAGCATCACAACCAGACAACATGAATCAGCAATCCAGGTGAATGCAACACTTGTTTCTTTAAGTTTTGGGGTTTGTTTATTTGCTTGAGGTTTTTTTTGGTTGGTTAGGTTTTTGGGGTTTTTCAGGGTTAGTATTCAGCTGATCCAGCATGCCACACGATCAGGGATCCCAATACCATGGCTGTGGCAGGAACATGATCCAATGGGTAGGACCACATCTTTTAGCAGTATTGTGCTATTACATTGGCTAAAGATGACTGAAACTATACTTTGGGCAAGATACAGAGACAGTGATCATTGTGACAGCAAAACACAATTGAAAAGTAATCATATTTGTTGCAGTTATTTACTAAAATTATGCAGAAAAGGAAAATGTCAGGAGATGTCTTAAGTTAAATTTTACAGATTTAACTTAAGATTTTTAAGTTAAATTTTACAAATACCTTAAAGGACACTTCATGAATAAGAGCACTGGGAAAAGTATAAAAAAGGAGTGTTTGATATTTAGAAAGTAGGAATGCCACCATAAGTAGGCATAACAAGTCAGATCTGGATAGTGAATGTGGGGTGCTTGGTAGGGTAGGAAGAGGCTAACAAAGTTAAGAAAACATATGGAGACATTTGATGCAGCAGAGAAGAAAGCTCATGAAAAAGTGTAGTATCATGCCAAAGCTCTGGGAAGAGGAAACAATGTGTTCTTGGTAGATATGAACAAGGAAAGACTAGATTTGTTAGAACGAAGAAAAAGGAACTTCAGTGACTGAGCTGTAACAAGACTTTTAAATGTGAGAACTGACAGGAAACAAACTTCATATTCTAAAGAAAGTAAAGAAAGAATCAACAAGGTTTACCCATAGCCTTGATGTGAGGACCTAGAGTGAGGCTGGAGTAGATACACAGGTCTGGGTCTCCATGACAGGCAAGAAGAAGATACTGTCCACAGTAATCAAAAAAAGGATGCAGCAAGTAAGGCTTGTAGAGAAGACTAAAAGAGCTCTGTTTTAGCCATCTTGAGCTTTAGCTGATAGACAAAATGTCTGTCATTCGTACTGCCTACTGAGGCCTTGATCTTGTCATTTCTTGCACAGAGTGTAGCCAAAGACAAGATTTAAACTTCAGCACAAATTCAAGCAAAAAGCAGGGGCACAAATGAAGTTAGCTACTATGCACAATTGCCTGTATAAAGAAGAAATAAACCTTAATTTCCCCAGATCCACCAATATTAACCATAGCCAATTTGTTTCAGAAAGTAGTTCTATTGTATGAAATATGAATGTCTGCAGTAAGGATTAACACTTTGTAATAGATAATTCACTGTAACTTGAACACATGCAGTTACCAACTGAGATGTGCCTTGATGTTCCCAGGAAAAAGTATGTCAGGATGGGGAAAAAAGCAGAATAGAGACCATATCCAACAGGGACTGCAACCAGCAAAGCATATGCCAAACCTGAAATGATAGATCATCAAAACAACACATTTAAAATCTCCCAGCAATCTACTATCTTGTCTAGAATAGACTTTCAGAAAGATTTACTGCTTTTGTTCAGATGCAATTTAGAATATGTTTGGTCTTTAAATCAGTTGCAGGCATACATGTGAGTATCAATCACTGTAAATGACTGTGTATCCCATGGTGCTAGTTGGATGAGTAAGTACTGAAAGATGTTTCTCTATTTGCATAGCCCAATACACAGACTGAGATAGGAAACTTAAGTGGAGAATGTTGCAAGAGTGTGTGCCTCTTGAGAGAAAAGGGGGATATGTGAAGGTTCTACTTACAGACAGAAATTTCAAGCACAAGACTGAATTACTGTGCCACACATATGCTTCAGTATCTTCAGCTCTTGTGAAAATAGGGCCACTTCTTTACCCAGTAGCAGCTTAAAAACTAATTACCAATGCAAGTCATAAATTTGAGAGCCTTGGTTCTTCTTCCTTTGCATACCCATGCAAGCTGTCAAATCCAGCAAACAATAAAAAAGTTGCCTTCAGAATCATATCCCAGTTAGCCCACACTGCAGAGTATAATAGTCTCCTTCAAAGATTCTCCAAAACCTGTCAGAGTTCAAACACCTGAAGTCCTGATCATGCTACTGTGACTGATGGGAGGACTGAAAGCAACACACAGTTGCCTGGAATTAGGGACTTCAAGGACCTCAAGATCCCAGAAGCCTCTTTTTTTTTGCAAATATTTTGGCCAATTTTTCCTGTAATGTATGTTTTAAAATTTCAGATCTTTTTTTAAAATTATGCATAAGTTTAGATTTGCACTAATTTGGGCTTTTCCCCCTTTTTATACCTTTTTTTTCCCACTTTAATGCATAGGTGGGAGACCAGACAGTATATTTCAGAAACTGGTTTTACAAACGGATTCTGATTAAGAGAAAATCAAGCCACTGAAAAAAAATAAATCAGGAGGTTATAGTAAGAGCGTACTAGCTGTTTTAAGTAATACGAAAAGTCTATCTTGCCCAGTTCATTTCAAAAAGGCACAGGGATCCTGTAACTGTGCCACTACCTTCAGCAAAGATCTTCCAGCTCTGACACTCTCTTCAGAACTTTCTTCGAGAAAGAATCACTTTCTTTATTTCTCAGGTCACCCCCTGCCTGGGGCAGAAGTTTGTAATGCCTTTTTTCTGCCAGTCTCTGCCTTCCTAGCATGCTCCAAGGGAACAGACAGGAGGGAATACTTGTGGCTAATTGGGAATGCGTAAACTGCTTTCTTTGTTCCCAATGTAAATCACTGTCCCCTACTGCAAACACTTAATTTCCATTGAGGGAAAGTGTGGGGTTGACACAGCTAGTTTTGCCTGCAGCAGTCCTGAAAAAATTGTGAAAATAGAGTAAGAACTCTATTGAGATGAAAGAAATGGGTGTGATGGATGTGTCAGGGTTATAGTTAGTCTTGTCTTAGAGGGATGCTGCCTCAGGCAGGATAGCTCTGCCCTCTGAGTCTTCCTTAAGTAGCTTATTTTAATAATTTCTGCTTATTTCTGCCACTTTCCTATTTGTTCATCTACTAAAAGCTTTAGTAATAAATGGAATAAGGAAGTAAGGAGAACTTAATATTGCAAGCCATGTATTGTAAATATCCATCAAGTTTCATTTTTTTAAAAATGGGAATACATCATCATCTCCTTGAAGGTTGTCTTCTGCAGAGACCTGAACAACCTTATGAGATGAATTTTAAAGAGGAGTAGATATCAAGGTTGCATTATTTCAGGGGAATAACTAGAATTTGTAGGCAGTTACAGGAGAACTATAAGCTTAGACAATCAAGAAAGAGAAATAAGACCACATAACCTATCTGATTTGTTGCAATATAATTAAAATTTTAAATACCAAAATCAATACTCTTTGAGTAAAACGCCTGGAAGAAAAGTTAAATACATCTTGACAGCACATCACAAGAAATTTAAATCTTCTAGCCAAGGAAAGAAAAAGGAATAAATTTAAACCATAAATTATTTATTGCAAAATAATACCTAATATCTAGTATTAAATAACAAGCCTCAGATTTGTAATTCCATCTGCATAACGTCCCTGTGTTCAGCCCTTATAGGAACGTCCTGGGGAGGGGAGCGGAGCGCTGGCGTGCCTGCCTTTACCTTGCAGGGTGGCAACGAGGCCGGTGCTGAGCCCCGAGATGATGTCGCTGACCAGCCACTCTTTCAGCCGATAGTTGGGCAGCCACTCCAGGATGGGCAGAAAGGACTTGGCAATCTGAAAGGCCCTTTTCCTTGAACATCTGAGAGAAAACAAGTGATGAGCGCACCCAGCTGCGCTGCAATTGGAGCGCCCCCAAAACCCCAAAGTGATAGAGAGCTGAACTGAGGCACTTTTAAGGGGCAGTGACTGTCACAGTCTTCCCGACAGGGACGGGGCACGTACTGGTGTCAAAAGCGCGCTCCCTGAAGGAAGCACCCTGTGGGCAGCTGCGGCACGCAGGGGCGCAGGGACGTGTCTGCCCGCGGTCTGGCGTGTGGGGCACTTCATCCCTCGGCGGGTGGAGTTTGCGAGCGCCGGGACCGCGCGTCCGCCGGCGCCCCCCGGCTCCCTCCCGCCGCACGGACCCACCTGCAGGCCGCCTGCGCCCGCTCGCGGAGCGTGGGCGGCAGCGGCGGCCGCCGCTCGTTCTCCTCCTGGAAGCCGGGCTCGCTGTAGATGGGCCGCGCCACCACGTAGTGGCTGAGCTCGGCCAGCGGCTCGGCCGCTCGCCCGCCCGCGGCCATGGCCCCGCCTGAGCCGGCGGGCGGCGAGCGCGGCCC